>OX422208.1:337521861-338144745 GCA_949130495.1 Sambucus nigra
TATATCCGATAAATGTACTAAGGTTCAGGGGATTGTATTCCAACATTAAATCTCATTCATAATAATTAATCCGTATTTTATTAGTTTTAAATAGGTTTAGTTAACTCCTTTAGTTTTCCCCTTTTTCCTTTCTCACCCCATCATCATCTTTTACACTTTATTTTTGAATTAATAAATCAATTAAAATCTATCAAACATTCCCTGTGGATTTGATACCCAGACTAGCCGTTATACTCCTTAAGAGTGTATTTAAAGTTTAGTTTTTTTTGTATTGTGGTCGAAAGCCGATAACAACGATTAGAGTATTACACGAATGCTCAATTTTCCACTCGATCAGGTTTCCACATGATGCATAAAGTATAAGAACCCCATAAAAATGAACAGACATGTTGATGATTACACTACGATTGTCCAGAAAATTTCCTTCTAAGGAGACTCAATAGTTATTCGAAACACTAAGACGACAAATCCCTTAACTATAATTGAAATTCTACCCACTGATGATAAAAATAATGGGAGAGGCAAGATAAGGAAGCAGCTAGAAACAGGGGAATGACCACTAAGTTGGGTTGATCTCACACAATACTTTACCACTGCAGGCAATTAGTATTATAAGAACAAGGGAGGTTGGTTGTTTAGTTGTGTAAATCAGGAGGAAGATGAGAAAAGGTTGATAGAAGTGCATGGAGAAAGTTGTGAGATCACGAAAATTCCTTTATACCGGAGGATCCAAAGAGCAGGCTAATTTTGGCCTACGATAAGGTGGGATGCTACGATGCAATAAACAGATTATGGAAAGTGCCAGTTGTATTATCAAACTTCTGAGTGCAACTTCGTAAACCAACTATCTAATTAAAGGCAACCATTTATTGACATGTTAGTCGATGGGATTGCGTCCATAGATAAAGACGATGCTACAAGGCTAAAGAGGTGAAAACCCATATACTACATTCAAGAGGGGCAACTATATCGAAGAGGTTATCATGACAGGCCTCTCAGGTGCATCAGGTTGGAAGAAGCAGAGGAGGTATTGAAGAAGGCACATGAGCGAGGTGATATTGGAGGATAAAAACTCTACGATTAACTTATGACTCTGGAGTATTTTTTCCCTATTATAGAGAAATAATTTGCGGGATTCGTTCAAAAATGAAAGGCACGCCATCTCTATAGGAATATGATCCATACCCCTTCGGTGGACCTACATTCTTTCTCTCTACTTATTTTTCATTCCACGCATAGGCGTTCGATCTGGTAGGGCAATAAATCCCTCCTCATTGGGTAAGATCTGGATATTAGTTGCTATATAGTTTTTCACTAAATGGGCAGAGGCTAAACCATTGAGGAAAGACAAAGCTGGGGTGGTTGCACGATTTATGAAGAAGTATATCATTTATCTTCTTGTCATCCCAAATGTGTTCCTATCAAATAATGGCACCCCATTTGTCAATAGAGGCGTGATGTTGCTCACAGAAAAATACTACATTATTCATCATAAGTCAACTGTGGTATACACAAAGTGCAATGGACAAGTAGAAGCTACGAACAAAACCTTAGTGAAAATACTCTCAAAGATGCTAGAAGATTTTCCAAGAACATGGGAAGACAAAATACCGGAGGTCTTGTGGCCTTATAGGACAACTAAGAGGAAACCTACAAGTTACAATCCTTTTTCCTTAATTTTTTTTGCTGAAAGAATCCTTCCAGTAGAGCTAGAGGTACTTTTTACACGATATAACCTACAAGTGCAACGCTTCCTCACAGCAGGCATGTATAACTAGAAGCACTCAAAAAGCACAAAGATAATGCGAAAAGGCACTTTCACCACACTAAAAATAATAATTTGGCATAACATAATATTAAAAATCTAGCACAGGTTAAAACTATGCCAAATTCTGGCACGATTTAATGACAATCTGGCACAATTTAAAACAGTGCCAAAATTTGCCACTGTTTTTATGTGTGCCAAAATTTAGTACACTTGACTAAAATATTAAATACCATAGAAACATTACTCTCACTGACTTTGGAGTCTCCCGCACCCTCATCCCTCTTATTTTCCAACCTTTTCACTCAGATCTCTCTCTAACGTTTGGTCACAGCTTCTCTGTCGTTCGTCTCTCCCTATACTCTCATTATCCAGTTGTCTCTCACTCCTACTGCTCTGCCCATACGTTCTTCAAGCTTCTCTTTTAATTTGTTCTGATCTAATATAATTTGCAAGTAATCAATGCTCTTTGTTCATCTTTTGGTGATTCTCGACTTTATTATTGGGTTTCTAATCTTTGTTCATGTTTTTGTTCCAGTTATTCATTAGATGATACATTTAGTTTCTATTGGATATGTTTCATTTTCCACATTGCACAAAAGGTATATGGAAAAATGCCCAGGTTAATGCATTACTTTTTTTGTGTGATTTATTTACTTTAGATGCTTTTGCAAAATTTGGGAGAGTTATATCTGATGGTTAATAATCCTTATCACTATACCTATACAACAAAATACAAGATGGATCATGTAAAGTAACAACATGGTTTTATTATTTTTTTTAAGTTTTAAAGCTTGAAATTTGTAGTCCATTTGTGGGGTTTAGATGGACCATATTTTTTTATATATTAGATTCTTTTTATTTCTTTATTTATGGAGTTGTATGCATGTATGTTGGGTGTTTTATGTATGTTTGGTTAGAGAGAGAGAACTAAGCTTTTGGGTCTTTCACGGGTAGATTGGAATTCGATTTGAATAATATGTTTGGTGGTTCATTTGCATGTCCGATTTATATTTGATTTCTTGACGCGATTTTGTTGATTTGTTGTTTATGGAATGTCTAGGGTTGGTGATGCATGTATGGCTTGATACCATGACCCACACTCTCTCTAAAAGCCCCACGCTTTTTGAGAACCTTGATTTGTTTTTTCGAAATGTATGGTTCTTATATCTTAATTTTTATACCTATAGAAGTATGCTTATAAATGTGTGCTTTTTTATTAAAGACTTGAAGACGTCATGTTTTATCCTTAACATTCAACTTTATACATTACCATTTTCATTTCTATGCATGCGACTGTTGAGCTAGGGCTTATTTTCTGTTCACAACACTTTCTCCAAAATTGAAGGTATAAATGTTTAATACACCGAGTCCTTTCCTTTGTAAGTAAGTTCTGCATTCAATTTGAAAAACTGAAAGATTAAGTAGTTCAATTTTATTTAACTTGTACAATATTTTTAATAGGTACAAGTAATGGGATTAAGACTATGATTATTGAATAATGTTAATTTATTAGCCATAATTTAGAGGGTTGTATCTATTTTTTATATGTTTTTATCTCTCTATTTCATTTTGTTTGTTCACAAGTCTATACGAAACAGAGTTTTGTTTGCTGTTTTTATCATTGATCGATTACCCATGCTTTGAAATTAGTTACTATGAGTATATATGAAAGATAGTTATGGAACCATTAATGTGTATTTAGTTATTCCAGTGTGTTTATTTTATTACATTTGTGTTGTATAGATTTATTCCACTTAATTTATGGTTTGCCTATTTGGTATTTTACAAATTTTAAAAGGTGGGTGTGACAAGTGTTTGAATGATCATGTAGTTTATTTTAGAAGAATTTGAATTTTATTATTAAAGTAATAAAATTTGACTGAATTCTGATCATATGACCTTTTTCAGTTTGGCTTCTATTATGTGTTTGATCAGATGAGTGGTTTGACTTTCTGAAGGCAGGAATAAGTTCTTGTACATATTATTGCACTTGGGTTCTGTTACTCTGGTAAATTGCATGCCATTTTGATATTTCAATCACCATCTTTGAATCATATCTCTCCTTAGGTTATTTATGATTACCTAATACTTAATTTTTGTGTTCGTTTGTTGGTTTTTTTATTAAATTATATGTTGTGTAGATTTTAGAAAATGGAGGTGACGTTAGAACTCGAGGACAGAAGATAAATCGATATTTACTCGTGATCTTCTCTCACGTATCATAGGTAGCAGGTATACTTTATTAATCACTACAATGCATATGTATACACATAATTATATTGTAATGACCTAAAATCAAACTCAAGATTTGTTCATTTTTGCAGGAAATGGAGAAATATTTTAAAATCACTGAGTCATACGGTAATGGCTCTCCTCTGTTTTGTGTATGCCGACTCTATAGGGTGGTATCACTAAACCAATCTAGTTTTTTATATTTTTCTTGTTCATAAATAACTAATTTATTTTAAAGGTTTTATACACGTGATCCCAATTAGTTCATAAAGCTTTTTTAAGTTGAATATTGTGTTAATCTAGTAAGGTCAGCCAAGTTTATGACAACCAAACAATGGTTTGTTGGTGGAGTTGATGACAAGTTTATTCGTGTATACAATCACAATACCGTGGAGAAGATCATAGAAACTTAAGCACATAGAGACTTTATCAGGTTTGCAGTTGTGCATCCCCCTTCCATATATGTTGTCATCATGTGATGACAAACTAATAAAGCTTTGGGACTGGAAAAATGATTGGGTGTGTACTCAGATGTTCGGCCATTATGTAATGCAAAAAACATTTAATCCAAAGGGCACCAACATCTTAGCAAGTGCATCACTTGATTGTGAGATAAAGGTATGGTTATAGGATCAAGTTTTGTTGACTAGTAGATTATTGTTCGGATCAACACATATAACACTCACAAAATATGATAGTGCATAACTCGATTATCCTAGGTCGGCTATGATGCCAACCATATGTGGTTGCATAGGCATTTGGGTATTGTCAGCCCCTTCTAGCAACATGTTTTGACGGTCTAAATTTATTTTTCCCAATAAATCATCTGTCGGGTGAGGAAAACCTTGCCATTGCACACCACACTTAAATAACTTTCAGAACAAAGATAATTGCTTTATAACCTTTTGAATCATTTTCCCATTTACAAGACTAATTTGGAGGGGCTTTACATCTTTCACATTATGTAATTTGTTTTGTCTGTGAAATGTTCCGCTTTTTTTTAGTTTAGTAGATTATTATTTTTCAGTGATTTTATATAACTAAGATTGAAAATTCGAGGTCCAAAGTCAACTAGGCATGAAGTCATGAATTACTGCCATTGTAGATTCACTATGAAATGAATACAAACATTATTTTTATAAATATATGACTCTCATTTCTATATCAGTGAAGTTGAGCAGTGTGGATGATGCAAATTTGAAACAGTTTTAGTCTAATAGAGATCATGACTCCCATAGTTTGATAAGAGGGGTGCAAATGCTACCTCACCTCCCACACCTGCTACTCCAAATAATTCGCCCTATGTTTGTAATATGGATGTAAATAAGCACCTTAATAGGTAGGTATCTCCATCTTAATTCATCCATTCATGTTTTTTAAATTATACCATTATATGATTTTGTTAGTAGAAATAGAGCTTTGATAATAAAATGAAATATGTTAAGGAAATTTTGCTAGCGCTGCCTTGTACTGTGTTAGGAGCCCCACATTCTATTTTGAAGTGATATATGTAGTTTGAATCTGGATGTGTGAAAAAAAGTAATAGCAGGTGTTGGTGTGACAGAATCATTCCCATTATCAACATTGTTCCCATCATCACCAAGCAAACTCTAACCGCACAAAGTTAGGCCTTATGAGGTCCATTTTCACTTTTCTACTTCCATTTGTGTCCACTGGTAAGCATATATTTTGGTTATAAATGTACTGTAGTTGCAATTCTAATCAACATTTTGCTATTTTCATTATTATATTCTCTAAATAATGTATGAATTCTTCGATTTATGTGTTGTAATTTGAATTCAATGTCTGAAAGTTCAATTTTTTTGTTTGAATTCAACGAGATTTAACGTCATGTCTTATGTGTTGTTTTATTGTAATCTTTATTAAGGTTTACTCGATATTTAACAACATCACCCCATAAATATAAGATAAACAAGGAGTCGGACATGGCATTATTGCGGCTTCTTGTAGAGAAGACTACGAAAACCACAGAATCTTTCGACCAGTCGTCATTCCTTGTTTTGACTTGTAAGTACTCTTCGGGGGTCATTTTATAATCATCTCATATTATCTTTTGAGGACACATATCTTCACTCCCTTTTCCCGTACCTATCTTTCAAACAGTTATATAGCTATTCTAGTTGTTATATATATATGTGGAGCCTTTATATATCTGGTCGTAGAGAAGCCATCTGAGTAGTCATCAAAGTCTGAAAATAAGTATGAGTCTACCCAAAAGACTAAAACTATTGTGGCATATAGAGATGGTGAGAAGGATGTATGGATGGCATAAATAAGAATCCAATCAGAAATTTGAGCAATCTGGTCATCGAGGATACAAAACGCTCTAGAATACTATAATGGAGGATCACTAGGTTACAGACGTGAAAAATAACTCGGTGCACCTGTAAGCACATCATCTACCTTAGTGTTTGGTTCCAGTTGAGAAGCCTTATTTCTACTATAGATAAGGAAAAATAAATTAAAGTATTTTCAATAATGACCTTCTTCTCATTGAACTAGTTATAGACACCTCTAACAATAAGGAGGCGTTGAATATGACGACTGAAGAATAAAGATGAACATTTTCCCCTTTTCTCGTAATAACATCAACCATCATCTGTTACATAACATTTACAAAATCAATGGAAACACTTTTCCTAACGCCATATAGAATTTGGAAATTTAAGATGATGATGGAATAGTGATGAGATTTCTAAACAACATTAGCAGAAATAAGCATCTAAAGCAAGAGTAAAAGTCCGTCAAATGATTATGTTTCAAAGAACTTCCATTTGAGGTAGTGACGGTGCCATTCTTGATCTTAGGAAAAATGGTGATGTTATTGGGCAAAGCATTGGCAATCCATGGGTACTCGGGATTGTTGATTGTAGGAAGTTAAAAAATCTCAAGAGGGATGGAGGAAAAAATAGTTATCTCGATAGTACGAACTGTGGAATTAATCCACTCAAAGTATTTCCTAATATCCAATGGGTAGTCGTACAGAATTCCCAATCCTTGTCTGGATATACAGTTTCGTTGTCTGCCCCTTGGTCACCCAAACTTGTCATTAAATATTTTGAAGTTTCAAGTATTTGAACGTGATTTTTCTTCTCTATAGTAGAAATAAGACTTCTAAACTGGAACCAAATAATAAGGTAGAAGATGTAGAGGATGTGCTTGCAAGTACACCGAGTTCTTTTTCACGTCCGCAACCTCATGATCCTCCATCATAGTGTTTTAAAGCGTTTCGTATCCTCGTTGATAGAATTGCTCAAATTTCCGATTGGTTTCCGATTTACCCCGTCCATACATCCCTTCTCACCATCTCTATATGCCACAGTAGTTTTAGTCTCTCTATCAGACTCATACTGATTTTTAGAATTTGATGACCACTCAGATGGATGCTCTACAACTAAGGCAAATTTGATATGTCAACGGGTACGGAAGTAGGCTTTATAAAATTTGTGGTTGATAAAATGCAATGGTTGAGAACCATAACCATTAATTTAGTTAAGGAAATGGAAACAAATCAATGAGTGGGATTTATTAATCTTTTTAATCATTTTTTGAAAGCCTGTAGAGATACCAAAGTAGTAGAAAACTAAAGTTTGATAGGTACTTTATAAAATTGTTATTGTTTGATGCATAACTCATTGGTATTGTGTAACTAATATTAAGTAATAGGTAAGATTAGTTTAACTATTAATTTCCTGATTAATTAATTAAATGAGTCCTTTTACTCTCGACTCTCACTTTCGACTCACAGGATGCGACTCGCTGATTTGTCGATCCCAAGAATTTTAGAAACCACTACCAATTACCCCATCTTTATGCAGAAGTCCTTTATATTGATCCAGTTATTACAAGGGCCTTATTTAAATTGATATTACACCTAATTACTTAGAGTCCTAATTTTCGTAATTAACTGAAAGGAGAAACATAGATAAACTAGGTAACAAAAAAACTACTCCTATATAATCATAGACATCATAACTTAAAATCAACAACTAAATAAATAGTAAGCACAATAACAATGAAAATGGTAAGAAATACAATCTCTTCCTATTTTTGAACATTGGTTAGGGTCCTGCACACCCCCATTTAAGAAGCTTATCCCAGGTATGGAATAGATTATTATCCCAGGTATTTAAGAAGCTTATCATCATAGCAATAAATTATTATCAAACTCCTTTATTTGATAAGGAATTATTCCAAGAAAATGCCTGGAAAAGAAAACATCAAAGTTAAAGTTCCACAACAGTCGAACCAATATCTAGACTTTGACTTAAAAACATGCTATTAAAGGGTGAAAGCCCAAACCAACCCCCAAATAGCCCCGTAAGAGGCATGAACATCTCGCATGGGATCAATGTAACTTTCAAGAACTGGTCGCGTAGTCACAGACTCTTGATTTGAGAATATGAGCTCTCGGTTTGAGAATATTATGATAATTTGAAAATATCTAGATCAGGCTTAAAAATAAGCCATTAAAAGGGTGAAATCCCAAACCAGCCGCTAAACGGCCTTGTAAGAGGTATAAACACCTCGCACGGAACCAATATAACTTATAGGAACTAATCGCGAAGTGAGGGGTCTCTCGATTTGAGAATATGAAGATAATTTGAAAATATCTAGATTGGTCTTAACATGTCGTTAAAGGGTGAAAACTCAAACTAGCGCCCAAAGGGTCTCGTAAGAGGCACTAACACCTCGCACGGGACCAATGTAACTCGTAGGAATTGACACTCGATTTGAGAATATGATGATAATTTAAAAATATCTTTACTTTATCTTAAAAACAAGTCATTAAAAGGGTGAAAACCCAAACCAACCCCCAAACGGCCCCATACGAGGCATGGACACCTCGTACATGACCACTGTAACTTGTAGGAACTGACAGCGTAGTCACGGGTCTTCCGCTTTGAGAATATGATGATAATTTGAAAATATCTAGATTAAGCTTAAAAACAAGTCGTTAAAAGTGTGAAAATCCAAACTAGGTAACTTGTAGGAATTGTTCGCGTAGTCATGGGTCTCTCGATTTAAGAATATGATGATAATTTGAAAATATCTAGATTAGGCTTAAAAACTTGTCGTTAGAGGGTGAAAATCCAAACCAGCACCCAAACGGCCCAATAAGAGGCACTAACACCTCACACGGGACCAATGTAACTTGTAGGAACTGATCCCGTAGTTGTGGGACTCCCAGTTTGAGAGTATAACGATAATTTGAAAATATTTATATTACGCTTAAAAACTAGCCGTTAAAGGGTGAAAACTCAAACCAGCCCCTAAATGACCTCGTAAGAGGCATGTACACCTCCCACGAGACTAATGTAACTTTTAAGAACTGATCACATAGTCACGGGTTTCCCGATTTGAGAACATTATGATAATTTAAAAATATCTAGATTATGCTTAAAAACAAGCCGCTAAAGGGTGAAAACCCATACCAGTCCCGCACGGCCCCGTAAGAGGTATGAACACCTCACACAAGACCTATGTAATTTGTAGGAACTGACCGCGCAGTCACAGGGTCTCTCTGTTTATGAATATGAAGATAATTTGAAAATATCTAGATTAGTCTTAATAACATGCCATTTGAGGATGAAAACTGAAACAGTCCTCAAACGGCCCTGTAAGAGGCACTAACACCCTGCACGGGGCCAATATAACTCATAGGAACTGAAATCGTAGTAATGGGACTCCCGATTTGAGAATATGATGATAATTTGAAAATATCTATACTTTGGCTTGAAAACAAGCCATTAAAAGGGTGAAAATCAAAACCAACTCCCAAACAGCCCCGTAAGAGGCATGGACACCTCGCACATGACCAATTTAACTTGTAGGAGCTTACCGTGTAGTCACAGGTCTCCCTCTTTTAGAATATGATGATAATTTGAAAACATATAGATTAAGCTTAATAACAAGTCGTTAAAAGGGTGAAAATCCAAACCAAGTCACTTGTAGGAATTGACCGCGTAGTCATGGGTCTCCCAATTTGAGAATATGACCATAATTTGAACATATCTAGATTAGGCTTAAAATCATGCCGTTAGAGGGTGGAAAGCCAAACCAGCGTCCAAACGGCCCCGTAAGAGGCACTAACACCTCGCACGGGACCAATGTAACTCTTAGGAACTGATTGCGCAGTCGTGGGACTCCCAGTTTGAGAATATAATGATAATTTGAAAATATCTAGATTACGCTTAAAAACTAGCCATTAAAGGGTGAAAACCCAAATCATCCCCCAAATGAGCCCATAAGAGGCATGTACACCTCCCATGAGACCAAGTTACCAATGTAACTTGTAAGAACTAATCACATAGTCACGGGTCTCCCGGTTTGAGAATATTATGATAATTTGAAAATATCTAGATTATGCTTCAAAGTAAGCTGCTAAAAGGGTGAAAATCTAGACCAGTCCCGAACGGCCCTGTAAGAGGTTTGAACACCTCGCACGGGACCAATGTAACTTATAGAAACTGACCGCGCAGTCACAGGTCTCTCGGTTTGTGAATATGAAGATAATATGAAAATATTTAGATTGTGATTAAAAACATGCCGTTTGAGGATGAAAACTCAAACTATTCCTCAAACGTCCCCGTAAGAGGCACTAGCACCCCGCACGGGAACAATGTAACTCACAGGAACTGACATCGTAGTAATGGGACTCCTGGTGTGATAATATGACCACAATTTGAAAATATCTATACATTGGCTTAAAAACAAGTCGTTAAAAGGGTGAAAATCCAACCAGGTAATTTATAGGAATTGACCGCGTAGTCATGGGTCTCCCGATTTGAGAATATGATGATAATTTGAAAATATCTACATTAGGCTTAAAAATATGCCGCTAGAGGGTGAAAATCCAAGCCAACATCCAAACGGCCCCGTAAGAGGCACTAACACCTCGCACGGGACCAATGTAACTCATAGGAATTGATCGCGTAATCGTGGGACTTCCTGTTTGACAATATAATGATAATTTGAAAATATTTATATTACGCTTAAAAACTAGCCGTTAAATGGTGAAAGTCCAAACCAGCCCTCAAATGGCCTCGTAAGAGGCACGTACA
Organism: Sambucus nigra; assembly: GCA_949130495.1. Lineage (NCBI taxonomy): Eukaryota > Viridiplantae > Streptophyta > Magnoliopsida > Dipsacales > Adoxaceae > Sambucus > Sambucus nigra. Next base: position 337,532,947 of record OX422208.1, read on the forward strand.
CCTCTCACGAAACCAATGTAACTTGTAAGAAATGATCACATAGTCACAGGTCTCCCAGTTTGAGAATGTTATGAGAATTTGAAAATATCTAGATTAGGCTTAAAAACAAGCTGCTAAAAGGGTGAAAATCCAGACCAGTCCCGAACAATCCCGTAAGAGGTATGAACACCTCGCACGGGACCAATGTAACTTATAGGAACTGATCGTGCAGTCACGGGTCTCTCGGTTTGTGAATACGAATATAATTTGAAAATATTTAGATTGTTCTTAAAAACATGCCGTTTGAGGATGAAAACTCAAACCAGTCCTCAAACGGCCCCATAAGAGTCACTAACACCTCGCATGAGACTAATGTAACTCCCAGGATATGACCACATAGTCACAAGACTTCCAGTTTGAAAATATAATAATAATTTCAACTCGTATATGTAATTTTTCAGCTTTAATAAGATTTTTTTTAAATTACTTGGTTACTAATATCATCTCTTTTTTGTATCCTATTTTTTTGCAGGATAAAATTTTATCATTAGCTTTTATTTACGTGGAACACACGAAGAAGTCAATGGTTTATAACAAGGGGATTACTTATTTAATGTCAATAATATTAAGGATTTTATTTTTTTGAGTTATGGCCGTGAGGGATTTTGTAGTTTTATTGTTAACTTTTATGTCCGTGCGGGCTTTTGTAATTTTATTGTTATATTTTATGGCCGTGCGGGATTTACATTACACATGTTTTATATTTTGGCAAGTTTTAGAATGTCCAGGAAATAGAGGAAACTCAACCCAATTTTTTTTTATCTGCGAACTATTAAGACTTGTAATATTTTGACGTTTGTTTGTACATTAGTTTATCAATAGCATGCGAGATTTGCAATTTGTGAATTTTCTTGTTTTCAAATATTAATTTTTTTCCTTTGATTAAAAAATTTGGCACAATTCAAAACCGTGCCAAAAGTGTATCAATTTTTTTCATGGTTTTGAATTGTGTCAAAAGTGTACCAAAATGTACTCAATCTGACACAGTTATAAACTGTGCCAAAAGTGTGCTAGAAATATCAAATTCTGGCACAGTTTAAAAGTGTGCTAGAAGTGTTCCTATTTGGTCAAATCTGGCACACTTTTAAATTGTGCCAGAAAAAAATGGCCATTTTGGAACACTTGATTCTAACATAGTTCAAAACCATTCTAGATTTGATCTCTCATAATTTTAAACCGTGTCGGATTGATGTTTTTGGTGTATTGTTCGAGATGTATAGAAATCAGTTGTCCAGATCCTACGATCAACTAGTGAAGCTAAGAAAGTTCCAGGAAGGGGACTTAGTTTTTAAGGCTTGTACAAGGCACATGTGGGGTCTCTCACTACCTAAGTTTTAGGCAAATTGGGCAGGACCATACATTGTTTGAAAGATACATGACTTAGGTTATCGTGAGATCTCGAAGGTTGAAGATGATGTTACTTTCAAGCTTACTAGCAAGTGGCTCAAAATTTATCACGTTTAGAAGCACTTATCATTCTTAGTTCATTCTTCTTTAGCCTTATTTATTATTGCAAATCTTAAAGTTTGTGGAGAGGCTATTCTCACAACTTAGCAAAACACATAAAATTTTGTTTATAAAATATGAGGATCTTATGTGATAAAATAAGGTAGTGTAATGTTTTTATGACACTAAGATAACTAGCATGGAAAAAATAAATAGGAAACACTTTCATTGAATTCATTCAAAGTAAAAAATAATAGCATTGAAAAAAAGAGGAACTACTGCCTCAAGGTACATATCCAAAAAGGGTAATGAGAAAAAAATGAAAAAAATACTAATCACTTGGGTCATCTATGAGAAAGCACAAGTTGGAAGAATCTAATAGTCTATGGTGATGGTGGGGCAGTATAGAGGCCTAAGAAGAATGCTCGCTTGACAAATCTTCCATATTCTCCTGGTGATGATCCATTACCTGCTGTAATTGGTCTACCTTTGCCTCAGCTTTGGCTAAGGCCTCTCGGACAACAAGAACTTCCTCCTCAACCTTGGAAATCTCAAGACTTAGACTTGTCATTTCTTTAGCAATTATAGCTTGCATCCGGTTGGCAGATTGAAGTTTGAAATAATAGGCAGGTCAGTTAGATTTCTTGAAAGCCTTGAGCAAGTCAGTCAACCACTTCATGGAAAACCCATATCTGACAAGAACATTGATTAATTCAACAACTCTTTGATCCTTTATGGACTTAAGGATTATAAAAGGGTGTGTAATACATCTCTCAAAATCATGGAAACCCCCAATAACTTACAAGGCATCATAGAAGGCAAAACTTTGACACGGAGAGAGAGGTGGAAGTTAAAGGATAGAAATCCAATAATCGTTCGATCAACTCTCAGTACGACATTGTTAAGATAAGAGGAAAATCCACTAAAATCTTCCTTACAACTTTGGCAAGGGACACCTCAAGAGGATGTATGCTAAATGCACGATCACTCGTAAAAGGAAAAATAATATTGGAAGCCCTGTCACCCTCTTGTAAAATTAGAGTGGTGGCTCACACAGTCTCCTCAACGTTTTGGCCAATAAGGGGTAGAACCCAACTACTACATCACCCTCGAAAACCTCCTCGTGGATACCCTCTAGAGCCACTTGTTCAATAATGGCATCAGGTTCCTCCAAAATAATTGGTCGATCAACTTCAACCTGAAAGAAGTAAAAAGTTTCGCATAACAGATGTTTACAAGTCTCAGTTTACTTAAAGGACTTTTATGGTTGCTCGACTAAGTAAACTGGTCATTCCTAAATCCCTAGTGTACCTAAAGGACCTTTATTGTTGCTCGACTAGGTACATTGAGGATGCTTAAAGTCCCAACTTACTTAAAGGACATTTATGGTTGCTTGATTAAGTAAATTAGGCATTCCTAAAGCACCAGTGTACCTAAAATACCTTTAGGGTTGCTCGACTAGGTACATTGAGGATGCTTAAAGTCCCAGTTTACTTAAAGGACCTTTATGGTTTCTCGACTAAGTAAGTTGTGCATTCTTAAAGCCCCAGTTTACCTAAAGGGACTTTATGGTTGTTAGACTAGGTAAATTAAGGATGCTTAAAGTCCCAGTTTACACTAAAGGACCTTTATGGTTGCTCGACTAAGTAAATTGGGCAGTCATATAGTCCCATTTGCCTAAAGGATCTAAACGGTTGCTCTACTGGGTAAATGAGGCATTCTTAAAGTCCTAATTTACTTAAAGGACCTTTATGGTTACTCGAATAAATAAATTGGGCATTCTTAAAAGTCCCAATTTACCTAAAAAAACCTAAATGATTGCTCGACTAGGTAAATTGTTCATTGAGGCATTAACACTTAGATAAAAAATGTATATAAAGGCCAGTGTAAAGGAAAAACATACCTCTTCTGGAGAAGATTCCAAAATATTTTCCTGCTCAGCTGCCACCTCACAAACTTCAACTTGATTAACAACTTCCTCCTCTTGGAAAGCTTCTCGACCTTTCCAAATAGTAGGGACAAATAACCCCACCAAAAATTGTTCATTAACGGTGGGCTTAAGGGTAATAACCATGAGGGCCCTCTAAGTATTGGCGGAAAACACCTCGATGGGAACAACCTGCAAGCACAAATAAGTAAAAAGAAAAAATTTAGTTCATGCAAAACAATGGAGCAAAGACACAAAAGGAATTCACTAATAAATAACAAATGCTCAGCACAGAGGTTGATTCAACAACTATAGTTTGCCTTCTTCAACGGCTAATATCTCCTCATGATAAAAGGTAAAGAAGGAGTTGGGTCTAAAATAACGGCAATGTGATCCTCTGGAGGTGGGGATGATGAATGGAGATTAAAAGGAGTTGTTGAGAGGAGTGTTGTTGGGCACTTGGTGTTTCTCGATCCTCATTTTGTTCATATGCAACAACAATGTCATCCAAAATAGTATAGTCCAGAAGGGGGAGGCTGATTTCTCATTCAAATACATTGGACGTAACCTATGTGATGGATTGGCTAATGTAACATCATATTGGTCTTCTTCTTCCTCTTCTTCTATTCTAGTTTCCTTAATATCCCAAGAAACCTTGTGCTTGACCTGGTCCTCTTTCGGCCACTACTTTCAACAAGAGGAGTAAACAAATGCCTCTCACAGCCATCTGTTGTGACAAATTTGCTTTGGTGTCCGAATAACCTTAATCCCACTGTCTCAGTAATGTCTCGATTAGACCAAATCACTGACTGGCCAACTGTGGATCAACTTGGGACTTAGATGGGGATTCCTGTGGGGGACTTTAGGGAACAACCTTTTTCTTCTAAGTTGGGGATTTATTCTTAGCCTTGATAGTTGCAATGCTTGAGGCACTAATGGGTGTGTCCTCCCCAATAGTAGATCAAGCAGGGGAAGGTAGATCCTCACCCTCATCAACATGTTGGGTGGTAGAAGCCCTTTTCTTTTTCTTTAAAATGTCTTCACTCACAGGTGGTAAGGGAGGTAGCTCTAGGGCATGGTATCATTTTCTTCACTTAAGGGAAATTGGGATTAATTAATGGAACAAGTTCTCAATCCCAACTCCGTTGGTGAAAAACGTTCAACTGCGGGATAGATGGTCTCTCGCTCAATAACTTTGAGGAACCTGCCAAGCTAATTTGGCCAAAATACATTGAGGTAAGCGGGGGACCTATCACCTCGAGCACATTTGGAAGGTATAATCATTTGTCCTTAAAGTTGATTGGATAAAATTTCTATTATTTTGGTAAGAAAATATCCACAGGCCATGGAAAAGTTAGTGGGCTTCTCGGTGGTATTATGGTTTAGAAGGGGCACCCCTAGTCAAAGCCAAATTGTATGGTCACACGATAGGGTGAGTATGTTGTATGGTACTTTAACCACTCTGTATAAGAGGGAAACTAGGAAGGAGTATGAATTAAAAGAACTTGGGAAGAAGGGAAATCGAAGGCATAAAACTGCGCGATCGTTGTAACCGATCAAAAGGCATCCTCAAAGACATTATTGGTAATAATTTGGTCAATGACAGAATAAGGATGAAATTTGAAACAGTTAACATTATCAATGAAAGAATGAAAAGGGTTTATTGATTGTTTGTAATTCAAAAAAAGGATGCAAGGAACCTTGATATCATGTTTGGTGGGGAGAAAACCAGTAAAAACATAATTGGGGAACCTCGCATATGTGAATACTGTGAGAAGGATGTGGTTGGCATAATTTGACACATCAAATCTACTAATAGACCTGGTAGAGTCAGCTTATATCCTGTCAAGCCAAGTATATAAGGAGCCAAGTGTAATGGCAGCTAGGGGAACCTACACCCCAAAGGACAGTTGAATAGCAAGGTGTGACACCCTGCCTATTTAAATACCGGGTGATCAATATTTTATATGAGTAAAACAGGCATCTTATTTGGTTCATTCTTAGCATCACTGTCGAAAACGTTTTAAAAATTTACTAACCACCTAGTATTCAAAAAGCTGGTGCCAAATTTTATCTTTCATTAAATAATATCACACAGAAATAAATTCAATAACCAAGCCATCCACGCAGTAAAAATACTCCGAATCAATCAAAAAATAAATAATACCGAATAAACCATCAGTTCCCAAGTCTAATATAAATAATAAACCCGGGTACACAGTCTGAACTGAAATAAAAGAAATAGCTGAAGGGGTAACACACCCAAATAAAAATTAAAACTGAATCATACTCTAGGAATGAAGTAACTGAAGTGTCTAATCCAAATCCTGCAAGCATCCACAAGTTTTGCAGTTACGCATCCCTGGAAGAGATCATCAAGCTAGGCGTCCCTATGGATGGATACCTAAAAGGTTTTCAAAATATTTTGCATACGGGCCTGAGCCCAAGAAAACCATTTGAGAAATACTTTTCAAGCATTTAAATCACAGTTTAAAAGCAGTTATTGATTACGCATGTTAGTTCGCGTACACTCTCTTGAGTTCCTCACCTCTCATCTATAGTGCACACCTAACGTCTCCTACTTATCTCACCTAGTTATGCTACCCAGCCTAACTAGACCTCATAAGTATCTAACTAATCACTAACAGGTTTAGCTCACTTGTACTTCCCATATAGTACGTTATTGTATTATTAATAATTAGCATTACCCGTATGTTATTATAAAACCATAATTAACATTTCACATATTCTATCATTAATCCATTTCATTAAGTTGTTCTACTTAAATCATCTTTAGATATATGCTATCTAACTTTACTACCGTCTCACATAAATAGATTACGCATATTTTAGATATACACTATCTAGTTTCCCTACTATTACACATAAGTAGGATAAATCACCCAATATATATATATATACAGCATCTCCCGGACTGGCCATCATGGTGAACACTTGCATACTCTGCTATTAAGTTCATGTACCTCACGTACCCAAATCAAGGACCATCGGTTCGGATATCACCCTCGAACCATAAATCAAATTAACATATATTTTAGGCAAACATAGTTCCAAGCCTACGGGTTACACACGCACCTAACATACCCAATTTACCGTCAATGCTGTCGCACACTCAGATAGCCATCGTACCTAGGTTCTATGTTCTGGGGAACCAATCCATACCTCACTGAAATCGTCAAGGTAGGATCGCCCTCTATACAGGACCTTCGTATTAGCAGGCAACGTAGGTATGTTCACACAAAATAAAGCACATAATAGGCATAAACACAACCTATCCATATGTCGCATATAGGCATACACACAACCCATAAATAAAATTCGTATAGGTATACACACAACCTATAATATAGTTCGTATAGGTACACACCCAAACTATAATCATAACTCGTGCATAATATATCTCTCGAATACTCAACATACAATCGATTTAAGATTATAACTCTCTATCGCATTTTTTGAGTATTATTCTCTACCCGAAGGGTCCTACTTATCCCTTTGGTTAATTCAGTAGTTAGTACACTCATACCCTACTGGTCCTTATCATAGGTTCACTCATTCTCTCCATGATCCATTCTTGAATTCGTGAATCGCACATTTTGCCCTAATCGATTCTAATAATAATACACTCGCTTTGGTTGAACTATAATCACTATCATATGTCCATTGGAACCCACAAAGTCCTTCCCCATAGTTTACCAATAATAAAAAAAAAGTCTCTCAAATAAACATTCACAAAGACCGAACATCAAAAAGGGAAATCACCAAAATCTGGGTAAATCGAATCGATTCGCTTACCTAATCAATTTGGTCAAGGAGTCGAATCGATTCGAAACTGTACAGGTCTCTTATTCTCTTACATAGTTGCATTTTGACTAATTTTCATTACTCAAAACCTCATGATTCTTCACCAAACTCTTAACCAACATTACTAAACATTACATAGATGTATAGGGGTTATTTGTATCATATATATATATATATATATATATCATCAAAACATCAAGAATTCTATTCAAGAATTGATTATAACCCTTAATTCATCAAACCCCTAGTTTTTCATGTTCTTCGTCTATGTTCATCAAAAACCCAGATTTCTTTTATTTTCTTTATTACGTATCATCTGATTTCATGTTACATACATCAAGGAATCCATTCTATTTGTAATCATATCCAAAATCACGTGTTTTAATTATCAAAACCCCAAGAATATCATTTAAACAATAATATATAAAATCCCACACTACATGGGTATTATAATCTCTTCAAAAACATGCCAGATAAACAATTGCCTTATGATTATAGGTATGAAATTCATTTTTTGATGACGGATTTGATCTCTAATTGCTCTGATTATGATTCCAGCACGTCGGTGGTGAGAATTGGTTTGGAAAGCCTAGGTTTTCTTCTCTTCTACTCCTACTATGGCCTCTCCTCTCTCTAATTTGTGTTAACCCTAGACTTTAACCCAAAGGGGAAGATATAAACTTTCATTTTTAGAGTTCCTTCAATTCTAAATTCCCAAATGACAGATACGCCCTTTATTGGTGTCAGGTTGGTCTAAAATTGCCCCATGACCCAAACTATACGTTCGGATATACTATTTCGATTATTTCAACCCTTTCAAAATCAACTGTGACCTCTAAATCATCATTCGAGTCATTGTACAATAATGTCCTACCTCATCCTCATATATTCTACACGCAACTTCCGATTGAGATCCAATACAGTCCTGTCGATATCATTCGCTACGACATATAATAATTTTTGCACACATTATTTTATAAGCAGTAATCATTATCTCTAAAAAAATTATACCTTAATTAAGGTACATGTATAATTTAAAACTTAAACCAAAATAATTACTAAATTAATGAAATTCTAAATACTCAAAAATACGGGGTATTACACAAGGTTAGTGAGGTCCCTCCTTGGACAGTCATAAGGATTTTTAGGAAGGAAGATCCTCAAATAAGATAACCCAAATATAACCAGTAAGTTCAATGTTGCTCTTATAAACCTCTCCAGTAGGAGGCATCACGAACACATGTTTGCCCCTAGGATCATGTATGTCTTCCTCTCGGGCTTGGTCACTAGCCTTGTCCTCCATGTAGTAAAAGTACCTAATAATCTCCGAAAAGGAACACTTATTGTAAGTCTTCATACATTTCTTGATCACCCCCCTCAACTCTTTACGAGCAGATGCCTTACCCCTAGAGATGACTTTCTCGAATGAGGTATCGATGTCGATCGCTTCAATACCTTAGAGTTCACATACATCCTCCAATGTAATTGTAAACTCCCCCATCTAGTAGTAAAAGTGTGAGTCTGGTGGCTCCATCGAGAGACCAACGTCCTCAGAGTGTTGTTGTTCTTAGCCAAAGTGAGATTACTAAATCACAAAGTGGAAGATAGACCAACCAAGGACAATTTTTGCAACGTATATGCTACGGATGTAGTCTGTCCACACTGCCAAACCTTCACATGAGCCCCCAGCAGACTCAAACTCCACATTAGAGTAAGGATAATCTCCTCTCTAAACCCTAAACCTGGTAATGGTAGAACCAAGTATGTACAACCAATTCTCAAGAACATCGTCCTCACCCACAAGAAGATTTGTATCTTCTTCCTTAGTAGTAAGGGAACCGGGGAACTGGTTTGCCACCTCCCAGAATTGATTCGCGATCCCAAAGTAGGGAGAAGGATGATATTTCCCCCACTGAAGTTGACGATCAGCAGTTTCAGAAGAGGCTTCCCTAACTGAGGTAGTTTTCATGACAACATGTGCTATTTCAAAGAAACGGAAGATGTAGATAAAAAGAGGGGATTTTATTTTGTGATTATCTCACAAAAGCACTACTAGCTCTATCTCTCTGCTCAAAGAAAACAATATCACCCAAAACCATAAAGGTAAAGAATTTTTAGCGGTCGAAGAAACCATTTTATAAAGGGAAAATTTTAATAATAAAATAAGCCTCGTCTTGGGTACCTCGCATGGATTTGGTTTGGAGGATTGGGAGCAAGGCGGCGTTGGAAAATACTAAGCCCTTTAGAGAACTTAGGCAAAACATTGGTTTGTGCTAACATATCTAACTAGATTCTCGAGCTCCCATCTGATGGGGAACCTCCTCGAGGAACCTCAATCCTAACAGTTATCCAAAAGTTAGCCTTTGATCATCACAGACAATTAACAAGTTGCTCGAGCATTTAATAACCCGTACTTTTAAAGATATTTAAATTGCACGGTGGATGTAATTTGGCAATTTGAGCAATTATTGTGAATAGTAATTTTGGGATTAATGAGTGAAATTAAATAATTTTAATGTTATAAAGTGAATAGTAAATATTAGTTTTCGAGTGTCAGATTAATATTTACATGGATTATATTTTCTTTTGAGACTAAGTATATGAGTGGATTATTTTTAATTACATGTCGCAAGTTGGGTAAAGCGACAAAGAAAATATTTTAAATTGAAAAATATGTGTATTGAACGTGTTGGGTCAAAATAGTGAATTTTAGTTAAGTCACTCGAATGAAGATTTCGACTGCACCATTGGGTTCGGAATGGCCGAGATAGTCAAAATAAAGTTCCCAGGGGTAGTATTTGGGTTCTCGGACATTTTTGGACTAGTAGGGACTCGTAAATGAGTACAGAGTCATTTAATAATTGGGTATATACCCAATTTCGGATTTCAAGAGGTGGCAGCCCTCATTTCCCCCAAATATCAGCCCTAAGAGAGAGAGAGAGAGAGAAAGAAGAGATTTCCGGTCAAAATTCGCGGGATTCGACTCGTAGTCGTCGGATTTAATCCACGAGGCAAATGTTTAACTTGTTTTATGATTTAGTGTGTTTAATTTCTCATATTCTAGTTGGTATAAAACTAAAGATTTTTGGGTTGAAATTTCGTGGATCAAATGGGTTTTCGAAAGATTAAAACGGATATAACTTGATTAATACCCAATTTGAGAAACTTGAAATTTATTGAAATTAATTGTTGAATATGGGTTCTAGGATGATTAGAACCCTTTTTATATGTGTATTTATGGTTGTTTGAGGTTGGTTGATGATGAGAGATGAAATAAAAAGCTTGGAGGTGTTTTAATGGAGGTTTGGATTTTTGGAGAAGAAGGTGAATAGTGACTAGCGTCACTTCCGGACTGTTTCGGACAAGAAGACAGCCGATTCAGCTCTCAGTCAAAACACAAAAGTTGTATATCTTTTCGATACGGTCGCTTGGGCGCTGACCACGTATTTTTCTGATTTTTTTCGAATTGTTATGATTTTTATAAGATGGCAGTTTCGGGGTGAAATCACCAACTCGGAAATGCACTCGGGTTTTGGAAAAATAAAAGCTAGAATTCTTTGGACATAAATATTTGGGGTTCCTAAAAATAGTATGGGGACTTATAAATATTTTTTTTAAGTAAGGTACGTATCTTGGGTTAGATGAAAGTAAACTCCAAGATTTACCCAAATAGGGGTGTTTGGGAGGAGTAACACTCGAGGTGATGTTTCGGTGAGCAAAATTTTATATAAGTAATTGTGCGCATAGAAAACATATTTGTATGCCAATTTTGGTTGAGTAAAATCCTATGAGGTGACTAGGATGAAATTTAGGATACGGGTTAAAGAGAATTGAGCAGTCATCCCATACGTCTATTTGTAACAATTATTATAGGTGAGAGGAATGCCTATCGTTATTTATGGGACGAATAAATATATCGATGTTGTTGGTATTGTCATCGTACGGTGAGAAAAGCTTGAAAATAATATATTGAGGATTAGTCAAAATTGATAAATGCGTAGGATATTCGAGAGATAAATATACTACGTAGAAAATTTATTATACGGAATGTGCGTATGCCCGAATGTTATTATATACGTGGGTTAAATAATTACCTATGGGGAATTATGTATAGGTGAGAGAAATACCTATAATTATAATATGGTTGTGTGAATACCAAATTGATGATATATTTATATAGGTGGAATATATACCTATATGATTGTTTATTATGTGTATGACATACCTACCATACTTGCTATCACGGGAGGTTGGCGTTCGTGTGAGGACAATCTTATCATGTGTTGCCTTCGGGGGGATTTTAGATTTGGTACCTCAAGAACATAGGACTGTGAAGGGCTTATTTATGAGTCGATAAGTCTGCTGACTATGGGAGCGTAGGTATGTGCGTGACCCATGGGTATGTGAACTATGTTCGCCTCCAATAAGTGTGATTTGTATTGATACGGTTCCTGAGTGATGCGGAAAGCGTGATCCTTATCTGCGTGATGTACAGGGATTTGATAGCAGAGTATGAGTGCACTGCAGCTGAGCCTAGGGGTGCCATATATGTATGTATGTATTGTGATTAACATATATGTGTACTTGAGATAATCCACGGATGCTTGGTAAATGAGAATGACTAAGCCACTTATATTATAGTTTGGTGGATGATTAATATACTTGTTGCATATAGTATATTGTTTATATATATATGAGATGAGATATTATATAACCTAACCTTGTATAAAGTGAAAAGAATGAATAAAGGGTGATATTACTTCCGGTAAATGAATATCCAGATTTATATGAATATGAATCTTAGGTTCTAATGAGAACTATTAATAAATACGGGATGGTATAAATATGGTATGTACTGAAGGACTAATGGATCCCGATGATCAAAATTATCACGTAGTAGTGTATCGGTGGGGTTTCTTGTTTGGATTTCGCTTCGCGAGACACCCCACGCGTGAACGTAACGTAATGTTGGGAATGGGGAGAAGTTTAGTCCTTAGTTCTCGAATTGATGAGGATTATTAGAAGATGGGTAATTACATTAGTTAGGCAGGGTAGTTTAACTAGGATGTTTAAAAAGGTATGCGATAGTTGTGCACTGTTAGAAGAGGGGTGAGGTGTATCTCATGTGAGAGCGATACCAGTTTAAATATGAGAAATAACATATTTTAAAATATGGATTTTAAGCACTTACTAAAATGTTTTCAAAACTCGGGCTCTAACCCGTTTCTCTATTTTCCCCTCTTGCTTTATCTCTCTATATATATAGGTGTCCAGACACAGGGACGCCTGGATGATGATTCTTTCGAGTCAGACGTTTGCTGCAGTAGCTGTGGATGCAATCAGGTTTATATTAGATGCTTCTATCATTGAGATTTAGATAGGAGGTATTGTAGAAACATTCGGGCTTATGGCCCAACTGTACTCATTTATTCTTTTATCGCCTTTTAGCGCGGCATTCGATTTGGTTGTATTATTGTACCGAGTGTTAGGTTATTTTATTTTATTTCATTTCAGTTGCTGCTTGTACTGTTGTAATTGTTTTATTTGAATGGTTTGGTTAAAAATATTAGTTAATTAAAAAAATTTGACGCCGGCCTAATAGGATATTAGTAATTAAATTGGTTTTCGACAGTGATGCTAAGAATGAGCCATATGAGACTCCTGTTTTAATTTGATATAGGAGTGATCGCCCTGTATTTTATTAGGCGGGGTGTCACGGGTGGTATCAGAGCATCAGGTTCCAGTGTCCTTAGGAATCTGTGCGGACGTACTACGCTTTCAATGTTGCTTTTGATTTGATATAGAGCCTTATGATTAGGATTGTTGATACCCTCTTGTGATATTTCGTTCTCCTGCCATTATGTAAGATTATAGTAAATCTTTTGCGCGCTCATTCGAAAATTGTGTGCTGATCGACGAAGGGCGACCATGGAAGACCGTGGTAAGGGCAGCAGGAGGCGAGGCTTAGTTAGAGTTATAAGTTGATGTTAGAAATGAGGATCACGGTAAAGGTCATTTTCCTTGTGGAATTGTCATGGGTTGCTGCAACGACTACTAAAATATAGTAGTTAAAATTATCAAAAATCGTTGTACTTGAGAATGGTGCTAAACTTGAATTAACAAGTAGAAGGCTCGAAAGCTCTTGCTTACAGTTGGGTATGGAATTACCCATATGTGAAAATTTGAGGATATTTTTTGTCACTCGTTGGAGCAATGTGAAATGGTGGTAACGATGGTCACCATATTTAGAGGAGCATGATATTTTGCTCATAAATTAATCTTACAAATGGTTTTAAACTGTAAATTCCCTTGAGTTAGAATAAAGTGAATGCAGTTTCTAGGTTATTCATATGAGAATCGGTCAGAGACCGACGGTGAATAAAGAGTGACATGGTTAAGTGAACTTAGTACCGGAGTAAGGTAGGTACAATGGAGAAAGAGGCTTCTATAGTGGAATAATAGACTCACTTGTAAATTGGACTTACGTAGAGTGAGTTATAGTTGTTTTAGTTCAAGGTGTGAAATCAGTAATAAAAAATTAAAGTTGTGAAACTTTGTGATTTTTAAGAGTCTAATGGGATAAAGACTCTTGGGCTTCGAATTGGAATTTCAGATGTAATTGGGATACGAGCTAGTTGTGATAAGCTTAATATTATGAATTTAAATGAGATGATATAGTTATATTACCAGAGATATACAAGATTAGCCGGATTATACTGTATATATATATACACGAGCATATTGAGAATATATATATATATATATATATATATATATATATATATATATATATATATATATATATATATATATATATGATATGTTTAAATATATTTGTATGTGATTGGTATATTTGTATGAAACATACCCCTCGAGTGCTATCATGGGAAGTTATGCATTTTGGGTGAGGTCCCTGGCTTGAGGAGCAGGTAGCGTATAGTCCCCAGGTCATAGTGTCCATTTTATATTATGTGATTTTTATCAGGAATGAGACGTGGTGGGTATGTTTCATTCTCATTTTCGTGGAGGAACTATGATCGCTTCCCATTTATTGTGATTTGGTTTTTACCAAGTCGGTGTGATAGTCCGACCACTGGTATCCAGGATGATGTGTAATTAATTCCCTGGAAGATGATAGCATTGAGAGACTGCATCCACTGAGTTATAGCTCTGAGGGATGGTTATTATACTTATATAGTGTATGATATATAAGTATGAATATACTTGATGTGTATAGTGTGTGTGTGTATATATATATATATATATATATATATTTAAATGAGATATGAAACATGTATATACGGGCATATTAAAGAATGGAATGCGAGATAAATTATGGATGATCTCTCCTTGATTATATGTTTAGATGGAACTTCGATGAGGATATGTTTCATTTGCATGATTTGAGTGTATGTGGACCTTATATATATAATTTAAGGTATACAGGAATTATAGTTAAGCTGGGAGTTTAAGCTTGTTGTTGTTCGCGCGAAGGACTTACTGTTAGTGCAAGTGCTTGTGGTATGGTTCCTTGACAGAAGTGAGAGTTCTGACCATATTTTATTAATAGATGGGATGGGGTTATCCTGGTTACATATTTGACGCTAACAATACACTCCTCGTACGAACCTTAACAACATCAGGAGTGGGAAGATGTTATAAAACGCAAGGATGTTGGTTTTGACGATAAGTCACCTAGTGTAAAGGAAACACTATTGAGTGAGAACCATTTGATGACTGTATAATTATATAGAGATATAAGTGCTATGAAGAAGAACTAAAATTTTCCTCTCAGCGCAAGTATGTGGGTAAGGTATGATAAAGGAAATTAATCTGAAACTTATAGCCAGACTTTGAATATAAGGGAAATTGAGAGGAAATACATTTTGGGTATGATGTTCATAATGCTTTTGCAGAGAGTAGGTGCCCTAAATAGTTGGATTTTCCATTTGGACAAGATGGAAGGATATAGTGGTAGAAGTACATTAGTGGGTTAACGAGGTAGGATTTATAACGTCCCGTTGGTGTCCCTTAGACTGCTATATCTCGATGATCGACGAAGCGAGGGAGTAGTGTATCGGGAAGGTTCCTTATTTGGATTTCGCTATGCGAGACGTCCCACGTAAAAAACTAAGCAAATGTCGGAAGTCGAGAGAGGTCTTGGGCACTAGGGATATAGTTAGAATAGTACTCATATTATGTGTGTTAGAAACACCTTAATCTTAGGACTACCACGAAGTAAGGGCAATAAGACTACGACACTGATATAGGAAGGCTATTGTGAGTTAACCACAAGAAGATCGATGAGATAATCTTGAGAAGCATTGAATTTACAGGTATCGGGAGAATTAAATTTTGAATTATTCAGGTTAAGGGATACCCAGGTGTTAGTACTAGGCCGATAAAATGATGCCCATTATTTAGAGTAAGTGTAACGTATCAAAGCGTTTACAATGGTCGTGCATATATGCACGAATGATAGGGGGTATGGGTACCATGGTTAGTTAATTCCAAAAATGTTCGAGATAGAAGAACATAAAATAAATAAATAAATAAATAAATAAATGTGTAGAATATATGCCTGAGGGACAGCTACAAACAAGGTTAAATGGTATGACGTATTGAATGTTGTGTGAGAATGACGATAATTCAAGCATTTATGTGCAATGAGAGCTAGCACACCCGAGATGGGTTGAAAGGTTGTGGAAAGTCATTTAAAATATACCTCTTAATGAAAAGGATACCAAATTATTGTGAGAAAATAGAGCGGAATATTACTTGAACGAGTGTTGAAGAGTGGCTTGCACATGATTGTATTGTTAGCATACTCCAAGGAAAGAAGGAGTGTATGTAGTACCAAATTTTGGAAGAGTATATGAGAGTTAATACTTTAATTATTCGGTATAGGGAATGTACCTTGGAGATTATGAGAGAGATTGTAATTTGAATATTTATACAATACGTAGCGATGAGAATAAAATACGTATGAGAAGTGTATGATTAGGTTGGGAATGTGCCTATGAATCTTAATAGGATGTGTGTATGCCTATTATTTGATATTTTATTAAGAGCACTAATGAGTGATAATCCGTGGGTGCAAGAATTGATTAAGTGCGCTAATGGGTGTTAACCCGGGGTGCATGATTAATATATATATGTATAGGGATGATGTGACTATATGTACATATATGGATTTGTGAATATTTCTACTACGTGAGACTAGTAGATATGGTATTAATAATAAATACTTTGCGCTAAGTGGTCTTAACAAAAGGGTGCAAGATTAGTGTAAATATATAGCGATGATGAGACTATATATATATGAGCATACGCCTTGAGATGGGTGGAATATAGTGGGAGACCATTATGTTAAGCTTTATCTAAATTTGGTTAAGCTAGGATGTAATGTATATACCGATCCTAGAGTAGTGGCACATGCTATATCTGTATTTCGAGGACAAAATTCTGTTGTAAGGGGGGAAGCATGTAATACCCCGTACTTTTAAAGGTATTTAAATTGCACGGTGGATGTAATTTGGCAATTTGAGGAATTATTATGAATAGTAATTTTGGGATTAATGAGTGAAATTAAATAATTTTAATGTTATAAAGTGACTAGTAAATATTAGTTTTCGAGTGTCAGATTAATATTTACATGGATTATATTTTCTTACGAGACTAAGTATATGAGTGGATTATTTTTAATTACATGTCGCAAGTTAGGGAAAGCGACAAAGAAAATATTTTAAATTGAAAAATACGCGTATTGAACGTGTTGGGTCAAAATAGTGACTTTTAGTTAAGTCACTCAAATGGAGATTTAGACTGCACCATTGGGTTCGGAATGGCCTAGATAGTCAAAATAGAGTACCCGGGGGTAGTATTTGGGTTCCCGGACATTTTTGGACTAGTAGGGACTCGTAAATGAGTACAGAGTCATTTAATAATTGGGTATATACCCAATTTCGGATTTCAAGACGTGGCAGCCCTCATTTCCCCCAAATATCAGCCCTAAGAGAGAGAGAGAGAGAAGAGAGAAAGAAGAGAAGAAAGAAGGAGAAAGAAAAGAGAAGAAAAGAAGAGATTTCCGGTCAAAATTCGCGGGATTCGACTCGTGATCGTCGGATTTAATCCACGAGGCAAGTGTTTAACTTGCTTTATGATTTAGTGTGTTTAGGGGTGGGCACGGTCCGGTCCGGTCCGGGTTTTGCCTATTTTTTGGACCGGACCGAATATTCGGTCCTCATTTTTTTTGGACCGAGATCGGATCGATTAATTCGGTTAACCTACTAATTCGGTCCAGGCTTTTTTCGATCCGGTCCAGGGTAAAATTCGGTCCTCACCCTATTTTATATATATATACATTTTATGAATATTTTTATCCATTTTTCTCATAAATATATATACAAAAAATAATATTCGAAACTCCAAGTGATATTTACATGGGTTTTTTTAACCCAAATAAAAAAATGTCTATACATATATAAAATATTCCAAATTTAATTCATAAGTGATATACATTAATTCAAAAACTATACATAAGAAACACAATAACATTATTTTTATTATATATATATGGGAATCGGTCCGGTCCGGTCCAAATCGGTCTTTTAATATAGTGGACCGCGGACCGGACCGATTTAATCGGTTTTTAGTTTTTGTGAACCGATTTTCGGACCGGTTTCAAAATAGCCTTAGTTTATGGTTCGGTCCAATCGGTCCATTCGGGTCGGTCTTTTTTTTATCCACCCCTAAGTGTGTTTAATTTCTCATATGCTAGTTGGTATAAAACTAAATATTTTAGGTTGAAATTTCGTGGATCAAATGGGTTTTCGGAAGATTAAAACGGATATAACTCGATTAATACCCAATTTGAGAAACTTGAAATTTATTGAAATTAATTGTTGAATATGGGTTCTAGGATGATTAGAACCCTTTCTATATGTGTATTTATGGTTGTTTGAGGTTGGTTGATGATGAGAGAGGAGATAAAAAGCTTTGAGGTGTTTTAATGGAGGTTTGAATTTTTGGAGAAGAATGTGAATAGTGACTAGCGTCACTTTCAGACTGTTTCGGATAGGAAGATAGCCGATTCAGCTCTCGGTCAAAACATAAAAGTTGTAGATCTTTTCGATACGGTCGCGCGGGCGCTGACCGCGTTATTTTCTGATTTTTTTTAGAATTGTTATAATTTTTATAAGATGGCAGTTCCGGGGTGAAATCACCAACTCGGAAATGCATTCGGATTTTGGAAAAATAAAAGCTAGAATTCTTTGGAGATAAATATTTGGGGTTCCTAAAAATAGTATGGGGACTTCTAAATATTTTTTTAAGTAAGATACGTATCTTGGGTTAGATGAAAGTAAACTCCAAGATTTACCCCAATAGGGGTGTTTGGGAGGAGTAACACTCGAGGTGATGTTTCGGTGAGCAAAATTTTATATAAGTAATTGTGCATGTAGAAAATACACTTATATGCCAATTTTGGTTGAGTAAAATCCTATGAGGTGACTAGGATGAAATTTAGGATACGGGCTAAAGAGAATTGAGCAGTCATCCCATACGTCTATTTGTGACAATTATTATAGGTGAGAGAAATGCCTATCGTTATATATGGGACGAATAAATATATCGATGTTGTTGGCATTGTCATCGTGCGGTGACAAAAGCTCGAAAATAATATATTGAGGATTAGTCAAAATTGATAAATGCGTAGGATATTCGAGAGATAAATATACTACGTAGGAAATTTATTATACGGATTGTGCGTATGCCCGGATGTTATTATATACGTGGGTTAAATAATTACCTATGGGGAATTATGTATAGGTGAGAGAAATACCTATAATTATAATATGGTTGTGTGAATACCAAAATGATGATATATTTATATAGATGGAATATGTACCTATATGATTGTTTATTATGTGTGTGACATACCTACCATACTTGCTATCACGGGAGGTTGGCGTTCGTGTGAGGACAATCTTATCCTGTGTTGCCTTCGGGGGGATTTTAGATTTGGTACCTCATGAACAGAGGACTGTGAAGGGCTTATTTGTGAGTCGATAAGTCTGCTGACTATGGGAGCGTAGGTATGTGCGTGACCCATGGGTATGTGAACTATGTTCGCCTCCAATATGTGTGATTTGTATTGATACGGTTCCAGAGTGATGTGGAACGCATGATCCTTATGTGCGTGATGTACAGGGATTTGATAGCAGAGTATGAGTGCACCGCAGCTGAGCCTAGGGGTGCCATATATGTATATATGTATTGTGATTAACATATATGTGTACTTGAGATAATCCACGGTTGCTTAGTAAATGAGAATGACTAAGCCACTTATATTATAGTTTGGTGGATGATTAATATAATTGTTGCATATAGTATATTGTTTATATATATGAGATGAGATATCATATAACCTAACCTTGTATAAAGTGAAAAGAATGAATAAAGGGTGATATTGCTTCTGGTAAATGAATATCCAGATTTATATGAATATGAATCTTAGGTTCTAATGAGAACTATTAATAAATACGGGATGGTATAAATATGGTATGTATTGAAGGCCTAATGGATTCCGATGATCAAAATTATCATGTAGTAGTGTATCGGGGGGGGTCCTTATTTGGATTTCGCTTCGCGAGACACCCCACGCATGAACGTAACGTAATGTTGGGAATGGGGAGAAGTTTAGTCCTTAGTACTCGAATTGATGAGGATTATTAGAAGATGGGTAATTACATTAGTTAGGCAGGGTAGCTTAACTAGGATGTTTAAAAAGGTATGCGATAGTTGTGCACTGTTAGAAGAGTGGTGAGGTGTATCTCATGTGAGAGCGATACTAGTTTAAATATGAGAAATAACATATTTTAAAATATGGATTTTAAGCACTTGCTAAAATGTTTTCAAAACTCGGGCTCTGACCCGTTTCTCTATTTTCCCCTCTTGCTATATATATATATATATATGTGTGTGTGTGTGTGTGTGTGTGTGTCCGGACACAAGGACGCCTAGATGATGATTCTTTCGAGTCAGACGTTTGCTGCAGCAGCTGTGGATGCAAGCAGGTTTATATTAGACGATTATATCATTGAGATCTAGATAAGAGGTATTGTAGAAACATTCGGGCTTATGGCCCAACTGTACTCATTTATTCTTTTATCGCCTTTTAGCGCGGCATTCGATTTGATTGTATTATTGTACCGAGTGTTCGGTTATTTTATTTGATTTCATTTCAGTTGCTACTTGTAAACTGTTGTAATTGTTTTATTTGAATGGTTTGGTTAAAAAGACTAGTTAATTAAAATAATTTGACGCCGACCTAATAGGATATTATTAATTAAATTGGTTTTCGACAGTGATGCTAAGAATGAGCCATATGAGACTCCTGTTTTAATTTGATATAGGAGTGATCGCCCGGTATTTTATTAGGCGGGGTGTCACAGAGCAATCATCAGCCGAGCAACCTTCGTCTGATTAACCACCTTTTTAAGTGATATGACGATACTGACTACTATTTACTAACCCTATGCCATCATAGCATCTAACATTTAGGAACTTGAGAGTAAATAGCAGTCAGTGAGTTTATTTCTAGGATGGTAGATTTATAGCTGTCACATCCCATCCCATTTAATGCTGCCATACCTCTATTAGGCTAAATAGTGTTCCCGTCAAAATATCATATCCTGTGCATTTAATGCACTATCTTTGGCATTAGTTAATGTGCAATGTTGAAATTAAATGCGCTCAGATGCATTTAGTGCAAGCAACACCCCTCAAGTGACTTTTCCCTCATATAAATACTCCCAAGTGTGTCATTTTTATCATCGTAATTTGAACCTAGAATTACTGCTAAAATTCTCCTAAACAAGAGAGATTATTGTGAGGCCATTTATTGTGTGACCACCCTCTTTACTCCATTTATACCATTGTTGCACATTTATTGTGTTTAAGATTACTGCCTTGCCTTTATTGCGCTAAATGCGCTTGTTCCTTCCGCCTCCAATCAATTTGTCTGTGGGGTCCCTTCTATTTATTGCATTCCCAGAGCATTTGTGTTGTAAAGATTCATTTAATACTGGAGTTTCGATATTGAAGATTGTTGGCATTTGCTTGTATTTATTAACACTTAATAATTGTTCTTTGGCACTAATCATCATCTTGACAAGGGGTTACACCTCACTTAATACTAACAGTATTTCAAGAACCTATATCTTACAAACCAATATTGCGATATTTATCTAAAACGTGCATACTCAGAATAAAAAATAAAATTATGCTCAAATAAAAATTATCAATTGAAAATTAATTTAGTTTTACAAACTAATAGTTACTTCTAAGCAATGAGATTTTCCCCAAAATATATACAAATCCATAAATAGAGCACCAACCCTTAATTCAAAACGTCACAAAATTAGTAACATATTCCAAATCAAATTTCGAAAAACCATATAAATTCATAAACTTGTTGATGGGTTTTAATACCATGAGATATATTGTAACATAGATAATAAGTAAAGAAGATATTTAGAAAAAGAAATATAAAGAGAAACAAAAACCAAAGGCAATGAAACCTATTTAGCTTCAAATCATAATAATGAAATATAAAAATCAAGAGTTTCACTTTGGAGAAGAAACAAATGGTTGAATCGTATTAGTCTTTGTGCACGCGTGTTATATATATATATATATATATATACAGAGAGAGAGAGAGAGAGAGAGAGAGAGATGACAACTAGAATAATAGAGGGTACTATGAATAAATTTGAAGGAAGAATCAAGGCAGATGATTCAATTCCTTTAATCAATCGTGGATTGTGATTAGGTTATTTCTCAATCGGATAAAGAATCAACGTTATGGGTTGCTTAACCCATTTGTTACCCATTAGTAAATATGCCCGGGCATAATATTAATGGATTTATGTGGACGGTTTGATATATATGGGTTGTGTAGGCTAGGTCTAACTCCACTACACGAAGGACACTTTTAGAGAGACCATGAGAAAGTATGTGAAAGGAAATAGAATAGTTAAAATTATTAGATGATACTGATATTATAAAATTATACATATTAGGAGACCGATATTTTAGGAGTGCATATATTATATAGGAGAGGGAGCTTGTGCAATGATAGGAAAGCCGAAAACTTGTTAATTACGTAATTTAATATAAGAGCACTAGGACTAATGTCAAAACAATCATTCCATAAAATATTTTTACCCAAAAAATTCAACTCGAAAAGATTTTTCGAATTGAACCACAAGTTAGGTTTGGGGTGAAAATCTTGCACATTTTTCGTTAAGTGCTAGGTTTATTTTTAGAGATAGAAAATTTTTCAAAATGTGGGTTGATTTAAAAATTATTTTGTAGTTTTGTTTTTCAAGAAAATGTGGTAATGGTAATTGTCCATTTGATAACATGAGCTAAAAAACTTTCATTGAAAACATTGCTTAGAAAAGTTTGCCATCCCACTCTCAAAGAAATTTTTGCTATGAAAAATTCTCAAAATGTACATTGATGTGTGATATTTTAGTGTAAGTTTACAAAATTTGTCAAATAAAATAAATTCTATTTAAAATATCAAAAATAAATATATTCAAAAGACTCGTTACTTAACATGATGAATTTTGTTAATGAATAATTTATTATTAATGCATTTTTACATGAACACAATTGAGCGATTTCACTAGCTTTTAGAGACATTATTAGTATTAGGGGTGGCCATGGGCCGGCTTGGGAAGCCCCGGTCGGGCTCGGGTCGGACTTATAAAATTATGAGCTATCTCAAGCCCGCTCAGATTTGAAAGTTCTTTACACAGGGCCGTTGGCCAAACCCGGTTACTGTTTTTTTAAATAAAAAAATTAATTTTTTCTAAATCAAAAACCTATATTTTTTTAATTAAAAACATGTTTTAAACTTTATATATTACCGAGTCTATATATAAAGTTCTCCACTCTACATAAAAAGACTTAGTACATGTTTTTATATTATAAAAGTTACCCACTTTATATATTTATTTATAATTTTGTACTCTTAAACTTTAATAATAAATTAATATACACACACATATATATTAATATTATATATATAATTCTCGAGCCATGGGCCGGGCCGGCTTCATCGGACTTAAGAATTCATGCCCAGGCCCGATCCCAAAAAAATTGGGCCTATCAAATTTTGTCAAGCCTGCTTTACGAGCCCATTCACTTTGCTCAAATCCTATTTCTTTATTGGACGGGTTTGGCAACCATCGCACCTATGACCACCCCTAATTAGTATTAGAGTAATCTGAGTACAAATTTGTTAGGTCCATCCAAGTAAGAGTCAACTTGAATGATTGAAATATAAATGACTTACTAATAAACCCACAATTTTTAATAAATTGTACGAATGACATTAGAACTTCACGTTAACTTTGCTTAAGGAGGATGAACAAATCTGGACTACAATATTCTTGGGCGATTAGGTTAATAGTTGAAGAAGTCGGTGGAAAGTTGAAATAGAAGAGGCACTGTTATACGAGGATGACAGCTCAGATATTAGTCAATGCCCATCTTTAAAAAAAATTGTCCGTGCTAGTTTTGGAAAACCCCGCCATCTTTGATCTTTAAGCTTTTGCTTTTTGAACCATTGAAAATCTGGCGCCAAATATGAAAAGGAGAGACGTTGAAGTTGAGGATGAGGTGAATCAAGTTTCAGATTATTCCATACATCGGCGCCGCAGTCTCCTAACATGTCTTCCTCTAATAATATAAAAGAACATGCTTATCCAAATTATCATTTCTTGCAAATCTCAATTGATTCGAAATTAATTATGTTTCCTAATGTTAATTTTACATGATTAGTGTTTCCTAGTGGGTCCTAATTTGAGGTTTTAGAATCTCTTTGAAACCTCATTTCAGTGATATGACCGTAATTTTTTCATAATCAATCCTTTTACAAGGTCAACGGCCGATAATAACCATTCGCCAAGTAGATGAAGCTATTTTTGTGAGCTTTCTCACTTCACTGTCTGCTTGGTTTTACCGTGTTGAATGAATAATAAACACAGTACAATGGAAAAGTAAAATAAGGTTTTCAAAATTTTAGGTGATTTAATTCAACCTAACCCATGAGTTAGCTGATATTTGAGATACCGTATAAAATCATTTAACATTGTAAATTCATGTTTTAATGAGAAAAAATATCATGTATTTTGGACATTACGTGTCCGTACTGAACATCAATAAAATTACAATACAATCAAGCGTCTTGAGCTAGTGGTATAAGACTGCTACTGGGACAGTCTTGGGGATGGATTGGGTTTGATCCCCAGTTCAATCACCGGTACTGTCAAAATAATGCTTGGCCAGTGAAAGCCATGAACCGCGAATGGAGATTAGTCGAGGTGCGTGCAAGCTGGACCGGACACCTCATGGTATGCGACGAAAAAAAAATTACAACACGTTTGAAAAGGTAAATGTATTGTCGTTATAATGGAGACATGTGTGTAACAACCCGCGTAATTTTTGAGGTATTTTCGAAATAAAGAGGAAAAATAAATTTTGAGATAAAATTATTTGTATTGCTCAAATATGTTGGTTATTATTTTTAAAGGCGAGAATTTCAAACGATTTCGAAATCAGAATTAAAATGGAGTTTTAATTGAATTTTTATTATTTAGAAGATTCCTCAAAACATAAAACTCTCTAAGAGTCCTCGGAACATAAAACTCTCTAGTAAAAATAATATTTTTAGAAATCCGACCGTCCGATCAAGCTGAATTTTTGTCAGAAGTCCTGTCTTGCCGTTCGCTACAACATACTAAACTTTCAAGCGATTCCAACGGTCCGATCGTCCGGAATAAATTTTTTGGTTTTTGTATCTGATTAGAACTCTTTTCTTAATCAAACTCTTATCCTTTTATATATCAATTAATTCGTGGCTTGACTTTTCAAATCACTTGTTCTCAAACTTTTCAACCAGAAGACCTCTCCAAAAGACGCTCTGATACCATTCTGTAACACCTTGCCCGCCCGGGGAGAGCGAGCGGAGCGCCACTGTCGATAAACCAAATCAATTCCATCAATAACAAGGTATAGAGCATCTAAATCCCAATATAGAAAAGAAACCACAAATCTCAAATCTCTTCAAATTAATACAATTCTATCGAAATAATTACAACAATCCAACTATCTTGAAAATAAAATAAATCTCCAAATGCTCTATACATCAAAATAAATACAAGTCTTCTCATCTCTTGTATTAAAAATTCTTTCCAAATAATCCTCGCTAAAATCATCCCAATTGGTCCATAGCACTCAAATCCGTGCTCACCTGCTAACTAAGAAAAAGATGGGGAAGTACACAATACGACAGGAATATGCTCAACAAAGATGTTAGCGATGAACAAAGCGCAACAATACGACTACGAATACTCAAATCAAATAATGCAAATCTCAATAGCATTTTATCAATAAATTTCTCAACAACACATTAACCGGAGTCACCAGGCGTCACCATACCGCGCCATATTTTATCAAGTAGCCGGAAAAGGAGTCTGGGCGGGGTGTTACAATGTGTTGATGTAAAAAACTGGACTTGATCCAATTTTTATAATCACAAATAAATTATATAATTGCAATGATAAATAAAAGAGAGAGACAAGATTTTTAACGTGGTTCAGCTATGTAAGAAACCCTACATGTTATAGAAAGCTAGGTACTCTTATCAATAAGAATATCCTAGAATCCGCTCTTCCTTGCCCTTGATGAAGGGGATACAATGTATTAATAATGCGCCAAAGATTAAGAGTTGGAATATCAAGGGATGAAATACCTTTATACATTTAAGCATTTACACCCGTACATAATAAATGTGACGATTGGTTGTATGGCCAACGTGTGGTAAGACTCTTGGTATGGTGACAGTTCATTAATATTGATGGTCGACATTATTTATGTTGGTCGGCATGTTTGCCGCGCTACTATCTGCTGATTAGAATTTTGGCCACGTAAGAGGACAAATGTTCAATTATAATTGGTCCACGTAGGTGGATAAATTTTTGTATTTTCGCATTCATATCGCATCTTTATTGATGTTGAGCACGAGCATGTGGTGCTCTTAGCATTATACTTTTTCTCATTAATAAGAGTAAAACATGATTCAGATAAATACTACAAAAAAACAACGTTAGTACCAAATTAATACTCATGTAATCCTTTTTGAGACAATCCAATATTACGAGTTCATTTCCATTGTTGGTCGTGATCATCTAACTAAATTTTACAATATTAAATAGGTTTTAATCATGATAATTTATTACATGTATCCCTAAATTTATTAAATTGAGATCAATAATTTTCTGTGAAGAGTATATGATTTTGATATGTAAAAGGAATCAATTTGAGATATTTTTTTTTAATATAAAGTTCAATTTAATTTTAGCTTTCGAAGTATATTTATTTTCTATATAGATTAAATTGATTTTATTTGTTTGATTTATATTTAGTCAACGTTTACCTAACTCTAAGAAAAATCTCCAGTGGGATAGGCTAAAAAGATGTAAATTTAAGTTTTTAGTTTTTTTGGCTTTAGTGTCATCTACAAAGATGTATTTACGCTTCACTCCTATGTATTTTTATAATTGTGAAAAGTCTCATAACCGCCTATAACTTTCCTGTAACCACTCATCCTTTTTTTTTATATGTAAAAAGTTTCATATTATAATATGAGTACCAACTAAAAAAATAAAATATGGGAGTGGAGACAAGTAAATCTTTATAAATAGCACTAAATACTTAAGACCTCTTACGTTTTTTGGTTTACGTTTTTCGAATGTTGCACATAGTGGGAGAGGCTAGTTGGGAATGCAAAAGCTGATGTGGCGGGCTTGGACGGATGAATGTCAGTTTTCCAAGGTTGGTCGGACAACTTACACCCGTCCAACTAGCTGGGATTGCTTTTTTTTTTTTATTTAAATAAAGGCTTGGACGGATGACATTCTCCTGTCCAGCGGTGAGACCCATTTACACATCGTCTAGAGACAATGTAAATTTATACATTCTTTACATTTTCTCTGACCAAGAAATGCATTTTATTATACCCACTGTGAAGGAAAACAATGTAAATTTATACATTCTTTACATTTTCTCTGACCAGAAAATGCATTTTATTAAACCCACTGTGAAGAAAAATAATGTAAATTTAGACTTTAACATCTCCCACTAGAGATGCCGTAAGTATTGCAATAACATATGTGGGGCCAATAGAGAGGTCAAATAAAAGGAAGGAGAAGGCAATGGTGGTTTTGGTCCCGGCTTGGCTTGCAACTTGGGTTTGGGTTTCTAATTACCCATTTATGCAAACAAACTAGTTATAAAATTGACCTGATGGCTCAGTCACTCACTTTTCAATGCTGAAACATTTTGAAGTGTACCATGCTGATCATGAAAGATTTTGGTTTGAATATTTGTAATATTTAGAGATTGCTTTTGAAAAGGGTAATTGAGACCCTTCTCTTGATGGGTTCACTTTGTCCAGTTAATAACGGAAAACTTTACCCAATTAATAGACAGTTTTGTAATCACGTAAGAGTGATGATAATAAGCTTTATAAACCAAAACATCGGTTATCATTTGAAATACGAATCACTTTAATAGGCTTTGGCGCATAGAGTTTCACACGACAAGAGAACTATATTATTTTTAATCATATTTCTTGCTTCTACTTGTGTTTCTTTTGGATTGCAACTTGCTCGACACGACCCGTTGCCACCCCTAATTGCAAGTCCTTTAAAATCATTACAAACCTCTCTTTTTCATTTTTTATTGCAATTTCTGGATGATTATGCAATGATTTTTTCACTTTCGATATATAAAAAAGAAATATAAGGAAATAAACTAGAAACGACATTTGTTATGTCAATGAAACACGGGCAAATCTAGGGTGGATAGACCTGAGTTGTAGCCCACCCCAAATTAAAACAAATTGCTATTAGGGGTACTCTAGACTATCCAAAAAAAAAACCCAGCCCAAGTCTACATACCCAAACCGAACACACTTATGCAGAATAAATAAAAAAAAAACAATTGACTTGGTGTCTCATCCACTCACACTTCATAAAAAGGTACAAACTTTTTTTTTCCGGTAATGTTTGTTTAATTAGATTGTTTTGTAATATTAATGTATTGATTGTATTTGTAATGTAGTGTTAGAGCTCTTATTTGTTAATGCTTAAATTATTAATTTTGATTTTCTAATGTTAATGTTTTGCATTGTTTCATATTAGACTCTTGAGTATTTGTGTTGGGTATTATTTATGGAATGTTTTGTATCTTTTATTTTGTATTGTTTCACAATGTAGTGAATATTTTTAAAAATAATGTCATTATGTAATTTATTTCTTAAAGTTATAAATTTTGGAGTAATAATTAGTTAATAAACTCCAAAAATATCATAAAAAAACAATCGGCTTAGTGGCTCCCGCTCCCGAACTCTCGGAATTTTTCTTAGCCCACCCCATTGAACAATCCTAGCTCCTGATCAACCACACCATCAATTCATGAGTTCTTGCTTTTGTTAGTTGAGATGTAAAATGGATTTACATAATTTAGCTTAACTTTGTCTTCATTATGCGTCATAACAATCATCTATCAATGTCTTGAGATTATTTTTAATTTGTTGGAAGAAAATAACCTTTTGTCTTAACAGTTTTGTTATTTGTTACCAGAGACGAAATCGTGTAATGGCTAAAGGGCATGGCCCCTCAACAATTTGGATTTTGTTGTGTTTGTGCATGATGTGTAGTGTTTAAACATGGTTACGTTATTATTGGTCTCCCCCGACTTATACACACCGCTTGCTAAATTGAAAGGTGCCTGCCTACCAAGCAATTTGCATCAAATATATACACATGCGGGTATGCATGGTGGTATAATATTAGAAGGGTTCAGGTTGAGTATTGATTCTCAAATATATACACACCGTTAATATTGATTCTCAATAAATTTGGAGGTGACAATTAAGGTATTCCGTGTAATATTAGAAGGGTCCAGGTTGAGTATTATTCAATAATAACTCAACCTTTTAATCTATCGTGCCAAATAACATGAAATTAACTAAATAATTTTTTTTATTTTAGTCCCAATTTTGAAGTTTTATTGGGCTCCACAAACTTATTATTAATTTTTTTTGACATATCATGTATGACATTAACCAGGCATTTCATTATTTGTGTTGGTTAATTGTGTTGTTTGGGGTCATGACAATAAAAAGGTCAATCTTAAGGGGTTAACTTTGGGTCGAGTTAGTGTATATAAAAAAATAATTTTTTTTGGATTTACTCCCGCCTCAAAAGATCTGTGAAATTTTGCTCCCATGTACTTTTAAAATGGCAATAAATTTAATAACAATTCGAAATCAGCGATAACTATTCTATAATCACCTATTGGAAACATTAGGTCAAGACCACAAATCACCCCATACAAGTTTATTTTTCGGCTTCGTCCCTATTTGTTGCTTGAAATGGGGCTAAGTTATCAATGGACAGTGAAGATGGATTATTTTTCCTATCCAAATTTCTTCATTTCTGCTTGTTCTGAGTTTTGAAGTGCTAAATTATACCTTCTGCTTCAAATTATTGTACACAGACGGAGGGGTAGTCTTTTTATTTCATATAAGCTTAAGTTTCAACCATGGTTTATATCGAGTGATATTGTACTTGTGAATGGAGCCAGTTCTTAGGCTTTTAAAAACGTGACCGTGGTACTTTTTCTCCCGTGGTGGTGAACGGTTGCAGGCTGGTGGTTCATAGGAAAAATATATATATTAATATATAAAGATAAAATCTCTGTCTCTTTTATTTATGTTAACCGTTTTCCATAAAATTCGAAGTTCCCACTTATTAGCATTTTTATTGGCTTAAATTTAGAGGGTGTTTTGTTTTTTAGATCAATAGTCCGGGGATTATTTATCAAAATTTATAACTTAGAGCATCAGTAGTTGTGGAGCTAGAATCCAACTGAATTTGTAAGTTTACAAAATGTACCATCTGCAATGGTGAAAAAAAGGGAACAAAATCCGTTCATGAAATGGTAGACGTTCTCTAAATTTAGAGGACGAATGCAAATTCTGCAAGAGTTTCTACGAACTTTATTAATTCTTAAGAATTCCTACGAAGTAATAAAATACTCCGTAAGAACTTAGATTTCTTAACATATGCTCATATAAAAGACTATAAAATAAAGAAAAGGGTATAATTTAAATTGCAACGAACTTTAAAACTTCATTGGAAAAGATCACGAACTATAGAAGTTCGTTAAAACTTAACCTCCATTGTAGCAAACTTATTTTGACAAAAGGTATCTTCACGTAGAATAGACAACTTTGCCTTTTATTTTCACCCACTAGTAGAGATGCTCTCAGGAGCAACTCATAAACCGGATTAGTTTAGCGGGCTTACTGTAATTTAACCCAGAAATAAAGCTGTTAATTTGGCACCCGCTAAAATAATCAATTGTGATGACAACAAATAATATTACAGCCCGATGTCAACATTGGATACCCCACACGAGATCTTAGGCGGTGCACATGCAACGCAGAAATCTTGACATCCTCGCCTTTTCTACTTTTACATACAAGTGTCAACTTCTATTAAACGGTTAACGGACATCATGTTTTGTTTGTCCCCCTCCCCTCATGCCCAAAGCAGCAAGCATGTCTATCTACATATTACATTCCATAATTATGAATCAAATGTTTGGCCGCACCACCTTATTTTTTACTCTCTTGTAACCATTTTCCCTCAAGATAGTTGTTCACTGTTGTAGAATTGTAGGCTTTTGCAGAAAGGGCATGACATATTATTAGAGTTTCAATATTTGATTAAGAGTTATGTTTTTTTTATATTATCATAAATTAAGAGTACTATTTTGAACATATATATATATATATATATATATATATATATATATATATATATATATATACAACACTGTTTTTGTGCAGTCAATTTGTATTTTAAGAGTGCGGATCCGACATGTGTCACTTGACGGTGACCCTAAAAATTATTGACTAAATTATAGGCGCACTCTCTCTCTTCTGACCTCACCACCAGGTGACATATATATATCAAATTTTGAAACAGTGATAAAACTATAGTTCTCTTGAAAAATCATGCTTGTTAAATAGTGACTCCAAAATTAAGATGGAGCAATATGACATTCATATAAGGATAATATTAGGGCTACCCCTTTTGGGTACCCTTTTTGTTACCCCCGGCATAAAATAACTTAACGTGTTAAAAATACATTAAAAAGGTACCATAGATTGTAACTAGTTTTTCTTTCCTTCATGTTTTTGTATATATATATCCTAGCAACATACATAGTAATATATCATTTTTTTTAAATAGTAAAAAAAATAATTTTAAGATGATATTTTTTATATGAATTCATGATATTTCAATGTTCTCCTATAAAAAAAATAGTTTATGCACTTTTAGGACTTCAAAAAATATTGATTATGGATATAGGACAACAAACATTTCATTTCTATTTTTAGTTCCTATTTTCAAATTATCGGCTAACGTGGCATGCTGTGATTGGTTGACGTTTTATGGATATGGGTCCGCACTAGCGGCTTTATTCCAAAATAGGGACTAAAATTATAAATAAAATATTTGTTGTCCTATTTCCAGAATACATATTACAATAAGTCCTAAATTTACAAAGCCCCTAAAAAAATCAATTGAAAATAATGGGTTTTCTTATTTTTAAAAAATAGATAAAAAAACTCTCAGTTTTTACCCTTTAAAACTGTCAGTTTTTTTACCTATTTTTTAAAAATATCAAAATGCATTATTTTGACCTGAATATTTTTACAAGGACATATTGAAATATCATGAACCCATATAAAAAATATTAACTCATTTTTTTTTTATTATGTTAAAAAAATAGGTATGTTACTAGGTATGTTGGATAGCCTATATATATATATATATATATATATATATATAGAGAGAGAGAGAGAGAGAGAGAGAGTCTGGCTCCTATTCGGATTTTCTATGTGGACAGAATGCGGATTAGCTACCGTCCAAATGATTCTTAGGACCGCGTTTGTCTTTTATGGACCGCTTAGGGACCACCTTCTCTTTCTAAGGTTTCTGGGAATATAAATTTCTACCCCAATGATTTCTAAGGTCTTTTAAGCTTATTTTAAAGCATAATTAATCTAGAAGTCTAAGTGTAGAAGTTTCAGAGCTAGTGCTACTTCCTAAGCTTCTTTCGTCACTGTCGTACTGGATTTCTGAATAGTGAGGGTTATCTATATAAATAGTTTCTTCCGGGAGTCTAGAAATTGAAAGAGGTTTTGATGGAAAATATTCTAGTCTTAAATACCTTATACGGTATCGTGGGTTTCTCTGTCTAGTTTCTTTATATATTTGATTAATAATATCAATTATATCGTTATCTATAAATTCGTCTAAACTATTATCACCATAAGATGACAAAAATCTACGGTATGTTCTAGGGGCAGCTGTCTCTACGTTTTTAAGAAGAGGGCGGATTCCTCCTGCTCTAATTAAAATAGCTTTTGTTTCAGCTAACCTTTTACGTCTAATAAATTTTAATACGTCTATACGGTCTTCAAGTATCCTAGGGTATTATTGATATTTTTCAGGTCTTGATAGTTCTTCTGCAAAATCTTCAGTTCTTAATTTTTTCTTAAAGAGATCACGGATCCCTGTTCTAATTATTTCTATTCTAGGTACTTCTCTTCCTAACCATTCAATGATCTGGTCTATGTATTTAAAAGTACCACTTGCGTATATTAAGGCAGATTCTATTAGTTCTTTATCTTCAGTGTCTGTAAGAGTCTAGTCTTGAATTTCTCTTGTTAGGTCTAAACTTGTTTGATTAACAAATTCTAAAAAGTCTTTAGTGATTTGTAAGCTCATATAAGATTGTTCCTTAAAGAAATAATATGTAAAAATAGTTAAGGGTTTGGTTCGAGTTATACCTTCCTTCTGGTCTGCAATATCTTTATCTTCTTCCCTTTGTCTCTTCAGCTTCGTTACTATTCTTCTCCGGTATCGGCCTCCTACAATTCTCTCTTTATGTGTCGTACCTCAATCCACTACTTTGGCGGTTGACCCGTTTCCTGCCTGTACGCCTTCATGCCTAACGCCCACCTGGCTAACGGCTCACGGCAAATCGGCACCTGACGGCGGTTCACCAGTATAACACCTTGTGTGCTACACCAGAGGTTCCACACAATAGTCCTCTATGAACAGAAAATTAGAGACAATTTGGACAATAATAACAAGTTAACATAAGAGATTTCTAGAAAAGAAAACACTTTTATTGCATAGAATAAGTAAATGCAACTCTCCCCCCTTCCCTAACTATGAGAGGTTTACTCACTCATGTACATATTCCTTATTACAAGCATACACTCTCTAGAAGTCTAACAACTATTCACTCTCTCACTTCTACTTCCCCCGTCTAAAACATAAATGGATGCTCCCTTTTATAGATCAAGGGTGATGATGCAGGAAACTGCACCACCCTTCAAGGGGTTTGTGAGCTCAATTCAGTGTTAACAATGGCAGTATAAAGATATATATATAGTAGAAGGAGGTGAGGATAACAGAAATCAACACCGGAACATAAGTGGTTCAGCCAATCAGGCCTACGTCCACTGTGCAAGTGTATGATGTGTATCACTGTATGAGGGCTCTAATGGCCATGGATACAATCTTTCAAGCTTTCTCTCTCTACTATGTATCTAGACAGAGTTTCAGCTAGGGTTGTATATCTGGATCCCTTGTAAGGTAGGGGATGACCTCTATATATAGTACCTGGGGGGTGTAATGTACCCCCCATGCATGTAATGTGCATGTGTGTGATTGCCTCACCAATATAGGAAAGCCATCTGTCACTGTCACATGTAGAGAATGATGATGCAATATTCTCCCCACGTGTGGAGAATAATCTTGTTATAATTGATTTGTGTCCACGTGCCCTTATCCAAATGTCAGCAGATGCTCGGCTATCGCTCCTGGTGTATGACCTCGGCCTGGTAGAGGCCGAGGTTGGTAAGTCTAGGTACTCGTTCGGTCCGAGTATCCCATGGAGGTCTCGTCCTAATACCAGCTGAGACAATGGACAAGGTCGGCCTGAGACGAGGTTGAGCTGGAGTGTTTGGAGTATCGATTAATGTCTTGATGAGGTTGATGGTGGCTTCCTGCGAGCTCGGCCTATGTTTGGCCGAGGTTGCCATTCCAAGGTATACGAGAATGCTGCTGATCCTTGTGATATCCCTTGGAGAGGCTCATGGTAGTGTCGGCCTGGGCCGACCTCTCTATGGCCGAGGGCGGATATCGCGTGTCCAAGACATGTCCAACGTCGGCTATAATCTCGGCCGAGGTTGGTCTCTCTGGGTCGAGGTCACACTTGGGGCATATCAATCACCCCCTAGCCCTTAGTCATATGTGGGAGCAGGTGACTAGGGGATTATCACACCTCCGAGGCCTGTCTATTACGAGCCAATATTTGTTTGATACTTGTCCAATGCTGAAGAATGCTTGCTTGGTGGGCGTGTGCTGTTAGCCTCCCTTTGGGACTCCCAAGTCAATGATGGGCCTTGGGAATTGCGCCAGTATATTTAAGGGTTTTGAACCCTATTTCCCTTCTTTCTTCTTCACTTCCCTCTTTCCATCCAAACTCATTCTTGCAACCTTCTCTCTCTAGAAAGATCTTTGCGGAGGCTTTTGGAAGGTGTTCTCTTGCGTCTTCTCGTCTCCTCCTTACTATTTCATCCTCAGGTAACCTTCGCAATACTTTTTCCTTCATTTTTCCTGCAAGTCTCCTTATTTTCGCATTTTCTGGCGAGTTTTTGAGTTTTTCGACGAGACCACCATTATTTCAGGCGAACAATTCTTGCCACATTTAGGTAGTTTGATCTTTTACTGCTTTACTTCACTAGCCAATCTTGTTTGTAGTTTTAAGAAGTCTCCTAAGTGTAGTGTCAGCCCCTGATGCTCAAACCCTTATATCAGCTTCTTGAGGAGTTCCCCTCCCTTAGAGAGAAGGCTTTAGAAAAGATTAGACAAATAGAAAGAGAACAGGAGGAGGCTCGTAGGTCACAAGAATTTCCCATTAGGCCCATCTTTCCACCACCTCTGAAGGTGATATATCCTGACCCCCCAAAGTTTTTCACTCAGACAGAGGTTCCTGCTGATCCCATACCGATGTCTGAGTCTGAATCTTCTACCTCAGACCCCATGTCTGTGGATTCCTTTCAGGAGGCCATGGACTTCACACCTCGGCCTGATCAGGCCGAGGTCTCCAGCCAAGCCTCATCCCATAATAGCTCAAGCACCTCAGCCTCTTCCTCAGAGGTTGAAATTATTGAGCCAAGTGTGGCTATTCCACCACCACTTGACGCCATCCCTCTGTCGATCGTCACCGGGGTAGAGTTCGCTCAGAGGTTCCCGAGTAACCCATCAACATATGCTCTGGCCGACGTTGAGTCGGATGATGATGATGAGGTTGAGAGCGATGTCGACGTCTCTGAGGCGGCCGAGATCAAGAGTACTATTACTGAGGTAGATCTTCTCTGCTTCAGATACCTGTATGCTATCAGTCCCTCAATAAAACTTAGGAGACCTTTGAGGGAGTAGATGGCTTATCATGGCCGAGACGGCGAGATCTGCCTGTACGAGCAGATGTTCAAGTTGGGTTTTCGTCTGCCCATTCACCCCATTATCAAATCCATCCTTTCCTATATCAATTTGGCCCCCTCTCAACTATCCCCTAATGCTTGGAGGATCATAATAGGGGACATAGTCTTATGGAAGGCTGTCCACCACTCAGACCTTCTAGTTCAAGTCTTCGTAGGTTGCTATGTCCCTTCCTCGGCCAAAAATCATCCGAGCTACTACCATTTTGTAGCTCCGAAGCCTGAGAAGAAAATGCTTCAAATAACTCAGACTTCAAACCATAACTAGAAGCCTCGGTATTTCTTTGCTTCTGGGCCATGGGAGTTTGGCCCATGTGTTCCCTTATCTATCCTAGAACCGAGGATGCCCCTGAGGTGGGGTAAAGTAACAATGTCTGCGAGGGCTGACCCTGGTCTGAGCCCATCCAACCTTCAGAAGGTGAAAGCCCTTCAAGATCAGGGGGTACATGGTCTGTTCGTCAGGTTCGAACACTTGATGACCCCCCACTACCTCTCTGGGACAGGTCTAGGTGGAAGTCCCCTTGCCGAGCTTGGTAAGCATTTTTGTTTCAAGTTGAACCTCTGAGTCTATTCATGTCTGACTATCTAACTCAGATCTACTAATTTTTTACAGAGCGACCAAAGGATATTTTGGACGAACTTTGGGAAATGGTTGCACCCATCTTGACGAGACTTGCCAAGAAAGCAGGCCTTAACGCTCCTCCCCAGCTCCCTCTGCCTATAATCCCCAAGCCACGAAGAAGAGGGCTCCAGAAGGTCATGCCCCTGAGGATCAGAGGCCGAAGAAGAAGAGTGCTGACGTTGCTATCCCCATCTCTTCAGCTGACGCCTTGTCGACTCGTCTAGATTAGTTGAAAATAACTGACAGCATAGTCGGCCACAGTCTTCAGGCCCTAGATGCCTTCGGCTATGCAATGACCGAGGCTGACAAACGCTTCTTCAGGTCACTGGACACCCCATTGCTGGTTGAGTTCGGCATTCATAGATCCATTCAGGTATGACTTGATCTTTCTGATTGTTCTTCACCCCAAGTGTAACATCTGATTG
The DNA here is from genome assembly GCA_949130495.1 of Sambucus nigra. Lineage (NCBI taxonomy): Eukaryota > Viridiplantae > Streptophyta > Magnoliopsida > Dipsacales > Adoxaceae > Sambucus > Sambucus nigra. Next base: position 337,569,963 of record OX422208.1, read on the forward strand.
TTCTTCAGTTCATTCATGATCACAAAATATGCAGGGCCTGACAGCTATGCACCACTTATCCAACTGGACTCTGAGAAAATTGCCCCTCATCCAAAATGGTCAGGAGGCCCAGAGCACTCTGAACGCAGAGATTAACCGCCTTAAATCTGAGCTGAAAGATTCTGAGAAGAAAGTGAAGGGGCTGGAGAAGGACATCTCTCAGCTTGGTAAGGATCATGCTGCAACTCTGAAGGCTACAGATGATGTTCTGTAACAGAAGGTCAACTCAGCTGTTAGGGCAGCCCTCGATGATGCCTCTGAGAAGATAATTTCTGACTACAAGTCCTCTGACGAGTTTATGAGCTTCGGCTTTGAATACCTTGAAAGAGGTATCAAAGCCACTATTAAGTGGGCTGATGTCAAGGAGAGGGAGGCTGGTACTTTGAAAACCTCAGATTTCGTAGGCCTCGGATTTACCGATCCTCGGTTTGCCCAGGCCCTTCAGGAGGTAGAGGAGGAGGCTGCCGCGCCTGTCGAGACTGCCACATTGGACGGCACTGAGGTTGAAGGGGCAGACCATCATGACGATGTGGCTGAGGTGACCAATGTTGTCCAGCCTTCCCAAGCCGAGGATATCAACATTCCCCCCTCAAACCCTTAGATAATTTTTTAACATTGTTTGTAACCCATAACATTTTGAAACTTGTTCTGTAATCCTTGATCATCTATTATTTCTGAATGTATCAACCTCTGAGGAGGATCATCCTCACTTACTTTTATTAAATTTCATGTGATGTTTTCGCTCTTAGTCTTGTTGCAATGATATCTTGTTTAAACTCAATCAATGGTCTGGCCTCAGATGTTATTCCCATAATTAATCTCACCAAATTAATGATGTTAAGGGTCTGAGTTTATCCCATATGGTGTCTGATCTCAGACCTTGTCACCACTTAATGATGTTATAAGGTCTGAGGCCATCAACTAAGAGGTCATCCTTATAATTAATTTCACCAAATTAATGATGTTAAGGCTCTGAGGTCGTCCAAGTATGGTGTCTGACCTCAGACCTTATCACCAAATCATGATATTATAAGGGTCTGAGGTCATCACCTAAGATGTTATCATCATAATTAATCTCACCAACTTATTGATGTTAAGGGTCTGAGGTCATCTAGTATGGTGTCTGAGCTCAGACCTCGTCACCACTGAATGGTGTTATGAAGGTCTGAGGTCGTCACCTAAGATGTTATCCTCACAAGTAATCTCACTAAATTAATGATGTTAAGGGTCTGAGGTCATCTCATTATGGTGTCTGACCTCAGACCTCATCACCACTGAGTGATGTTATGAAGGTCTGTGGCCATCACCTAAGATGTTATCCCCATAATTAATCTCACCAAATTAATGATGTTAAGGGTCTGAGGTCATCTATTATGGTGTAGGAGCTCAGACCTTGTCACTACTGAATGGTGTTATGAGGGTCTGAGGTCATCACCTAAGATGTTTTCCCCATAATTAATCTCACCAACTTATTGATGTTAAGGGTCTGAGGTCATCTATTATGGTGTCTGAGCTCAGACCTCGTCACCACTGAATGGTGTTATGAAGGTCTGAGGTCGTCACCTAAGATGTTATCCTCACAAGTAATCTCACCAAATTAATGATCTTAAGGGTCTGAGGTCATCTCATTATGGTGTCTGACCTCAGACCTCATCACCATTGAGTGATGTTATGAAGGTCTATGGTCATAACCTAAGATGTTATCCCCCTAATTAATCTCACCAACTTATTGATGTTAAGGGTCTGAGGTCATCTATTATGGTGTCTGAGCTCAGACCTCGTCACCACTGAATGGTGTTATGAGGGTCTGAGGTCATCACCTAAGATGTTATCCCCATAATTAATCTCACCTACTTATTGATGTTAAGGGTCTGAGGTCATCTATTATGGTGTCTGAGCTCAGACCTTGTCACCACTGAATGGTGTTATGAAGGTCTGAGGTCGTCACCTAAGATGTTATCCTCACAAGTAATCTCACAAAATTAATGATGTTAAGGGTCTCAGGTCATCTCATTATGGTGTCTGACCTCAGACCTCATCACCACTGAGTGATGTTATGAAGGTCTGTGGTCATTACCTAAGATGTTATCCCCATAATTAATCTCACCAACTTATTGATGTTAAGGGTCTGAGGTCATCTATTATGGTGTCTGAGCTCAGACCTCGTCACCACTGAATGGTGTTATGAAGGTCTGAGGTCGTCACCTAAGATGTTATCCTCATAATTAATCTCTGACCTAAGAATGAAGTAAGAACTGTCATGGGAACTGATCTTTATTAATAACCTCTTTATAATAAGATGGTACATTTACACGAAACTCTATGCAATCATCATATGTAATATCTCTTTAGGTGATCAGCATTCCATGGATTAGCGAAAGGTTCTCCTTCTAGGTTTTCTAGCCTGTAGGTGCCAGGCACAACCTCTTCTGCCACTTTGTAGGGGCCATGCTAGTTCGGGTGGATTTTGTTTGCTTTCTGTAGGGTCTTCTTTAGCACTAGGTCTCCCACTGCAATGGGTCTTGACTTCACCCCCTGGTTGTAGAATTTCACTGTCCTTTATTGGTAGGCTGCTTGTCGGACCTCTGCGTCCTCTCTTCTTTCTTCGATAAGATTTAGGTCTAGCCTCCTCTCTTCCCCATTATTGTCAGGGTCATAGGTCTGAATCCTATGAGTTGGGAGCCCTACTTCCGTTGGTATGACGACCTCTGAGCCATGTGCCAACATAAATGGGGTTTCTCCTGTTGGTGTCCTTGTCGTGGTTCTGTAGGCCCATAACACATCGTAGACCTCTTCAGTACATCTTCCCTTCTCATCTTCTAACCTCTTCTTGATTCCATCCAGGATAGTTTTGTTTGTGACCTCGGTCTGACCATTTTCCTGAGGTCGGCCAGGAGATGAGAAGAATTGCTTTATTCCTACTCTTAGGCAATACTTTTCTAAAGAGGAGTTCTTGAACTGGGTCCCATTGTCCGAAATGAGAGTGTTTGGGAGGCCATATCTGCATATGATATTCTTCCAAATAAATTGGAAGGTCTTTTGCTCTGTGATCGTTATCATCGACTCTGCCTCCACCCACTTTGAAAAATAGTCGATGGCAATTATCAAGAATCTATAATTATTGGCATCTCTTGGCAGAGGTCCTACTAAGTCAATCCCCCATACTGCAAATGGCCATGGCGAAGTGATTGACGTCATAGGTTGATGAGGCTGATGAGTGATGGTGGCGAATCTTTGACATTTATCACACCTCTTTACGTAAGCTGCGGCGTCCTTGGACAAAGTTGGCCACCAGTACCCCTGTGTGATGATTCTCTTGGCCAAGGGTCTTCCCCCTATGTGGCTAGAGCAAGAACCCTCATGAACCTCCTGTAAGACCCGTAGAACTTCTGTGGGATGCACACATCTGAGGAGAGGCAATAGAAATCCCTTTTTGTACAAGACGTCTCCTATCATCGAGAACTTGGCAGCCCTATATCTCAATTTTCTCCTCTCTAGCTTGGACTCAGGTAGCTCTCCCCCTTTAATATACCTGACGAGGGGGTCTATCCATGAGTCTCCTAGGTTCAAATTATGACACGGTTTACATACCTCTTCTTCCTCGATGGTTGCTTTTCTCAAGACCTCGATCGGAATGGTCCTTCTAACATCTGTCTTCGTTGCCGAGGCCAGCCTTGCCAATGCATCTGCGTGACTGCTATCTTGTCGAGGCACTCTCTTTAGTTTTGCCTCTTTAAAATATTCTAACATCGTTCTTACCCTCTTCAAGTACTTGGCCATCCTTTCATCTTTGGCCTCATAGATCCCCAGTACTTGATTGACAATCAACCTTGAGTCGCTGTGGAGTAGGAGTCGCTTTACGTGAAGAGTTGTTGCCAATAAGAGACCTGCTATCATGGCCTCATACTCGGACTCGTTGTTTGAGGCCTGGAAGTTGAACCTCAGAGCGTATTCAATGTTCGCACCATCTGGAGCCGAGAGTATCAACCCCGCACCGCTTCCACTGTCGCAGGAAGAGCCATCAACGAAGAGGCTCCAGATGTCTGTATCTGATGAAAAGGCTCCTTCTGTCATGACTCCTTGTTTGAAGAGATATCGATCCTCCTCGTCCTCCGTAATTCTTCTCATAACTTTTTTGGATGCGACCTCTTCCAGATCTCGGAAGACACTTGGTGTCGTCTCTTCCTGCTTTCGAAAGACACTGCGGTTTGTCTATTCCATGCCCCCCAGGCCTTTCTCTGCCTCGGCCTCTTCCCATGTGAACTCAGCAACGAAATCTGTGAGGGCTTGCCTTTTGATGGTTGTCCTAGGTTGGTAGGCAAGATCGTACTCCCCCAACTCGATGGCCCAGGTCATTAACCTCCCGAATTTCTCAAGTTTATGCAGAACCTGTCTTAGCGGGGAGTCAATGAGGACTACCATGGAGTGAGCTTGGAAGTAGGGCTTCATTTTTCTTGAAGCATGTATCAGGGCATAGGCGAACTTTTCCATGCAAGGGTAATTTTGTTCAGCCCCTTGAAGGGCTTTACTGTTAAAATACACAGGCCTTTGGATCCCATCGTCTTCTCGTATTATGGCTGTACTGATGGTTGATTCAGAGACTGCCAGATACACATACAACTTTTCTCCTGCGACGGGTCGAGATAGCAATAAGGGGGATCCCAAGTAAGATTTGAGTTGGTTGAAGGCTTTTTCACACTCTTCGTCCCATTGGAAGGCCTTTCTCAGAACTTTAAAGAATGGAAGACACTTGTTCGTTGCCCTAGAAACAAACCTGTTAAGGGCAGCCACTCTCCCTATGAGTCTTTGGACATCCTTGATACTCCTAGGAGTCTTCATGTCAAGTAATGCCTTGATTTTCTCAGGGTTCACTTCAATTCCTCTCTGGTTAACGATGAATCCTAGGAACTTCCCAGCTCCTACTCCGAAGACACACTTCGCTGGGTTGAGTTTCATTCTGTATGAGTCCATAACATCGAAGGTCTTCTCAAGGTCTGCTACGTGAGTGCAAGCTTTCAAGCTCTTTATTAGCATATCATCTACATACACCTCCATACTCTTACCTATTTGCTCTTCGAACATCTTATTGACAAGACGTTGGTATGTTGCCCCTGTATTTTTCAGACCGAAGGGCATCACTTTGTATCAGTACGTCCCTTTGTCGGTAATGAAGGCTGTCTTCTCTAAGTCTTCAGCATTTATGAAGATTTGGTTATAGCCTGAATACGCGTCCATGAAGCTCATGAGCTAGTGTCCTGCCGTGACATCGACCATCTGATCTATCCGAGGTAAGGGATAGCTGTCTTTTGGGCAAGATCTGTTCAGGTCGGTGAAATCAACACACATTCTCCACTTCCCATTAGCTTTGGGCACGATGACTGTATTTGAAAGCCACTCCGGATAGGTAACTTCTCTTATAAACTCAGCCTCTTCTAACTTTTTGACCTCTTCTCGGATGACGTCGTATTTCTCCCTGGAGTAGACTCTTCGTCTCTGTTTGATAGGCTTGGCATCTTTGGTCACGTTGAGCTTGTGACTCATCACCTCAGGGTCGATGTCAGGCATGTCTGCGTGACTCCATGCGAAGACACTCTGCCTCCTTCTGAGGAAGTTTATCAACTCTTCCTTAATTTCTGAATTAAGGGCTTTGCCAGCCTGGATGGTTTTTTTCGGCTCGTCCTCATTGAGGACGATGGATTCTACCTCTTCCGCGGCCTCTCCCTTCTTTAATTTTGTCTCATCCCATGGATAAAGAGTATCAATGCTATAAGTAGTGGTTGCCCTCTTATGGGCCTCCCTCTCTTCGGTCGAGTTGAAGTAACATTGCCGAGCTATGATCTGGTCACCTCGCACTTCCCCTACCCCATAGGGGGTCGGGAATTTTAGCATTTAATGGACCGTCGACGGTACAGCTTCAAACTCTTTTAGGGCCACTCTTCCTATGATGAGGTTATAGGCCGAGAATACATTCTCGTCCATTACGAAAAAATTTATCTTCCTCGTCAGCCTCTTAGGCCACTCATCACCCATCCGTATGTCCATCTCATACATGCCCAAGGGGTGGACCTTTTCTCCACTGAAGTCTATCAAAGGGTGATGATAGGGTATCAACCTTTCTCTACTAAGACCCAGGCTCTTGAAGCAAGGCCAAAACATCACATCCACCGAGCTCCCCCCGTCTACCAGGATCCTCTGCACCTCACACCCATGCACCCTTGTCGTTATGACCAAAGGGTCATCCTAGGGGGCTAAGAAACCCTTGAAGTCGAGTCTGGAGAACCCAACTACGAGGGTTTCCATGTCTACCTTCTTCCTCTTCTGCATTGTATCGGAAGACGTTAGATTCACAACTTCAAGCTTGGCCACAGACCTGGCCTCTGCTACGTGAGCCTTCCTATCAGCTACTTTAGATCCGCCTCCTGCAAATCCTCCACATATGGTGTCAACACCAAAGGAGATCGTACCGACCCTCTTCACCGGGGTGTTATCATCTTTCGGCAGAAGATCCGGATCGTCTTCGTCATCACCTTATGAATCATCGTCTCTTCTGGCCGGGACATTATCATGACATCTGTCATTTATCCTTTTCTTAGGGTCATCTCTTCCACCCTTTGGAGCCTTACCATCCACATACTTCCTCAGCTTTCCAGATTTTAACATCTTTTCAATCTCATCTTTTAAAGCGAAGCATCTATCCGTGACATGGACATGATCCTGGTGGAACTTGCACCATAGGTTTTTGTTCCTCTTATGTGGTGGGGCTTTCAGTTTCTCTAGCCATCTCAGAGTTCTGTCATTCTTAATCTCGTTGAGGATGTGCTCGCAGCTTACAGTCAGAGGAGTATAGTGAGCGAACTTGTCATCACCCGACCTCTTTTTCCCATCTTTCTTGCTTTGGGACTTTCCACTGCCACCGCGGTTCTCATCCTCATACTTGGCGGCCATTGCCTCTTTCGCATTCATTACTTTCCCTGCGGTTGCTAGGAGCTCCGCCATAGACCTAGGGGGTCTTCCGCAAGTTTCCACAATAGCTTCCTTTTCTGAAGACCTCCTATAAGGGCGGTCATGGCTATGTTCTCTTCATAATCTTTGACCTCCAACTTCTCTTTGTTGAATCTCGCTATGTAGTCTCTTAGGCTCTCATCCTTGGCCTGCTTGACATATAACAAGTGGGTAGTCTTCTTTTGAGGCCTCACCCCAAAGCAGAAGTTGTGGATGAACCGTTCAGCCAATCCTTTGAAGTTCTCAATTGAGTTCTTTGGAAGGGAGGTGAACCAACTGTGCGCTGCCCCCGTTAAGGTCCCAGAGAAGGCCCTACACTTCATCTCATCGGGTATCGAGTAGATGTCTTCTGTCGACTGGTACATCTCGATATAATGTACAGGGTTAGTGCTGCCATCATACTTGGGAGACACCGTAGGAGGCTTGAACTTAGCTGGGGTTGGGAAACCCACTATCCTAGCCACAAATGGGGAGCCCTCTGAGTAACCCCTTTGCAATGGGTCCCTGCTTTTGATGAGGTCTCCTATCTTCTCCTCAAGGCGCTGGATAAAGTCATTCCATGGTCTTCTTCCATCGACTTGGCCGAGGTTATTCCCTGCTACCTCCATGGGATGGACCGAGGGTTCCCCTGCCGCGATACGTCGGCTGTTGACCTCTTCCTGTTCCCTGCCTCTTCTTTTACAGTGTCGGCCTTGATCTGGCCGACCCTGCCTATTCCCTCTCTGAGAGCCTGCTGTGCTCCTTGATCTCGACAGTCTCTGTCTTAGGTCATTCATCAGGCCCAATCTCTCAAAGGCCGACCCTCTGCTCAACCTATCAAAGGTTGACCCTCTTTGTTGGGCCTCTTCACCTTTTCGGCCGACACAACCTTGACTTTGCCTAAGAGGTCGTACAGTGTTATTTGACACCTCATACGGCTCCCAGCAGTCTTCCGGGGCTTCTTCCGCCTCTAGATTATCATACCTGTCCTCTGGGCAAGGGTTTCCCTGCCTCCCTAGGCTCAAGCGCCTAGGGTTAGCAACGTCCCTTCTCCGCTGGGGTGCAGGCTGGTCCTTCATTGGTGCCTGGGGTGGTCCCCTGGCGTCAGGATAAGGCTGAACTGCCGCCGGAGTGATCATATCCGGTGAGACTCCAGGTGGCCTCATCATAGTTTGGCTAAGCTGTGCAAATTGCTCCTGTATAGCTTGTTGTGTTGCAGCTAAAGATCTCAAGGCTGCAGCTACTTTCGCCATTTCGGACTGTGGGGGCCCCTGACTGGAAATAGGCCCTCCACCCCCAGGTGGCGGAAGAGGCGGTGGTAATTCTGGTGCCATATGTTAACACTATAGAGCTTGAGTAGCAGATGAGCTTAGTACCTCAAAGGACCTCTTTCAATGGTGAAGCAGCTCCACGCCAGGGGAGGTGCCACCAGAGTCTCCGGTGAGTTTAACTGAAGAGGAGGAAGAGAGCTTGTTTTCTCTTCCCACAGACGGCGCTAAAATGATGATGCAAGAAACTGCACCACCCTTCAAGGGGTTTGTGAGCTCAATTCAGTGTTAACAATGGCAGTATAAAGATATATATACAGTAGAAGGAGGTGAGGATAAGAGGAATCAACACCGGAATATAAGTGGTTCAGCCAATCAGGCCTACGTCCACTATGCAAGTGTATAATGTGTATCACTATATGAGGGCTCTAATGGCCATGGATATAATCTCTCAAGCTTTCTCTCTCTACTATGTATCTAGACAGAGTTTCAGCTAGGGGTGTATATCTGGATCCCTTGTAAGGTAGGGGATGACCTCTATATATAGTACCTGGGGGGTGTAATGTACCCCCCATGCATGTAATGTGCATGTGTGTGATTTCCTCACCAATATGGGAAAGCCATCTTGTGTCCACGTGCCCTTATCCAAATGTCAGCAGATGCTCGGCTATCGCGCCTGGTGTATGACCTCGGCCTGGTAGAGGCTGAGGTTGGTAAGTCTAGGTACTCGTTCGGGCCGAGTATCCTATGGAGGTCTCGGCCTAATACCAGCCGAGACAATGGACAAGGTCAGCCTGAGATGAGGTTGAGCTGGGGTGTTTGGAGTATCGATTAATGTCTTGATGAGGTTGCTGGTGGCTTCCTGCGAGCTCGACCTATGTTTGGCCAAGGTTGCCATTCCAAGGTATACGAGAATGTTGTTGATCCTTGTGATGTCCCTTGGAGAGGCTCATGGTAGTGTCGGCCTGGGCCGACCTCTCTATGGCCGAGGGTGAATATCGCGTGTCTAAGACATGTCCAACGTCGGCCATAATCTCGACCGAGGTTGGTGTCTCTGGGCCGAGGTCACACTTGGGGCATATCAAAGGGCACTACAAAATGACTGGTAACCGGTCACCAAAAGCAATTCGGTTGAAAGCACTAATTATTAAAGCAACACTATCTTCAGAATCTTATCAGCTGGGTCTATAATCTTTTATCGTCTTTTGATAATTTGGGGGGACCTCTTTCTTTATAAAAAGAAAGGCGTGCCAAGTCTTCATCATAGTCTTGTCGTTTTGTAATAATGCAAGAGCATCAAACAAAGTCTTCATCCTTTTCACCAGTCTGGTGGCCCATGTGGGGCAGGCATTCTTTTTCTTTATAGAAAGCATAGTCTGGGCAAACGATTCTTTCATCTTTAATAATTCATCCACCATTGAGGGACCCTTTGTTGTCGTGTTTGTGTCTTCTTCTGCCTTGTCTTGGTTTGGGAGGGTATTGTTGAAAAATTCATCAATGAGGCCTACCGTTCTAAGGCTAGCTGGCAAAGCTATCTCTATCATTTCTTTGGATTCTTTCTTGAGCCTTCCATTGAATGGCTCATCATCTTGGATTATCAGGTCTTCTTTGTGGTAGGTAGTGTACCACCTGTCTTCTCCTGTTAATAACTCCATGATTTCAATTGTCTCCATGGCTTGAGCGATCTGGAGCTTGGACTTATCAATAATTAAATCTTTAATCTCGTCTTCTGATAGGATATCAACATCTTCAAATGTATAATTAGAAAATCTAACAAGTCTAAATCCTTCCACTCTCATTCCTCCGTAGGAACATGGAGCAATCTGATAGATTCTAGCAAATAAAGGAAGGAAATCTTCTACCTTTATAACATACTCATGGACTATTTTTCCAAGAGCAACAGAGTCTTCTATAGTCCCAATTTGGCTGAGTTCGATGAACCCATAGTCTTCTAAGGTTATCTGGATAATTTCTTTTTTCCCAGCAAGATAAATCTTTGGAACGTCTTTGAAGAAACCTTTCATCATTAAAGCATCTCCATTAGTCTCAGATAATAACATATTGAAATGTTCAATAATGCTATTAGATTCCTTCTTATAGTCTTCTGTTAATGGAAGATTATTATGACCAAATGGTATAAAAATCTTAGTCTTAAAAGTCTCTTTCTGATAACAAAAATTATCAGTGGGTCTAGCTTTGGAGGGTTCTCCAAGAGTCTGAGCATAGGTTTGAGTCTGTGGTCTAGGTATAGCAGTACCACTGAGTTGGGTAACTGCAAGCCTTTGAGTTCTCATAAATCTGGCAATAGCTACCAAATTTTGTTTGAACTCGATCCAAAGTCTATTCTTCACGTTCCACCATATGGCATCTATAAGGGTATTTTCGTCTTCTGGGAATTCTCGTCTAAATTTGATCAAGTCTTGGTATCTTTGATCGGGTCTATATTGGGGAAAATACATCTTCCCAATGAGTCTATTTTGAGAAATAATCTCTTGTCTAAATTTTTCAGGAGGAACTAAGATATCATCAAAGTTCTCTAGGATTGGTCTTTCTTGAAAGTCTTGAATATCAGTCGGTCTTTGCGTTACACCAGCATTTGGTCTTATGCGTCTAAGATAGTCTGCAACATCTTCCATGTTCAGTTTATTCGTTCCAGAGGAACTCATGTCTTCTAGGTCTTCTGTTTGCAACATAAAACATGTAATAATATTAGTGTTAGCAAACATTGGTTCTCTTGATATAATGTCTGGAATGGTATTTTTACTTCCCTTAATATGTATAACAGAGAAGTCATAACCATTAAGAAGTTGTTGCCATCTAATTAGTCTATTAGTCCTTGATTTGGATAAGTCTAAATCTCTGAATTTTACTGCATAAGAAGAGTCGGTATAAACAGTAAAATGTTTAGGTCTAAGAAACAACATATATTTTTCTATTGCCCTTACTATGGCTAAAACTTCTTTTTCATGGGCAGTGTATCTTGTTTCTGGGTCTGTAAATATTCCAGAACTATGTCTACAAAGTTTCTTCTTTTTTTTCTGATGATCAATGGCAAAGTATACTTCTCCCCATTGTTTATTAGAGGCATCTGTTTCTACTATAAAATGGTCTTCCGCATTAGGCAGTTCAAGTAAAGGACTGTTCTTAACTGCATCTTTAATTTGTCTTATTACTTCAAAATCATCTTTAGTCCAATAAAAGGGATTAGTTTTGTCTGTTCCTTTTAATTTGGATGTTAAGCTTTGTCTTTTTGAAGCAGGGTCTTTAATAAAGTCTGCAGCACAATTAAGCAATCCTAAAAATGATTGTAATTGTTTTCTATCTTTGAGTTGGTCTGGAAACTCAAGAATCTTTTTGGTTATGTGTTCTGCTAAGGATAATTTTCCTTTATTAATATGCATTCCCACAAAGTCTATCTCAGTCTGAAATAATTGCATTTTCCTTTTTGAAATAACAATACCATGTTTATCTAATTCTAAAATAATCTTTTTAAGATGGTCTACATGCTCTGTCTCAGTCTTTCTGGCTATAAGAATATCGTCTATATAAACAAGACAAAATTCTGAATAGGGTCTAAATATATTATCCATTCTTCTTTGAAAAACTTGAGGAGCATTCAAGTATCCAAATGGCATGACTAGCCATTCGTATTTTTCTTGGGGCACACTAAAGGTTTTCCAAGTAATACTGTCTGGATGCATCTTAATTTGTCAGAATCCTGATTTGCAATCAAACTTACTGAATAATTATGTCTTCAATCAAATTGATTAAATTATTCTTGTATGGTATCTTATAAGAATCAAATTCACAATTCTTATTTAATTGTCTATAATCTATAACCATACGTCTTTTTCCTCTTTTACGTTCAGATTCATTTTGAACATAGAAGGCTAGGCTATCTAGGTTAATAGTGGCATCTGGGTTAATAGGGATAATTTCACAATAACTTTGGTCTTTATCCCATTTAGCGATGGTATTTTCTCCTAAAGTAGTCTCAGCTAGTTTCCTAATCTTTTTCTTTTCTACTTCTATATCCATTTTCTTCTGTTTGGAAATAGCTTGAACCTGTAATAAGGTATGCTGAGCTTGATCTAAAATGTCTTGTTGAATAAGCGCTATTTACTTATAACACTTTTGGTCTGGACACTTACACTCTTTTTGTAAGGGTTTAGTAATTTCTAAGGCTTCTTATTGGGTTGTAGGTCTAGGTCCACCATTCTCAGCTGAAGAACTCTGATGTTTTATGGGTCTATAATTTGGTTTGACCTGCATAAGGTCAAAGGCAGTCTTATGATCAATTAGAGGGGCTTCAATATTAAATTCTTCTTGATCACTAATTAATATCTTATCGTTATACTGAGTATAAGAATGATATTTACTAATAAAGTCTTGTCCTAAAATAATGTTTCCTGTGAAACTATGACGAGGATCCATTATCCAAAACCGATGATTGACGATTTTCTTAGTCTGATTTCCTAATTTAAAATAAATAGGAATAGTCTGGAAATATAAGGTAAATGGATCTCCATTAGCCACTTTACCATAGATTTCTTGAGTAATTTCTAAAAAATAGTCTTCAGGGAAGGCATTAGCCTTGCAAATACTCTGAGAGCACCCTGTATCTATAAAGGCTGAAAGTCTTTTAGGATAATCTTTATGTTGAACAAATAATTCTATGAAACAAGCATGTGGTTTAGTAGAAATTCCTAAATTGTTCTTTTCTAAAATAGATATTCCTTTCTGAGGTTTATCTATAAAATTAAAGGGTATGTGGTATTTTGAACTATTGTCAGAATGGTATTCTTCTAAATCATAGGAAATTTTCATTCCATTGAAGTCTTCATTTTCTTGCAATCTTTTGACTATATTTCTGTCAATGTCTTGATAATATGTTTTGATATATAAGTCTATTTGAGCATCATACTGGCTAGTATAGATTTCTCTAAATCTAGTTCTCCAACAGTCTTCATGGTAATGTAATTGACAAATAATACAAACCATAAATAACTCTATTTGGATAGTCTCAAAGCATTCTACGCACATAAATTATTTTTTGCAACATTTCATTTCAAATGTGCAATAATGTCTTTCATCAAAGTAACATCTAGGTATATAGGTTAGTAACTCAGGATTACTAACTGTTTATCTTTTCTTTAAAAAGGGGCTTAATACACACTTATACCAAGCTTCTTCAAAGTCTATATATTCATTATCTAAATTATCTTGACTAGTCTGCATCATACATAAGTCTAAAGTATCCTGAGAGTCTTCATATTCATCAGTATCACTATTATAGTCTTCTGAGTCACTATCTGTATATGCACTATAGATACTAGTATTATCATCATCTTCTATGTCTGATATTTCTATAGCATATAGGATATCTAATTCTTCTTGATCTGCATAGTCTAATATTGTATTAATAATCTTAATACTTTCTTTATCTTTCTTATTAAGGTAGTCTTTAGCAAAGTGTCCTTCTTTGCCACAAGTCCAACATTCTTTGGTGTCAGTCTTAGATTGAGCTACATCTTTTTCTTTTCTATAATTAGGAACTTTCTTATATTTACTAGTATTTTTCTTAAAATATCTTCTTCGATTAAATCTATTTTTCTTAGTCTTAGGATCCTTTTTTCTAAAGGTGGTAGATTGTCTAAATTTATACTTCTTTGGAAATCCTAGAGTTCTAGCCTTAAACTTCCTATGTTTCCATTCTAATTTCTTTTTGAATTTTTTAGATTCACTTCCACATCCCCATTGGATTGGAGCGATGTCTCTTTCATCTTTGATTGGAGGGATCTGCTTGAAAGTCTCTTCTATCAACTTTCCTTGAGTTATATCACGTCTCTTAGATATGATATAGTCTTTGGCGAAATTGAATCTTTCACCAAGGAAGTTGTTCTTAACTCCAGCTACTCCTGGCCAATTCATGTATTCATTAATTAGGATTTATCCTATGGCAGGTATCTTTCTAAAATATTCATCTTTTAAGGTCCCTCCAAATTCTTTAATTTGGTAATATAGTTGTTCGTAGTTATTGTTATATTCATTTATCTTATCTAATTTGCAAATGCTAAGGAGGGCTAACTTAGTTTTTGCTAGGTCTTGTTCATTGATCTGAGCTAGATGTCCAGCTCCAATGAATTCTGATGTGAACAATTGAATATATTATTCAATTGATCTTTCTTCTAAGTTTTCCTTCATCTTATCAACCTTAGCTAAGGAGTCTTCATCTGTAGCCTTTCTTAAACTATCTAAGTAATCTTTCGCAATACCTCTAATGGATTGCTCAGCGTACTGTTTACATGAACTTGCATCCCATTATTCATTAGATGCAAAACACATGTTCATCTGATTACGCCATTCGTCTAAGGCTTTTTTCTTATCTTGCACATTGTCTAGGTTAAGGTATATACCTACTGGATTTATGGCTTGGCTTGCCATAGTCTTAACAGGAGTGAAACTCTTGTCACTTGTTGGGAAGTCTTTTATATAATCAGGTTTAGTCTTAACTACGGTGCTTGAGTATATATGAATATTTATTCCTATTGGTTTACTAAAAAGTCTAAGAGCATCTTCTAGCCTACTAATACTTCCTATCTCTTGTTTATTAGGTTCTACTTGTGTGGCTGACATTAGTCTTTGTTCTCCTCCTTCCATTAGTCTTAGGTTTCTAAGAAGTTCTTTAGTATTCTTAGATTCTTTTAACTTTAATATGCGGTCTTGGGCTATCATATTAAATCTTTCTCTTTCTTGAAATCTAACAGAATGACTTTTCTTAAGGTTATCTTTAAATGTCTTCATATCCAATTGTGAGGGTTCATGTCCAAAGTTTTGGATCCTAGCTTTTTCTTTAATTAAGTCTTTTTGTTTAAATGATCTTCTATGTCTAATTATCGGGGCTTGTCTTAGTAAACTAGCACTAGTCTTACTACTACATTCTCCTTCTGAAGGATCATTGATTATGGCCTCTCCCATATTCCTAAATCTAATTTCTTCGGTCTGGATATTCTTATTAACAATCTTAGGAGGTCCAAACTGGATGGTAACATTTCCAGTGACGTCCTCTTGATTAATAAACAAAAATTTATTTTGTATAGTCTTAGTTTCTTGAAATTCTTGCAATTGCTAGAGGGTCTTAGCTCTTTCCTTCATAGGTCCAGTATTCCTAATACTGTAAGTATGATTATAGTCTGAAGCATTGGTTCTAACTAAGATTTCTTCATTAAGTCTACCGCTAGGGATTCCCGATTGCATTCCTTCATAAGGAAATTGGGAGAACTTCACATAACTTTGGAATTCTATATTTATATTAGCGTATGGGATTATATAGTCTTCATAGCCACTGGCATATAAGATTAACTTAAAATGTTTGGCTGTGTCTACAGTTACTGTAAATGCCGGAATGACATTAAAGTATCCTATGTTGTCTGACATTTCTAATTGGGCTATCCCAATAAGGATTTTCTCAAAATCTTTCCATCTTTTGTCTACCAAATAACATAATATGTTGATATTATTTTGAGGTCTATGTAATCCTTGGATTCTTGCTTGAAACAGTCCAAATGTTAGGAATTGGAACTTCCTATCAGTTCCTCTAGATCTAAGCCATTATGAGTCAAATACTTGAAGCTCAGTATAGGATTTGTCTAACACATGATTCCTACAATGGTAAGTCATGTTATAATTGGGAGTCTTAGGAGTGGCACCTTCTTTAAACAAGTCTATGTATCTAACGGCTGGAAGTTGTCCATTATGAATGGAATCTTCAACAATCTTCCAGTCAACTTTACCCTATTCTTTCCATTGGAGAGGATTGGTGAAATTTCTTTCTTTCCACCATGTCCTAACATTAGAGGATGAATCCTCAAGTCTTTGGAGCATATGGTTACTCTGTCCAATATTTGGGATAGAGCTAACTATCTTACTAGTCTTATCTAATCTGTCATTTATGACTCGTCTACCTATGGTATTCTTTTCTCTAGTTTCTATAGGAGGGGATTCTCTAAATTTATAGGTGGTTACCTGTTTTTGTTCTAGTCTTTTTTCAATCCTTTCTAAGAAATCTGAATAATCTTTTTGTCTTTTTATCTGATTAAGTATTTCTTCTTTAAATTCTTATTCTCTTTTCTAGTCTTCTCAGAAGTTTCTTCACTATGTCTAGCTAGAGAATTAACAATGGTTTTACCAATATTAGTAATATAGTCTTTTACTTCATTATCTTTTTCTTGTTGTTGCATAGATCTAATTTCTATGGCTTCTACAGTCTTTTCAATTTTATCTAACCGAGTTAGAATAAAAGGAGAGTCTATTTCTGCCTGGGATGGTTTATTATATACGGTCTTAATTCCGTTTATAATTTCTGCATATTTTTCTTCTACTTGGGCCATATCTAGTCTAAGTTCATTAATAATACTATCCATCTTAGATAGATTATGTCTTTCCATATTATTAAGGTAATTTGCTAAATTCTGTTGGAATTTAACAAAGTCCGTATAGAAGGTAGTTAATCCTTCTGTCTTAGCCTTTAGGTCTAAATGTAAGTCTTTAACAAATCTATTATTATAATCTTGGGTAACTACTATAGAGGTAGAAATTAAATTTAATCTTTCTAATATAAGTCTAGTTGCTTTAGCCGCGTTGACAATCTCATTTTTATTTATCTTATAATAAAATCTATCATCATTTATCTTTTCTAAAATTCTTTGATAAAATTTTGATAAAGTCTGAATGGAGAGGTCTCTTGGTACCTCATTATAGTCTGATCTAACTATCTCCATTAGGAAGATAACTATCTAGTCTAGGGATAAGCTTAGCTTGTTCTTTGGTAAGTTTAATTAACTCACTGTCTTGATTTTTAATTAAGGTTTTAATTTCTAAAAGGTCTTTGTTAAAGACTTCTATATGATTAGTCTTAATATTTATTTCTTTTAAAACGTGAACTAAGTCTATTGGGATTTGGTTATCTATGTCTAATAATCTTTTAGAGATATTTTTTATCTTCGTTTCTAGGGTTTGAGTGTCTTTTATTAATTGTCTTACTATAAGGAGTATACACTTATTTTGGTCTATTATGCTATTAATAGCCCTAGCAGTGACTTGTTTACTGTCTGCGTGTTTGGCTGGGATATGTTCAATATGTGAACAACCGTCTATGTGTGTGGTTAAACAACATTTTGAGTCTAAATCAGTTAAGGGTATAGGTTGGTAGTCTGGGTTGGATCCAAAAATATCTTGGTAAATGCGAGGGATAAATCTCAAGGGCATTAAAGTCTTTTTACTTTTAGTCTAAAAGGAACGTCTTATGGCTCTAATACCAGAATTAGGGTTTTGGTCGGAATTTGGTGAGGTTCTAATCTTTAAGATCTTGATACCAATTTGGGTCTAAACTATAAATCTTTTAAATATATAGTCTTAAACTAAGGTTTTAGTATAAGACAAGAGGGGGACCATCTAAGAAAAATAATAAAAGTCTTTGGGGACCACGAGGGGACCACGTGAGGAAGAGGACAAAGTCCACACCGGGTTCGCACGGTTTGGTCCGCACCAGAGATTATCTGTGTGTGTGTATGTATATATATATATATATATATATATATATATATATATATATATATATATATATATATATATATATATATATATATATTATTGCTCTCCAAGCTGCAATTATAGTGTTAGCACTATATGTCCTAAAGTCAAAACAACTTGCTCCCAAACTGTAATAATCAAGGTTTTAAAAGATGTTGGGTGTGATCGAGGCGTGTAGGGCAAACCTTAAACTTTAGAAACTTAGGCGGATCTTAGGCGTAAAAAGACGTGAAAAAACGTTCAGGCCTTCTTAATATACTTTAATATTTTTTAACCATAACAAGGGTATTAAAATACTATAATTGTACATATCATAAATATCTGTCTGAATGTTTGCAAATTAAAATACTATTTGATTATTTTGGATGAGATAATGGTCCGATTTGTAAAACAAATCTTTAAAAGACGATATAGTTTTTCTAAATCATTGTTGTTTTAAAAAAAAGTGTCCTTAAGGGTTTTACGAAGAATAAGCCGTAAAAAGCTTAAGGCGGGGCGTTTCTCCCAAGCCTCAAGCCTAGGCGAGTTTTTTAGTACAGTAATAATAATAAAGATAAAAATAATCATTTTCAAAGCATTTAAAGATATGGGACGAGATGAGATCTAATGTTTTTTTTTTAGTACGTCGGGTAATCCTCGAGCTCGTTTGCTCGCACCTCGAGATTAATCCCTCCTCCCGAACAAGGCTTTTGAAATAGGCGTTTAATTTCTGCAATCCGTGACCCCAAGATGGGGCTGCCAAGGTTCGAACATGAGTACTTAAGTTTACAACTACATCCGGCTACCACCTCGGACAACCCCTAGGATTGAGATCTAATGTTCAATTGTCATTACTAGCAATTTGTTCAAAAACTAAAAGACTGATTTATACCATTCTGAAATGACAACGACATCACATGATACCCAAAAGATTTTTAAAAGCAAGAAATATAAATACCATTACAGTTGCAGTTATATTAATTCATACATGTACAATCACTTGTATCTTTGAACGTGCAAAAAATGTGTTGGTATTTAATTACCCCCATTATCTCTGTTTTTAATTTGGAAAAGAGAGGTCATTTAAAATTTATCAGAGAATTACAGCTATACCTAACAGTGGGGAGATGGACCATAATAATGAACTGGAGGACAGATCCAAATGAGGACTTCTCGTGACAAACTGAATCGGTGACTTAAATGCTACAGCTGTTAACTGGTACCATCTATCGTGCTTCTTTGTAGTGTTACAGTTTTGTAACTCTGCGCGCTGTAACCCACCTCTTCCAAAAGAATGGAGAAGAGGAGTGCCAGCAAATGGTCCAACCGCTAGTTGTTAAGTAATAAAAGGGACGGCCCCTTTCAGGATGATAATAGCTACCAAGGTAGCTTTGCTTATGTCCCAAGCATAAGTGCTTAGAATTTTTATATATTAGCAATCCGTGCGAAGTGTTAGCACGTTATAATTAGCTATAAAAAATAACAACATATTAAATGAAACAATTTTCATTTCTTGTATGTGTCCGGTTAGTTTTTTTTTTTCAATTTTAATTGACATCCTTACATATATAACACTTGATGCATTTCTTTCGTTTCTTATGGTGAATGTTATTTGAACTTTTTATTCTGAAATTACTTTATGACTTTTAGCCATAACATTAAAAGATATGGGTAGAATAGGATAGGATTTATAATTTTATTTAAAATATTTGTTGATCATGCATCCTTCATAAAATTTATGCCATAATTTCTTTCATATGTTATGTTTTTACGTTCTAATATATATATACTAGCAGTTGTCCGTGCTGAGGGCACGGCACTTCCTCCACCCCCATCCCTAAACCCCCCCTTTTAAAAAAAACAAAACCCCCTTTTTCCCCTTAAAAAAAAAACTTTTAGCATGACATTTCATGCATCGGCAAGAAATGCCAAAATATCATACATATATTTTTTTTATCATCCATAAGCTATCTTATATATATATATATATATATATATATATATATACAGTGGCGGAATCAGGATTATGAGTTAGTGGGTGCGAAACTATCTAATGTATTCGCGGGGTTCGAGGGCGGGAGCCCCTGAGACAATTTTTTTAAAGTTATTTTTAGTATATTGGACATAAATCCAGTACTAAAGAAAATTTTAACAAAAAAAATCATGCATTAATATTCATTTTCAACACTTAAAACCATTATCAAAATATCATATGATAATTATTACAATACAACTCTCCTAGACTTCATTTTCTGAAAAAATTGAATGATATCTTCAATGTCAATATCATCCAATACATCTCTTTCGATATATGCGGCCAAACAATCATTCATCATTTCATCCCCAATTTGTTACAAAGTGAAGTTTTAATGATTTTCATAGCAGAAAAAACTCTTTCATCCGTCGCAGTAGCAATGGGTAAAAGTAATGCCAGTTGCACGAGTAAATACTTCAACATATTATGAAATTAATAGAAAAATCAGAATTAATCTAACATAAATAAGTTATTTGAAATTAATAGAATTAATGGAAAATGATTAATCTAACAGTTGGATATATTCAGAATTAATCTAACAGATGAAATTTATTCAATAAATCAGTTCACTAAATTTATTTAATAAATAAGAAAAATCAGTTCACTATTAGAATTATATCAAGGACTTATATTAGTTTTTTTAACCCGTTTATGTTGAATGGAGAAAATATCTGACAAGACAATGGGACTTAACAATACAATGGGACTTAACAAGAGAGGGAGTTATATCTTGAATGGAGAAAATATAAAAAGTATAAAAAGGGAGTATAAATGGGACTTACCTTGTTTGTTTTGTTCTTGAACAAGACAACGTCTTTATTACAATCTTCAATGGCTTTGGTTGAAAAGGGATCTGTTGAATGGAGAAATAGGGTCGGTTGGTAAGTGTTAAATGAATTGACTTAAGTTTTCAAAATTACCACTTTTAACCTCACTATTTAAGTTATTACACATAGATATATAGATATATATAAAAAAAACAATAAAAAATAATAAAAAATTCCCAGAAATCTAGTAGGAGTGACCGCACCCACTCGGCACAGTGTGCCTCCGCCCCTGTGTATATATATATATATATATATATATATATATATATATATATATATATATATATATATATATATATGTTATAGCTAATGAGGTTAGAGTTTTAAAAAACTTATATTGAATCAAAATGTACAAAATTGAAGTGCTAATATTTTTTCCATCACATTGGAACCAAAATAAACAAAAATCGGACATTCAAAACCTGAGTGTATATCATCTGTTCTAGGATGTGATTTATCAACAAATAAAACTAATGAACCTGATTATCAATATTAATCCAACTGCAACTAGGTGTTTTCTAATGGAACCAAAATAAACAAAAATCGGACATTCAAAAACTGAGTATATATCATTTGTTCTAGGATGTGATTTATTAACAGAATAAAACTGATAAACCTGATTATCAATCTCAATCCAACTACAACCAGGTGTTTTATAAAAAATTTGCTCCTTTAACATTTTCGTCATTTTCCTAACTTCATCCCACTTCCCCAAATCCTCATAAACATTAGCTAACATTATTCATAACCCCCACTGCTTGGATTAATTTCAACCAACTTTTTAACAACAAATTCTGTAATTTTGCATTTCCATTAATCTTACACCCATTAAGCAAAGAACCCCATTAAACCTCATTATGTGGAATTTTCATTTCACTTATAACTTCCATTGATTCTTCAACTCGATGTGTTTAATATACGATTTGATAATTTTTTTATATCCCCGCCCACGCATCGTGTCCAAATATTCACAGTCATCACCATTTCCCTATTAATGTCTGTTCAATAATATGTATTTCTGTAATCTATTTCCTTTGCAAAGCATAAGTGAAAATAGTCTCAATATTCAAGCATAAGTGAAAATGATCTCAACATTCAAGAATTTAGCCTCAACATCCATTTAGTTCTTCATCAACCTCAATCTCTATTTTGGTACAAAATTTAAATCTGTCCTCAAAATTCAAAATTTCTTTTATACTCTTAATTTATTAACATACGTAACACAACCTTAAAATATCAAAGACATAAAATTTGTAACCAAATTAAGTATAAATTTAATAAATATACAATAAACTCGACAACATGCGCTACATCAAATTTGTCGAATTGTCACGGTCATTGACCTTGACAAGTTGGACTTGTCAAAATCAATGACCGTGATAATTCTAGGGGTGACAACTTTGGTTGTCATGGACTTGTCACGGTTATTGACCGTGACAAGTTCATTAGACTTGTCACGGTCAATGACCGCGACAAGATTAGTCACGGTTAATAACCGTGACAAAACCCGTGACATTTTAAAAAAAATATCACGACCATTGACCGTGACAAAGGATAATTGTCACAGACTTGTCACGGGCAATTGAAAAAAATGTCACGGTCATTGACCGTGACGTGACAATTCTGGGGGATTGAAAAAAAAATCTCCTGGGCAGTATGGCCACTGCCACTGCCCAGCAGTATATTTGTACATTTTATAGTAACGTTGTACCTGTTCAAACATCATATATCCAAATAAAATAGAGATAATACAAATATATATTCAAAACAACATGCATCACGATATAATCTAAATATAATTCAATTGTAACAACTTAAAATAATTCAATTCAAATAATGTCACTACATGTCTGGGGTAGGTCTGAGGAGGTGAGTAGACCACACGATATACGAATTAATACACCCAGTAATATGTATCGGGCAACATTGTTCGCGCAACCACAATGGGGAGTTCTCCTTCCCGGGTATCACATGTGTGACGAGCACCTTGGCCTCGATGTCTTGAAGTAAACATCCATGAACTGGCATACCCTGGACGGTATTCGCGTCCCTCAACCCCCGCCCTATCCGCTGGCCATCAAATATGTCATGTATAAACACGCTCGGCCAACCAAGTTTCGACATCGATCGGTCGAAGGGATTCAAATAGGTGACTGGATCATCAGAGTCCGCACTTGTCGGAGATGAAGCAGCGAGGTCCACATCCTCGTCCTCCTCCACCTCCTCCTCCACCACCACCTTCTCCTTCCCTTTCCCCTTACGGTTTTTGCCCAACGAATGCTTCATGAATGAGAACATATCTGGGACCTTCGCCTCCAAATGGGACAGCTTCGCATTATGCGAGTCCACCGTTTGAGTTAACCCGGTGTCACTCGTTTCCAATTCGATGATCCTAGATTTGGCCACCCGCGAGCTCACCCCTCTTGTCCTCCCCTTACGATCAGTTCCAAGCACTTGGTTGAGTGCGTCTGTGGACAAAGAAGCTTTGTCGGCATAAGACTGCGACTCATGCACTTCTTAAATCTTTGCCTGAAATGACAAAAAATACATGATTTGTTAAATAAGTAAATAAAAAAATTATAACGTAATTAACAAAAAGTAAACTCTAGGATTACTTATAATCGTGGTCGCGATGCTCAGGTACACCTCCTTATCCTTCCCCTTCTTCGTCCGAATAGCCACATAAGTATCGAGCCTATATGGCCTACCCCCAGGGCCACTCCTCGTCCCCTGAAATAAAATAATGCAAAATTAGTATCGGCCCCGCAAAGTAAAATAATGCAGAATAATATATTTCTATAATTATAAAAAGATTAAATCTTACCATCATCCTATGCTCCACCTCAGTGTAAGACGTCCGACCGGAGTAGTGCACGTCCGTCTTTTTTGCCCGATTTTCCCTCCTCGATTGGCAAGATGTCAATTGTCGCTCCCCAATCTCATTGTCAATGAACTTTTGCCATTGTGGCAATTAGATTGGCTTCTTCAGTGGGACGGAGCCACGCATTCGGATAACGGAGTCTCGGGTCTTCCCAAGGTACCGGGTCCGCATATTTTTCTTCCTCATCTTGTATTGCTCCCTCAACTGCTCCAAGACGAAATTGCATAGTTTTGGATCCAGGCTGAATTGTTCATGTCCAATAAATACAATGTTAGTTACGAATAAATATAAATATAAAATCAAATTGAAATTGAAATCGAAATCGAAATTGAAATTGAAATATTCTTATAAATATAAATATAAATATAAATATAAATACATCTACCTGTAGTGCCGCCCAAATAGCTAACTTGACCTTATTTTTCACCTCCCTCTAACTAGTGTACCCCGGGCCGATGATCGTCTTTACCATATCGAGGGATCTCTTTGATAGCCCCATCTTATTCTCGATGGCCATCCCCAATTTGCCATATTTGAGGAGCCTAGGGGCAGAGGAGCAGGAGCAGGAGCCCTCGTTGCCTCCGCTACCACCGAGCCCAGACGATATCATCATCCTCGCCTTAATACCTGAAGGAGACATTTTCTGTAAAAAAATGTTGTTATTAGTACAAATAAAAATGAATTAGAAGAAGACATGCAAATATGTACAATTACTATAAATGAATTATTACTGTTTAACACCTCAATTCTGAATTCCAAAACAACATCATCTAACTCATAATATGTACAATTACTTAAAATTCGAAGCATCCCCACCCCCACCCACACACACGCACACTACACAAGAGTGAAAATGATAAAGTGCAAATCAATTAAAAGCATTAAAAATGGATTGATAAAGTATAAATTGGAATATTTATTACAAATTGGAAAATTGTTTCAAATTCGGGTTATCATAAAAAATGGATTGATATTCGGTATGGAGCAGCCAAGTCATCCACACTACTATTTAAATGCTTTGGCACATGTAGAACAGTTTACCACGGCTCATTGTTGATATACTCCGAGTAAAACACTTGGTTGACCTTTGGAAATGCACAAACAAATGGCTCATCGCTCACGTTGTCATTGCTCTTCAACTTGGACAAGTCAACCATGATCAAATTGGTGCCAGGATCAACTTTACAACGATTTTTATCCTCAACTCTTACCCAGTCAAAGTAAAATACAACCTCTTTGAAGCTTATATAATCCAATTCAAATATATTTCGAATTAAACCATAGTAAGTCATTTTAGCTTCAACGAGTTTTTTATCTTTTGCACTCGCTCGAAAGAAAGTAAGAGCCTTGTATGAAATGCCCGAGTTCTGTACATTTATACTTTTCTCGTATACTTTTGTGCAGAATACGTAACCGTTCAATCGATACTTTTTGTACTCTTGTGCCATGAACAAGGGTCCAGTGGCTAGACGAGCAAGCCTTGATGTTGCATCACTCGTCTTTAAGAGTTGAGAATATAGATGAATTAATTAGATTAGTTGTAAAGTTTGAGTGTAATGTAACGTTAAATAAGGGCCATTTTTATTATAATTACCTCTTATAACAACCACAACCTAAATTCGTTGTCTGATTGTACCATTATTTTTCGTCTCTTATTGTTCTCATAGGCTTCATATTTTTTGCATATTACAAAATTAATCATGTATAAAATAATCTAAAATATTTTAAAATAATTTAAACTTACTTTTTCCATTCTTCGTCATCTTCATGTGAGTCAAATAGATAACGAGCTACTTGTTCATGTTGCAAACTCGTTAATTTCACTCGTTTTCTCATCACATGACCACCATCATCGACGAACTCATCAGTGTCTTTAACGCTGGTCGAGTCAGTCATATATTCTCGAGTATAGATTGATGACTCCATGGTGATGTATTCATCTGCAATTGATCTTGAAATGTATCACGTATTCTTGACGTAATCTTTAAAAACTTTCATCAATCTTTCAAAAGGATACATCCACCGATATCTAACTGGACCACAAAGAAGTGCCTAGTCGCATAGGTGTACCAACAAGTGAACACTTATGTCAAAGAATGCTGGGGGAAAGTACTTCTCCAACACAAAAATTTCTTCGGTCACCGCCAATTTTACGGCCACTGAATGTTCTCGATTGACTACCTTCTCGCACAAAAGTGAGAAGGTAATACTAATTTGCATAATAGCCCTCCACAAATCCTTGTGCTTGGAGAAACAGTGCTTAAACAATAGAGGAACCAATTGCATGATCACATGCCAATCGTGGGACTTATACTTATGTAAATCATAAGTAGCATAATTCACAATCCTTTGCAAGTTTGACGAAAAATTAGATGGTCCCTTCAAATTATATATTGTGTCTAAAAGAACCTTCCTTTCCCCACTCGTCAAAGTAAACGCACCAGGGGGAATTATTTTCCTTCCCCTACTAGCTTCTTTCAACCATAGTTGTGGCTTAAGTTTCAACGATTTAAGGTATTTTCATGCATTTTCTCCATTCTTCGAATGACTCCCCATAAGGTAAGTGCCCACAATATGTTCAGTGAGGTTCTTCTCTACATGCATCACATCCAATACATGGCGCACCGTGTTATTCTTCCAATAAGGCAAGTCAAATAAAATTGACCCCCTAGACCATGCCTTTCTTGTCTCAGTTTTATTCCCAGTTGGAGTCTTCTTATGCTTGACATTATTACATTTGGGATTCTTACCTGGCATATTAGGGCCACATTCAGAAGATTTACTTTCAATTTCTGAACCTGAAAGTTGTCTCGGTGGTAGCCTATGTTCAACCCCACCTGATAAAAAATTGGAACCTTTCTCAAATCTAAAACTATGAGCCGGGGGTAAAAACCTCCTATGGCAATGGTATAAATTTTTGAGCTAGTGGATAGACGAAGAGATTCAGTCTCCTCTCCACAAATAGGACACACCAAATAACCATGTACTACACAACCGGATAATGTCCCATAAGCTGAAAATCATGAATTTCCCACATCAATATAGCTTTCAGCGTAAACTCTTCTTTTCTAAAAGAGTTAAATGATTTCACACACTCTTACCATAACTCATTTAATTCTTCTACCAAAGGAGTCAGGTAGACGTCAATGTCATCACTTGGTGCCTTTGGCTGATGTATTAATAAAAACAACATCAAAAATTCAGGTCTTATACACTGTGAAGGAGGGAGGTTGAGTGGGGCTAGGAACACTGGCCATACACTCTGATTGGTGATTAGATTTCCAAATGGATTGAAACCATCTATTGATATATCCAAACGAATATTGCGCTGTTCTCGAGCAAAATCAGGATACTCATAATTCATCCTCTTCCAAGCTGTAGAATCAATAGGATGGCGCATGAGATTACCCCTACTTCTGCCCTAGCATGCCAAGTCATTGCCTCCGCTATCCATGGTACTGTGAAAATTGCTTTAATCTAGGCCCAACGGGAAAATATTGTAATACCCCGTATTTTTATGACTTTTAAATTTGGGGATTTATTAAATTAAATTGAGATATAAATTTAATATTAATCCAAACATTAAATATTTATTAACGTGATGAGAGTTAGTAATTACTGGGAATTTGTTGATTATTACTTAATGGATAAAATAATATGTATGATCAAACTTATTAAGTTATCATGAGTGTATAATTTGATAATTGAGGAAATTAAATCGGGACGCGCCTGTGTCGTGTCGGGATTAAATTATTATTATTTAAAGTGAATAAATTATATGTCACCCGTATGGTCATTTCGAGTGCGCCAATGTGTCCGAAAGGGATGAGTTAGTCAAAATAATGTACCTGGGGGTTTAGTTTGGGTCTCGGGGCATTTTTAGGCCTAATTGGCATCGCGGGAGGGTATTTTAGACATTTTACAGTTTTGGGTAATTAAACCCACGAATTTCCTAAGGTTATATCAGCCTTTAGGAGTCATCTTCTAGGGTTAACAAACACAAAATCAAAGAACGGCCATTAGAGAAGGGGTTGGAGAGCTTTCCAAGAAATTCAAGGCGAAGGACTCAACTGTTTACACCGCCACCACCACCAAAGCGGAGATCGCGCGATAAGGAACCCAACCATACCACTTTCGTCCACAAATCAGAAACTCAAATTCTAGGAAAGTATCTATCTTGCTTCTATTTTAGTTAATTGTCACACCATGTTAGATTAGGATGATTGATCCTATGTTTTATGAAAAAACTCAAGGATTTAGAGGACCCAAATCACATGTTGTAGGAATTATTCATGTGTATAAGATATATTGCGTACATTTAATGAAAAGATCGAGACTCGTAAGGGAGTTAGACCAGAAAGTAAGGGAGTGTATGCCTACTGAAATCATACTTAGAATACTTCGAGAGAGGAGAAGTGAGTATGAAGTGAATTATAAATGAGAATAAAAATGACGAGTCCGTTATGCGAAATAATCGAGTAAAATGTGTTAATAACGGATAATTATAATTATGGGTCATGAGCGCACCTAATTTAGAAAGGTGGATATTTATATATATATATATATGACTGTGTGTTTGTGCATATATTATATATGTGTATAAAAATCATACTCGGGCTACTTGCTATCACGGGGGTTTTCGCACCGGGACGGTCTTATCTCGATTGCGCCTTTATGGGGGATATTGACCCGTACCCTAGAACATATGATTCCTTGGTATAGGTTATCTATTTGATAGTCAGACGGTCCTAAGAGATGTGAGGATATGTGCTGACCTCTTAGTGACTTGGAACTATTCTTCGCCTCCATTTATATGTGTTTTATGTTAATACAGTTCGAGAGTGATTCCGAACTAGTATTTCCCTTAATATGTGTGATACGGGGACTTGATAGCAGAGTATGCCAGCACCATAGATTTTATACGGGGTGCCGATAGTATATATATTATGTGAGTAGCTAATATATATATATATATATATATATATATATATATATACTTAAGTATGGGAACCTTCTATTGTGCACAAAAGTAGTTATGTGAGGAGTAAATACTCCGACTTTATTATAGGTGCTTGAGAATTTTATGACAACATTGGGCTATTTTTTATATAAAATAAGATATATATGAGAGCTTAAATTTAAGAAATTAATTATCTTAGCCATCATAGTTAGCGGTATGAAACTTTATGGGAAGGTTAAGTTAAAATGAACTTTTAAGGCTAATAGTACGGTAGGCGTGCACACTAGATGAGAGGTGAGAATTTCTTAAGAGAGTGACGCATACTAACATGTTTGTTACATTAGCCGGTAAGCATTTTAAATACTTGCTAAACTAAAATTTTAAACTGTTTTACACTCGGGCTCTGACCCGTTTCCTGTTATTTCCTTTCTCTTGTATATATATATATATATGTATATTACAGGTGCCCAGCCACAGGGGCGTTATGCTTAGATTTCTTGGATTGGATGCGCTGCAGCTTATGCGGGAGTTGCAGGCCATTGCTTAGACGACCTCATTGTTGACTCCACTCTTTTTTTTAGTTCTTATTAGTTAGGGCATGTGTCGCCCGTTTCTCTATTCAGTTTGGATTTTTGTCAGATATTTATGTTCCTTTATATTTTCAGTATTTGGTACCCTTTGGGTTTTAAGTATTATCAGGATGGTTTCATTTATAGTTTTAAACTGGTTTGGTTTATTTAGATGATTTAAATTCTTATGTGCTATTATCCATCCTTAGTATTTATGAAATCTTAAACTGTTGGTTATTAAAAAAGGTTTTCATATCTAGACTTAATAAAAATGGAAATAAGGTTCTAAATTGTTTTGACACTTAGCTTAATTATTTAGGGTTTTGAATTGGAAATTTTATTTTGCGACAGTAATGCTAAGAATGAACCAACCATCCACCTTGATTTTTAATTTAATGAATGACTGATCACCCAGTATTTAATTAGGCGGGGTGTCACATGTGATATCAGAGCATCAGGTTCTAGTGTCCTTTAGGATCTGTACGACTTATTTCGCTTCCAGCTTAGCGTCCTTGATATAGAGCCCTATTTTTAGGACTGTTGTATTCTTGTATTTACGCTTACGTATTCATCTATTTGAGATTTGATAATAACTGTAGACTAATATATTTCCTCCTCATTTCAGATGCTTTCGAGATGCGCACCTCGAGAGAGGAATGCCCAGGCCGAGCAGCTAGCAGCTCCGACTCAGGGAATGATGAACGCAACTGAGGTAGCCGCCATTATTGCTCAGGCTCCACCCCAGATTCAGGCAGTGGCTCCAGTACCAGCACAGCCTCCATCCGTATGGGATAAGGTTAGGTATGCCTTTTAGAAGGCGCATCCCCCGGAGTTCTCGAGTAGTTAGTAGTCGCCAACCAATGGAAGAAAGATATCCAGAGGCATCTGCGCATGTACGAGTGCACTGACGTACAGAGACAGCTTTTGGCTTCCTTCAATCTAGTGGGGGCCTCTTTGCAGTGGTGGGAGTCCACCACCACTTTGGAGGAGAGAGACAGCATCACGATTCAGTCGTTCTGGGCAAGGTTTGACTGCAAGTACTTCCCATCCGCCGTGCAAATTAAGATGAGGCAGAAATTACTTAATCTAAAGAAGGATAATATGACTGCTGCTGAGTACGAGGAAGAGTTTACTATGCTTCTCACTATAGTGCCAGATGAGGCACCCATAGAGGGGAAGAAGATACTGCTGTTTGTAGATGGATTGGCCTGGAGGATTCGTCAGCACCTCATAGGCAATATATCATTGAGTACCTACTCTGATGTACTCAACGCTGATTTGTTACACTGTCAGGATCACCGCTTCCATCTGCAGGGGAGTCCAGCCAGTAGGGCAGGATAGGGGCAGTAGTACTGGTGGGGCACCAGCAGCCCAGTGGCAGACCCATCATAGTGAGCAGAGTTCTCATCAGGGAGACCCTACCAAACGGTTCCGATCAGGTGACCCCAGATAGGGATTTGGGGGATTCATGTAGGGACAGCAGGGCTAGTCTAATCAGCATAGCCAACAGGGCCAATACCGTCAGCAGCAAGGATAACAGATGGGCCATCAGGGTCAACAGTGTTTCAAGTAGGGCCAACAGGGCCAGTGGCGGGGTAGTAACGGCCAACAGGGGCAGAGGGTAGGTAACTTCAGGGGAAGATGTTTCGGATGTGGCAAGAATGGCCACAGGCGCCAGGATTGCCCAGAGGGAGATAGGGCCCCACAGCAGCAGGTTGCCCGTAATGAGCCGCAGAGACCACTCTTCCCAGCCTCCCTCCCAGCGTCAGCTCAGGTTCCAGCCTTACCCGCCATCCCAGTACTTCCAGTTCAGTAGGGGCAATTATAGTACGGACATGTCTATAACGTCCACCAGGCAGCAGCACCTCAGTCGCCACTTGCAATTGAGGGTACGTTTCCTATCCATGGCACTATGGGTCGAGTTTTATTTGATATTGGGGCGTCACACTATTTTATAGATACTCATTTTGTAAAGGCCTTAGGGTTATTAGACATAGCAGAGAGCACTGTGACATGCGTAGACTCACCATCGGGGAATGGGTCTTTGATTTTCTTTATATGCCGGGGTGTGGGAGTAGAGATTGGTAGCTTGATTTTACCAACTGAAATGCTAGTCTTAGAGATGCATGAGCATGGCGTTATTATTGGCATGGATTGGCTCGCTGCGTACAAAGCCATGATAGATTGTTTCAGTGGGAGTATCATCTTTGCCATTCCGGGACAGGAGATGTTTTTGGTGGCGATGCCACGCCCAGAGGGAGGCTCTTCCACCCATTTGTACTACATAGAGGAGGATACCTCTAAGGAGGTCGTGATTCCCTTAGATTTGATTCCAGTTATTCGTGAGTATTTCGATGTATTTCAGGAGATACCGGGCCTACCCCCCAGTTGAAAGATAAACTTCTTCACAGACTTGATGCTGGGTACTCGACCGATAGCACGTGCATCGTACTGTATGGCTCCAGCATCAATGAGGGAGTTACGAGACCAGATAGAGCAGCTGTTAGGTCAGGGCTTCATTCGTAGGAGCACCTCACCTTGGGGCGCTCCAGTGTTATTTGTGAAGAAGAGTGATGGTTCATTGAGGTTATGCATGGATTACCGGGAGCTGAACAAGGTCACAATACAGAAAAAATATCCGTTGCCTCAAGTCGATGACATGTTCGACTAGCTGAGGGGAGCAACCTTCTTTTTGAAGATAGATTTGAGATCGGGATACCATCAGCTACGGACTAGGGAGAAGGATGTGTCGAAGACTGCTTTCTTGACAAGATATGGGTCCTATGAGTTCAGAGTCATGCTGTTTGGGCTGAAAAATGCTCCAGTTGTATTTATGGACTTGATGAACCAAGTGTTTAGAGAGTTCTTCGAACAGTTTGTCATCATTTTCATAGATGACATCCTGATATATTCACACACTGAGGAGGAACATGCCGAGCACTTGAGGCAAGTTCTTCAGACTCTATGAGAACATCAATTGTATGCTAAGTATGAGAAGTGCGGATTATGGTTATGAGAGGTACAGTTTTTGGGGCATGTTGTGTCGGAATTGGGAATATCGGTTAACCCGAGGAAAGTGTCGACGGTAAGGGAGTGGGGATAGCCCACGACTCCGATGAAAGTGCATAGTTTCTTGGGGTTAGCCATATACTATAGGAGATTCATCCGAGGCTTTTCAAAGATAGCGGGTCCGTTGACGAATCTGAATCGCAAGGGAATTCCGTATGTTTGGGATGATGCTTTTCAATTGGCTTTTGATGAGCTGAAAAACAAGTTGACTTCGGCGCATTTCTTGCTTTGCCCAAGCCAGGAGTAGAGTATCTGGTGTACACTGACACTTCTTTACGGGTACTCGGGGGATTACTTCAGCAGGAGGAGAAGGCTATAGCTTTTGCCTCCTACAAGCTAAAGCTCCACGAAAGGAATTACCCCACCCATGACCTAGAGCTAGCAGCGGTCGTTTTTGCATTGAGGATTTGGAGACATTACTTATTGGGGGAGAAGTTTCGCTTGTTCATAGACCACAAGTCACTGCAGTACTTGTTCACTCAGCGAGAGCTGAATATGCGTCAGTGCAGATGGTTGGAGTTTGTGAAAGACTACCAGTTCGAAATACAGTACCATCCGGGAAAGGCTAACGTGATTACTGATGCGTTAAGCTGTAGACCGGTGGGCGATGTAGCGAACATCTGGAAAGCGAAGTGGAAAGAGTTGGGTCACCAGAACGCGGTAGCACGTTCCATTGTATCTGCTATGATAGTCACACCAGAGATTGTTACGAGTGTGATATAGGCACATTCAATGAATTCATTTTTCCAGGAACAAATTATACGGCTTTTAGCTGAAGGTACTGAGTCCTACTCAATAAGTTAGGATGGAGGTTTGAGGTTTAATGGAAGACTGGTGGTCTTAGAGGGAGAAGACTTACGTCATGCAGTGATGACACAGTCTCACGGGTCTAGATTTGCGGTACATCCCGAAGGAGATAAGATGTACCAGGATATGAGGCGACAATACTGGTGGAGTGGGATGAAGAAGGACATTGCGGAGTTCGTGTCCAAGTGTTCTACTTACCAGATGGTAAAGGTAGACCACCAGAGATCGTTAGGGTTACTTCAACCGTTGGAGATACCTATATGGAAGTGGGAGAGTATTTCTATGGACTTCATTACTGGGATGCCTACATCACAGTGGGGTTACGACTCCATATGGGTTATAGTGGATCGGCTGACTAAGGTGGCTCATTTTTTGCCAGTACAAACAGGCTATACCACAGGCCAGTATGCACAGTTGTTCATTGTCGAGATTATTAGGCTACATGGGGTGCCCCTGGATATTGTGTCTGATAGAGACAAGATTTTTGTGTCGCGCTTCTGGGAGAGCTTTCAAGAGGCCATGGTTACAGAGTTGAGATTGAGTTCAACTTATCACCCACAGAAGGATGGAAAAACAGAGCGTACCAATCAGATATTGGAGGATATGCTACGCATGTGTGTCCTTGATTTTAGAGGAGGATGGGAGTCGTATCTTCCACTGGTGGAGTTTGCTTACAATAACTCTTATCAGTTCACGATCGACACAGATCCATTTGAGGCATTTTATGGCAGGCCTTTTCGTTATCCTAATTATTGGCTAGAGGTGGGGGACAACAAGTTGCTTGGACCTGAGATGATTCAGGAAATTTCAGTTAGGATTGAGCTCATCAGGAGTTGCATTCAGGTAGCACATGACAGACAGAAGAGCTACGCTGATGCGAAGCGGTTCTTCCGAGAGTTTACATCGGGGACCAGGTATTACTGCGGGTATCTCCTATGAGAGGAGTAGTGAGATTTGGAAAGAAGGGGAAGTTGGCTCCGAGGTACGTGGGACCATTTCCCATTATCGAGAGGATTGGGCCGGTGGCATACAGATTAGGGTTGCCAGAGCATTTGCACTGCATTTATGGTGTGTTCCACATCTCGTCATTGAGATGATATCTTCGGGATGACATGGCCCATACTCACATCGCGATAGAGGAGATTGAGTTACGACTCGACAGCTCTTACGAGGAGAGACCAGTGGTTATCCTAGACCATAGCGAGAGGAAATTAAGGTCGAAGGTAGTCCCACTTGTACGGGTCTAGTGGGAGCATCATAATGTAGAGGAATCCACTTGGAAGCGCGAGGCAGATATGTGTGAGAGATACCCAGATTTATTCTTACCAGGTATGCCTTATTTTTCGATTTTCGGGACAAAATTTCGTTATTTGGGGAGGAGTATGTAATACCCCGTATTTTTATGACTTTTAAATTTGGGGATTTATTAAATTAAATTGAGATATCCGAAAATTAAATATTTACTAACGTGATGAGAGTTAATAATTATTGGGAATTTATTGATTATTACTTAATGGATAAAATAATATGTATGATCAAACTTATTAAATTATCATGAGTGTATAATTTGATAATTGAGAAAATTAAATCGGAACGTGCCTGTGTCGTGTCGTGTCGGGATTAAATTATTATTATTTAAAGTGAATAAATTATATGTCACCCGTATGGTCATTTCGAGTGCATCAATGTGTGTGTAAGGGTCGAGTTAGTCAAAATAATGCACCCGAGGGTTTAGTTTGGGTCTCAGGACGTTTTTAAGCCTAATTGGCATCTCAAGAGGGTATTTTAGACGTTTTACATTTTGGGTAATTAAATCCACGAATGTTTGAAGGTTATATCAGCCTTTAGGAGTCATCTTCTAGGGTTAACAAACATAAAATCAAAGAACGACCATTAGAGAAGGGGTTGGAGAGATTTCCAAGCAACTCAAGGCCAAGGTCTCAATCATTTACACCGCCACCACCACCAAAGCAGAGATCGCGCAACAAGGAACCCAACCATACCACTTTCGTCCACAAATCAGAAACTCAAATTCCAGACAAGTATCTATCTTGCTTCTCTTTTAGTTAATTGTCACACCATGTTAGATTATGATGATTGAACCTATGTTTCATAGAATAACTCAAGGATTTAGAGGACCCAAATCACATGTTGTAAGGAAAATAAATAAACTTTGGACATCCCAATCATATGTAGAGGATTACCCATGAAATTCGATTAAGTTAGAAGTGATATATCTGGGAAAAAGACACAGAATAATGGAAGTTTAGGGGAAAGTTTGGGTTCTTGATAATTAAAATAAATTAGGTAATTAATTCAATTTCGTTGTTAGATTTATACATGTTTCACGTAGGAAATCTTGCATATATGTATATAGAACTTGTGGTAATGTTATTTTGGAATTTGGGAGTTGTTAATGATGTTTTTGGAGAAATTGGAAGATGAAACCCATAGGTTTTAATGGCAGTTTCTAGGCAAGAACTTCTTGATCGATCGATCGATAAGAACATCGATCGATCGATCGACCCCCTTTGCTCGATCGATTGACCCCTCCTAGGAAACTGCATAATTCTCGTTCGTTGGTTTAATCTGGTTAAAATACATAGGAACCCTTGATTGTTATTATCGGAGTATAATGGGATATAGAGAAGACCAGTAGGGCATAGGTGGCCCCAGTTGAGTGAAATTTAGTATAGGATGAGATTTTAGGTTAACGAGGAATTATTCATGTGTATAAGAATTCATGCGTACATTTAATGAAAAGATCGAGACTCGTAAGGGAGTTAGACCAGAAAGTAAGGGAGTGTATGCCTATTGAACTTATACTTAGAAAACTTCGAGAGAGGAGAAGTGAGTATGAAGTGAATTATAAATGAGAATAAAAATGACGAGTCCGTTATGCGAAATAATTGAGTAAAATGTGTTAATGACGGATAATTATAATTATCGGTCGTGAGCGCACCTAATTTAGAAAGGTGGATATTTATATATATATGACTGTGTGTTTGTGCATATATTATATATCTTTATAAAAATCATACTCGGACTACTTGCTATCACGAGATTTTTTGAACCGGGACGGTCTTATCTCAATTGGGCCTTTATGGGGGATATTGACTCGTAACCTAGAACATAGGATTCCTTGGTACAAGCTATCTCATTGATAGTCAGACGGTCCTAAGAGACGTGAGGGTATGTGCTGAGCTCTTAGTGACTTGGAACTATGCTTCGCCTCCATTTGTATGTGTTTTATGTTAATACAGTTCGAGAGTGATTCCGAACTAGTATTTCCCTTAATATGTGTGATACGGGGACTTGATAGCAGAGTATGTCAGCACCATAGATTTTATGCGGGGTGCCGATAGTATATATATTATATGAGTAGCTAATATATATATATATACTTAAGTATGGGAACCTTCTATTGTGCATAAAACTAGTTAAGTAATGAGTAAATACTCCGACTTTATTATAGGTGTCTGAGAATTTTATGACAACACTGGGCTATTTTTGATATAAAATAAGATATATATGAGAGCTTAAATTTCAGAAATTAATTATCTTAGCCATCGTAGTTAGCGGTATGAAACTTTATGGGAAGGTTAAGTTAAAATGAACTTTTTAGGCTAATAGTACGGTAGACGTGCACACTAGATGAGAGGTGAGAATTTCTCAAGAGAGTGACGCATACTAACATGGTTGTTACATTAGCCGGTAAGCATTTAAAATACTTACTAAACTAAAATTTTAAACTGTTTTACACTTGGGCTCTGACCCGTTTCCTGTTATTTCCTTTCTCTTGTATATATATGTATATATTACAGGTGCCCAGCCACAGGGGCGTTATAGTTAGATTTCTTGGATCGGATGCGCTGCAGCTTATGTGGGAGTTGCAGGTCATTGCTTAGACTACCTCATTGTTGACTCCACTCTTTTTTTTAGTTCTTATTAGTTAGGGCATGTGTCGCCCGTTTCTCTATTCAGTTTGAATTTTTGTCAGAGATTTATGTTCCTTTATATTTCAGTATTTGGTACCCTTTAGGTTTTAACTATTGTCAGGATGGTTTCATTTATAGTTTTAAACTGGTTTGGTTTATTTAGATGATTTAAATTCTTGTGCACTATTATCCATCCTTAGTATTTATGAAAACTTAAACTGTTGGTTATTAAAAAGGTTTTCATATCTGGACTAAATAAAAATGGAAATAAGGTTCTAAATTGTTTTGACACTTAGCTTAATTATTTAGGGTGTTAAATTGGAAATTTTATTTTGCGACAGTAATGCTAAGAATGAACCAACCATCCACCTTGATTTTTTATTTAATAAATGACTGATCACCCGGTATTTAATTAGGCGGTGTGTCACAAATATTTCAACACTTTTTGAGGCACTTTTGAGCTTGTGCCTTCCTTACCAGTAGATTGGACATATCTAGGTTCATCGCATTCCGGATAACGATCGAGATATCTTCACAAGCACTTGAACCTTGTACATCATCAGTAACCTCATTCTCCTCCACTTCATAAACTCCGTACGCATCATCTACTAAATCCTCTAACATATTATGATATGCGCCGTCCCCTTCTACATTTATCCTACTTATTGAAGGTTGTTGTGAAGGTTGTTCGTGGACAAAAGGAACTTTCAATTCACCGTGAAAACTCCAAAATCGATAAATATCTTGCATACCCCATCTTAACAAATGTAGTTCAACTGTTTTCCACTCACACACCTTACCATTCTTACACCTAGCACACAGACACGGAAACTCTTCATCATTACAACATCTCTTTGCGTATTTCACAAATTCATTAGCACCTCTGCAAAACATAACCCCCATTCTATTTGTCTCACCCATCCACTCTTTGTATTTCGGATATACCATCACAGCTACCACAACTAATCCCCTATTAAAGGTAAGAAGCGTATATTCATGGATTAGTATAAACAAAACTTAGATTTATAGTAAGTTTCATTTAATTATGTCTTATTTATATTCGATTTTTAAATTTGAAATTCAAATTCAAATTCAATTTATAATAGAAATTCCTATTTCCTCCATTTCCTCTAAAGGGTGAGTGGTCCTATCCCATTCAAGATCGCGTATTTCTGTAATATACTTAACAGCTCATGCACATTGTTACGATTTGATAAAAAATCAGCAGCATATCCCCGTAGTTCTCCAAGTATACGACGTAGATTGGAAAGTGTGAGTGTTATTTCAATTGATTAATTGAAATAACAATCACACTTGTCAATCTAGTATGTACTCAGAGAACATTAGGATACGACTGCAGAACTTCCTCCAAAAGTAACAACTTTAAGCCACTAAGAATATTATTATACAAAAATTATGCAGTCCCAAACTGTCCAAACGGGACAATTCGAGAGATCTCATTACAAGGGTAATGACTCTCGAACGGATCTAAGGGCTATTGAATGCGTACGCATAAGAACTAGAAGGCTAGTATCTATGCGCACTATATGTAATTTCAAGTATGTTTCATTTAATTATCATACTATATATATATATATATATATATATATATATATATATATATTGTTCGTGATACAAAGTAATTTAAAAAAAAGTTGGAAAATCCCACCCCCATATGAACAATAATCCAGTGGTCATGCCACTTTTAAAATTAACCAATCGAACATCGATCCACTACAATCCAACCGCAATGGCAACAACAAATGTGTATCCCGTACTCCTTCTAATTCATCTACTCAATTAATTATTTTCATCAATTAAACTAACAATTAAAGTATATAATTATTAATTTACTAATTTACAATGAGGGGCAATCCTACTTGCATATGAAATGGGCACTAATTATTAATTTACTAAAGAAATTAACAACCAATCAATATTTAATCAATCAATTCTTTTACAAGGGGTACTACAATATGGGGGGCAATATCTAATAAACCAATAAAAATTTAATTAAAACAAACACACACACGTACATACACACACACACACACACCCCACCCCCTGCCCACCCCCACCCTCACCCTTGCCCCCTCCCCCCCACTGCCACTGCCCACCACACATGCGCACACACACATACACACACACACACACACACACATATATACACCCCCTCCCCTCCCCTAGCCCTGTCCCCTACCCCCCACGCATATATACACCACACACACACACGCACATTTACACACACATATATACACACATGCAGATATACACACACTTACACAAATGAAAGAGAAATAGAGAGAGAAAACGTACCAAAATCCTAGAGAGAGATAGAGAGAGTGCAGTCGCTTAGAAAGAGAGAGAGAGAAATGGAGGGAATAGAAATCGGTGGGAAAAAAAAGAAGAGGGAAGGGTTTTTTACTGACAGAATTGCCACGGACATGTCACGGTCTATTACCGTGACAACTTTATATACTTGTGACGGCCTTGTCACAGTTAATGACCGTGACAAAAAACACATGTTTTTTTATCACGGTCATTGGCCGTGACAAGGCTGGCCGATTGAAGGGTGTTAATTTGGCCATTTTGGTGTAGAGGTTGGATCGTCCTTGATGTCGCGTTTGGGCCGGGGATCCCAAGCTTTTCTTCGTCTCTCCCTTCTTTTCTTCTTCTTTCTCTCTTCTTCTCCTCTTCTTCCTATTTTCTTTCTATTTCTCTCTTTCTCTAAATGAGAAGGCTTGTCCCGTAAGCCTTTAAATCCCTTAAAACATAAACCCAGTTTTAAATGTTAATACACACTTTAAATGACTCGTTTACTCCAATTCGAGTCAAACTGACTTAAAAACATTCTGGAGCCGAAATAAAACCCAATGACAGTCATTTTGACTATCTCGACCCTTCCGGGATCGATGGTACACTCAAAATCATCATCCGGAGCACTTTGAAATATTCTCTATTTTTAGACCTCAATTCCCAAATTTTAAAATTCTCTAATTTAATTAAATTTTATTTTCCCAAAAATTTAATTTCTCAGTCTCCAAAGTCACGGGTTGTTACAAATTACTGAAACGAAAAGTATAAACAAACGAGTATCTCTTGAAACAAATGTGCGAAAATATTAATAATCATTTTAATCTTATTGTATTGTTTTCTCTTTGTTTTGTTTCTTGAATAAAGTTCAAATATTGTTATTTCTCTTAGGTCCCTCATTGACTCAAAATTCTTATATCATGTGTTAATGCAGTAGACTAATTAACATAATCGTTTTAGTCAGGGGTATTGTTTCCACAATCACTATAAGAAAAGTCGTTTATGTCATTTTTAAATTTGACGTTATGTCACAAATGGTTTAAATAAGATAAATAATATTTACATAGTATCATTTATCACATTTTGAGTATGAGTATGATCTTTTTCAACATTTGAAATAAATGTGAGATAAAAAGAACACAATTTATGTTAGATTATATAACGTGTCTTCATAATAAATTGTTTTGGCGAAATTTAATTAAATAAATTCGTGAATAAATTAAGTTGGTAGAATTAAAATTAAATTGGTAGAATTTAAATTAAAGTGATATAATTTAAATTTGAGAATAAATTTCTTATTTGTGATTGCATGTTTATTTGATTCAATTATGCATGTTATGTGTTCACTCGTAGATATAAATTTACATCTTAATTAAATAATATGTATATGGTACTCAATCTAATAAAAAAATATAAGTTAGGTAGAGATAGTTTTGGCACGTCCTGAGATGGTTTGGGGAATCGTTTAGGTGTTTAAGACATCTAAAATTAGGCCTGGGGTATAGGTATACCATTTTAGAAGTTATTGGGTCAATCCAGTTATGGTTTCAGGCTCATTTAGGGGTCCAAATATGGGGGTCATGGGGTAGCACGAGATTAGTTGTTATTACAAGTTAATTAGGTATTAAGAAGACATTTTCCATTCACAAAAAATTAACTCCAGCAGCCCCACATCCAATTGGTATGTTACCAAGGTTAAAGAAAGAAGGAACATCGAGAAAGGGGAGAAAAATAATGATCCAAGATAAAAGGACCCTCAATCATTAAACTAAGGCAAGACTTCTCTTGCTAAATTAATTTTCAATATGTTTCTTAATTCATTTGTGTAATTTCTCATATAAATTTTTAAAGTTGATGAATTGATTTTTATGTGATTGTAATAAACCTCATGAATATTGAAGAACAAATCTAAAATTTTGACATTTAAGAACTAAATTCATTGGTGACAAACCTGGAAATTGAACATCGTGTTAATTAGGAATTCAACTTTAGAACTCATGCTGTAGGAATGATAAATCCGATATAAATCAATAAGAAAGAAAGGTTCTTGAATGATTTAAAATATAAAAGCTTGAATCTTGAAACTAGGGTTTAGAATTCCATAATTTATTGATTTAATTGACGAATCTGTCGGAAGTTTTAACGTCACCTCAAATGCATGAAATTTTATTTGTACTTTCTATTAGACTATGATCCATGATGTTTAATAAAGGTATGAATCCTATTTTTTCAATGAGCTTTGAATCAGTTCATTTGGACTTATGTGGAGGGAGTTAATGGTCATTAGTAAAAAGTGTTTAATTTGTCAGAATATTATATTTTTATGAATTTGTGTTTTTAAGAATTCTAATGGGATAAGAACTCTTACATTTATACCATGTAAAGGGAGCTAGTGGGAGGACTTTTTGAAACTCATATTGACCTATTCCCAAGGTTAGGAAGTACCTTAACTTAAATGGGAACAAATTATGTTTAAAGGTTGTGTCACTATTTTTAGTTGGGAAGTTAAAATTTAACTAAATGGTTTATTCTTAAAGTAGAAATATTGCTAGGAGATTAAATGGGACTCTTGGGGAGTAATCATAGGATTAATTACCTATGTATATTATGTGATAAAATTATGCATTTATTTATTTGTGTTTACATACCCATGTTCGTGTACGTCCTATCAGTTGGGGTTACGCGTGTCTCAGGACCGTAGCATGCATCGACCCAGGTGGGATAGGCATTGTGTAGGTCATTATTTTACGTACTACGCGGCATCGTCACTTACGAAAGGTAGGTGTAGATACTGGGATCCATTATCACCGTCGGGGTATGGACCGTGCAATGGTGTGTTGCATAGGGACCACCCCACTTGTATGTATTTTATGATGTCCATTTGGAAGAGGGACTCCTCCGGACTTACCAATTGAGAACGAACGGGACACCAAGGGTAGATTCCTTTATATATTGTATATAAGTAAGGACATATATAATTATATAAATTAATTGAGAACTACTAATTAGTCTAATGATGTAGACTGTCGATAATGAACCTAATAC
The DNA here is from genome assembly GCA_949130495.1 of Sambucus nigra. Taxonomy (NCBI): domain Eukaryota; kingdom Viridiplantae; phylum Streptophyta; class Magnoliopsida; order Dipsacales; family Adoxaceae; genus Sambucus; species Sambucus nigra. Next base: position 337,612,265 of record OX422208.1, read on the forward strand.
TATGTAAAAATGAACAATGGATGTTATGTTACTTTTTTGGGTAATATAGTAAGGGTACTCTGGGAAATAGAAGCACAAGTGTAGACGATTAGCTTCAGTACATAAATTATGCTAGATGCATTGAATATTAATTATTGTTATAGTTACTAGACTTTCACATTTGGGGCTTTGGTCGATATACGTATAGTATTACACTTAGATGAGGAGTGAGATACTTATTGCATGCGAGTGGAGATAGGAGGTACGTACTTTGAATTAACTGCATTATTGCATTTTAATTTTATAAGATAATTCTTGCAAATTTAGGGCGCTGACCCAAATTATAAAATATCCGCCCCCCAGGTTTTCCTAGACAGGGATACTAGGGCTGACGAGATATCAGACTTGCGGTCACTTTGCTTATTAGTCATCAACTCGTTTGATTTTAGTTTTGGTTGTTATTTCCTTTTCATTTATTTATTATTTCAGATATTGTATGTACATAAGCCCGAAGTTTATTATTCAATCTTTTGAGACAGTCTTACTTATGTTGGAGTTATATTACTATCTCTATGCTGGATTTATTATTTATTATCAGTTGTTAATTAAATACAAATGTTTTATTATGGTTAGATGTTAAGAGTGATATAAATTATTGAGATATCCCCGGTATTTCATGTGCAGCCTCATCAACTGGGTGTGAAAAATCATGGGTTATTACAGTTAGTATCAGAGAATTCAGGTTCTAGCGTCCTTAGGATCTCTGTTGCATCCGTTTTGCATCCGTTTTGTTTTCTGCTAAGTGTTATTTAATATGTGTAAAACCCGTTGTAGGATTTGATCATCCGGTGTCATGATGATGTGGGTGTCAATATCGTTCGCTATTATTTGAGCATTAACAATAATTTAGGAGTATTTAAGCTTAGAAAAGTATGAGAATGAGGATCATTGGTGATGAAGCGTGGAACGAGTAGTTGGACAAGGGTATTCACCATAGTTGTGAAAATTATTATGGGCAATTATCTTATTTGGGGGCAAACTCTGTAACTTAAAGACTCTTGGGTGCACAAGTTAATGAACGTCTTTTGTGTTGAGTCCATTTTTGGAGATATTAAGGGATTTTAATTGTTGAGGAGCTTATTGGATTTTTGGGTTTTACTTATGGTAATATGGTTTGTGACGATAATTTATCCTAGTATAATGACCTTATGAAATTCTGTGCACGTAAGAGAGAGGGAAATGGATTAATATGTTTTAACAAAATATAAGGATTTTGATGAAAATTTTAAATAGGGATTAATTCTAATTGAAGGGTTAAATTGGTGTTGCACTCATATTTGAGCAATATTCATTTATGTGGTGAAACCATTTATGATTTGGGTGATGATAGAATGAGAGTGTTTGGACTTACTATTAGGTTCATCGCGTGGTCACGGAATAAGGGTTGAAGACTAGTTAGATAATTTATAATACACCTGAGTGAGTGGAAATTGGAAAGGAGAGCATTAATTTTCTGATTGGTTTAAGTTGAGAGGGCCCAAATAGTTAATTGTATGAGGATGAAGTTACATGTGCATTATGTGAGTGTATTTTGTTAGTGTATTAGTTATAAACAAGATTTAAGAACAAGTGAGTTCCAAGAAACTTAAAGAAAGAGAATTTTTTGACTAAGGATTGTAGTTACGAATGTAGGATTGAAATTAACCCTATTAGAGAATTAGGGGAAAACGGAAGATGATATTACAAAATAGCGAGTTGAGCCAAGAGGGATGATTCCAAAGGTGAATTATTATTTCGATTTTACGATGTGTGATGTGTGGAAACATGTATATCAGTTGCCCGAATGTGGATTCTGGGTATGGTAGAGTAGAACCAAGGATGGGTTGGTTGAGGTTTTATAGATGTTATATGGTGGAAGTTTCTATAGGCATTGGGGTTATAGATGCGAGTTTTGTATGACTTGGGAAGTATCTCCTTGTTGAGAGTGGGTGGGATGATGTGATGATTTTATGTTGGCTATTGACGTAGTTGTTGGAGTAAAGATATAATGAAGTGTGATGTTCATAATATCTATGCATTTTATAGTGCAAATCTTGTTTGGGAATGATGGTTTCACTGAGAGTTGTCTCTTTATAGGTGGATTGACTGTTGATGGAACCACATGGATTATGGGTCGGTGTTCACTAGGATTTGGTGTTGGTGGTGAGAGACCTCATTCCATATGGAAGTGGCTTGTGACACCCCGACTAATTAAATACCCGGTAGCTACTCCTTTATTCAAATTAATACAAAATGTCAAGTTGGTTCAGTACATAGCATCACTGTCGAAAACATTTATTTAAACAATTACTAGCCACCTAATATTTTAAAAAGTGAGATGTCAATTTTAATTAAATTAAATTAACATGCATCAAATAAATAATTAACTAAAGGAATCACAATCACATTACAGTCACAATGTAAAATGCTGGAATAAAGTTGAGTCTGGGGTAACACTCCCCTGAACAATCCAAATACTGAATAAAACCAAATACAAAGTCTGAATAATTAATTAATTAAAATCCAAAACTGAAATGGAACTGATTATGATAAAGCTATCTCTAAAGAAAAGGGGTGACATGCCCTATAGATGAACAAATCTGAAGTGGAGTCAATGTAGGAAGTGGAGGCGTCTACTATCGAGGTCCTGTAACTTCCACAACAGCTACAGCACGTCACTGGAATGGAACTCCTAAGCTTGGCGTCCCTGTGACTGGGCACCTAAAAGGTTTTTACAAGAAAATAGATTTGAAAGCAAATGGGTCAGAGGCCGAGGTGAAAACAGTTTAAAATATAGCAAGTGTTTAATAGCATTAAACAGTGAATATAAAATACATGTTAGTTACGTGCACTCACATGAGTTCCTCACCTCTTAACTAATTGTGCACTCCTAACGTATCAGTAACCCGTCCTAGTTATGTCACTAACTACTAGTCTATTTCACCTCCTGACTTTACGAAATAATATAAGGGTCGATACCAGACATTTAAATATAACTGTGAGTTTTCCTTTTTATTTCTGAGACTTACCTAATATAATTATGATATGAATTTCCCATTTTTAACTCTACTAAAAATGTCCCAAGCATACACATTTACACTTTAATAAAAAGTCTATTTCAATTTTCGGTATATTAATCTCATCATAAATATACAATAAGGGCACCCCTAGGCTAAGCTGCGGTGCTCACATACTCTGCTATCGAATCCCGGTACATCACGTACATAAGGACAACGTATTCTGAATCTATCAAGAACCGTTTCAATAAGAAACAATCACACCTAATGGAGGTGGACATAGTTCACATACCCATGGGTCACGCACATACCTACGCTCCCATGGTTAGCTGACTTATTAACTCACAAATAAGTCATTCACAACCCTATGTCCTTAAGGTATCAATCTAAATCCCCCCGTAGGTACACAAGGATTAGATGGCCCCGTTCGAAAGCTGACCTCCGGTGATAACAAGTATGGTAGGTATGTTATACACAAAAGTCATATACTAAGCAATCACACCACTTAGATATCTTAAAATATTAAATATGGTATATTCTACATTCCTATACCGTTATTCCAATTTGTACATATTTAAGTTTTCGAATAATATATAATATAGACCGTCGACACATCTCACGTCGTAGTTTCAAGTACCTAAAGCCTAACCCCCAAAGGTTACCAAGCCTCCTATTATTCTCACGTTTAAATATACTATTCTTAAGGTCCTCGTTTCCGCCATTAACCTTATGTTATCCAACTATCTAAAACTTACTCATAAATTCTCAATCTCAAATAGTATTACACTCGTCGAACCTTATTAAGTTTAATATAATCTCCAATTTAACTTTTAATTATAAATCGAGTCTCACAATTATGCCTACTGGTCTTCCTTTAATCTAATAGTATTCACAAAGTCCCCACCAATAATTTTCTAGGGTCGAAATTGCTAAAATCCAACAAAAGGAAAATATAACTGATTCTGAGAAGGTCGATCGATCGACCTGGAAGTGTCGATCGATCGATAGTGGTCGATCGATCGAACTGGGAGTGTCGATCAATCGAACGCACCAGATAGGCTACGGACTGCTTCGTTTTTTAATCTAAAACTTGTCCCAAAACTTCATTACAGGTTATGAATCTAATGTTATAGGCTCATCATACAACCAAAATACATCATTGTTAACGTTCCAAAACCTTTTAATCATCAATCATTGGCATTATATGGACAAAAACTTCAATAAAAACCCTAGTTTTCTATTTTCTTCAAGAACATTGATAAACCTCCTCTTTAATCCATTTTTAAATCATCAAAAGTTATATTTGGGGTACTGCATTCGTCCAGAACAGATCTACATATAATTCCTAACCAAAGTTTAGAGTTTTACATCAAATTCATTGGGTTTTTCATCAAATCTTTCAAGGCAATCATAAATTTCTACACTAAGCATGGAGGAAATATTCATTGAACTAATGAAACCAAATAACTTGCCTTAGATTTGTTCTTCTGATTTGTTATTGGTGATTAAAGGATGAATTTCTCCTCTTTCCGGTCACAAGTCCTTCCCAATTGGTGGTGGTGGGTGGTGGTTGATTTTGGAACTCCTTGAAACTTCTCTCTAACTCCCGTAGCCCACTTCTATTGTTTTTGGCTGATAATGACCTTAGTGGCCTCTCTAATAATATATAATTAACCTCTAAAATTTGTGGGGTCTTAACTCCTATATTTTTAAAATTACCAAAATACCCTTTTGGGTCGTCGGTTTGGCCTAAAAATGCCCTGAGACCCAAACTAAACCCCCGGCTAGTTTTTTCTGACTATCTCGACCCTTCCGGACACGTTGGCGCACTCAAAATGACCATTCAGTTGCTAAAAATATAAATTACTTTTTAATCTAATTAATATCATTCTTGACGCGACTGACACGCGTGTCCCAACTAAATTTCCCAAATTGCCGTATTTCTGCCTTGGGGCAATTTTATTATTTTCAATACTCATAGATTACCATATATACTCAGTAATATTTTTATTTTAACATCATAATCAAATACCAACTCACATCTCTCTAGTATTTACCTCCGGATTAATTTCCAAATTAATTCTCATTTTAATTCAATTAATCCATTAAATAAAATCAATAAAATTACGGGGTATTACATACTTCCCCCGAATAACAAAATTTCATCCCGAAATTCGGGGCTAAAGAATACCTGGTACAAATAACTTTGGATAACGTTCGCGCATCTCAACTTCGCGCTCCCAAGTGTATTCCTCGGCATTATGATGCCGCCACTGCATGCGTACTAACGGTACTATCTTCGACCTCAGTTTCCTCTCGTTGTGGTCCAGAATAGCAATCGGTCCCTCCTCGTAGGAACTATCAGGATAAAGGTCGATGTTCTCCAAGGTAATGTGGGTATGGGCCAATTCATCCCTAAGATATCTCCTTAGCGAGGAAATATGGAACACGTCATGAATTCTATGCAAGTGCTCCGGTAATCCAAGTCTATACGCTACTGGCCCAATCCTCTCGATGATTGGAAATTGCCCCACATATCTTGGTGCCAGCTTCCCCTTCTTCCCAAAACGCATAATCCCCTTCATCGGAGATACTCTGAGTAACAACTGGTCCCCCACCTTGAACTCTCTGAAGAACCTCTTGGCATCGACATAACTATTTTGTCGATCCTGAGCTACCCGAATGCGGCTCCGTATCATCTCTATCCTTGCCGAAGTATCCTGAATCACTTCCGGCCCAAGGAGTTTGTTATCCCCCACTTCTAACCAATATGCTGGGGAACTACAAGGTCTACCGTATATTGCCTTGAATGGAGCCATGCCAATGGTGAACTGGTAGGAGTTATTATAAGCAAACTCCACCAGTGGAAGGTATTGCTCCCAACCACCTCCAAAGTCTAGTATGCACATACGCAACATGTTCTCCAACACCTGATTCGTCTGCTCTGTTTGCCCATCTTTCTGCGGGTCATATGTCGTACTCAGCCTCAACTCCTTACCCATGGCTTCTTGGAAACTCTCCCAAAATCATGGAACAAAAGTCTTGTCTCTGTCAGACACGATATTGAGAGGCACCCCGTGGAGTCTCACTATTTTCGCTATGAAAATGTGGGCATACTGTCCCGTAGTGTAGTCTGTCCGGGCTGGTAGAAAATGAACAACTTTGGTCAATCTATCCATGATTACCCATACGGAGTCGTGACCCCTCTACGAAGGTAACCCCATGATAAAGTCCATGGAAATTCTCTCCCATTTCCACATAGGAACCTCTAACGGCTGTAGAAGTCCTGTCAGTCTCTGATGGTCACCTTTACCACCTGACAAGTGGCACATTTAGAAACGAACTCGAAAATATCTCTTTTCATCCCGCTCCACCAGTACTGTCGCCTCATATCTTAGTACATCTTATCCCCACCAGGATGTACCGTGAACCGCGAACCGTGCGACTTTGTCATAACCTCGTGTCACAAGTCTTCCCCTTTAGGAACAACCAGTCTCCCATTGAAACGTAATCCCCCGTCTGAACTAACGGTATAGGACTCGGCTCCCTCTGCTAGTAAATGAACTATCTGCTCTTGACAAAACGAGTTTTTTGTTTGGGCATGTATCACTCTCGTAACAATCTGGGGCGTAACGGTCATTACCGACATGAATGATCGGGCCACTGCGTCCTGGTGTCCCAACTCCTTCCACTTTGCTCTCCACACTTCGGCTACGTCACCTACTAGCCTACGGCTCAACCCGTCTGCTACCACCTTAGCCTTTCTCGAGTGGTACTGGATATCTAACTGATAATCCTTCACGAACTCAAGCCACCTACGTTGACGCATATTTAATTCTTTCTGCGTGAAGAGGTATTGTAGGGGCTTGTGGTTCGTGAATAAACAAAATTTCTCCCCTAGGAGATAATGTCTCCAAATCCGAAGAGCAAATAGAACTGCTGCTAACTCCAGGTCATGGGTGGGGTAATTCTTCTCGTGAGGCTTAAGCTTACGGGAAGCATAAGCTATGGCCTGACTCTCCTGTTGCAGTACACCTCCAATTCCTTGTAAGGACGCATCGGTGTAGACTAGATACTCAACTCCCGGTCTGGGCAATGCTAACACTGGCGCTGAGGTCAACTTGTCCTTCAATTCATCGAATGCCAACTGACAAGCATCGCTCCAGATGAATGTCAGTCAGATGTGTCAAAGGACCCGCTATCTTTGAGAAATCCCGAATAAACCTTCTGTAGTATCCTTCCAAGCCCAAGAAACTATGGATCTCAGTCGTTGTCGTGGGCTCTCCCCACTCCCTCACCGCGGATACCTTTCCCGGATCAATAGATATCCCTCTGTCTGAGATAATGTGCCCCCCAAAACTGAACTTCTTTCAGCCAAAACCCACACTTCTCGTACTTTGCACATAGCTCGTTATGATGAAGCATCTGCAAAACCTACCTCAAGTGCTCGATGTGTTCCCCCTCTGTCTGGGAGTAAACCAGAATGTCATCAATGAAGACGATGACGAACTGGTCTAGGAACTCTTTGAATACCCTATTCATCAAGTCCATAAACACGGCTGGGGCATTGGTTAGGCCAAAAGGCATAACCCAGAACTCATAGGAACCATATCTCATCAAGAAGGAAGTCTTCGAGACGTCCTGTTCCCTGATACGTAACTAATGGTATCCTGATCTCAAGTCAATCTTTGAGGAGAAGGAGTCTCATCTCCACTGGTTGAATAAGTCATCGATTCTTGGCAACGGATATTTACTCCGGATCGTGACTTTATTCAACTCTCTGAAATCGACATGTAATCGTAAATATCGAACCCTCACAAGTAACACGTCGGCACCCTCAGCGAGATGCTCCAACAGCTGCCCAGTTTGGACTTGCATCTCCGAAGGTTCGATAGGGTTAGATTAAATCAGCTTAATAATCGTAGCCATAATCCTCCTTGTCGCTTTGACTCTCTCACGAGATAAGACATTTGATAACAAATAAGTTATCATTTCATTTGCGAATGAAAATTAGGGTACTAATCCTTGTACTAAAAGCCAAACCTTCTCATCTCCCGACGTTCACTAGGTTTCATGCGTGGGATGTCTCGCAAAGTGAAATCCAAATAAGGAACCCTCCCGATACACTACTAACTAGTGTTGTTGGTCAATGAGCTTTGGGGACATCGGTATTTGACTAGTACTTATTTTCCTTACTTTTTGCTAAGAAGTTAACTTACCTCCTCTCATGATACGTGAGGCTACACTCGACACAGTACTCCTATTATATTGGCGTTAGACTCGATTGCATACTACGGAATAGTCCCCACTCTTAGGAACATTTTAACAAATCTCGAATTTTCTTAATAGACATCCCTACCCACCGGAATTAAATATAACCAGTCGATGTCTTGACGAAGTCTTTATATTCCACCATAAGAAATATGTAAATATAAATATAGCTTCGCCTCCACTCAAGTGACATTTTTTACAATTTCTAATGAACGCCATACTATAACTGTAATGGTTTATTAACACTCAAATCGTTGTAGCTAATTCAAAATATAACAGGATAAGAATGCATTTTTACACTCACGTTTTTCAATGCATAGGAATAAACTATAACACATCTAAGTTATTCGAGATTTCCCTTTTATCTTAAAGGATATAATTAATAATGAAGTATCGTACCTCCAAACGCATGTGGTAGTTGCGGTATAAATGGCATAACCGCATATCGGGCATTATAGATGCATCCGTACTGTACTCTTTGATGTTGTTGTGGTTCCTGCGATGTTGGGGTAACTATCCAAGCTTCATTATATTGGGCGTGCTGCCCTGGCACTTTATCTGGTTGCGGGCAGTCCCTCTATCGGTGACCCTGCTGTTCACACTTATGACACTCACCCTGAAACCCTTCCCTTTTTAGTCCTTGTTGTCCTTGATGCTTAGGACGAGGTTTATTACAAGCCAAATCTGGGCAGACCCGACGTGTATGGCCATTTCTCCCACACTTAAAACACCTCTTGGTGGTAGTTCTCTTCTCCTGGCTTGGTTGGATCTGGTGAGTTTGGCCCTTTCCTCCATTTCTATTCCCCCTCTGACGACGACCCTGAGACACTTGTCGCTGCTGTGGTGGTATTTCCCTTTTGTTGCTAACCTTAGCAATAACATTTTGATCAACTTCTCTCATTCTTTTGCCCCCTACAAGCTGCACGCTGTTATTTTGGTACTACAATATTGCGGTAGTCACTGCTTGTGCCACGATATTTGCTATTTCAGTGATTTCCGCTCTTTTTTTATGTACCTGGGGTACTTGTTGTTCTTGTCCAGCATTCGTTCCCTTATCAGTTTTTGTTTGTACTTCCCTCAAGAGCGACATCTGAAATTTAACAGATTTATATTAGTCCATCGACCTTACATAACAATCTAGCAGAAGAACGTAGTCTACAAAACGAAATCAAGGAGGGCAACAATCCTAATAATAGGGCTCTATCTCAAAGAACGTTACGCGGAAACATAACAAGCCGTACAGAACCTAAGGACACTAGAACCTGATGCTCTGATACCACCTGTGACACCCCGACTAATTAAATATCAGGTAGCTACTCCTTTATTCAAATAAATATAAAATGTCAAGTTGGTTCAGTTCATAGCATCACTGTCGAAAACATTTATTTAAATAATTACTAGCCACCTAATATTTTAAAAAGTGAGATGTCAATTTTAATTAAATTAAATTAACATGCATCAAATAAATAATTAACTAAAGGAATCACAATCACATTACAGTCACAATGTAAAATGCTGGAATAAAGTTGAGTCTGGGGTAACACTTCCCTGAACAATCCAAATACTGAATAAAACCAAATACAAAGTCTGAATAATTAATTAATTAAAATCCTAAACTGAAATGGAACTGATTATGTAAAAGCTGTCTGTAATACCCCGTACTTTTGGCTATATTTATTTTGGGATTAATTAATTAAATGCGTATTAATTGGAAATTAATCCGGGTTATAAATACTAACGAGATGCGAGTTGGTATTTGATTATGTGCATACATGTTTTGATATATGTATTTGGTATTATGAAAGTTGTCGTGAGATTTATATACGGCATTTTAGAAATTTTGTTGAGACGCGTGGGACCGCCGCGTCACTGTATAATATTTTGATTATAAAAGTGAATTTAAAATCTATAAATCGTATGGTCATTTTGAGTGAGCCAACGCGTCCGGAAGGGTCGAGATAGTCAGAAAACACTAGCCGGGAGTGTAGTTTGGATTCCGGGGTTTTTTTAGGCCATACCGGCATCATAAAGGGTATTTTGGTAATTTTACATTTTTAGGAATTAAAAGTGACGAAAATTAGAGATGTAAATCTGATGTGGATTAAACCCACTAAGCCCATTAACCAAACCATATTAACCCTTTAAGCTACGGAGGTTATCATTAGGTTTACAACTTTCCCAAAGAAAACCCTAGCCACCTTAAGCCACCCTTGGAGGAAAAGCTTGGAGAAGAGAAGAAATTCTGCAGAAAACTCCATCAAACCTACACCAAAATCGGAAATCGAATCAAGGCAAGTGACTTTATTCCATTTAATTTCAGAGAATGTCTTTTCCATGTTAGAAATTGAAGAATATCAATTGTTCTTGAAAGATAATGAAAACCCATGTTAATTAAACTTAGAACTTGAAATCTTGAGGATGATTTGCATGTAGAATGATAGGTAGATGTTCCTACTAATGATATTCATGATTGGGTGAAATTTAAAACGGATTTTATTGGGTTAATTCATGATTCAAAAGTTAGGGTTCATGTTCTTGAAATAATTGGGGAAAAAGTGTAGAGATTTATATTTTGATTGATGTTAGAGAGATTTAATCCTTGAAAACATGTTAGGAGATGACTTGAATATGTTTAGGATGAATTAGAGACCCTAAAACATTGTTGGGATGAACTTTGGAAGAGGTTAGAAGCGATAAAAATGGATGAAAACGAATTGGGGAAAAATCTGGGCCGAAACTGGTCAGTCGTTAGAAGTAATCCCCAGGTCGTTCGAACGAACTCGTTCGAACGAGCTTCTAACGAGTTGACCAGTCGCTGCTAACGAGAAGGGATTTCGTTCGATATCTCGTTCGAACGAGATATCGTTAGAAGGTACAGTTCGTTCGAACGAACTGGAATCTCGTTCGAACAGCCTCGTTCGAACGAGACTTCTAACGAGTTGGCAGAGGAATCTCGTTCGAACAGTCTCGTTCGAACGAGACTTCTAACGAGTTGACAGTTTGGTCCTTTTTGGACTGTTTTGATTTTTGGAGTCCCGTAAACTTGTTCGAGGATATAGATAACCTTCCTTTGATGATGTAAGGATAGATTTGGGACTTTTTGGTTATTACGAGGAGTAAACTATATACGCGAGTTATATTAAATGAACGGTTTGGGTTGAGACGTGAGTGTCTACTACGACGTGAGAAGATTATGGCGCGTATAATTATAAACCGGAATAGTATATATTGTGATAATTATAAGTTAGTACGAGAATGCGATGTGTACTACGATTAAACTACGGGATTACTAAGACGTGTGTTTACTTAGTATTGGTATATGAATTGTGTGTATGACATACCTACCATACTTGCTATCACGGGAGGTTTGCGTTCGCTTAGGGCCCTCTAATCCTTGTGTTGCCCGGATTTAGACTGGTTACCTTGATGAACATAGGTCATATAAAGATTTATTGGGATATTAATAAGTCCGCTGATCGTAGGAGCGTAGGTATGTGCGTGACCTATGTGATGTGACTGTGTTCGCCTCCATTGTTTGTGATGTTGTTATCTGTGAACTATTCCTGAGAGATTCGGAATATGTAATCCTTATGTACATGATGTACCGGGATGGATAGCAGAGTATGTGTGCACCACAGCTTAGTTCTCGGGGTGCTTATATTGTATATTTATGTTGTGAATAATATACACTTAATTAATGGGAACCTTCATGTTAATGTTGTGAATATAATTACGGTATTGTTTCGGTTTAACTGATAGTGATATATATATATTGCATATTGAGCATCTGAGTTCACGTTAAACCCTACTTAATTACGAGCGTTATGATGTTAATTAGAACCGAGTAATATGGGTAGGACCTATGATAGTCTAGCTAGAGACGATGTCACTTAGCTAGTGGTTTGTGTCGTTATAGATGAGTATTTACGTTAGGAGTGCACAGTTAGACGAGAGGTGAGAATATCATGTGAGTGTACGTCCTAACATGTACTTTGCATTTAATGTTTTAAATGATTTTAAAGCACTTGCAGGTTTTAAAATAACTCCACATTCGGGCTCTGACCCGTTTGCTTTTCAAATCTTTTTCTTGTAAAACCATTTTTAGGTGCCCAGCCACAAGGACACCAAGCATAGGATATTCATTCAGGTGACGAGCTGTAGCTGTTTGTGGAAGCTACAGGGATTTGCTTGTAGACGCTTCTATCTTTTGGGTTCCAGAGTCACTATCTATCAGTTGTAGGGCATGTTGCCCATTTCTATTTAGAGCATCTTTTACATTTCAGTTTTCAGACTTTATCATGTATTGTTTCAGTATTCAGTTTACTTTTCAGTTGTGGGATTTATAGTGAGGAGTTTTCCTCCAGACTTTATTTACACTATGTGATGGTTATTCGTTTTACTTCGGTATGGTGAATGGTGTTATTTATTTCTTCATTACTCTTGTTGCATGTTAATCAGACTTTAAATAAAATTTGGCACTTACTTTTTAAATAGTAGGTGGTTAGTAATTATTAAAACGTTTTTGACAGTGATGCTATTAACTGGACCAACTATGCATTTTGAATCAATTTGATAAAGGAGTAGCTACCCGGTATTTAATTAGTCGGGGTGTCACAGGTGGTATCAGAGCATCAGGTTCTAGTGTCCTTTAGGATCTGTACGGCTATTATGTTTCCGCTACGTTTCTTTGATATAGAGCCCTATATTTTAGGACTGTTGTACTCTTTTTGTGTATGCTACGTTCTTCAGCTATTTTAAGTTTATAACTGCGAACTTATAAACTTCATTCTTATTTCAGATGCCTCCACGACGTGCACGACGAGTTCCCAGGGATGCAATGCCCGAACCCCAGCCCTCTCCAGTTCAGGGCATGATGAACGCCGCTGAGGTTGCAGCTATAGTAGCCCAAGCGGTAAATGCCGCGATTGTCGTTGTTCAGCAGGCACCACCACAGGCGCCGATTGCCGCGCCAGTGCAGGTTAATGCATTCCCGTCTGCTTGGGAGCGTGTACGTGACGCTTTTCAGAAAGCGCATTCGCCAGAGTTTGCAGGAAACTCAGATGTAGTAGTCTCGAGCCAGTGGAGGAAGGACATGCAGAGGCACTTGAGGATGTATGAGTGCACGGACGTCCAGAAGCAGGTGCTAGCTACTTTCAAGCTAGTTGGATCTGCGCTGCAGTGGTGGGAGTCTATTACCACCATGGAGGAGAAGGATACTCTCACGATTCAGGAGTTCTGGGTGCGGTTCGACCGCAAGTACTTTCCGTCAGCTGTTCATACGGAAATGAGGAGGAGATTGATGAGTTTGAAGCAGGAGGGCAAGACTGTGGCCGAGTATGAGGCCGAGTTCACGAATCTGTTGAACATCGTTCCAGACGAGATACCAACAGAGAAGAAGAAAATTGAGAAGTTCACCGACGGGTTGACTTGGAGGATCCGTCAGCATCTGCTAGGGAACCTATCGTTGGCCACTTATTCTGATGTGGTTAACGCTGCATTATTGCACTGCCAGGACCACCGTTTTCATATGGCCGAGGGCAAGCGGTCGGGGGAGTCTAGCCATCAGGGCAGGACTGGAGGACATGGTGCCAGCGGGGCACAATCTGGTCAGGGGCAGAGACAGAATGAGCAGGGCTCCCAGCAGGGGGATGATAAGAGGTTCCAGTCAGGGAACTACAGGCAGGGGAAGGGAGGTTTTCGTCAGGGCCATCAGGGTCCAACCGGCCATCAGGGCCAACAGGGGCAGAATGGGCAGCAGTTTCAGCAGGGCCAAGGGAGGAACGGTAACGGCCACCAGGGCCGGGGACAGCAGGGGCAGAGAGGAGGGAACTTCCCAGGGAAGTGCTTTGTTTGTGGCAAGACTGGCCATAAGCGACAGGATTGTCCTGATAGGGGCAGGGCCCCACAGCAGCAGCAGCAGGGTGCTCGCCAGGAGCCACAGAGGCCCATGTTTCCCGCCGCTCTTCCTGCACCGCCACAGATGGCAGCATTGCCACCCATTCCAGCAGTCCCAGCTCAGCAGGGGCAGCTACAGTATGGACGTGTCTACAACGTCCACCAGGCTGCAGTTCCACAGGCACCGCCCGCGATTGAGGGTACATTTCCTATCCATGGCACTATGGGTCGGGTATTATTTGATACGGGTGCTACACACTGTTTTATAGCTACACACTTCGCGAAAGCTTTAGGATTGTTAGCTACGGCAGAGAGCACAGTGACGTGTGTCGACTCACCATTGGGGAGTGGGTCACTTATTTTCTTTATATGCCGGGGAGTGGGGGTAGAGATTGGTGGTTTGGTATTACCTGCAGACATGCTAGTGTTAGACATGCATGTTCACGATGTGATTATTGGGATGGATTGGCTCGTAGCTTATAGGGCCATGATTGATTACTTCAGCGGGAGCATTGTTTTTGCCATTCCGGGGCAAGAGATGTTTGTAGTGGCGATGCCTCGCCCAGAGGGAGGATCGACCGCTCATCTGTATTACATTGAGGAGGATACCTCTAAGGAGGTAGTGATTCCTTTAGATTCTATCCTAGTTGTCAGGGAGTATTCAGATGTGTTTCAGGAGATACCAGGCTTACCACCCAGTCGAGAGATAGACTTTGTTATAGATTTGCTACCGGGTACGAGACCTATAGCACGCGCACCGTACCGTATGGCTCCAGCTGAGATGAGGGAGTTACGGGATCAGATAGAGCAGCTGTTAGGTCAAGGCTTTATTCGCAGGAGTACCTCACCTTGGGGCGCTCCAGTTTTGTTTGTGAAGAAGAGGGACGGTTCACTGAAATTGTGTGTGGACTACAGAGAGTTGAATAAGGTCATGATACGGAATAAGTATCCATTGCTTCGAATCGATGACTTATTCGACCAGTTGAGAGGAGCTTCTTTCTTCTCGAAGATTGACTTGAGATCGGGATACCATCAGTTGCGTATCAGGGAGGAGGATGTCTCGAAGACTGCGTTCTTATCGAGATATGGTTCTTACGAGTTTCGGGTTATGCCTTTCGATTTGACCAACGCTCCAGCGGTGTTTATGGACTTGATGAACAGAGTATTCAGGGATTTCTTAGACCAGTTTGTCATTGTCTTCATTGATGATATTCTGGTTTACTCCCAGACAGAGGAGGATCACGCTGAGCATTTGAGGCAGGTTTTGCAGACACTTCGTCAAAACGAGTTGTATGCAAAATATGAGAAGTGCGGGTTTTGGCTGAAAGAAGTCCAGTTTTTGGGACACATTATTTCCGACTAGGGAATATCTGTTGATCCGAGGAAGGTATCAGCGGTGAGGGAGTGGTGACAGCCCATGACACCAACAGAGATTCGTAGTTTCTTGGGTCTAGCAGGATACTACAGGAGGTTTATTCGGGGTTTCTCAGAGATAGCAGGTCCTTAAACACATCTGACACGTAAGGGTGTGCCATACATCTGGAGTGATGCCTGTCAGTTGGCATTCGATGAATTGAAGGACAAATTGACCTCAGCACCTGTGTTAGCATTGCTGAGACCGGGAGTTGAGTATTTGGTTTACACCGATGCGTCTTTGCAAGGACTGGGAGGTGTATTACAGCAGGAGAGACAGGCCATAGCTTATGCTTCCATGAAGCTTAAGCCTCATGAGAAGAATTACCCCACGCATGATTTGGAGTTGGCAGCAGTGGTATTTGCCCTACGGATTTGGAGGCACTATCTTTTGGGGGAGAAGTTCCAACTGTTCACGGACCACAAGTCCCTACAGTATCTGTTCACGCAGAAGGAATTGAATATGCGGCAGCGTAGGTGGCTTGAATTTGTGAAAGACTACCAGTTCAACATCCATTACCACCCGGGTAAGGCTAACGTGGTAGCAGACGCGTTGAGCCGTAGGCCAGCAGATGAGGTGGCAGAGGTGTGGAAGGCTAAGTGGAAGGAATTGGGAGACCAGGATGCAGTGGCCCGCTCCTTCATGTCTGTGATGACCGTTAATCGCAGATTATCACGAAGGTAGTACGGGCACAGGCCAATGACTCGTTCTGTCAGGAGAAGATAGTTCGATTACTAGCAGAGGGAGCCGAGTCCTATACCGTTAGCTCAGACGGGGGATTGCGCTTCAATGGGAGATTGGTAGTTCCGGAAGGGGAGGAATTGCGACACGAGGTGATGGCAGAGTCACACGGCTCACGGTTCGCGGTACATCCCGGAGGGGATAAAATGTACCAAGACATGAGACGCCAGTATTGGTGGAGCGGTATGAAGAGAGATATCGCTGAGTTTGTTTCGAAATGCGCCACTTGTCAACTTGTAAAAGTGGATCATCAGAGACCGGAAGGATTTCTACAGCCATTGGAGGTCCCGGTGTGGAAGTGGGAGAGCATATCCATGGACTTTATTACGGGGTTGCCTACGTCGCAGAGGGGTCACGACTCTGTTTGGGTAATTGTGGACAGGTTGTCCAAGGTCGCTCACTTTTTACCCGTAAGGACTGATTACACTGCGGGACAGTATGCCCAGCTCTTCATTTCAGAGATTGTGAGACTTCACGGTGTGCCCCTAAATATCGTGTCTGACAGAGACAAGATATTTGTTTCGAGGTTTTGGGAGAGTTTCCAGGAGGCCATGGGCACGGAATTGCGGTTGAGTACGGCTTATCATCCGCAGACCGATGGGCAGACAGAGCGCACAAATTAGATGTTGGAGGACATGCTACGCATGTGCATTATTGACTTCGGGGGTGGATGGGAGCAGTACCTTCCACTGGTGGAGTTTGCTTACAACAACTCCTATCAATTCACGATTGGCATGGCTCCGTTTGAGGCGTTGTACGGTAGGCCTTGTCGTTCCCCAGCATGTTGGTTAGAGGTGGGGGACAACAAACTGCTTGGGCCGAAAGTGATTCAGGATACTTCGGCAAGGATTGAGTTGATTCGGAGTCGCATTCGGGTAGCTCAAGACAGGCAGAAGAGTTATGCTGATGCGAAGAGGTTTTTCAGAGAATTCCAAGTGGGGGACCAGGTTTTGCTCAGAGTATCTCCTATGAAGGGGATTATGCGTTTCGGGAAGAAGGGGAAGTTGGCACCGAGGTATGTGGGGTCGTTTCCTATTATTGAGAGAATCGGACCGGTTGCGTATAGACTTGGACTACCGGAGCATTTGCATCGGATTCACGATGTATTCCATATTTCCTTGCTGAGGAAATACCTTAGAGATAATTTGGATCATTCTCACATTGCTGTGGAGGACATCGATCTCCAGCCGGATAGCTCCTACGAGGAGGGGCCAATTGCTATTTTGGACCGAAGTGAGAGGAAACTGCGGTCAAAGATAGTTCCGTTAGTGCGTGTTCAGTGGCGACATCACAATGTCGAGGAGTCCACATGGGAGCGCGAGGATGAGATGCGCGAACGTTATCCAGAGCTGTTTTTAGCAGATACTTTCTAGTTTCGAATTTCGGGACGAAATTCAGTTATTAGGGGGGAAGTATGTAATACCCCGTACTTTTGGCTATATTTATTTTGGGATTAATTAATTAAATGCTTATTAATTGGAAATTAATTCGGGTTATAAATACTAACGAGATGCGAGTTGGTATTTGATTATGTGCATACATGTTTTGATATATGTATTTGGTATTATGAAAGTTGTCGTGAGATTTATATACGGCATTTTAGAAATTTTGTTGAGACGCGTGGGACCGCCGCGTCACGGTATAATATTTTGATTATAAAAGTGAATTTAAAATCTATAAACGGTATGGTCGTTTTGAGTGCGCCAACGCGTCCGGAAGGGTCGAGATAGTCAGAAAACACTAGCCGGGAGTGTAGTTTGGATTCCGGGGTTTTTTTAGGCCATACCGGCATCATAAAGGGTATTTTGGTAATTTTACATTTTTTGGAATTAAAAGTGACGAAAATTAGAGATGTAAATCTGATGTGGATTAAACCCACTAAGCCCATTAACCAAACCATATTAACCCTTTAAGCTACGGAGGTTATCATTAGGTTTACAACTTTCCCAAAGAAAACCCTAGCCACCTTAAGCCACCCTTGGAGGAAAAGCTTGGAGAAGAGAAGAAATTCTGCAGAAAACTCCATCAAACCTACACCAAAATCGGAAATCGAATCAAGGTAAGTGACTTTATTCCATTTAATTTCAGAGAATGTCTTTTCCATGTTAGAAATTGAAGAATATCAATTGTTCTTGAAAGATAATGAAAACCCATGTTAATTAAACATAGAACTTGAAATCTTGAGGATGATTTGCATGTAGAATGATAGGTAGATGTTCCTACTGATGATATTCATGATTGGGTGAAATTTAAAACAGATTTTATTGGGTTAATTCATGATTCAAAAGTTAGGGTTCATGTTCTTGAAATAATTGGGGAAAAAGTGTAGAGATTTATATTTTGATTGATGTTAGAGAGATTTAATCCTTGAAAACATGTTAGGAGATGACTTGAATATGTTTAGGATGAATTAGAGACCCTAAAATGTTGTTGGGATGAACTTTGGAAGAGGTTAGAAGTGATAAAAATGGATGAAAATGAATTGGGGAAAAATCTGGGCCGAAACTGGTCAGTCGTTAGAAGCAATCCCCAGGTCGTTCGAACGAACTCGTTCGAACGAGCTTCTAACGAGTTGACCAGTCGCTGCTAACAAGAAGGAAATTCGTTCGATATCTCGTTCGAACGAGATATCGTTTGAAGGTACAGTTCGTTCGGACGAACTGGAATCTCGTTCGAACAGCCTTGTTCGAACGAGACTTCTAACGAGTTGGCAAAGGAATCTCGTTCGAACAGTCTCGTTCGAACGAGACTTCTAACGAGTTGACAGTTTGGTCCTTTTTGGACTGTTTTGATTTTTGGAGTCCCGTAAACTTGTTCGAGGATATAGATAACCTTCCTTTGACGATGTAAGGATAGATTTGGGACTTTTGGGTTATTACGAGGAGTAAACTATATACGCGAGTTATATTAAATGAACGGTTTGGGTTGAGACGTGAGTGTCTACTACGACGTGAGAAGATTATGGCGCGTATAATTATAAACCGGAATAGTATATATTGTGATAATTATAAGTTAGTACGAGAATGCGATGTGTACTACGATTAAACTACGGGATTACTAAGACGTGTGTTTACTTAGTATTGGTATATGAATTGTGTGTATGACATACCTACCATACTTGCTATCACGGGAGGTTTGCGTTCGCTTAGGGCCCTCTAATCCTTGTGTTGCCCGGATTTAGACTGGTTACCTTGATGAACATAGGTCATATAAAGACTTATTGGGATATTAATAAGTCCGCTGATCGTAGGAGCGTAGGTATGTGCGTGACCTATGTGATGTGACTGTGTTCGCCTCCATTGTTTGTGATGTTGTTATCTGTGAACTATTCCTGAGAGATTCGGAATATGTAATCCTTATGTACGTGATGTACCGGGATGGATAGCAGAGTATGTGTGCACTACAGCTTAGTTCTCGGGGTGCTTATATTGTATATTTATGTTGTGAATAATATACACTTAATTAATGGGAACCTTCATGTTAATGTTGTGAATATAATTACGGTATTGTTTCGGGTTAACTGATAGTGATATATATATATTGCATATTGAGTATCTGAGTTCACGTTAAACCCTACTTAATTACGAGCGTTATGATGTTAATTAGAACCGAGTAATATGGGTAGGACCTATGATAGTCTAGCTAGAGATGATGTCACTTAGCTAGTGGTTTGTGTCGTTATAGATGAGTACTTACGTTAGGAGTGCACAGTTAGACGAGAGGTGAGAATATCATGTAAGTGTACGTCCTAACATGTACTTTGCATTTAATGTTTTAAATGATTTTAAAGCACTTGCAGGTTTTTAAAATAACTCCACATTCGGGCTCTGACCCGTTTGCTTTTCAAATCTTTTTCTTGTAAAACCATTTTTAGGTGCCCAGCCACAAGGACACCAAGCATAGGATATTCATTCAGGTGACGAGCTGTAGCTGTTTGTGGAAGCTACAGGGATTTGCTTGTAGACGCTTCTATCTTTTGGATTCCAGAGTCACTATCTATCAGTTGTAGGGCATGTTGCCCATTTCTATTTAGAGCATCTTTTACATTTCAGTTTTCAGACTTTATCATGTATTGTTTCAGTATTCAGTTTACTTTTCAGTTGTGGGATTTGTAGTGAGGAGTTTTCCTCCAGACTTTATTTACACTATGTGATGGTTATTCGTTTTACTTCAGTATGGTGAATGGTGTTATTTATTTCTTCATTACTCTTGTTGCATGTTAATCAGAATTTAAATAAAATTTGGCACTTACTTTTTAAATAGTAGGTGGTTAGTAATTATTAAAACGTTTTCGACAGTGATGCTATTAACTGGACCAACTTGGCATTTTGAATTAATTTGATAAAGGAGTAGCTACCCGGTATTTAATTAGTCGGGGTGTCACACTGTCTCTAAAGAAAAGGGGCGACATTCCCTAGAGATGAATAAATCTGAAGTGGAGTCAATGTAGGAAGTGGAAGCGTCTATTATCGAGGTCCTGTAACTTCCACAGCAGCTACAGCATGTCACTGGAATGGAACTCCTAAGCTTGGCGTCCCTGTGGCTGGGCACCTAAAAGGCTTTTACAAGAAAATAAATTTGAAAGCAAACGGGTCAGAGGCCGAGGTGAAAATAGTTTAAAATATAGCAAGTGTTTAATAACATTAAACAGTGAATATAAAATGCATGTTAGATACGTGCACTCACATGAGTTCCTCTTCTCTTAACTAATTGTGCACTCCTAATGTATCAGTAACCCATCCTAGTTATGTCACTAACTACTAGTCTATTTTACCTCCCGACTTTACGATATAATATAAGGATCGATACCAGACATTTAAATATAACTGTGAGTCTTCCTTTTTATTTCTCAGATTTACCTAATATAATTATTATATGAATTTCCCATTTTTAACTCTACTAAAACTGTCCCAAGCATACATATTTAAACTTTAATAAAAAGTCTATTTGAATTTTCGGTATATTAATCTCATCATAAATATACAATAAGGGCACCCCTAGGCTAAGCTGCGGTGCTCACATACTCTGCCGTCGAATCCCGGTACATCACGTACATAAGGACAACGTATTCCGAATCTCTCAAGAACCGTTTCAATAAGCAACAGTCACAAGTAATGGAGGAGAACATAGTTCACATACCCATGGGTCATGCACATACCTACGCTCCCATGATCAGCTGACTTATTAACTCACAAATAAGTCATTCACAACCCTATGTCCTTAAGGTACCAATCTAAATCCCCCCGTAGGCACACAAGGATTAGATGGCCCCGTTCGAAAGTCGACCTCCGGTGATAGCAAGTATGGTAGGTATGTTATACACATAAGTCCATATACTAAGCAATCACACAACTTAGATATCTTAAAATATTAAATATGGTATATTCTACATTCTTATACCGTTATTCCAATTTGTACATATTTAAGTTTACAAATAATATATAATATAGACCACCGACACATCTCACGTCGTAGTTTCAAGTACCTAAAGCCTAACCCACAAAGGTTACCAAGTCTCATATTATTCTCACGTTTAAATATGCTATTATTAAGGTCCTCGTTTCTGCCATTAACCTTATGTTATCCAACTATCTAAAACCTACTCATCAATTCTCAATCTCAAATAGTATTACACTCGTCAAACCTTATTAAGTTTAATATAATCTCCAATTTAACTTCTAATTATAAATTGAGTCTCCCAATTATGCCTATTGGTCTTCCTTTAATCTAATAGTATTCACAAAGTCCCCACCAATAATTTTTTAGGGTCAAAATTGTTAAAATCGAACAAAAGAAAAATATAACTGATTCTGGGAAGGTTGATCGATCGACCTGGGAGTGTCGATCGATCGATGTTGGTCGATCGATCGAATTGGGAGTGTCGATCGATCAAACGCACCAGATAGGCTACGGACTGCTTCGTTTTTCAATCTAAAACTTGTCCCAAAACTTCATTACAGGGTATGAAAATCTAATCTAACGTTATAGGCTCATCATACAACCAAAATACATCATTGTTAACGTTCCAAAACCTTTTAATCATCAATCATTGGCCTTATATGGATCAAAACTTCAATAAAAATCCTAGTTTTCTATTTTATTCAAGAACATTGATAAACCTCCTCTTTAATCCATTTTTAAATCATCAAAAATTATATTTGGGGTACTGAATTCGTCCATAATAGATCTACATATAATTCCTAATCAAAGTTTAGAGTTTTACATCAAATTCATTGGGGTTTTCATCAAATCTTTCAAGGCAATCATAAATTTCTACACTAAGCATGGAGGAAATATTCATTGAACTAATGAAACCAAATCACTTGCCTTAGATTTGTTCTTCTCATTTGTTGTTGGTGATTAAAGGCTCAATTTCTCCTCTTTTCGGTCATAAATCCTTCCCAATTGGTGGTGGTGGGTGGTGGTTTGTTTTGGAACTCCTTGAAACTTCTCTCTAACTCCCGTAGCCCACTTCTACTGTTTTTGGCTGATAATGACCTTAGTGGCCTCTCTAATAATATATAATTAACCTCTAAAATTTTTGGGGTCTTAACTCCTATATTTTTAAAATTACCAAAATACCCTTTTGGGTCGTCGGTTTGGCCTAAAAGTGCTCCGGGACCCAAACTAAACCCCCGGCTAGTTTTTTCTGACTATCTCGACCCCTCCGAACACGTTGGCGCACTCAAAATGACCATTCGGTTGCTAAAAATATAAATTACTTTTTAATCTAATTAAATTCATTCCTGACGCGACTGACACGCCCGTCCCAACTAAATTTCCTAAATTTCCGTATTTCTGCCTCGTGACAATTTTAATATTTTCAATACTCATATATTACCATATATACTCAGTAATATTTTTATTTTAACATCATAATCAAATACCAACTCACATTTCGCTAGTATTTACCTCCGGATTAATTTCGAAATTAATTCTCATTTTAATTCAATTAATCCATTAAATAAAATCAATAAAATTACAGGGTATTATATGGCTATGCGATTTAACATGTACGGGTAGATTTTGCGTATATTTTCCCCTATATATTGGATCGTGGTGGTCTCGTGAGTGTCCCCTAAGTTGTTATTACTTATTTTTATGTTGGGAAAAGGGTCTAATGGTCTACAGGTTTTGTAAACTCCTTATGTGTTCTAGTAGTAATTCTTGGGCAGTTACGATACCTTACTGTGGATTTTCATAGTGATTGTGATGATAAAATTGATTTTGGATTATGACATGAGTTTGTCTATTAGAGGTAATTTCCGAGTTCAAAGTATTGATATAGGCGATATGCTGATGGCGACATACTTTATGGGATAGTTAGCCGATGATGGATTTATTTTCGTATTAAGGATATGAGTGACAAAAAGTAATTATATGGTAACTGTTTTATTTATTTTGAGAATTGTATGGCTAGTGACGGCCTCAGTTACATTAAGTTGGGTATGCTCACGAGTTCTGTTAGCATAGTGACATTATTAGGGTAACTAATGATAGTAGAACCTTATTGGAATGGTTGGGTGTTCAGCGGTTTAGAAGTAATTAAGTTCTCTACTAGATTTAAGGATGGAAAAAAAGTGTCCTATTGCATGTGTGAAAAAGAATACGATGTTCTTGGCGTTATGGGATCTAGTAATTTAACAGTTTTTAATGTAGCTCTTGGAATTGATAGGAATTTTGTTGAAATTAGCACACGTTAAAAATCATATGGTTATCATGTTGTTTCGTGTTTAGTCTTGGACCAACGGATCTCAATAACCGATTAAGATATGTAGTAGTGTATCAGGAGGGTTCCTTGTTTTGATTTTACTTGCGAGACATCCCACACATGAAATTTAGTAAGAGTCAGGAGTTACGGCCAACGAGGCTAAGGAGGGCATTGATGAGAGCACTTAGTAATGTTTACACCACTAGTGGAATAAGTGGACAATCTATAGAAGGATTGAGTCATGGCCAGCAGGATATTCATAAACATTTTTCTTTATAGATATGCATGGTATGCATGGTTCATTTTGGATGTCTAGGTGTCATCCATGTGTGATGTTTGTGCATATGTGCGTGTGATATGTGACTTATGGGAGTACCGACCACACGATAGTAAGCGTATATGAGACTTTTTCTTTTATCTCGTAGGATACGAGTATGGAGTAATTGAGTATAAACTTATAATAACTTGGTGGATTAAGTTTCGAAATTATGCTTCAACAATTTTTGAGGATGGAATTTCGTTATTAGGGGGAGAATGTAATACCCCGTATTTTCATAATAAATTATTTTGGCAGAATTTAATTAAATAAATTCGTGAATAAATTAAAGTGGTAGAATTTAAATTTGATAATAAATTTCTTATTTGTGATTTCATGTTTATTTGATTCAATTATGCATGTCATGTGTTCACTCGTAGAAATAGATTTACATGTTAATTATATAATTAGTATGTGGTGTTCAATCTAATTAAAAAGATAACTAAGTTGGGTAGAGATTGATTATGCACGTTTTTGGATGATTTGAGGAGTCGTTTAGGTGTTTTAGACATCTAAAATTAGGCTCAGTGTATATATATACCATTTGGGTAGTTATTGGGCCAATCCGATCATGGTTTAGGGCTCATTTGAGGGTCCAAATGTGGGGGGTCATAGGGTAACTCGAAATTAGTGATTATTATAAGTTAATTAGCTATTAAGAAGACATTTTTAATCCACTATAACTTAAGCCTTACATAAACACACCCAATTGTAGAGGTTACCAAGATTAGAGAAAGGAGGAAGATCGAGAGAGCGAATAAAGATCAAGATCCAAGAGAAAGGGACCCTCAATCATCAAACTAAGACAAAAATTCTCTTACTAAATTAATTTTCAATATTTCATTTGTGTATTTTCTCGTATGAATTTTTAAAGTTGAGGAATTTTTATTTATGTGATTGGAATAAAACTCATGAATATTGAAGAACAAATCCGAAATTTTAACATTTAAGAACTAAATTAATTGGTGACAAACCCAAAAATTGAACAATGTGTTAATTGGACATTCAAATTTAGAACTCATATTGTAGGAATGATAAATCCTATTTAAATTAATAAGAAAAAAGGTTATTAAATGGTTTAAAAGAAAAAAAATTTGAATCTTGAAACTAGGGTTTGGTATTCCATGATTTATTTGATTTAATTGAGGAATCTGTTAGAAATTTTTACGTCACTTCAAATGCATTCCATTTTATTTGTACTTTATATTAGACTATGATCCATAGATGTAAATAAAGGTATGGATCTTATCTTTCCAATGAGCTTTGAATCAGGTCATTTGGACTTTTGTAGAGGGAGTAGTAACCAATTT
The DNA here is from genome assembly GCA_949130495.1 of Sambucus nigra. NCBI lineage: Eukaryota > Viridiplantae > Streptophyta > Magnoliopsida > Dipsacales > Adoxaceae > Sambucus > Sambucus nigra. The sequence goes on from OX422208.1 coordinate 337,637,958, forward strand.
AGTAAAAGGTGTTAAATCTGTCAGAATATTAGATTTGTACGAATTTGTGTTTTAATAATTCTAATGGGATAAAAACTCTCACATTTTTACCTATTTAAAGGGAGATAGTGGTAGGACTTTTTAAAACTCATATTGAACTATTCCCAAGGTTAGGAATTACCTGAACCTAAATGGAGACAACTTTCGTGTAAGGGTTGTGTCACTATTTTTATTTGGGAAGTTAAAAATTAACTAGATGGTTAATTCTTAAATTTGAAATATTAACACGAGATTAAATGGGACTCTTGGGGGGGGGGGGGGTAATTAAAGGGTTAATTACCTATGCGTATTATGTGATAAAATATGTATTTATATATTTTTGTATACATACCCATATTCGTGGACGTCCTATCGGTTGGGGTTACGTGCTTCTCGAAATTGTAGAATAAATCAGTACAGATAGGCTAGGCGTTGTGTAGGTCATTATATTAGGTACTACATGGCAACGCCACTACCGAGATGTAGGTTGAGATGCTGGGATCCTTATCACCATTGGGGTATGGACCGTGCAATAGTGTACTGCGTTGGGATCACCCCACTTGTATGTATTTTGTGATGTGCATTTGGATGAGGGACTCCTCCAGACTTACCGATAGAGAACGAATGGGACACTAAGGGTAAATGCCTTTATATGTTGTATATATGTAAGCACATATATAATTATATAAATTAATTGGCAACTAATCATTAGCCTAATGATGTATACAGTCAATAATGAACCCAATACTATGTAAAAATGCGTAACAGATGATACATTACTTTTGTGGGTAGTATAGTAGGGGTACTCTGGAAAATAGAAGCACATGTGTAGATAATTATCTTCAGTATATGAATTTTTCTAGATGCATAAAATATTAATTATTGTTATTATAGTTATCATATTTTCACATTTGGCAGTTGGGTCGGTATGCGTATAGTATTACACTTATATTAGGGGTGAGATACTTATTGCATACGAGTGCCGATGGACGCTACATACTTTGAATTAACTGCATTATTGCATTTTAATGTCGTAGGATAATTCTTGCAACTATATAGTGCTGATCCAAATTATAAAATGTTTCCCCCCAAGCTTTCCTAGACCGGGACAGCAGGGCTGATGAATTATCAGACTTGTAGTCCCTTGGCTCATCAGTCATCAAACCGCTTGATTTTAGTTTAGGTTGTTATTTTCCTTTAAGTTATTTATTATTTTGGACATTGTATGCGCGTAAGCCCGAAGTTTATAATTCATTCTATCGAGACATTCATACTTATGTTGGAGTTTTATTACTACTCGGATGTTGGATTTATTATTTGTTGTCACTTATTAATTAAATCAATTTTATTGTGAATGTTGTTTTAAAAATACAAATATTTTATTATGGTTTGATGTTGAAAATGATATAAATTATTGAGACATACACTATATTTCATGTGCGGCCTGATCAGTCGGGTGTGGAAAATCATGGGTTGTTACATATATCCCCTAAATCTAGGCACTTCTGATATAATAAAAGAAAAAAGCGGGGGGAAAAATTTTCATTTTCCCGCAGAACGATCGACCTTCTTCTCTGCCAAACTTAAGAAAACTTTTCATTCCCCCCCCCTCTCTCTCTCTCTTTCCCCCTCACGGCCTTCATCTCCCTCACTGACTTCTTTCTCTATGGAACCTCCTGTCGCGGCCTTCATCTCCCTTTCTATTGCTACATCTCCCTCATGGACTTCATCTCTACTAGTCTTGCATCATCAAGTTGACTGTGAGCTATCTACCTCTTCATTGCTATACATGGTGAGCTATCCACCTCTCTCATTTTCCATATTTTTTTCATATATTTTTTTATTTCTATACACGCACACATAAAGGCACACATGCACATAATCGTGCTGAACACATATGCATGTATGCTTTGATATAGGATCTTAGTCATTAATTTCTCTAAATTTAACCCATTTGGGTCTTTTGATCTTTGTTTTCTTATATTACATCAGGTCTCTACTGCAGTATTGTTTCTATTTCAAAATGAGTTTGTTCTGATTAGGGGCTTGGTTATAGAGAAGAATTTGTTGTAATGAAGATTTTTCTTGAGATTTGGCATTTATGTTATTTTTAATGTGATGGTATTCATGATGTATCAGTGATATTATACTCTATCTTTCTATATTTAACCAACAATATATTGTTTTGGCTTCAGTTTTTTTATTGATCTTCATTTATATGGGTTTTCAAAATTTAATATGTAACATCAACCAAACAGAGTTTCAATCTTATTTGGTTTTGTCTAAGTAGGACCTTTCATCAGATTTATTTATTTCTATCTCTTCCTGGAAACATTCTGTTATGTCTCATTTGGATTGTTGAAACCATCCTTCTTTTGGTTAGAGAGTCTATTGATGGATTGCAAAAGATTTTTGGATACAATGTATATCATATGGTTTTATAATTTGAAATATGACATTAATTTTCTTGCTATATCTGTATGCTAAGAAGATAACGGGAAATGAATTAATTTGTTGAAGTGCCACAGAGAAAGAAAAAATTATTTCTTCAGTTTTCACTTTGTTAATTCCATATTTTTATTAGTTTTTCATGTTTTTGTTGATTTGTGACTGTATATGTATTTTGTCATTTGATTTATTGGGTATATTTTTTGAACAACACTTGATGATACGAAAAATCACAGTCGAGGCAAAACTACTACTATAAATAATTGTACTAGTATTTGCACGCTTCTTTCTTTTATTGGTCTATTGCCATTTCTTCCTTTCTATTTATTAATACTTGGATTTAGAGAAAGTCTAAAACACACTAATTTTTTTTAAATACTTTTAGTATGTATATTAATATATTATGTTAACAAGATAATTTTGTTATGACCGAAATTTCATTCTATTCCAGCCTTCATTGCTTATAATTTGTTTTTACAAATAACTTTTAATTTGTAGATTATTTTATATCCTTTTAAATTGATCAAATGAAATGGAAATTTGTTTATGTATCTGAAAGTTTGGTTTCGATATAAAATAATATACGTGGGTATTCATTTGATCCATATAATGTTTTATTCCTCTTTACATTTTTTAATCTTCATTTGGTATAAGTTATGGCTCGTGCTTCTTTGGTTTTTATATTAGGTATGGATTGGTTGTATAGTGTTTGGGTATTTTGTTAGTGTTCTTAAGTTGGTTGGTTATGGTTGATTGAGTCTTATCACTATTAGGTGTTGGTATCTTTGGAAGTTGTTGTGATATTTTTAGAGGGTTATTTATCATCGTTCTAACCCCATGGCTTACATTAGTTAGCTGTTGATAGGAAACTTCCTAGCGTCCATCCATAATGTTTCTCATAGTTAAACTGAAATATGTCACTGTTACACCCTAAATAAAATAAGCCACTTGGATCCTACATTGCATGGTAAGGACCCCACATAAGCTAAAGAAAGTGGTCGGCTTCATTCGTTATTGTTGTCGACTAAGATATTCATATGCTGATCCTGCACGTCTTATAGTTGTCTCGATCCAATATGTTAACCCGGTCATAATTAATCCTGTATTTTCATATACACGTAAAGGAATCCCACTAACCACGTTGGTAACACCTAAGAACGTGGCAAATGCCTATCTTCGCCCACTACGAGTGGGCTGTAACTAACTCATCATTATCTATTATCTTATATGTAAAGGGTGTAACTGTCTGACCTATAAAGGCAGTCCACCTGTCCCATAATATGGCCTACTAACTAACTATAAATGGAACTAAATCCCCTCATGAAAGGGGGATGGAAACCTCTCTCTCTGGTGTAAACCCTAATTCTGTACCTATTCTCATAAACTAGTAAATTGATCCCTGCAGCCATGGACGTAGGTACCATTTCTGGACCGAATGATGTACATCTTGTCTCTCTTCATTATCTCTCATCCTTATTATCCTTGATTTCTTAACATTGATTAGCTATTGTTTATTCTGACTAAGGCATAAATTACTCAAACTAATTTTAGATGATAACATATTAGCGCCGTGTGTGGGAAGTGAATAAGCCATTATTGTATCCTATCGTCCTTAAGTTTTCTTTCCTTTCCTTTTTTCTCATAACCCGCCAATTCTCAAAGATATATGACATCCCAGAGAGCATCCATATGGCCGAAGCCATAAACCCAACCTCCCCTATGGGAATGAGAGACTTCCAAAGAATATTGATGAGCTTGGAAAAAGGGCAAGGAAGCCATGAAAAAAAGTGTCAAACAACTGACGCAGACACTAGAGGCTGGATAGGGAAAGCCCACTATGGACGTCACCACTCCTGAAGGAGTAGCTTCAGAGGGCAGAGGGTGAATGTTGCCTTCAGCCACCTACAGAGACAAAAAAAAAGTGTACCGGAGACAAGCCTTGAGATTCCCAAAAGATTAAACTTGGGGTCGCATGATGACAGGAGCACATCTCGACAATTGGGGTCACACTAGGATACATCATACCGCCTCGGTATCACCTCCTCCATCCGGTTAATAGGCTATGACAACGAGCAATCCTTTTTTAAGGAAGAACTAGTGCTTTAGAATGACTGAGTAGAGGCTCGAATTTTGATCGACTAGGTCCACACCGCGTTAGAGGTACAGCTGTGGAAGCTTCCAATGACCACAGTTCACGATGAGATGAGTCACCTCGATCATTCACTAGAGGGTCACACAAATCATCTAGAGCCTCAACCCGGGCCGAGCAGAATTCCCAGGAAGAGAGCTCAACTGAAAGATGAAGTTGAACAATTAAATCAGCCATTGTAAAGAATGAACCAAAGGAACAACCATGGAAGGGGTCCATCCAACACCTGGAGGACTCACTCAGGGAAATGGACAGGCCTAAGAACCCTTTCCACAGAGAATTTATAAAAGGATATCCTTTTGTCCCATGAATCGTGGCTTACCCAACTCCAAAAAAATTTAAACCCCATGTGATCATGCCAAAGTATGATGGGAAGATCAATCCAGTCTTGCACATCGAGCAATATCTGACAATAACTGATATATACTCAATTCTCGATGAAATACGATGCCCAGTATTTTCCAGCACCATCATCGGCTCCGCCCAGATTTGGTACAATATCTTGCCGCGAGTACAAATCTCCAATTTTTAGGAGCTAACTGACCACTTTCTCATTAAACTTTTGCCTCGAGGCGAAGCCTAGAAAAAGGGTCGCCCACCTCCTCATCATTCAGTAACGAGCCGATGAGACCACCACTCGTTTCAACACAGAGAAGCTTGAGGTAATAAATTATAATGAGCAGACAACCATAACCACATTGATGAGTGGATTTCAACCCGAGAAATTATTCTGGGTATTGTTAAAATAACCCCCCAAGACCATGATAGAATTATTTTCTAAAGCAGGCAAGATAATGAATGTCGATGAGGTAATGGTCGCTAAAGGATCAAACTGCTCAAAGTCCACATCCAGTAAAGGCGATGAGAAAAAAGATCAAAAAGATAAAAAAAAAGTTGAAAATCTAAAGAAGTACGATGAGTACACACCCTTGACAGTAGTCATCAATCACATCCTCCAGGAGATTGGACCTCAGGTTGGCCTGACAAGCTCAAAGCACCTGCGAATCAACATGACAAGAGCAAGTACTACGAGTTTCACAAGGATCATGGCCACAACGCTGATAGTTGCATCTCCCTAAAGAATGAGATAGAGAGCCTCATAGGAAAAGGCAAACTATCTAGGTACGTGGACAAGGACAATCGAGCAGATGTAGATAAGTGAAAGATCAGAAGACGATCAACATTAACCTATAGAAAGTCAGATGAGAAGAAAGGGGGTGAGACGAGGATTTCAACAACTATCCAGACCTCCCAAAGAAGCCAAGAGATCCAGTCCATGAAGTCAAGATGAACTTCCTGGGATGTCACTTCATTACTAGTGAAGATGCCGGAGGAGGAGAAGATTTGGCCAAGAGGCAGCTCAGCCTAACGTGAAATATGGACACACATCCTCTGAAGGTGAATAAGGAACATCTCATCATGAGATTCTCTGAAGATGACATATCTGGTGCCTTATACCTCCATGACGATCCTTTGGTCATCACCATAATAATCCATGAAATCAAGGTTGCTCGAATTCTGGTAGACAATGGCATATCGATGGATGTAATTTTCTATAATTATTTCAAAAGGTTAAAACTTCGAGACAATAAGATGACATCCTATCATTGGCCCTTTATTGGATTTTATGATGAGAAGATATACCCTTTGGGGACAATGGAATTGGAAGTTATAGTGGAACCTGGACCACATATCGAATATAAATGATCCAATTATTTGTATTGGATAAAATCGTGCTTCCGTCTCATAATGTTATATTGGAAAGAGTTGCCTTAACAAATTTGAAGCCGTGACATCCACTGTTCACCAGTACTTGAAGTTCCTAACCCATTACGGGGTGGGAGTAATCAAAGGCAACCAGGTGGAGGCTCTATAGTGATATTACACGTCAATCGATCAAGAAGAGTAGAAAAAATTGAGCACCACCTATCAAATAGAGACCATTGATCCACGAGATGAAGAAAAGATGGCCAAGGGACATGATTTAAAAGGAATCAAAACTTTCTTCCTCAACCCCAAACACCCCGAGAAGACCATACAGATCGAGTTATCTCTGGATCCACACCTGAAGAAGTAATTTCTTAACTTCTTGTGATGGTACAAAAGTTTATTTGAATGGGTTCATGGAAACATGCCAGGAATCGACCCACATTTCATATATCATGAGATGAGTATAGTGGAGGGCATTAAGTCGGTCAAATAGAAAAGAAGGGGCTTTAATGCCGAGAGGAATTTGGTCATGCAAAAAAGAGGTGATGAAGCTGCAGAAAGACAACTTTATAAAAGAATGTCTCTCCAATGTTGACATGGTACGCAAAAAGAACAACAAATGAAGGATGTGTATGGACGCACCGATCTAAATAAAGCATTCCCCAAGGATCACTACCCCCTACCCAGAATTGATTAGTTGGTCGATGCTACCTCTGGCGATGGATGCCTACTTCGGGCATAATGAGATCATAATGAAGCCTTCAGATAAGGAAAAGACCTCCTTCATCACCAGCATAGACACATACTACTACAACGTCATGCCCTTCTCCCTTAAGAATTCCAAGGCCACTTACCAAAGGTTGGTAAACAAGGTATTTGAAGACCAGATCGATAAAAACATGGAAGTATATGATAAAAAAGAACTTTTCGTATATGTTTTTCGTCATCGTTTGAAAAGTTCCTCTAATAAAAATCCTCAAAATACCTACAAAATAATATCAAACCCAAGTGTAGAGTTAAGTAAAGGTATCAATCCACATCAGGGGGTAAGCTAGAGACAAACTCAATTGTAATTCAATTTTATTTTCTATTTGTGCTTTTTCTTTTTCTATTTTTTTTAGCTTTTAAAAATATTAAAACAATTAGGTGAGGTGAGGTGAAATAACACTAAACTAAAATGAAAGATCAAATTACAAATTAAAAAGTTACTAAAATGGAAAATAAAGTCTAACACTAAAATATGAGATTAATGAGGTAAATAAATGGGAAAATAATCAAGGAGTGGGATTACACCATAAATTTTAGCTATTCTAACTAATTAATTTAATTAATTGAATTCTCCCAAATTAATATCAAAATTACAAATCAACTCTCGTTGCAAATGTAATTTTAATAGTAACCTTTTAGAAAATTAAGTCTAACCCCCTAAAACTCTAGAAAATAGATCGACACTCTTTTTAATTAATCACCCGCTAGGATCGATTGATTAAAATTTATGTAAACCTTAGAAAATAAAAATAGAGTTGAAATTCAAGTAAGAATACCCAACTTAAGAAACCCCTATCTCTAGTTCGAATCTAAAATGGGTATTATAACTTGGAATTTCGATTTTCTCTCGAAAATCATTTTCCCTCTCTTGAGGCGTAAATTTAAGGGTGAGGGATCAAAATTAACATTCAAAGGTAATTTTTAAGTAATCAAACTAATTAAATTAAAATAACATCAAATCAGGGTTCCCTCCACCCCTTGAAAGGGGATTTAGCCTAACATGGTATGGAATTTGACAAATTAATAATCAAAGGCATAAAATAAATGAGAAGGGAAGAGAACAATCAAACCCAATCTCTTGAAGTGAAATTGAACTCTTATTTCCTTGAAATCAATCACAATCCATCTAATATGAGCATCCAAAAATAATCAATTCGATATAATACTCAATTAAATTACTCACAATTTACCACTCAATAATCTCTAAAAAAAATAAAATAAAAATATTTACAAATAATTTTTCTACCTAATTTATTTTCTACTCTAACTATCTCTCTCTAGAATTTTCTCTACAAATTTTATTCTAAAGATCCCTTCAAATGGGGCCTTCATCTTCTTTTTGTAATAATCATGGAGCTAGGGGTAAAAATGGGAGGATAAAGGTGCAAGAGGTTGTATAAGGTGTGGGTGGGGTTAATTTAGGAAAATGCACAAATGTGCATGAGTTGTGTGAGAAGTGGGATGAGGGAATAAAATTAGATTTGGGGATGAGAAATTTGAGGGCATTTTTGGAATTGGGGGTTAAATGAATTAGTTGGGGTAGTTTGGAAAAATGGGTAAATGGTTGGTTTAAATTGAATGTGGGTTAAATGGGATGCGAGTAATTAGTTTTGTTTATTTTTTTTTACTTAGGCTTTGGCTTGGTTTTGAACAGGTTGTGGCTTGTGGAGAAGAATGGAAATGGGTTTGGGTTTTTGGTTGGTGGCTTCGGTTTGGGGCAAAATGGGTTTCGGGTTGGAGGTTGAACCATCTTGGATTTAGGAGGTAGTCACTGGGTATGGGAATGGGTTTGCTAGAGCAGGCCGGTTGATTCTGGTTGAGGCACAGACAGGTGCCGAGGCTGGTTGAATGCCCGCCGATGGGGGTAGGTGGAAGGGCTAGCTCCGGGTAGAAGGATGTCGATTCTGGGCTCAGGCGACAACGGGTATGAGGTTTGAGGGTGGTTGGGTCATGTGGGTGGACGATTTGGGTTATGGGGTAAGGTGGGTTGAGGTTTCGACGAGTGTTGGGAGCTCGGATTGTGGGCTCCGTCGGTGGGGAGTGTGGGTTGCTGGGACGGGTTCGGGTAGGGGTTTGTTGGAGATGGAGGATGACAGGGTAGTTGGATCGGGTAGGGGTTCGTCGGAGATGGAGGATGAAGGGTGCTATGGAGCACACTCTACTGGGTGATTGTTGGTGAAGTCAATAGTAACTCAGAGCTATTACTGGCCGACCATGAAAGTCGAATGTGCTAATTCCGCTAAAGAGTGCGATAAATGATAGAAATATGCTAAAATTCACCATACGCCTGGCGCCCCCTAACGAAGATAACTTCCCCTTGTCCATTTAAAGTCTAGGGGAATAATCTGATCAACCCGTTACCCAAGACAAAATGAAGATTCAAATAACTGGTTGTAGCAGTTAATTATTCCACCAGATGGGTCGAGGCAGATCCTTTGATGGAAATGCCTTATGAAAAAGTTTTCTAGTTTATCTAGACAGGTATAACATGCCGATATGGGATGACCTACGCTTTTATCACTGATCAGGGGACTCAATTCGATAATTAGAAATTCGAGGACTATTACATACGTTCGAAGATCCAAAAGCTGCATTTCCCCCCTGGACAACCAAAATGCAATGACTAAACATAGGTCACCAATAAAACACTCTTGGACGGAATCAAAAAGAGGTTGGACAATGCAAAAGGCAATTGGATTAATGAACTACAAAGCGTGCTTTAGTATTACAAAACCACCTCCAGGATTGCTACTGTGACACCCCGACTAATTAAATACCGGGTAGCTACTCCTTTATTAAATTAATTCAAAATGCCAAGTTGGCTCAGTTAATAGCATCATTGTCGAAAATATTTTTATTATTACTAACCACCTAGTATTTAAAAAGTAAGTGCCAAATTTTATTTAAAGTCTGATTAACATGCAACAAGTGTAATGAAGAATAATAACACCAATCACTATACTGAAGTAAAAAGAATAACCATCACATAATGTAAATAAAGTCTGGAGGAAAACTCCTCACTACAAATCCCACAACTGAAATAAATAAACCGAATACTAAAACAATACATGCCAAAGTCTGAAAACTGTAATGGAAAGATGTCTCTAATAGAAATGGGCAATATGCCCTACAACTGATAGATAATGAATCTGGAATCCAAGTGATAGAAGCGTCTACAAGCAAATCCCTCTAGCTTCCACAAACAGCTACAGCTCGTCACTAGAATGAGTATCCTATGCATGGTGTCCTTGTGGCTGGGCACCTAAAATGGTTTTACAAGAAAATAGATTTGAAAGCAAACGGGTCAGAGCCCGAATGTGGAGATATTTTAAAAACCTGCAAGTTCTTTAAAATCATTTAAAACATTAAATGCAAAGTACATGTTAGGACGTGCACTCACATGATATTCTCACCTCTTGTCTAACTGTGCACTCCTAACGTAAGTACCCATCTACAACGACACAAACTACTAGCTAAGTGACATCATATCTAGCTAGACTGACATAGGTCCTACCCTTATTACTCGGTTCTATTAACATTATAACGCTCGTAATTAAATAGGGGTTTAACGTAAACTCAGATGCTCAATATGCAATATATTTCACTATCAGCTAACCCGTTATATTTCTCGAAACAATACCGTAATTATATTCACAACATTAACATGAAGGTTCCCATTAATTAAGTGTATATTATTCACAACATAAATATACAATATAAGCAACCCGAGACTAAGCTGCGGTGCACACATACTCTGCTATCCATCCCGGTACATCACGTACATAAGGATCACATATTCCGAATCTCTCGGGAATAGTTCACAGATAACAACATCACAAATAATGGAGGCGAACACAGTCACATCACATGGGTCACGTACATACCTACGCTCCCACGATCAGCGGACTTATTAATATCCTAATAAGTCTTTCTCTGACCTATGTTCATCGAGGTAACCAGTCTAATTCCGGGAAACACAAGGATTAGAGGGCCCTAAGCGAACGCAAACCTCTCGTGATAGCAAGTATGGTAGGTATGTCATACACACAATTCATATACCAATACTAAGTAAACACACATCTTAGAAATCCCGTAGTTTAATTGTAGTACTATTCTCCTTATAGTACCAATATATAATATATACAACTTATACGATTCCGTTTTATAATCATACGCGCCATAATTTATTTTCACGTCATAGTAGACACTCACATCTCAACCCAAATAGTCCATTGATTTAAATCACTCGTATATACTTTACTCCTCATAACAACCCAAAAGTCCCAAATCTATCAATACATCATCAAAGGAATGTTATCTCTACCCTCGAACAAGTTTACGGGACTCCCAAAATCGAAACAGGCCAAAAAGGCCCAAACTGCCAGCTCGTTAGAAGTCTCGTTCGAACGAGACTGTTCGAACGAGATCAAACTGTCATCTCGTTAGAAGTCTCGTTCGAACGAGGCTGTTCGAACGAGATCCAGTTCGTTCGAACGAACTGTACCTTCTAACGAGATCTCGTTCGAACGAAGTATCGAACGAAATTCCTTTTCGTTAGAAGCGACTGGTCAACTCGTTAGAGGCTCGTTCGAACGAGGCTCGTTCGAACGACCTGGGGAGGCTCTTCTAACGAACGACCAGCTCGAGCCCAGATTTTTCCTTCTTTGTGTTTCATCAATTTTACTCCTCAAATCTCCTCTAAAATTAGTCCCAATGATTGTTTTAAGGTCTCTAATCAATCCTAAACATATTATAGTCACCTCCTAACACGTTTTAAGGGATTAAATCACTCTAACATCAATCTATATACAAATCTCTACACTTTTCCCCAATTATTCAAGAACATAAACCCTAGAATTTGTGATCACCAATTAGTCCATTCTAGATTCGTTTTTGTTACATCCCACGTATACTAATACCAGAACAATCATCTCTATATGGTTCTACATGCAATTTGTCCTCAATATTCAAGTTCTAAATCCAATTAACATGGGTTTTCATTCATCTTTCAAGAGCAATTGGAATTCTTCAATTTTCTAACATGGGAAGAACATTCTCTGAATTTAAATGTAATTAAATCACTTGCCTTGATTGTCTCTGAATTTGGTGTTGATTTTTTTTGTAAAGATTTCTGCAGAATTCCTTCTCTTTCTCTCCCTCTCCAAGCTTTCTTCTCCAAACGTGGCTATGGTGGCTAGGGTTTTCTTTGGGAAAGTTGGAAACCTAAATGATAACCTCCGTAGCTTATTGGGTCATTAAGGGTTGGTTAGTGGGTTTAGTGGGTCTATTCCTAATCAGATTTACTTCTCTAATTTTCTTCATTTTTAATTCCTAAAAATACGAAATTACCAAAATACCCTTTATACTGCCGGTATGGCCTAAAAATACTCCGGAACCCAAACTACACCTCCGGCTAGTGTTTTCTGACTATCTCGACCCTTCCGGACGCGTTGGCGCACTCAAAACGACCATACGGTTTAAAGAATTTAAATTCACTTTTATAATCAAAATATTACACCGTGACGCGGCGGTCACACGCGTTTCAACAAAATTTCCAAAATGTCGTATATCAATCTCACGACAAATTTTTCATAATTCAATAATCATATAAAAACATGTATGCACATAATCAAATACCAACTCGCATCTCGTTAGTATTTTATCCGGATTAATTTCCGATTAATACGCATTTAATTAATTAATCCCAAAAATAAATATAGCCAAAAATACGGGGTATTACATACTTCCCCCCTAATAACTGAATTTCGTCCCGAAATTCGAAACTAGAAAGTACCTGCTAAAAACAACTCTGGATAACGTTCGTGCATCTCATCCTCGAGCTCCCATGTGGACTCCTCGACATTGTGATGTCGCCACTGAACACGCACTAACGGAACTATCTTTGACCGTAGTTTCCTCTCGCTTCGGTCCAAAATAGCAATCGGCCCCTCCTCGTAGGAGCTATCCGGCTGGAGATCGATGTCCTCCACAGCAATGTGAGAATGAGCCAAATTATCTCTAAGGTATTTCCTTAACGAGAAAATATGGAACACATCTTGAATCCGATGCAAATGCTCCGGTAACCCAAGTCTATACGCAACCGGTCCGAATCGCTCAATAATAGGAAACGGCCCCATATACCTTGGTGCCAACTTCCCCTTCTTCCCGAAACACATAATCCCCTTTATAGGAGATACTCTGAGCAAAACTTGGTCCCCCACTTGGAATTCCCTGAAAAATCTCTTCGTATCATCATAACTCTTATGCCTGTCTTGAGCTCCCCGAATGCGACTTCGAATTAACTCAATCCTTGCCGAAGTATCCTGAATCACTTCCGGCCCAAGTAGTTTGTTGTCCCTCACCTCTAACCAACATGCTGGGGAACGACAAGGCCTACCGTACAATGCCTCAAACAGAGCCATGCCAATAGTGAACTGATAGGAGTTGTTGTAAGCAAACTCCACCAGTGGTAGGTACTGCTCCCATCCACCCCCAAAGTCAATAATGCACATGCGCAGCATGTCCTCCAACATTTGATTTGTGCGCTCGGTCTGCCCATCGGTCTGCGGATGATAAGCCATACTCAACCGCAATTCCGTGCCCATGGCCTCCTGGAAACTCTCCCAAAACCTCGAAACAAATATCTTGTCTCTGTCAGACACGATATTTAGGGGCACACCGTGAAGTCTCACAACCTCTGAAATGAATAGCTGGGCATACTGTCCCGTAGTGTAGTCAGTCCTTACGGGTAAAAAGTGAGCGACTTTAGACAACCTGTCCATAATTACCCAAACGGAGTCGTGACCCCTCTGCGACGTAGGCAACCCCGTGATAAAGTCCATGGATATGCTCTCCCACATCCACACCGTGACCTCCAACGGCTGTAGCAGTCCTGCCGGTCTCTGATGATCCATTTTTACAAGCTGACAAGTGGCGCATTTCGAAACAAACTCAGCGATATCTCTCTTCATACCGCTCCACCAATACTGGCGTCTCATGTCTTGGTACATTTTGTCCCCTCCGGGATGCACCGCGAACCGTGAGCCGTGCGACTCTGCCATCACCTCGTGTCGCAATTCCTCCCCTTCCGGAACCACCAATCTCCCATTGAAGCGTAATCCCCCGTCTGAGCTAACGGTATAGGACTCGGCTCCCTCTGCTAGTAATCGAACTATCTGCTCCTGACAGAACAAGTCATTAGCCTATGCCCATACTACCTTCGTGACAATCTGCGGTGTAACAGTCATCACAGACATGAAAGATCGGGCCACTGCATCCTGGTGTCCCAATTCCTTCCACTTTGCCTTCCACACCTCTGCCACCTCATCTGCTGGCCTACAGCTCAACGCGTCTGCTACCACGTTAGCCTTACCTGGGTGATACTGGATATAGAACTGGTAGTCTTTCACAAACTCAAGCCACCTACGCTGCCGCATATTCAATTCCTTCTGCGTGAACACGTACTGTAGGGACTTGTGGTCCATGAACAGTTGGAACTTCTCCCCCAAAAGATAGTGCCTCCCAATCCGTAGGGCAAATACCACTGCCGCCAATTCCAAATCATGCGTGGGGTAATTCTTCTCATGAGTCTTAAGCTTACGGGAAACATAAGCTATGGCCTGTCTCTCCTGCTGCAATACACCTCCAAGCCCTTATAAAGACGCATCGGTGTAAACCAAATATTCAACTCCCGGTCTTGGCAATGCTAACATAGGTGCTGAGGTCAATTTTTCCTTCAATTCATCGGATGCCAACTGACAGGCGTCACTCCAGATGTATGGCACACCCTTAAGACTCAGATGTGTCAAAGGACCTGCTATCTCTGAGAAACCCCGAATAAACCTCCTGTAGTATCCTGCTAGACCCAAGAAACTATGAATCTCCGTTGGTGTCGTGGGCTGTCCCCACTCCCTCACCGCGGATACTTTCCCCGGATCAACAGATATCCCCCGGTCGGAAATAATGTGTCCCAAAAACTGGACCTCCTTCAGCCAAAACCCGCATTTCTCATGTTTTGCATACAACTCGTTCTGACGGAGTGTCTGCAAAACCTGCCTCAAATGCTCGGCGTGCTCCTCCTTTGTCTGGGAGTAAACCAGTATATCATCAATGAAGACAATGACAAACTGATCTAGGAACTCCCTGAACACTCTGTTCATCAAGTCCATAAACACTGCTGGAGCGTTGGTCAAACCGAAAGGCATAACCCAAAACTCGTAAGAACCATATCTCGACAAAAACACAGTCTTCGAGACATCCTCCTCCCTGATACGCAACTGATGGTATCCCGATCTCAAATCAATCTTCGAGAAGAAAGAAGCTCCTCTCAACTGGTCGAATAAGTCATCGATTCGAGGTAACGGATACTTATTCCGTATCGTGACCTTATTCAACTCTCGGTAGTCCACACACAATCTCAGTGAACCGTCCTTCTTCTTCACAAACAAAACTGGAGCGCCCCAAGGTGAGGTACTCCTGCGAATAAAGCCCTGACCTAACAGCTGCTCTATCTGATCTCGTAGCTCTCGCATCTCTGCCGGAGCCATACGATACGGTGCGCGTGCTATAGGCCTCGTATCTGGAAATAGGTCTATAACAAAGTCTATCTCTCGACTGGGGGGTAGGCCTGGTATCTCCTGAAACACATCCGAATATTCCCTGACAACCGGGATCGAATCTAAAGGAATCACTACCTCCTTAGAGGTATCCTCCTCTATGTAATAAGATGAGCGGTCGATCCTCCCTCTGGGCGAGGCATCGCCACTATGAACATCTCTTGCCCCGGAATGGCAAAAACCATGCTCCCGCTGAAGCAATCAATCATGGCCCTATAAGCTACGTGCCAATCCATACCGAAAATCACATCGTGAACATGCATATCTAATACCAACATATCTACAGGTAATACCAAACTACCAATCCCTACTCCCACTCCCCGGCATATAAAGAAGATAAGTGACCCACTCCCCAATGGTGAGTCGACACACATCACTGTGCTCTCTGCCGTAGCTAACAATCCTAAAGCTTTCGCGAATTGTGTAGCTATGAAACAATGTGTAGCCCCCGTATCAAATAATACCCGACCCATAGTGCCATGGATAGGAAACGTACCCTCAATCGCGGGCGGTGCCTGTGGAACTGCAGCCTGGTGGACGTTATAGACACGTCCATACTGTAGCTGCCCCTGCCGAGCTGGGACTGATGGAATGGGTGGAAATGCTGCCATCTGTGGCGGTGCGGGGAGAGCGGCGGGAAACATAGGCCTCTGTGGCTCCTGGCGAGCACCCTGCTGCTGCTGCTGCTGTGGGGCCCTGCCCCTATCAGGACAATCCTGACGTTTGTGGCCAATCTTACCACAAATGAAACACTTCCTTCGGAAGTTTCCCCCTCGCTGTCCATGCTGACCACGACTCTGGTGACCGTTATCATTTCTGCCCTGGCATTGCTGGCCCTGTTGAAATTGTTGATGACCATTCTGTCCCTGCTTCACTGGAGCTACTGGAAAGGTTGGTAGGGCTAGCACAGGAGCTGGTGCTGTGAGAGCGATTGTAAAAAGTGGCCCCTGTGGATTATCACGGGCACCCTGCTGCTGGGGAGCTCTAACACCCTCTGGGCAATCCTGGCATTTATGGCCGTGCGTGCCACACACAAAACATCGGCCTCTGAAGTTACTCCCCCTCTGACTCTGCTGCTGACGATGTCGTCCTTGCAGACTTGGAACTTTATTCCTCTTTCGAAAATGCTTCATTGTACCACGTTGTTGATTAGAACCAACTCGGTCTTGGGCAGTCTGTTGTCGAATTTTCGAGGTCCTCGCACATTTGTCAGCCTTATTCACATGCACTTGGCTAACCTCTCTAGGTCTTTTTCCTCCTTTAAGTTGTATGCTGCGTTCTTGGTATTGTAAAACTGCAGTGGTAACTGCTTGTGCCACGATACCCGCTAACTCGGCGGTTGATATTCTCACCGGGGATACCCATGGTGTGAGTCGATCTTGCCCGTTTATTCCCTTACCCGTTTGAGATAGTTCTTCTTGACGGTCCATCTGAAAATTTAAGTAAATTTGGATGAGTTCATCATTCAAATAAACAAACCGCGGAAGTACGAATTCCCAAAGTACAGAGATGAATACAACATTCTTAATATTTAGGGCTCTATATCAAAGAAAGCTCAGCGGAAAACATAATAAGCCGTTCAGATCCTAAAGGACACTAGAACCTGATGCTCTGATACCACCTGTGACACCCCGACTAATTAAATACCGGGTAGCTACTCCTTTATTAAATTAATTCAAAATGCCAAGTTGGCTCAGTTAATAGCATCACTGTCGAAAATATTTTTATTATTACTAACCACCTAGTATTTAAAAAGTAAGTGCCAAATTTTATTTAAAGTCTGATTAACATGCAACAAGTGTAATGAAGAATAATAACACCAATCACTATACTGAAGTAAAAAGAATAACCATCACATAATGTAAATAAAGTCTGGAGGAAAACTCCTCACTATAAATCCCACAACTGAAATAAATAAACCGAATACTAAAACAATACATGCCAAAGTCTGAAAACTGTAATGGAAAGATGTCTCTAATAGAAATGGGCAATATGCCCTACAACTGATAGATAATGAATCTGGAATCCAAGTGATAGAAGCGCCTACAAGCAAATCCCTGTAGCTTCCACAAACAGCTACAGCTCGTCACCAGAATGAGTGTCCTATGCATGGTGTCCTTGTGGCTGGGCACCTAAAATGGTTTTAGAAGAAAATAGATTTGAAAGCAAACGGGTCAGAGCCCGAATGTGGAGATATTTTAAAAACATGCAAGTGCTTTAAAATCATTTAAAACATTAAATGCAAAGTACATGTTAGGACGTGCACTCACATGATATTCTCACCTCTTGTCTAAATGTGCACTCCTAACGTAAGTACCCATCTACAACGATACAAACTACTAGCTAAGTGACATCATATCTAGCTAGACTGACATAGGTCCTACCCTTATTACTCGGTTCTATTAACATTATAACGCTCGTAATTAAATAGGGGTTTAACGTAAACTCAGATGCTCAATATGCAATATATTTCACTATCAGCTAACCCGTTATGTTTCTCGAAACAATAACGTAATTATATTCACAACATTAACATGAAGGTTCCCATTAATTAAGTGTATATTATTCACAACATAAATATACAATATAAGCAACCCGAGACTAAGCTGAGGTGCACACATACTCTGCTATCCATCCCGGTACATCACGTACATAAGGATCACATATTCCGAATCTCTCAGGAATAGTTCAGAGATAACAACATCACAAATAATGGAGGCGAACACAGTCACATCACATGGGTCACGTACATACCTACGCTCCCACGATCAGCGGACTTATTAATATCCCAATAAGTCTTTCTCTGACCTATGTTCATCGAGGTAACCAGTCTAAATCCGGGCAACACAAGGATTAGAGGGCCCTAAGCGAACGCAAACCTCCCGTGATAGCAAGTATGGTAGGTATGTCATACACACAATTCATATACCAATACTAAGTAAACACACATCTTAGAAATCCCGTAGTTTAATTGTAGTACTATTCTCATTCTAGTACCAATATATAATATATACAACTTATACGATTCCGTTTTATAATCATACGCGCCATAATTTATTCTCACGTTGTAGTAGACACTCACGTCTCAACCCAAATAGTCCATTGATTTAAATCACTCGTATATACTTTACTCCTCATAACAACCCAAAAGTCCCAAATCTATCAATACATCATCAAAGGAATATTATCTCTGCCCTCGAACAAGTTTACGGGACTCCCAAAATCGAAACAGGCCAAAAAGGCCCAAACTGCCAGCTCGTTAGAAGTCTCGTTCGAACGAGACTGTTCGAACGAGATCAAACTGTCAGCTCGTTAGAAGTCTCGTTCGAACGAGGCTGTTCGAACGAGATCCAGTTCGTTCGAACGAACTGTACCTTCTAACGAGATCTTGTTCGAACGAAGTATCGAACAAAATTCCTTTTCGTTAGAAGTGACTGGTCAACTCGTTAGAGGCTTGTTCGAACGAGGCTCGTTCGAACGACCTGGGGAGGCTCTTCTAACGAACGACCAGCTCGAGCCCACATTTTTCCTTCTTCGTTTTTCATCAATTTTACTCTTCAAATCTCCTCTAAAATTAGTCCCAATGATTGTTTTAAGGTCTCTAATCAATCCTAAACATATTATAGTCACCTCCTAACACGTTTTAAGGGATTAAATCACTCTAACATCAATCTATATACATATCTCTACACTTTTTCCCCAATTATTCAAGAACATAAACCCTAGAATTTGGGATCACCAATTAGTCCATTCTAGATCCGTTTTTGTTACATCCCACGTATACTAATACCAGAACAATCATCTCTATATGGTTCTACATGCAATTTGTCCTCAATATTCAAGTTCTAAATCCAATTAACATGGGTTTTCATTCATCTTTCAAGAGCAATTGGAATTCTTCAATTTTCTAACATGGGAAGAACATTCTCTGAATTTAAATGTAATTAAATCACTTGCCTTGATTGTCTCTAAATTTGGTGTTGATTTTTTTTTAAAGATTTCTGCAGAATTCCTTCTCTTTCTCTCCCTCTCCAAGCTTTCTTCTCCAAAGGTGGCTATGGTGGCTAGGGTTTTCTTTGGGAAAGTTGGAAACCTAAATGATAACCTCCGTAGCTTATTGGGTCATTAAGGGTTGGTTAGTGGGTTTAGTGGGTCTATTCCCAATCAGATTTACGTCTCTAATTTTCGTCATTTTTAATTCCTAAAAATACGAAATTACCAAAATACCCTTTATACTGCCGGTATGGCCTAAAAATACCCCGGAACCCAAACTACACCCCCGGCTAGTGTTTTCTGACTATCTAGACCCTTCCGGACGCGTTGGCGCACTCAAAATGACCATATGGTTTAAAGAATTTAAATTCACTTTTATAATCAAAATATTACACCATGACGCGGCGGTCACACGCGTCTCAACAAAATTTCCAAAATGTCGTATATCAATCTCACGACAAATTTTTCATAATTCAATAATCATATAAAAACATGTATGCACATAATCAAATACCAACTCGCATCTCGTTAGTATTTTATCCGGATTAATTTTTAATTAATACGCATTTAATTAATTAATCCCAAAAATAAATATAGCCAAAAATACGGGGTATTACAGCTACTAGTGAAGCCCCATACATAATAGCCTTCGATACCGAAGTAGTGGTTCGCACCGAAATAATTCTACCTATAACACCCCATATTTTAATGATTTATAAATATGGCATTAATTAAATTAAATATGGGAAATTAATTGATAATTAATCCAGATTAAAGTAAATATTAACTAGCGAGACAATGATTAGTATTTATTAATGTGAATTATATTGAATATTACTTAGAGAATAAAGTAATATATGATTATGAATTTATGTAAAATTATCGCAAATGAGAAATACGACAGTTACGGTAATTAAGTCGGGGCGCGTATGTTAGTCGTGTCGGGACTTAATTTAATGAAATAAAAAGTGAATTATTTTTAAGTCATCCAAATGGTCATTTAGAGTGTGCCAAAATATCCAAAAGGATCGAGATAGTCAGAAAAGTCTATCCCGAGGTTTAAATTGGGTCCGGGGTCAATTTTGGACCAAACCGACATCCCGGGAGGGCAATTTGGTCATTTGTATTTTTGGAGTAATTAAACCTACGAATTTTCTAAGTTATTATATCTGATTAGAAGGGGAGGGGTTAGGTCTAGTTATGTGAGAAACAAGAGGAAGCAACAAAGGGGCCATCGGAGGAAGAGGAGAGGAGTTCCAAGGCTAGAACCACCATCTCTACACCGATGTCACCACCGAGACTGCCGAATTTTAGATCGGAGATAAAGGAACACCAATCTAACCATCTTATTCAACGTATCAGACCTACATACAAAGAGGCAAGTGTTTAATCTTGCAAACTTGTAGCATATATGATATCTATGTTAGTGTAGGTTGAATTAACTATGAAACTCATTTGATTTGAATGAACTTTTGAAGACATATATCATTATCTTGGGTGAAATTGATATAGAATAGGATCCTCCACGTAGGTAGTATGAAACCCACGAAATTATATTGAATCTTGATGTAGAAATTCGGTTTTTGATGGGTATGATTGAACTATAAAACAATTTCTTGAATTTGAAGAAGTCTATGAAATTGGGTAAACTAAAATGTCATTTTAGAAGCTGTTTTGAGCCGTTTTGGTGCCGAAAATGGATATTCTATTCGAGGTTCCTCGTAGAAAATCCCATTTTTTGCATTTTGTTCTCTGATGCGTTTTTTCCAAAACGACTCCGAAATGCCTCAAAACTACATTTTAAAAATCTGGGCAGATTCGTGAGGGAAATTTTTAGAAATGTTATTTTAAGTTGTTATTCTGTTGGAGGTTGCCTAGATTGATTGATTATGACTGTTGTTCTATAATAAGGATATTAGACCTAAAGTGGAGATTAGGTTTACGTAAAGTGAGACGAATATATATTGGGATAATTGAGAAAATTGTTCTGTTTGAGATAAAACCTTGCGAGGTAGTTAATTCGAGCACAAGGGAATAACCCACGATGATTATTAGGGTAAATTAATAGTGAAAGAATATGGTTAATTACGTTAAAAGATTCTTGGGTAGTGAATCATCCTTGGGGAAAATACGATGAGGAGAATATTTGTAAGTTAATAAATCTATCGGTAGTATTAGTGAGAAAAAAAATAATACTACGTATGAATTATAATATTCGGGTTATGTGTATACCTACTTTTATAGGTGTTGTGAATACCTATTGCTTTCTTTATTATGTGTATGACATACCTACACTGCTTGTTATCACGAGATGTTTACGCATCGGGACAGTCATATCCTGATGAGCCTTCAGGGGGATTTTTGACTTGTACCTAAGAACATGGAACCTAGGTACGAGCTATCTGTGATAATGATAATGATGACAGTCATATGGGTGCGTAGGTCTGTGCGTAACCCATAGGCTTGGAACTATGTTCACTTCCAATATATATGATTTGTATTTATGGTTCGTGAGAGATATCGAACCGACAATCCTTTATACAGTGCGTGATGTGCCAGGACATG
Organism: Sambucus nigra; assembly: GCA_949130495.1. Classification (NCBI taxonomy): domain Eukaryota; kingdom Viridiplantae; phylum Streptophyta; class Magnoliopsida; order Dipsacales; family Adoxaceae; genus Sambucus; species Sambucus nigra. The sequence goes on from OX422208.1 coordinate 337,660,224, forward strand.
ATAGCAGAGTATGCATTCACCACAGTTGAGTCTAGGCATGCCATATATATATATATATATATATATATATATATATATATAGTATATATATATATATATATATATATATAGTATAGTATAGTGATGGATATATACATGCTTGTTATATTATTTACTGTGTGAAATTTGTAGATAAGAAAGATAATGAAATCTTAAATAACATAAGTATGTGAACACTTAACCTTATTGTGAACACTCTTAATCGGGATAGTAAATACAAAAAAATTTAATAATATATATTATGTAGGAAATACGGGACAATACTATGAGTGATAGTTTAGAAGGTTTATGACTATGATCTAGTTAAGTGTGATAATGATAACTAGAATGGCCTATAGGTACGTTAGGCGTACACAATAGTTGAGAGGTGAGAATCTCAAGTGAGAGATCAAAAAGTTAACATGTATATAATATTTGCTTTACCGTATTTTAAATACTTGCTAAAATATTTTAAAATATTTTACACTTGGGCTCTGACCCGTATCTTGCAAATCTATTTTCTCTTGTGTAACTATTTTAGGAGTCCAGCCACAGGGACGTCAGGCTTAGACTGTCGAACCATTTGACTCGCTGCAGCTAGTGTAGGAGTTGTAGGTCCTCATATTTAAACGCCTCCACCCCTCTCATCTCAGTTTCATGGTTAGCCAATTCAATTAGGGCATGTGTCGCCCGTTCTCAATTTTTATTTATGCTAGAGAGATATTGTACTCATTTTATTTCAGTATTCAAGTTTCATTTGAATTTAGTATTATTATGATTGGATGGTTTTAGAGTTATTTAACTGGGATGTTTATGCTAGTTTCATTTCATTCAGTTAGATGGTGTATTATTCATTATTTATTTATCCTTGAGAATGGTGAATGTTGTTAATGATTGAAATTGTCATTAATAATAAAATGATTAAAAGTTTTTGACACTAGCTTAATTAATTTATTAGGTGATTAATGAAGTAAATGTTTTCGACAATGATGCTAAGAATGAACCAACTGAATATTCACTACACCAAAAAGATAAAAATGTCACTTTTGAGCCGGCCACCCTTGTCACGGTCAATGACCGTGATAAAAAATCATATTTTTTGTCATGGTCATTGATCGTGACAAGCCCGTGATAAAGGATTGTCACGATCAATGACCGTGACAATACTGTGATAACTGTACTTGTCATGGTCTTGTTACGGTCATTGATCATGACAACCTTATAAACTTGTCACGGTCAATGACCGTGATAGGTCCGTGACAACTTTGTCAGTAAAAAAACCCTCCCTCTTCTTTTTTCCCATCGTTTTCTAATCCCTCCATTTCTCTCTCTCTCTCTCTCTCTCTAAGTGACTGCGCTCTCTATCTACTAGGTATTTTTTCTTCTCTCTTTCTCTAGCATTTGTATATATGTGTGTATGTGTGTGTATATGTGTTTGTGTGTATATGTGTATGTACACGGGCGTCTGTGTGCGTGTACATGGGGGTGTGTGTGGTGGGTGGGAGGGGGCAGGGGGTGGTGGGACAGGGGTGATGGTGGTGGGGAAGGGGGGAGGGGCATTTGTGTGTGTGTGTGTGTGGGGGGGTTGGGGGTTGGGTTTGTGTGTGTGAAGGTGTGTGAATCCGTCCCCCCGAAGGAGCCAATCTCATTGGCATAATTGAAAAAGTTCATTGACAATGAGATCGAGGAGCGACAATTGGTAGCTCGCCAATCAGGGAGGGCAAATTGGGGAAAAAGACGGACGTGCACTACTCCGGCCGGACGTCTTACACCTAGGTGGATCATAGGATGATGGTAAGTTTTTATTTTTCTATAATTACAGAAATATGTTATTCTGCATTATTTTACTTTGCGGTCCCAGTACTAATTTTGCATTATTTTATTTCAGGGGATGGGGAGTGGCCCTGGGGGTAGGCCACATAGGCTCGATGCCTATGTGGCAATTCAGACGGAGAAGGGGAAGGATAATGAGGCATCCCCGAGCGTCGAGGCCACGATTGTAAGTAATCTAACATTTTACTTTTTGTTAATTACATTATAATTTTTGTATTTAATTATTTAACTAATCGTGTGATTTTTGTCGTTTCAGGCAAAGCTTAAGGAAGTGCATGAGTCGCAGTCTGATGCCGACAAGGCATCTTTATCCACGGACATACTCAACCAAGTGCTTGGCGCTAATCGCAAGGGGAGGACAAGGGGGTGAGCTCACAAGTGGCCAAATCTAGGATCATTGGATTGGAGATGAGCAACACCGGGTTGGCTCGTCAGGGGGACTCGCATGACGCGAAGCTATTAAGGTTGGAGGTGACTGTTGATGTAAAAAATTAGATCGCTCTAATTATTCAATCACAGATAAATAAAATGAGACAAAGATTTTTAAAGTGGTTCAGCCTTATAAGAATGGCCTACGTCCACTGTTATGTTATTGCTGAGTGTTTGGGAATTCTCGATTACAAGTTCTATCAAGAAATTCCGGTCCCTTTGAATGAGGGTGATACAAGGTATTTATAGCCCTTAGGCTGTACATGAAAGGATTGATACATTAAATGATATACATATGAAAGTGTAATACATTTAATGCAGCGTGTGCGTCAAGATGATAAACATTCAATGAATGGTTGAACTGTCGATTATCTGGCAGCTTATGCTACGGCCGAGATGCAGTTCGGACCGCCTTAGTACCTCGGAGTGCTAGAGTACCTCGGAGTGCTGAAGTACCTCGGAGTGTTGAAGCTCCTCAGTGTGTCCTCGTTGCTCGTAGGGAACATGAGTTGGTCGGGGAAATGAACTTCCTCGTTGTTATTTTGCCACGTAGATTGACAAATGTCTTCGTATTATTCGCCCACATCAGCATATTAATTTTGGTATCAACAGAATCCCCCAATGTTTCATATTTCGAACTTTGAGGAGTATGGAACATTCTTTCTCGGTATATGGCAATATTGAATGATCTTCCTGGGTTTTAGGAGCATCGTATTTGAATTTATTTCCAAATTCACAGAATCCGCCTTTTTTCGAATTTTTACGAGCGCTTCGATCTTTGTGCCCTTTTTGTATTTTTAGCTGCCGAAAGTTCGATAGTTTCTTTTTGGTAATCATTTCTCTCGCCATTTCCCAATGCACAATATTTAAACTTCCCAAATAATTATACTGTCCTCTACTTTTTCCAATTTTCTTGCTTTTCGATTTCTCCAGTCTTTCTTTCTCTTGTACGTTCATCCTTGTTTTCGTTCGTTGTCAACAGACCTCCTTTCTTCCTGTAAGATCTTCTTCCTTCTTCTTTTATTCACCATGGTTTATATTATTGAATCTATTGAAAAATTCCGTTCTGATTATTCCATTCCATCTCGGGTAACTCTGGAAAATCTTCCTGAGCCCTTTGATTATTTTCGTTTGGCTGAGGGACATTGGTTTCCCAGCCTTTTTATTGCTGAGTGTGGATTTTCTTTTCCACCCAACTCTTTATGCTTAAAATTCTGCCAACATTTCGATGTTGTTCCTGCAAAAGTAGCCCCCAATACATGGAGAATAGTTAATGGGGTGCATAAATTAAATCAAACTCATGGAACTCGCATAGGAATTCCTGAGATTATGTATTGCTATAGATGGGCTGTTTTAGACAACGTTTATTATTTAAAAACTAGATTTTTTAATAGAGCTTTAGTAGTCAACCTCCCTGATGCCAACAGGGATTATTTTGAACATGGGTTAGTTTTCAAAAATTGGCAACATGCTCCTTTAGTCGGAGACAGAGTGTATGAAGGTCCCAAATGCCCCCCATATGGCAATGGGATAGGTTATTTTCATTTTATTTTATTCTTGAAATTGTGACTTCATCATGTTTGAATAAATGCATGATTGCCATTTCAAATTGTTTTTGTTTGCAGTTAACAGCAAGAGAAAAACTCCTAAGGAATCAGAAGTTAATATAAGGCAATTAAAACATATCTGGAGTTTGCATCAGAAGGTTGCAGACGAGCATATCAGGTCTGCCTCATACTTGTTGCAGTACAAGAGCTATACATCGTCTTTCACTGCTCGCCCTGTGGTCAGCTCCAGTGATCCAGTACAAATTCCTGAGGACTCTGATCCAGAATCTCATATTCCTTTGAGCCAGAAAATGGGCAGGAAAAGAGATCCTCCTGCTCTATTTGATGACACTACTTCTGCTGCTGAGGCCAAGAAAAGTAAAGTTGATGTCCCAGAAGGGACTAAGAAGGTGGATGTTGCACCTTCCAAAGCTGCCGAGAAGCCCCCAGTGGCTCCGAGCAAGAAGGTTGCTCCTGTGGAGATGACTGTTATCTCTCCGACCAAGAGCTCTTCCTTGGTTGAAATTGCTGAAGTTCCTTTGAGGAGATTGAGGAAATCGTCCTCAGTCAATGTGGCTGAAACTGCCAATCTGACTGAAACCATCTCTTCTCTACCAGCTGGTGGTGTTGGTGTTCCAACCATCATTCCTCCGAGCTCTGCCATGAGCTCGGTAAAAACTTGGATCATACCCGAGGTCCAAGGAATTGATGAAAAGATTTCTAGGGATATGCTGACATCCCTAGCCACTCGTCACCTTGCTTCAGTAAATTTCTCACACTCTGAATTTCCTTTCTTTCTTTGAATACTTTTATTTTTCTACTGACCTGTCACTTTTTCCTTTGCTTAGCTGGTGAATTGTTTTAACAACATCGTGAAGAAAGACGAAGCTATTAAAGCTTCCAGCTCCTCGTCAGGTGTAGAGGATGCTCTGCTGGGTTTAACCCAATCTTTGAAGGATTCTCGTCAGCAGTATAACGAGGACAAAACTGAATGGGAGAAAAAATTATCTATAGTTGAGGCCGAGAAGGTGAAGATGGTTGAGATCTCCAAGAGTTTGGAGGATAAGGTGAAAGGTTTAGAGGTCGAGCATCAGAAGTATGACGACAAGCTCAAGAACTTTGGAGAGCTTGAAGATAAGCTGAAAAAGGCAGAGGAAGAGTTGTCCGCCCTGCGAGATATCAAGGTCCAAAAGGAAGAATTGGATGTGAAGCTCTCCTCGGAGAAACTGAAAAGAAAGCTCGCAGTTAAAAAATCCTTCAGCGCTGGCTGTGATAAAGGATGGGACAAGGGGATTGCTGCGATGACATCCCAAGTTCAATACGGGAAGTTGAAATACTTCCGAGATGGATGGGTAGCTGCCCTGCAGGAATTGAAGATCGAGGATGACTCTGGGCTATTCCAGCTACACCTCCCTGGTCCTCTCCCACCAATTGTGGAAGAAGAAGAAGATGAGCCTATCTCTGATGAATCTTCCTTGGCCATCGGTGATCAAGTCCCTGTATCTATATCTTCTGCCAACGAGGACATTTCTTCCATGCCTCCTCCTCCTGAGAAAATTTCAACTCGGGCTGATCAAGTTGCTGTTACCACCGAGCAACCAAGCTCCTCGTCCCAGCCTCCCGAGAAAGTCTTGGGAGACAAGGAAAAGGTGTGAAGTTGTTCGGTATCATCTCTATCTTTCATTATTTGTAATCAAACAATGTAATCCTTTTGTGATCTAATAAAATACATCTTTGTTCATCTCTGTTGTTGATGATTTGTTTTTGTTGATTGTTGTCTTCTTCTCATCCTTAGTTTGAGGCTAGAATGGAACTAATATCTGCACATGATACAAAGCTGATGCAGCAATGTCATGAGTATTATAAAGCTGGTCATACAAATTTGAGTGTATCAGAAATTGCTGACATCCTTGGCCATGATGCCTCAGAACAAGCAATTGAGGCTTATCGGTACTTGAAGGATTTACTCGACCGAGCTGTGGCCAACAGTGTGGCCTACTATGAATTGATCGAGGAACTTCATTGTACTTTAGAGGATCTACAACATCAGCACAATGAATCAACTGCTTTGCTGCACAAGGAATATAAAAATAGATATCAACAGCTTTCTTCTGAAACAGGCCATAAAAAGATCCTTGCTGGATACGATGTTAGGGAGAGAACTCTAAAAGGTGAAGTTGAGGCCTGCAGGCCGATTGCTGAGTTGCTGGAACAAGAGAACAATAATTTGCAGAAAAAGCTGGCACAGTATGAATCTGCAGCATCATCTTCCACTGCTTTAGTACAAGTTACCGATGAAGGTTTCTCGTTCTTAGAGGTTGAGAATGCCAAATTAAGGCAAGAACTGGATAACTTAAGAAGATCTATTATTCCTGTGACTGCTCGGGGACGAGGAAGAGGGTCTCGTGGGCGAGGAAGAGCTATTCAAAATGTTGTCGAGGAGCAAAGTTCTCCAGTCGCTGCTCAGAGTCGATCACGAGTTCTTAGCCGTAATGTTGAAGAGGCTCGCACTCAGTCTACTTTGGAAACTCAAGCGTTCCAATTGAATGCAAAAGATCGTGCTCTGTCTGAAATGTCCAAGAAAAACCTATCTTTGGAAGATCAACTTACTGCGACGAAGTCTGCTTTACATACCAAGGACCTTTTTGCTAAAAACCTTCATGACCAATTGGATAGATTAACCTTCCAATTCCATAAACAACCTCGTGAGTTCTGGATGGCAGGTTATAATGAGGCCCTTTGTCATTTGGATGCCCGTATTGAACACGCCAATAATGAAGGTTATAAGCAGGGGTGGTTGAACGCCTTGGGTGTATTAAAATTGGAGCAAGGGCATTTTTTATGGGATTATCATGCTCCTGGGCTACTAGACTTGCCTGTACTGCCTTATAAACTAGACATGGAGTGGATCCCAGCTCGTGCCATTCCTCGGAGCTTAATTTAAAAATACCTTGGCGACTATAGTCTTCATTCTCAGACGGAATTATCTCGTCCCAAGCATCTCTTGGATACACCTTCTGTGATGAACGTCAGAATGCTCAGAGATATTAATTTCATCAATTCTCCTCTTTGCCTGGAGGATCCTCCTGCTGGCGAGGAGCCTGTTTCAAAAGCTAAAGGAAAGAAACCAATAGAATTGGTTTTTCAATGTAACAGTTAGCACATATATGTAGCTTGTAATATATTTTGACTTTAATGAAAGAATTTCATTTTTTGTTTGCAAATCTTTATTGCTATTGTTCTGCGTTAAACACTAAGTATGTATCTGTTAAAAAGATAACAATATTGTTGTTCATCGACCAACTTAATAAAAAGTTACAAGTATCAAGTTTGCTCAATCACTTAATAATAAAGTAATGAGTATAAAATGTTCAAAATGTTTCCAACCAACCAAAGTTGTTAAATTGTGTTTGTCGACCAACTACAGTTGATGGGTTTTTATCCCCGACCAGCCATATTTGGATCATCAAATGTTCATAAAGTGCGTCCGACCAACCAAGGTCAATAATTTATCCTCTTCGACCAACTACAATTAGTGGGTTTTGATCACCGACCAACTATATTTGGTTCAGTTTGGAATTTTTGTATTTTTGAAGAACTTTTGTAATAATCTTACCTCCCGACCAACATAAATTGGAATGTGAGAGCATATTTTTTGGTTCTTTTGAACTATTTGTCCACTAGTTATCTTACCAACCTTAGTTGGTCACGCTAGTGTACGCCTCCTAACCAAAGGAGTATATTTTTTGGTTCTTTCGAACTATCTGCCCACTAGTTATCTTACCAACCTTAGTTGATCACGCTAGTGTACGCCTCCTAACCAAAGGAGTATATTTTTTGGTTCTTTCGAACTATCTGTCCACTAGTTATCTTACCAACCTTAGTTGGTCACGCTAGTGTACGCCTCCTAACCAAAGGAGTATACTTTTTGGTCTCGCCCTTTTACCAACCGGAGTTGGTCGTGGGTTTGAACTATCGTCTTCTTTTTGCTGTCGAGCAGCGTAGTGTACAACACTGGTATTCCCCGAAAAACTTTCAAACAAAGGAGAGGAAAATGGTGAAAACATCATCGTTTTATTCATATTGATGGAATCGTTGTACATTTTACATCATTGATAATACTTGCGAAGGTGTTCAGCATTCCAAGCATTCTTGAATTCTTCTCCTTCTAGAGTTGCTATTCGGTAAGTTCCTGGTCGAATAACTTCTGTAACTCGGTAAGGCCCATGCCAGTTTGCCTCCAATTTATTGTGTTTCTGAATTACCTTCTTTAGCACATAATCTCCTTCCTTTAAATCGCATTTCCTCACCCTTTTGTTGTAGAAAAGAGCTGTTCGTTGTTGATAAGCAGCATTCCTAATGGCTGCCTCTTCTCTGACCTCCTCGAGCATATCCAAATCCAGTCTTCTCATCAAGTCACTGACAGGAGAATTGAAATTCAGTACTCTATGCGTTGGAAGATCCAACTCGGCAGGTATTACAGCCTCACTTCCAAATGCCAGCATATATGGTGATTCTCCAGTCGCTGCTCGGGGAGTTGTTCGGTAAGCCCACAATACTGATTGTAGCTCATTAATCCAGTTAGCTTTAGCTTCACTTAGCCTTTTCTTCAAACCATTTAGCAGTGTTCTATTCGTCACTTCAGTCTGTCCATTGCTTTGAGGATGGCCTGGTGCTGAATGAACCTTCAAAATGTTCGACTGATGACAATAGGCAGCAAATTCCTCGTTATCAAATTGGGTTCCATGGTCTGTGATGAAGGCATGAGGGAGACCATATCGATAGATGATATTCTTCCAAACGAACTGGTATACCTTCTCGTATGTCATATCAATAAGCGGCTCAGCTTCTACCCATTTAGTAAAATAGTCCACTGCAACGACGAGGTACTTGAATCTTCCTCGGGTGGTCGGCAGTGGTCCAACCAAATCAATTCCCCACATGGCAAATGGCCAAGGGGAATTTATTGGTGTCAACAATGCTTGTGGAGTTCGTCGGATAGAGGAAAAACGTTGGCACTTATCACATTTCTTAGCATAGGCTATACAATCAGCCCTCATCGTCGGCCAATAGTATCCTTGAGTCATTACCCTTTGTAAAAGTGTTCGACCTGCTACATGAGCTCCACAAGACCCTTCATGGATTTCTTCAATCAATTCTTTCACCTCGGAGGGATGTACACATCTCTGCAAACCTGCCATAATTCCTCGTCTATATAAAATACCATTAGTTAATACATACCGAGCAGCTTTATACTTCAATTTCTTTGCCGTGAGCTTATCCTCTAGCAATTCTCCTTCTTCAATATATGCCCTGATGGGATCCATCCAAGATGGTCCTAAATCAAGGGTAATAACATTCATCGTCAGGTTTTCATCTATGCTCCGACTTTCCAATACTTCAATTGGTATTGTTCTTCGTAGCTCGGTACGAGTAGCTGATGCTAGTCGGGCCAGTGCGTCTGCTTGTGCATTTTCTATTCTGTCTATTCTGATCAACTGAATGGCATCAAATTCTGCCAATAATTCCATCACCTTTGCATGATACTTGACCATTAGTTCTCCTTTAACTGCATATGTTCCCATCATCTGATTCACAATCAATTGAGAATCACTGAATACCATCACTTGTTGCGCTTCCATAATCTTTGATGAATTAAGACCTGCTATCATGGCCTCATACTCAGCCTCATTATTGGAGGCTTCGAATTGGAATCGCAAAGCATATTCCATGTCAATCTCGTCTGGAGTATTCAAAACAATTCCTGCCCCAGAACCTGCTGTGCAAGATGAGCCATCTACATATAATGTCCATATGGGTAACCCGTCTTCAAATTCCTTATCTCATAGAGTTCCTCGATGAAATATTTTTTGCTTCTTTTCATCCTTCCCTGACACTTTTCGCTCCTCGTCGATTATCTCTTCTCGCTCTTTTATCAACCGGAGCTGGTCTGAGTTTGAAGTTGATGATCCTTCTACATCCACAAGTCCTTTTACCAACCGGAGTTGGTCTGGATTTATGTCTGTTGATCCTGTAACATCCACAGTTTGGTCAGCGAGCAACTTTTGTTCCTCGGGGGTATCAGGATATGTAAACTCTGCTATAAAATCTGCTATAGCCTGCCCTTTCAATGATGATCTGGGTTCATACACAATATCATATTCACCGAGCTCTATTACCCAGTACATCAGTCTTCCTGACATTTCTGGCTTATGAAGGGCTTGCCTCAATGGCATGTCGGTATAAACGATGATGGTATGGGCCTGGAAATATGGCCTCATTCTTCTACTTGCTTCAATTAATGCCAATGCCAATTTCTCCAGCTTTGGGTACCTGATTTCCGCACCTCGAAAAGCTTTACTTGTGTAATAGATTGGTTTCTGGACTCCATTCTCCAATCTGATCAATGCTGAACTAACTGCATTCTTTGATACTGCCAGATACAAGTACAACTTCTCTCCTGTTATTGGCCTGGACAACAATGGAGGTGCTCCCAAATATTTTTTCAAGTCTTGAAAGGCCTTCTCACATTCATCAGTCCACTCAAAAGTTTTTCGAAGTGTTTTGAAGAATGGGAGGCATTTATCAGTTGCTCGGGACATAAATCTGTTGAGCGCTGCAACTCGTCCTGTAAGACTCTGCACTTCTTTCTTCGTCGTTGGGGATCGCAACCCTAAAAGAGCTTTGATCTTTTCTGTATTTGCCTCAATTCCTCGTTGGTTGACGATGTATCCGAGGAACATTCCTTCTCGTACTCCAAAGGTGCACTTCGTCGGGTTGAGTTTCATTTGGTATTTATCTAGTTGATCAAAGGTCTGACCTTAGTCAACTAGATGATCAGCAGCTTTCTTGCTCTTTGTTAGCATATCGTCGACATAGACTTCCATGTTGCAACTGATTTGTTCGGCAAAAACCTTGTTCATCAGTCGCTAATATGTTGCACCTCTCGTTCAGGCTGCCTTGGCTTTTTTGGAAGATCGGGGTCTTCATATGGGTCATCTTCATGATCTCTTTTCTTTTTCTCCTCCGTCCGACGAGGAGATCTGGAACGATCTCTAGTTCTATCATCATTCTTCCTTTCACCTCTGCAATCTACATACTTTGACAACTTTCCTCTTCGGATGAGCGTTTCAATCTCGTTCTGAAGGGCTATTCAATTTTTGGTCGTATGGACATGATCTTTATGGAATTCGCAATATTTGGCCCTATTCCTCAGGTCAGGATTGGTCCTCAGTTTATCTGGCCACTTGATTTCTTCGTTATTCTTGATTTCTTCCAAAACATGATTAATACCCATTTTCAATGGAGTATAATTATCATATTTCTTCAGGACTTCCCATGACGTCCTATTATTCTTGGAGTGCTTGTCACCACCATTACCTTTTTGCTCTTTCTTCTTAGATTTGTCAACCTCCACCTTGGTTTCTTTATCCATATTCTTCTTCGCAACCATAGCCTCCTCGGCATTCATGATTTTGGCCGCTTTTGCCATCAACTCCGACATAGTTTTAGGTGGATCTTTGGCCAAAGTGTAGTATAATTTGTTAGGCAGCAATCCACTCATCAAAGCAGTGATCGCTGTCTTTTCTTCGTAATCTATGACTTCCAACTTCTCGTTATTGAAACGAGTTATGTAGTCTCTAGTACTCTCACCTGATTTTTGTCTAACACTTAACAAATGCGCCACTCGCTTTACTGGATTTGCTCCAAAACAGAAATTGCCAATGAACAACTCGGCTAACTGAATAAAAGTCGAAATCTTACCCCGAGGAAGATTGTTGTACCATATCTGTGCAGATCCGGTAAGAGTTCTCGAGAATGCTCTACACTTCATCTCGTCGGGGACGGCATATATGTCGACAGCAGCTTGGTATTGTTCTATATGAAGAACAGGATCTGTCTTTCCATCATACTTAGGGGTCACTACAGGTGCTTTGAATTTCGATGGTGTAGGAAAATTCACAATGGCCTGCACAAAAGGTGTCCCTTGAACAAAAGTTCTCTGTAAGGGATTCCTTTCTTTAGCCATTTATCCAAGTCTGTCCTCCAATCGCTGAATGGAACCTTTCCATGCTTCATTTCTTTCCTCGGGCCGCTTAGTCCGAGCAATTGATTGTTTTGACGTAGCTTCCTGAGATCTATCTCGACGAGTAGCTGGTCGTGATTGTGCTGATCCTTCTCTCACACCTGATGGTGGTCGAAAGCTTCTCGATGGGGCTCTAGGTGGACTCATATTTCTCCTTGGTCCTAACCGACTGAAAGGAGACACCCTGCTTAATCTTTCCAGGCGCTGGTTCTCTCCGGAGAGAGAGTGATATGTTGATCTGTATCCGTAGCCCGCATCGATGAAGTTCGCCCAGGTTGATAAGAAAAATCGTTAGATTCTTCATTACGATATGACCAAGTACGCCTGGATCGCGATTGCCCACGATCACTCCTTTGCCTTGAATGGGTAGGTGCACCGCCGTGAAGAGTTTGAATGAGTTGCCTCATTGTTTCTTGCATGTCGGTTTGTCCTTCAGCCGGATTCATCATAATTCCAGCCAGATCTGGAGGTGCAGATGGATTTGGAGGGTTTCCAGCATTTCCAACATTTTGATTACTGGATTCTGGATTATCTGCCATTGATGATAAATGATTTTTGGTGAAAAACGCTAACAACAGTCGTTTCCCACAGACGGCGCCAATCTGTTGATGTAAAAAATTAGATCGCTCTAATTATTCAATCACGGATAAATAAAATAAGACAAAGATTTTTAAAGTGGTTCAGCCTTATAAGAATGGCCTACGTCCACTGTTATGTTATTGCAGAGTGTTTGGGAATTCTCGATTACAAGTTCTATCAAGAAATTCCGGTCCCTTTGAATGAGGGTGATACAAGGTATTTATAGCCCTTAGGCTGTACATGAAAGGATTGATACATTAAATGATATACATATGAAAGGGTAATACATTTAATGCAGCGTGTGCGTCAAGATGATAAACATTCAATGAATGGTTGAACTGTCGATTATCTGGCAGTTTATGCTACGACCGAGATGCAGTTCGGACCGCCTTAGTACCTCGGAGTGCTAGAGTACCTCGGAGTGCTGAAGTACCTCGGAGTGCTGAAGCTCCTCGGTGTGTCCTCGTTGCTCGTAGGGAACATGAGTTGGTCGGGGAAATGAACTTCCTAATTGTTATTGTGCCACGTAGATTGACAAATGTCTTCGTATTATTTGCCCACATCAGCATATTAATTTTGGTATCAACAGTGATGGTCCAAGATATGTTCTCATTCGTTGTTGATGTAAAAAATTAGATCGCTCTAATTATTCAATCACAGATAAATAAAATGAGACAAATATTTTTAAAGTGGTTCAGCCTTATAAGAATGGCCTACGTCCACTGTTATGTTATTGCTGAGTGTTTAGGAATTCTCGATTACAAGTTCAATCCAGAAATTCCTCTCTCCCTTGAATGAAGGTGATACAAGGTATTTATAGCCATTAGGCTGTACACGAATGGGATGATACATTAAATGATATACATATGAAAGGGTAATACATTTAATGCAGCGTGTGCGTCAAGATAATGAACATTCAATGTCAATAGTTGAACTGTTGACATTCTGGCAATTAATAATACGGCCGAGGTGCAGCTCGGACCGCCTTAGTTGGGCGTTGCTCAGGAGTTCCTCGGAGCGCTAGAGTATCTCGGAGTGCTGAAGTTCCTCGGTATATCCTCGTTGCTCGAGGAGAACATGAGTTGGTCGAGGAAATGAACTTCCTCGTTACTATTGTGCCACGTATATTGACACGTGTCTTCGTCTGATTCGTCCACATCAGCATATTAATTTTGGTATCAACAGAAGCTCCCAATGTTTCATATTTCGAACTTTGAGGAGTATGGAACATTCTTTCTCAGTTTATGGTAATATTGAATGATCTTCCTGGGTTTTAGGAGCATCGTTTTTAAATTTATTCCCAAATTCAACGAATCCGCCTTTTTTCGAACTTTTAAGAGCGCTTCGATCTTAGTGCCCTTTTTGTCCTTTTAGCCGGCAGAAGTTCAATAGTTTCTTTTTTGTAATCATTTCATTCGCCGCTTCCCAAGGCAAAGTATTTAAACTTCTTAGATAACCATACCGTCTTCTTATTTATTAGTTTTTGGCCAGAATGGAATTGATATCTGCTTCTGATACTGAGTTGATGCGACAATGCAATGGATATTATAAAGCTGGTCATACAGACCTAAGTGTATCAGAGATTGTCGACATCCTTGGTCACGATGCCTCAGAGCAAGCAGTTGAGGCTTACCGGTACCTGAAGGATTTACTTGATAGATCTGTGGCCAATAATATGGCATACTACGAATTGATCGAGGAACTTCATTGTAGCTTAGAAGATCTTCAGAATCAACATAATGAATCAACTTCTTTGCTGCACAAGGAATATGAAAATAGATATCAGCAGGTTTCTTCTGAAACAGGCCATAAAAAGATCCTCGCTGGATATGATGTTAGGGAAAGAACTCTAAAAGGTGAGGTTGAGGCCTGCAGGCAGATTGCTGAGTTGTTGGAACAGGAGAACAATACTTTGCAGAAAAAGTTGGCTCAGTATGAATCTGCAGCATCATCTTCCACTGCTTTAGTACCAGTTACTGATGAAGGTTTCTCGTTCTTAGAGGTCGAAAATGCCAAATTAAGCCAAGAACTGGATGACTTAAGAAGATCTGCTAAATCTGGGACTGCTCGGGGACGAGGAAGAGGTTCTCGGGGGCGAGGAAGAGCTGTTCAAAATGTTGCCGAGGAGCAAAGTTCTCCAATCGCTGCTCGGAGTCGATCAAGAGTTCTTAGTCGTAATGTCGAAGAGGCTCGTACCCAATCTACTTTGGAAACTCAAGCATTCCAATTAAACGTCAAATATCGGGCTCTATCAGAAATGTCCAAGAAAAATGTATCCTTGGAAGATCAACTTACTGCAACGAAGTCTGCTCTACATACTAAGGATCTTTTTGCCAAAAACCTTCTCGAACAATTGGATAGATTAACCTTTCAATTTCATAAGCAACCCAGGGAATTCTGGATGGCAGGATATAATGAAGCTCTTGTTCATTTGGATGCTCGTATTGAACATGCCAACAATGAAGGTTATAAGCAAGGGTGGTTGAACGCACTGGGTGTGTTAAAATTGGAGCAAGGGCATTATTTATGGGATTATCATGCTCCAGGGTTATTAGACTTGCCTGTGCCACCTTTCAAATTGGACATGGCCTGGATCCCAGCTCGTTCCATTCCTCGTAGCTTAATTTCAAAATACCTCGGTGATTATAGCCTTCATTCCCAGATTGAAATATCTCGTCCTGAGCATCTCTTGGATACACCTTCTGTGATGAACGTAAGAATGCTCAGAGATGTTAATTTCATTAATTCTCCTCTTTGCCTAGAGGATCCTCCTTCTGGCGAGGAGCCTGTTTCAAAAAATAAAGGAAAGAAACCAATAGAATAGGTTTTCAATGTAACAGTTAGTACATTCATGTAATCTGTAATTTATTTTGAATTTAATGAAAGAATTTCATTTTTTGTTTGCAAGTCTTTATTGCTATTCTTTTGTGCTTGTCAAACACTTTATATTTGTGTATATGTATCTGTTAAAAAGATAATATTGTGTTGTTCATAAATCAAGATAAAAGCTGCAAGTATCCATATTGCTCAATCACTTAATAAAGTAATGAGTATAAATTGTTTAAAATGTTTCCAACCAACCAAGGTTGCTAAATAGTGTTTGTCGACCAACTACCGTTGATGGGTTTTTTATTTCCGACCAGCCATACTTGGTTCAATTTCAAAAATTTTCAATAAATGTGTCCGACCACCCAAGGTCAATAATTTATCCTCGTCGACCAACTACAGTTGATGGGTTTTTTATTCCCGACCAACCATACTTGGTTCATTTTGGAATGTTTTGTTCTCTGAAGAACTTTTAACTTTTGTAATAATATTACCTCCCGACCAAACGAGATTGGTGTTATAAGAATGTTGTTCTAGCCCTTTTATCAACCGGAGTTGATCATTGGTCCGAACTATCGTGTTCTTTCGAACTATCTTGTACACTAGTTATTTTACCAATCGAAGTTGATCACGCCAGTGTACGCCTCCTAACCAAAGGAGTATATCAGTTGTTCTCGCCCTTTTACCAACCGGAGTTGATCGTGGGTCTGAACTATCGTGTTCTTTCGAACTATCTTGTACACTAGTTATTTCACCAACCGAAGTTGATCACGCCAGTGTACGCCTCCTAACCAA
Organism: Sambucus nigra; assembly: GCA_949130495.1. NCBI lineage: Eukaryota > Viridiplantae > Streptophyta > Magnoliopsida > Dipsacales > Adoxaceae > Sambucus > Sambucus nigra. The sequence goes on from OX422208.1 coordinate 337,676,337, forward strand.
AGGAGTATATCAGTTGTTCTCGCCCTTTTACCAACCGGAGTTGATCGTGGGTCTGAACTATCGTGTTATTTCGAACTATCTTGTACACTAGTTATTTTACCAACCTTAGTTGGTCATGCTAGTGAACGCCTCCTAACCAAAGGAGTATATTTTTTGTTTCTTTTTGCTGTCGAGCAGCGTAGTGTACAACACTAGTATTCCCTGAAAAACTTTCAATAGAAAGAAAATGGTGAAACATCCTCATTTTATTCATAATGAAGGAACTGCTTTACATTTTACATTACTGATAATACTTGAGAAGGTGTTCAGCATTCTAAGCATTCTTGAATTCTTCTCCTTCTAGAGTTGCTATTCGGTAAGTTCCTGGTCGAACAACTTCTGTAACTCGGTAAGGCCCATGCCAGTTTGCCTCCAATTTATTGTGCTTCTGAATGAACTTCTTTAGCACATAATCTCCTTATTTTAAATCGCATTTCTTCACCCTTTTGTTGTAGAACAAAGCTGTTCGTTGTTGATAAGCAGCATTCCTAATGGCCGCCTCTTCTCTTACTTCTTCGAGCATATCCAAATCCAGTCTTCTCATCAAGTCACTGATCGGAGAATTGAAATTCAGCACTCTGTGTGTTGGTAGGCCCAACTCTGCAGGTATCACAGCCTCACTTCCAAATGCCAGCATATATGGTGATTCTCCAGTCGCTGCTCGGGGAGTTGTTCGGTAAGCCCACAATACTGATTGTAGCTCATTAATCCAGTTAGCTTTAGCTTCACTTAGTCTTTTCTTCAAACCATTTAGCAGCGTTCTGTTCGTCACCTCAGTCTGCCCATTGCTTTGAGGATGACCTGATGCTGAATGGGTCTTCAGGATGTTTGATTGTTGACAATAGGCAGCAAACTCCTCGTTGTCAAATTGGGTTCCATGGTCTGTGATGAAAGCATGAGGGAGACCATATCGACAGATGATATTCTTCCAAACGAACTGGTATACCTTCTCGTACGTCATGTCGATGAGGGGTTCAGCTTCTACCCACTTAGTAAAATAGTCTATTGCAACGACGAGGTACTTGAATCTTCCTCGGGTGATCGGCAATGGTCCCACCAAATCAATTCCCTACATGGTGAATGGCCAAGGGGAAGTTATTGGTGTCAACAATGCTTGTGGAGTTCGTCGGATAGAGGAAAAACGTTGGCACTTGTCACATTTCTTTGCATAGGCTATACAATCAGCCCTCATCGTTGGCCAATAGTATCCTTGAGTCATTACCCTTTGTAAAAGCGTTCGACCTGCTACATGAGCTCCACAAGACCCTTCATGGATTTCTTCAATCAATTCTTTCACCTCGGAGGGATGTACACATCTCTGCAAACCTGCCATAATTCCTCGTCTATACAAAATACCATTAGTTAACACATACCGAGCAGCTTTATATTTCAGTTTCTTGGCAGCGAGCTTATCCTCTGGCAATCCTCCCTCTTCAATATATGCCCTGATGGGATCCATCCAAGATGGTCCCAAATCAAGTGTAATTACATTCATTGTCAGGTCTTCATCTATGCTTCGACTCTCCAATACTTCAATTGGTATCGTTCTTCGCAACTCGGTACGAGTAGCTGATGCTAGTCGGGCCAGTGCGTCTGCTTGTGCATTTTCTATTCTGGGTATTCTGATCAACTGAATGGCATCAAATTTCGCCAACAATTCCATCACCTTTGCATGATACTTGACCATTAGTTCTCCTTTAACTGCATATGTTCCCATCATCTGATTCACAATCAATTGAGAATCACTGAATACCATCACTTGTTGCGCTTCCATAATCTTTGACAAATTAAGACCTGCTATCATGGCCTCATACTCAGCTTCATTATTAGAGGCTTTGAATTGGAATCGTAAAGCATATTCCATGTCAATCTCATCTGGGGTGCTCAAAACAATTCCTGCTCCGCAACCTGCTGTGCAAGATGAGCCATCTACATATAATCTCCATATGGGTAATCCGTCTTCAAATTCCTTCTCTGACAGGGTTCCTCGGTGAAATATTTGTTGCTTCTTTTCATCCTCCCTTGACACCTTTCGCTCCTCGTCGATCATCTCTTTTCGCTCTTTTACCAACCGGAGCTGGTCTGAGTTTAAAGTTGATGATCCTTCTACATCCACAAGCCCTTTTACCAACCGGAGTTGGTTTGGACTTATGTCTGTTGATCCTGTAACATCCATAGGTTGGTCAGCGAGCAGCTTTTGTTCCTCGGGGGTATCATGGTATGTAAATTCTGCTATAAAATCTGCTACAGCCTGCCCTTTCAATGATGATTTGGGCTCATATACAATATCATATTCACCGAGTTCTATTACCCAGTACATCAATCTTCCTGATTTTTCTGGCTTGTGAAGGGCTTGTCTCAATGGCATGTCGGTATACACAATGATGGTATGGGCCTGGAAATATGGCCTCATTCTTCTACTTGCTTCAATTAATGCCAATGCCAATTTTTCTAACTTTGGGTACCTGATCTCTGCACCTCGGAAAGCCTTACTTGTGTAATAAATTGGTTTATGGACTCCATTCTCCAATTTGATCAATGCTGAATTGACTGCATTCTCTGATACTGCCAGATACAAATACAACGTCTCTCCTGTTATTGGCCTGGACAATAATGGAGGTGCTCCCAAATACTTTTTCGAGTCTTGAAAGGCCCTCTCACATTCATCAGTCCACTCAAAAGTTTTTCGAAGTGTTTTGAAGAATGGGAGGCATTTGTCAGTTGCTCGGGACACAAATCTGTTGAGCGCTGCAACTCGTCCTGTAAGACTCTGCACTTCTTTCTTTGTTGTTGGAGATCGTAACCCTAAAAGAGCTTTGATCTTATCTGGATTTGCTTCAATGCCTCGCTGGTTGACAATGTATCCGAGAAACATTCCTTCTCGTACTCCAAATGTGCACTTCGTCGGGTTGAGCTTCATTTGGTATTTATCTAGTTGATCAAATGTCTGAGCTAAGTCAACTAGATGATCTGCATCTTTCTTGCTTTTTGTCAGCATATCATCAACATAGACTTCCATGTTGCAACTGATTTGTTCGGTGAAAACCTTATTCATCAGCCGCTGGTATGTCGCCCCTGCATTTTTCAAACCAAAAGGCATAACATTATAGCAATAAGTTCCCCTAGGGGTAATAAAAGAAGTACTTTCCCTGTCTTCTGGTTTCATTTTGATCTGGTTGTAACCAGAGTAAGCATCCATGAAGCTAAGCAGTTCGTGCCCCGAGGTAGCATCCACTAGCTGGTCAATTCTGGGCAATGGAAAATGATCCTTTGGACAGGCATTGTTAAGATCAGTGAAATCAACACACATTCTCCATTTGTTGTTTTTCTTCTTCACCATCACCACATTCGCCAACCAGTCCGGGTACTTCACATCTTCAATGAATTGAGCTTTCTGGAGCTTGTCGACCTCCTCTTGAATAGCTTGATTCTTCTCGGGGCTAAATACCCTTCTTCTTTGCTTTACAGGCTTGATCTCCTTATTCACATTGAGTTCGTGACATAAGAAGTCTGGATCTATTCCCGGCATGTTCTCATGACTCCATGCAAAAGTTTTCTTCCTATTTCTTAAGAATATTATCAACTCTTGTTTTATTGAAGCATCCAACGACGAACCTATCTGGGTTACTCGTTCAGGGTGCTCCTCGTCCAGAATAACATTTTCTGTAGATTCTACCACCTTTCCTTTTACAAGTTGGGATTCATCCCTGGGATCAAGAGTTTCAATTTCTGTACCTTCCTCCACCTGGTAGGTAATAGTCTTTTTCCTTGATTCTTCAAGCTCCTCTTGCTCGGCAGATGAATAATAGCATTCCCGAGCTACTTTTTGATCACCTTTCACAACTCCTACTCCGAAGTTTGTTGGAAATTTTAAGCATTGATGTACTGTAGATGGAACCGCTTCGAACTTCTTCAAACCAACTCTTCCCATGATGATGTTGTAGGCTGACTGCACATTCTTATCCATCACAAAGAAGCGTATTCTTTCTATTCGACAAGCGGGACAAGTTCCAATGAATATGTCCAACTTGATCGTCCCAAGTGGAAAAACTTTCTCGCCAGCAAAACCCAGAAGGGGTCTATGATACGGTTCTTACTGAGATAATTTCAGATTCAAGCTGTCAAAGCATGAATAGTACATGATGTCTGCTGAACTTCCATTGTCTACTAACACCCTTGAAATTACTACTTCCTTCATCCTCATTTTGATCACCAGAGGATCATCGTGAGGATAAAGAACACCTGCCAAATTGTTTTTTGAAAAGCCAATAACCAGCTTCTCTTTGTTTACCTTCCTCGGACGATCGTCCTCGGCCAGGTTTATTCGCTGAATATATGAACAAGCTTGAGCCTCTCCGAGGTAAGCCTTTCTTTCTGCAGTAAGGTCTCCTCCTCCTGCATCTCCTCCTGTAATGACATTACAATCAAATGACCCAAAACGTATAGAAAATACCTCTTGTTCTGGCTGTCTTGGCTTCTTGGGGAGATCGGGGTCATCTTCTGGATCATCTTCATGGTCTCTCTTCTTCTTCTCCTCTGCCCGACGAGGAGATCTAGACCTTTCTCTAGCTCGGTGGTTATCTTTTCTTTCACCTCCCCGATCAACATATTTTGCTAGCTTTCCTCTTCGAATGAGTGTTTCAATCTCATTCTGAAGAGCTATGCAATTTTTGGTCATGTGACCATGATCTTTATGAAATTCGCAATACTTATCCCTACTCCTCGAATCAGGGTCCGACTTCAGTTTCTTTGTCCACTTGACCTCCTCATTGTTCTTGATTTCCTCCAAGACATGATTAATACCCATTTTCAAAGGAGTATAATTATCATACTTCTTCATGACTTCCCATTTATTCTTGGAATGTTTATCTCCACCATTGTTTTTATGCTCTTTCTTCTTAGATTTGTCATCTTCCACCTTGGTTTCTTTATCCATATTCTTCTTTGCAGCCATAGCCTCCTCGGCATTCATAATTTTGGCCGCTTTTGCCATCAATTCTGATATAGTTCTAGGTGGATCTTTCGCCAGGGTGTAATACAATTTATTAGGCAACAACCCACTCATCAAGGCGGTAATTGCTGTCTTCTCTTCGTAATCTATGACTTCTAGCTTCTCGTTATTAAAACGAGTTATATAATCTATAGGACTCTCACCAGATTTCTGTCTAACACTTAACAAGTGTGCTACTCGTTTTACTGGCTTTGCTCCAAAACAGAAATTGCCAATAAACAACTCAGCTAACTGAAAGAAAGTTGAAATCTTACCCCGAGGAAGATTGTTGTACCATATCTGGGCAGATCCAGTAAGAGTTCCTGAGAAGGCTCTGCATCTCATCTCGTCGGGAACAACATAGATGTCAGCAGCAGCTTGATACTGTTCTATGTGAAGAACAGGATCTGTCTTTCCATCATATTTGGGAGTTATCACGGGTGCTTTAAATTTCGATGGGGTAGGAAAATCCACAATGGCCTGTACAAAAGGTGTTCCTCGAACAAAAGTTCATTGTAGGGTGTTCTTTGCTTTAGCCATTTCTCCCAATTTATCCTCCAACCATTGGAAAGATCCTTTCCACGCTTCATTTCCTTCCTCGGGCCTATTGGTTCGAGCAATCGATCGTTCTGAGGTAGCTTCTTGAGATCTATCTTGACGAACGATCGGTCGTGACTGTGCTGATCCTTCCCTTAGATCTGATGGTTGTCGAAAACTCCTTGATGTGGTCTTAGGTGGACTCCTGTTCCTCCTAGGGCCTAATCGACTGAAAGGAGATGCCCTACTCAGTCTTTCTAAAGCACTGGGTCTTTCTGGAGAGAGGGTGATATGTTGATCAGTATCTGTCACCCTTATTGACGAAGTTCGCCCAGGTTGATAAGAGAAATCATCAGACTCCTCATTGCGACGTGACTCAGTACGCCTAAATCGTGAAGAAAGTAAATAAGTTTGCCTCTGACCACTTTGCTGTCCTGAACATGCAGGTGCACCACCATGAAGGGTTTGTAAGAGTTGCCTCATTGTATCTTGCATGGTGGTTTGTCCTTGAGCCAGATTCATCATAATTTCAGCCAGATCTGGAGGTGCAGAGGGATTTGGAGTATTTCCAGCATTCCCAGCGTTTCGATTGCTAGATTCTGGATTATTCGCCATTGATAATGAATGATTTTTGGTGAAAAACGATAATAACAATCGATTCCCACAGACGGCGCCAATCTGTTGATGTAAAAAATTAGATCGCTCTAATTATTCAATCACAGATAAATAAAATGAGACAAAGGTTTTTAAAGTGGTTCAGCCTTATAAGAATGGCCTACGTCCACTGTTATGTTATTGCTGAGTGTTTAGGAATTCTCGATTACAAGTTCAATCCAGAAATTCCTCTCTCCCTTGAATGAGGGTGATACAAGGTATTTATAGCCATTAGGCTGTACACGAATGGGTTGATACATTAAATGATATACATATGAAAGGGTAATACATTTAATGCAGCGTGTGCGTCAAGATAATGAACATTCAATGTCAATAGTTGAACTGTTGACATTCTGGCAATTAATAATACGGCCGAGGTGCAGCTCGGACCGCCTTAGTTGCGCGTTGCTCAGGAGTTCCTCGGAGCGCTAGAGTATCTCAGAGTGCTGAAGTTCCTCGGTATATCCTCGTTGCTCGGGGAGAACATGAGTTGGTCGAGGAAATGAACTTCCTCGTTACTATTGTGCCACGTATATTGACACGTGTCTTCGTCTGATTCGTCCACATCAGCATATTAATTTTGGTATCAACATTCATGAAGTGTTCATTGGGAGAAAAGGGCAAGGGGAAGGGGAAGGAGAAGGTGGTGGAGGAGGAGGTGGAGGAGGAGAAGGACGAGGATGAGGACGTGAACATCACTCCTTCATCGCCGACACGTGAGGACTCATCGATTGATGATCCAATCCCCTACTTGGCACCGATCGAGCAATATATGTCAATAATTGGTTGGTCGAGCATGTTTATACTTGACGTATTTGATGGCACACGGATAGGGGGGTTAAGGGACCCGAATACCGTCCAGGATATGTTGGTTCATGGACATGTGCTTTAAGACATCGAGACCAAGGTGCTCATCATGCATGTGATAATCGGGAAGGATAACGCCCCATTGTGGTTGTGCGAACAATGTGGAGTGATGCATATTCAGGGGTTTCTCAATGCGTTTGTCGTGTGGCCTTACTTCCTCCTCAAACCTACCACATGACATTATTTGTATCTATTTTATCTGGATACTTGAATTATATTTCTATTGTTTTGATTTGTTACCTTTTGGTCGGGATATGGAATTATATATGCAATGATTTGGTGCATTCTTTCTATTTTATTTGGATATATGCTGTCTAAACATGTACAATTTTTCTATAACAAGTATAAATATACTGCTGGGCAGTGGCAGTAGCCAAACTGCCTAGCAGATTGTTTTTAAATTCTGCCAAGATTTATCATTATCATTGACCTTGACAAGTCCGTGACAAATAAAACTTATCACAGACTTGTCACGGTTAATGACCGTGAAATTTTTTTAAAGGTTGTCACGGTCTTTAATCGTGATAACTCTTGTCAAGGTCAAAGACCATGACATGACCGTGACAAGTATAATGAACTTGTAATGGTCAATGGCTGTGATAAGTCCATGACAACAAAATTTGTCACCCCTAGAATTGTCAAGGTCAATGATCGTGACAATTCGAAAGATTTGGTGTAGTGATTATGATTTAATTTAGTAAAGGACTGATCACTCTGTATTTAATTGAGTGGGGTGTCACACTACCCAGCAACTGGGTCTTCAATTTTAACTCCTCAAAAAGTGACTTGATGAGAAGACTTGACCTATACCTCATGTAAGGAGTAAAAGAAAATGCAGCTTTAAGTGTTGTCGCTTACCAGCAGAGAACCGCTCATCTTTATAACTGCTGAGTGAAGTTGAGCAGTTTAAAGGAAGGTGACTATGTTCTGAAAAAGGCCATCCAAAAGGGAAACAAGCTAAAACCTAATTAGCATGGCCCATATTGTGTGTTAAGTTTAGTAAGTGATATACCCAAGTATAACCCCATCCCATCCTGAGACCACCACACAGGCCATCATGATAGGGACTATGTGCCTCCTAAGTTGCCTTGTTCCAACGGTCTCGACTTCGACTAGTTTTGTGGACCGAGACCTACCAATCAACTCATTATCTCTTCACAAGTCTTATGTCGTCCTGGCATCTCCCAGTAGCCTAGACACATCAATAGGCCTATTGGCCCTGTATCAGTCTCGTCCTGTCCTGGAACCTCTAGATAACAGAGACCACACTTACGCTTTGAACATCAATTGCTTGAGCAGGATACCTGAAGTATCATCCTCAGCCAGGTCGAGACCTCACATAGTGACACGTATCCACGTGAGGGATAGGTTTCTGGTATGATCATCCCACGTGGACAGACAATTATAACGAAATCTCAAGAGCACGTGAGGGGAATATTTGCATCATTATGACATGCCCATGCGCAGGACAAGTGTTTGCCCTTATTGGATATCTCAACATGTGCACGCTCCATGCATTCTTGGGGGTGCTTTATGCACCCTAAGCACTATACAAACCCATGTTCTTCCCAAGAATAAGGGTTCCAAAAATAAAAAACCCTAGCTAAACTCAGTCTCATTCACAGTGGAGAGAGAAAGCTTGAGAGTTATGTATTTCAAGCCATTAGAGCCTCATTTCTAGTGAAAAACCATACTCATATGCACAGTGGAGTAAGTTGGTGTAGCCGAACCACATAAATTCTATTATCTTTCCTCTTATTCTCATCCCCTTCTTATATTTAAATTACTATGTTGTTATATGCATCTCCATTATTATGTGTGCTTGAGCTAGAACTGCTGATACAAATTCAAATGGTGACTTTATAACATCATCATTTTGGCACCGTCTGTGGGAAAGAAGGTTCTTTATCATTTTCCTCTTCATTTTTAGCTTGTTTCTCACTAGATCCTCTGCTGGTGATCCAGTTCCACACTTGATTGGATCTGTATCACCATTGAAAGAGCACCTGCTGGGTTTTTCAAGATTTTTTCCAACTCACTTAGCTTATTTAGCTCACCCCTTTATGTTGTTCATTTACCGAAGTTGATGGCCTTCGATTTGCCTCATGGAGCTAACCCTAGCCCCAGCCAGGCACCTCCTCAGTCAGGGATGGCTGAGGTTGTAGTGGCTCTGTGCTCACTGGTGGCCAAATAGCAAAAAATACAAGAACAACTTACTGCCTTCAGTCAAACTATGAAGGCTAGACCCACCAACACTGTAGTGGAGATAAAAATTCTAACCACCAGGGAAATGGCTTCGACGATAGGGGAACACCCTCAGCCCGACACAAAGAAATGACACAATAGTAAAGACACAGAGATGTGGCTGACCCTGTGCGATTATGCCTAAGAAAGAAATGCCAGGAATTCCTAGATGACCAGTGTTATGATGAGGACGAGTACTAGGAGTCTAATGAGATTTCTAAAAATACACTGTGTCCAGTCCTAGTTTGCAAAGGAAATAGTGGTCGGTCGAGTCGAAATGACCAACCCCAGGCTTCATCACTTGATAGATTAAGTAGAGGGTTGCATTTCGATCGACTTGGCCTAACTGATGACCTACGAGACTGACTCTCCAGATCACGCAATAATGCAACCTCCAGAGGAAATAGAGGATACGCTATCCATCGGACTCTATGTGGTCGAGGGGAGGAACAAAGATAAATCAACAGCCGTCAAAGGACGGCTAGAAAAAAACTTGTGCCATACCTAGCCGAGAGAGAAGGATCTGGGGATAATACTTTGACAGCCAAAGGAGATAATGTGACAGCAGCCGAGAAGCCACGAAATATCTCTATTCAGAGGCTAGAGGACAAAATTGATGATCTCTTGAAAAGTTGAGACCCCATAAAAAGGATTGTATAGAAGGGTCTCCATTTATTGAAAGAATAATGAGCTACCCAACTCTGGTCAAGTTCAAGGGTACCATTTGTCACACCGAAGTACGATAGGAGCACAAACCCCATCCATAAAGTCTAGATGTACCAATTTACGATTGATATCTACTCAGTTTCTAATGAGATGAGATGTCGAACATTCTCTAGTACTCTTATGTGCGCCACCCATGTATGGTATACTTCCCTCCCAATGAAATCCATAGAGAACTTTAAGCAACTAGACGATAAGTTCATTCACAACTTCTACTTTGGGATGAAGCCCCAAAAAAGGCTATCCATCTACTGTATGTAAAATAAGGAAAGAATGAGTCTCTTAGAGACTATATTGTAAGGTTCAATAAAGAGAAGTTGTAAGTTAAAGACTATGAAGAGAAAATTTCCATGACCACCTTCATGGGAGGATTGCAAAAGAGCAAATTACTTTAAAAATGGTCGAAGATCCTTCAAAATCCTTGTCAAAACTCATGGCTACAGCCGGGAGAGTCATGAATACGAAAGAGGCCATGGCGGCCAAGGGAGAGATGAGAAGGAAGCTAGTGGAAGTAAATCTTACGAAGCTAAGGTCAAGGATGAAAAATAGAGGTCGGGCGACGATAAATTTACTGACTACACTCCTCTTACAATAAGCCCTGATTTGATTTTAAATGAAATTAAGGATGATAGAGCTTTGAGTTGGCTTGAAAAGCTGAGGTCTCCTCCTCACAAGAGAGACAAAAGTAAATGGTGTAACTTTCACCAAGATCACGGCCATACCACCGAAAAATGCTTTGCTTTGAAAGATGAGATTAAGAAAATTCTCAAGCAAGGGAAGCTTCTAAAGTACATTGATCGAAGTGGTTCTAAAGATGATGCCCTGAAGAGATAGCGAGGGCCGAAAGAAGAAAGGTTGAGGCAACAACATCATGATGATAAGAAGGATGAAGAATCTAATGATGATGGTGCAGATAACCCTGATCATTCGTAGAAAATACCAGTGCCAAAGGGATATTGCAATATGATTTCATTTGATGTCAAGATGATCAGTAGGGGAATGGCCAGTAGAGGTTTAGAGTCGGTCGACCACAAGTCGCATGTAGTAGAGGCCAAATCATCACTAAAGTGAGTGGAAGTCAGCTCGGCATCCTTTGAATCGAAGCCAGGAAAGATAAAAAAAGGTGGATATGGATACTCTGGTGGTAGTATTTTCTAAGTTGGACTTTAAGGTCATCTTGGCCCCCCCATGACGACCATCTGGTTATCAGCACCAGGGTTCATGGGTTTGACGTATCTAGGATATTGGTAGGTGATGGTATCTCGATCGATCTTATGTTTTAGGAGTGTTTTAAAGAACTAAAACTCAATAAGAAGAGGTTGATCCCGTATCATCAACCCTCAATAGGGTTTAGTGGTGAGAAAGTGAATCCTCTTGGAGTGTATGAAATGGAAGTCTGCATGGGTACCTGACTGAGGTGCTCGACGAAGAAGGATAACTTTTTTGTTATGGATAAAAATGTATTTTCGGCTTGCAACATCATCATTGAACGTTTACCTCTTAAAAAGTTTGAAGTTGTACCCTCTACTGTACACCAAATGGTATAATTACTGACCCATTATGGGGTAGGGGAAGTCCAAGGTGACTAAGTGGACGATAGGGAATGTTACTTCAGCTCGGCGAGCAGAGGGAGGCCCACAAAAACTCAACATCTCATACAACATTGATACTCTCGACCCAAGAGACGAAAAGAAGATAAATAAAGGCAAAGCCATGAAAGAGGTAGAATCCATCATCATCAATGAGGACGAGCTGGAAAAAATTGTCACACCCTACTTTTTGGTATGAATAAATAATAAGTACACATAAATAAATGAATTAAAGTTAATTCAGAATAACATAACATTTTATTCATTATTAATATACTACATAAGGTGGAACCACCACAGGGATGAATTACACCTTTCTAGTACACATGACAATATAAAAAATTTAAAAGCACCACTCCTTCCTCCCATCTGGTTTAATCTCTTCCCATATGGCCACATATGCAAACAGGTGACCGGTGTCTGTCTCTAGTAGGGAAGAGATACTATTTCCTTTCTCCTGATGCATCTGGAGGAGGGATGAATTAACACAAATATGCTAAGCATGTTCTACATATTCTATAACAAGGATATATATATATATATATATATATATATAAATTTGAGTTGGAGTGAGTATATAACCAGTGTTTGAAATTACTGACAATAATAAGCTGATAATGCCATGTTTATCAGATTATAACTTAAAATGTTAGAAATTCATAATTCCATAGTGATTAGTCTGTTAAAGAAAATACGGTACATTAAAAGTCTAGTTAGAATCATGATTAAAGAAAGTAGAGGAATTTGAACTAATAATACCATTCTCACTAGTTCACTAAGGGGTATAGGGGATATTAAGCCATCAGTATAACTTTATCATAAAAAATCCCAAAACCTTTGGGGAAAAGTAACCTGTTATGCTTATAATTAAAGTGGCACTCATACGCATGTATCAATAATTAGGCCTCTCAATCACCTGAGACTAATTGGCTAAGTAAAACGTTTCGTGGGACAACACGTAATTATACTTCCTAATTAATATTGATGCTTACAACAAAATAGAGTACAAAAGTGCAGGGGTAAACTGAATCAATATGGTACATGATCTCAGTTATTAGGTGAGAAGGATTTAAAATTGGTTCTAAAATTAAATAATGGTGATAATTCAAATACTGATGATGGTTATCAAAACACATAGTATGGTAGTATAATAACATGCACATGCACATACTTAGAGTCAATGTGGCTATCACAGAGTGATATCAATAACACTATTTCAAATACTCGAAGTATAATACTGAAAAGGTACGAAAAAACTACTTGTTTGGTATCTTGTTGAGTTGCTATCGCACTAGAGTATTCAGAAGATTTGGGACTTGATTTTCAATTATACAATGTGTCTCATAGGAGTATTAGGGTTTAATCAGTCAGTTTTATACTTAAAACGGTTTACAATAAAGTGCAGGGGCTTATGTGCAATTATCGTAGGACTTTAAAATAGGGACCTTAATCTCATTTTTGAACTTCGGTGTAAGAGAGTTTTTGTCTTAAAATAGTTTGATGTATGTAGGGACAAAGTTTTGGGTGCAAATTCCGAAGTTTGATAAGTTGCTAAGGGTTCATTTATAATTTTAAGTAAATTTCTTTAAGTAAAAACCTCATTTTTACATAACTTAAGCTACGAATATCCAAACATGGTCTTATCTTATACCATTTTGATCAGAAAAATTAAATAAAATTTTTGGGAAAAAATTCAGAATTATCTGATTGGCCACGCGCCCTCACGCATGTGGTCAAAGTTTTTAGCTCTTCATCTTCCACCTCTCAAATTTGACTTTCTAGGGTTTAAACTTTGACTGAGGGTTTTTCCTTCATTGTTTTACCATTTGAGATGATTTCTTAACCAACTTAACCTGTTTTTTCATAAGGATTCCAAATATATAAGTTTCGTGGTTCGAATCTCAGGATAACTCGAGTTTCAAAACTGTGTTTTTTCATGAATTCGTGGGTTTATGGAGTATGGCAGGGTATCTTATGAATTGGGTTTGGTTTCTACTATGTGTGAGAGTAATTTGGTTTTGAATTTAAGTATTTTGATGGACTATAGGTCAAGAATTTTAGATTTATAGGTTTTGAGTTTTGAAAACACTTTCAGCTGATTAGCCTTATGTATTAACATTCATGGCTTTTCACCATTACACTCGACATCATGGAGTTATAATGAGTCTATTCATGGCTTTAAATAAGAGTTTTGGTTACTGTAATGGATTTCACCATTAAAGCCCAAACTTTAATGGGGTTCCTACCGTTTTCCTCTATTCTAGGCATTTCTGCACGTAAAATCTTGCATATTATGAGTGTTCTAACTATATTAACTATGCAGAAAACTACTAGAATTGAAATTAAAGCATAAAATGATGAGATCTATATTTGTCACTCTTTTTTGTATTTGGGTTTCACGAGTTCAATTTCTTTAACTTGAAATGAAAAAAATTGATCCCGAACATGTGGAGAAGCCTTGACAATACAATAGTAAAGATAGAGATGCGACGAAGCTAAAGCGATTGACTAAAATAAAGAGTGGTGAAGAACGGATAGGAGTTATAGATAATAATCTTGGGTGAGCAATAAATACTAGCAAAAAAGAATTAGCAAGTTATGGGGGTCTGTTGGTGAAGTACTTTGTGCCAATAACTTATTCAAGTTGGCCTAAAGTGCCAATAAAATTGAAAAATGATTTGTGAGATGTGATACAGGTAATATGATTGATTTACACATCTCGATTCTGTAGCTAATAGTTTTTCTCATTTTCATCCCTTTCATGTTTGTGTGATTAAACATTGCTAAGATTGTCTATCTTCACGTATTTATTAATCTCTCATTATAATTTGGTATTTTATAATTATTTGTAACATAACATCTTATTGACATATAAAGACTTTTAGCATGGGTATATGAATTCGAATTTTACCTATATCAATAGAAGGACATAAGAGACCAAATGACGAGTACAATAGACTTGTCTATGTTCCTCTTCTATGAGAGAATGGTGAAATTGAACTCACCATTACAAAGAATGGAACTACTGACTATTGTGGGTTTATGCCTACTGGGAAAAATCACCTGATAACATTGGGAAAAATTGGATTGATATTGTACTATATTGCATGAAATTTGAATAACATACCTAGGAAAAATTAGCTGATCAAAATTTAGACTGCTATAACAGTCCCAATCCAAACTCGTCGGACTGTATTGCTATTATTTGTGTTGTCTTATATTGTATTGATGATATTTTTTATATTTGTACTGCTATAGCAGTCCTAATCTGAACTCTTTGGACTGAAATTGTTCAACTATGCAAAATATGTTTTTAACATTAGGACTATTATAATATTATAGTTAGTATTATCTTTTACATGTTTTACCACAAACCTTGATTTTCAGTACATATTTGATGTTGATCCGAACACCAAGAAGATAATGTTGTCCTCTATGGGTTGTAGTTGGAGATCGTTCAAGACATAAATCATGTGATGTTAGATTAGACCATTGAGACGCCAGCGCGTGATTCTCAAACATCCTCAACCAAAATATAAGAAATTTATTAGTCGAGATATGTGGATTTAATTTGTTTGCAGCAGTCTAACCAAAGGATTTGAGGTATAATTGAAAAAACAATTCCATATTTGATTACACACGACATATTTGGATCTGTTACGGCCAGTGGTGATTTTTTCTTTTCTAATTTTTTTATTTTGATTTATAAGATAGTAAGCCAGGTACAAAGGGGTAAACGATTCAAGGTCAAATACAATCAGCATTTGAGTAAGAAGGGTTATGACGGTCGTGCTGAAGATGTGCTATGTTTTAGTTTGGGTGTTTTAATTAGATTTGTGATAGTTTAGACTTAAAGATTGAATTATTCTTTAATAATATTATTTTTTGTTTTATAATTTATAACAAAAAAAGAAGATGGGTTCAAAATATGAAGATGACATGAGTTTCTTATGGTTGAAAGGTCGTAGAAAGATGGTGAATATGGGGATGATTCAATAAAAAAAGGTGGTAGGAAAATGGTTAGTTTATTTAAATTATGACACAAGTTCTTTAATTTGATGTTTTAGTATATGATTTGAAATTTTGATAATATTTAGATCACATTATAAAAGATTGAATCAACTTTCTTGTAGGCTAAATTAAAAAGGCAGGTTAAGAGATGGTAATTTAATCACAGAATAAAGGAATGCCATTCTCACTATGACATTGGGCATGTGGGCCTTGTTCGGGGATTGGGATTCGGAGTTGTTCCCACGGGTACGTCAATCTTCTAAAGCGTGTTTCCAAGAGACATATTCGTCAGTTAGAATATGATTTAAGAAAAACAAAGAAAAGATTAAAAGCTATGGAAGCTCAGTTGAAGTTAATAAATGAGTGAACTTTTGCATCACCAACAATCGCACCCCGAGCCAAGAAAGTTGCTCCATTCATACGTGAAAGTGAAAATATAAATCATCCAAGTTCTGGGGGAAAGATTGCAACACAATCTCTTTGTTCGAGGGTATAATGACGTAAAGATTATCATACAAACACATACCATGGGGTTTAGTGAATTTTTTTTGTATTTATAATTTTTTTTATGTTTTTTTAGCATGCAGTTTAAAGATAATGGTGTAACACATACTGAAAAGTTACTACCTCATTCAATAACTGATGTAAAAAGTTACAAACCTTGTTCGATAGCTGGTGATAAAATTATGAAATAAGTTTCTTCTTCAATGGTAATGGGATCATTTTTTTCGATGGTGACAAATTTGTAGTTTTACTTGGTTGGGCTAGTAGGTTACTGAATTTTAATACATTGCCAAATATTAATGAGATTATTTTTCATAATTTAGTGTCGATAATGTAGGTTCGCTATTGAAAATAAAACTAACATCATTGTGAAGGGGATCATATTCGATAGGAATGGACCAAATGAGAAAATTCTTAATATAGTGTTGGGAGAAAACAATGACTGAGTCTCCATTTCTAAAGTTATCTCTCTTAGTGCCATCCTCCCGATACCCATTCCAAGTGAAATATATTATATGAAATATATTATTAGTTCATATATTGCATGGCCCAAATATTGGTGTTTTTAGGATGTGAGGTAAACTATCAGTTCTTATGTATATTTATAAGTCTGTGTTTGTCTTATGGAATGGCATTGTTTTCAGACATTTCACATAATTCAATGCATAATAAAATGGAAGTTGGGAAAAAACCATTCCATGATAATGAAAAGAATGACTCGAGTAAAATTAGATGCGGAAAAAATAAAAAGAATGTTGAGTGCACTTTGATAACAACCTTCACCCATGATTTATTGATAATGAAGACGAATCAAATAACGATTCTAGAGAAATATATGTTTGGAGAAGATAAGGATCAATGCTATGTTTTCAATAATGATTTGTTGGAATTTTGTGCATTGACGACTTTAGATGTCATGTGAATTGTTTCATACATGAAGTATAACTTAATTCAATCGTGGTATTTAAGACGTGAAGTGATTAATTTTGTTAATTACTTTTTTAAGTTCTTGCGTGATAAGTTTCAGTGCTCCCAAGATAAGTTTCAACTTTTTAATCCCAAGTCTTTCAATGGTATAAAAAAATTTGGTTTAACTCTACTTATTATTTTCCATTTTCTTTGACATGAATTAGTGAACAGATTATTAATCCGATCTCCTAATACACATCCCAAAATTATCTTTACATGTAGTGGGATTTACACATTGAACATCAATGGGAAAAGGACTAACACATTTAAGAGTTATATTAAGGTAAATTCCATCCTATGTCATATCTGTAATTTCACTACAAAATATATATACACACATTTAGAAGAATGTTATTAAGCAATTAGATTTCAATTCCAAAGTAAATTAAAGAAACTCTCTTAGTATAGAATCTCAAAAAATACTTAGATAAAATGTAGTATACATGATTGTTGTATATTGATTTATTGACTGGTTAACAACTACAAATAAAATCCAACCATAGCTAGTGCAAATATGAAATAAAAACTCATTTATGATCGCTTATAGTGGTCTAACGCCTTACATAATATATAGAACATATTGAGGATGGAGATCCTTCATCCATTCTTTTTAAAAGAAAGGATTAAAACTTTAAACAAGAAGTGTTCTACGAAAATTTACCCCCACGACGTAGTCACTCCAGAACATCGGGCCATTGGGTCAGAGAATGGAGAGTGGTTAGAAATATTCAAGTAAATGGTCAAGATTGTCATGATAAAACTATAATCCCTCCTAAAAAATCCAAAACTCAAATTGTCTAGCAAGAATTTAGACCTGATGTGAAACTATAGACACCACATTCTAGGACCTGCTAAGTCTCTCCTTTTTTCCCTAGAACCTTTCCCTTTCACTACAAATCGTGCGCAATTTGGATTTACGGATTGCATTCCATGACTGTTTTGCCAAAAATATCTGTACGAGACTGTCGATTGGCAAGTCCATTTCCTTGCCCATCAGTAGTGTATCTAGGGTCACCTGTCAATTGGCAGGGATAGGGTTATGTCGATCGACAGTCCCCCTACCCTATATAAGGAGGGCATGATCTCATTTCTAAAATACACCTCAGATCCATCAATATCAGTGATCTCAGCAACACTCTTTTGCAATCAGGGAAGTTCCATTGTGTGAAATTCCTTTCCATCTTTCATTCCCATTATTTTCATACCCAGTTTAGCAAAAATCTCTCTCTCTCTCTCATCCAACATCCATATCAACTTTCAAGGGATCTCATCAAGGATTAAGATCAAACCTCAAGTCTCCAAACAAGGTCCAAGTATACCTTCTCTCTCTAAATTTCATTAATTTCGCATCAGTTATATAAATTCTCAATTTATCTTTTACTTTGGATCATACACATTATTGTCTCATCCTTTATAAGTTATATTGCACATACTTTATTTTTTATAAAAAAATAAAAATAAGAAAAAGAAGGTTACACCAATAAATTTCGACAGGATATTCACCACATTTTTTAAACTAAAAATGCCTTTTCACACTTACAAAAATAATAAACTCTCGTTTGAATATATGGGATAAACCCCACCCTTGTGCCGTATGCGAACTATGTGGACTTTGATGCCTTTATGGGCTACATAGGCATTTCGAGCCAAAACCCAAGACTCGAGTCCAATTTTCCAATTTTCTAATTTTTATATTTCTCTCTTTCCATTATTTTATCCATACATTACTCATATATGACATACTTATGATTCATATCTGCGTTTTATCTAACAAATATTATCGTTTCATCATAACGATCAATATCTCAATAAGTGTGCACATCATATTTTCTAATTATCATTTTGAGAACATTCCTTTGGATGACCTCACTCTATCATTTCCATGATATGATTCGAATGATTCCAATCTCCATTTATATATACACGCACATACACTTCACAGAGAAATTAAGGAAAATAGTAACATAAGCCCATGAGAGATCGAAACGATGGGATGGATGCCTAACACCTTCTCTTTCGGTAACTTAGCCCCCGAACATCTAAAGTATTGGTTTTGTAAGCATCAATTTGTCTTTGATGACGCTCTTTTGAGGCGACGACATGTTCTTTTGCCTGTTTTGTGCAAAATAGGCTGGAGACTCCATCTCTTTACATCACCCCACATCGACGATGATCGAAGCGCTCTTAGACAAGGGCGTGAGATCTTCTCTCCCTCTCTGAGTGCGCGCGCACGAGAGCCAAAAACTACAAAATGGGATGAAAGATCCAAACTAGGGATGGCCATAGTGGCGATTCCGCTGGGGACTTTGTTAAGAGGATTAGACTCAGTTTGCATGGGTGTTATCATTTTCTACTTGTGTGCGTATGCACCTACCTGAATGTTCCCTTTTTTTCTCCTTTATTATTTCTTGTATATATCTACCTCGTGCTTATATCACTCCTCACTCACAAACTTTTAAATACTCTCCATGTAAACTTCACACTACTTACACATACGATCACTTATATCCACATATTGTACACACCACTTGGAATATCCATGCTTAGGTGACACTAGAACACACCTCCACTTATCACACTTGTATATATCCATTCTCACTCACACTTATCACGCACCACTTGTAGTTAATCCATCCTTAGGTTCACTACCATACACTCACTTATAGATATTCACACATCACTCACTGTCACATATCGATGCTTAGTATAATCTCCATGCTTTATTTAATTTTCATAATACTTGTACATTCTTCCTTATTAGTATAGTGCTCATCATGTAAAATAAAAATACACTCTCCATAATATACTAATCAAGAATCATGCATTTTGCACACCACATCACCAAAGAGCATGGCTATTGACCAAAATTTTACCCCGTACTGGTGGGCCACTTTATGATGGGAGCTGGTCCGATAGGTCGCAATTAGCCTAAGAAATATGACTCTCACCTTCCATTGGCCAAGTACCTTCGACGTATATCAAATGGTTCCCCCCGCATCGTACTTCTTGACCGAAGTTATGACGGGAGGTATATAGCAGGGAACTCGTTCACATACGTTGAGTATATCAAATTCTCTCTCACACGTACTGTCCCCATGAGGTATATAGTGAGGAAATTCACGTACACTTAGGTATATCAAATGGCTTGTCCACACGTATCGATTTCCTTTAAAACTAAGATATATATCCTGGAAGTCATGCCAAAGGGAAAAATCTTTCCATTAACCCAACAACTTCCAGGCATAAAACCTAGGGCACTCATATTTAGTTTACCGGTTACTACCCAAAACTCTGCTGAAATACCAGGTCGGAATGCTGCCCAAATTTTTGCGCAATTTCGTCTTTTAAAAACAGGACCCTGCCCATGAACTTGGCAACAAGTTAAACCATGTTTTACATATTTTTTAAACCCAATTTTTACCAGGTTAGGGTCCCATTCGACATTGCTTTTGCATTTAGGTAAACCTAATATAAGTGAAAACATGATAATAATAAAAATCATGCAGAGACTCTTCTCTCGTTTTTCCCTCTTTCCTTACCATAAGTGTAAAAAACATCCCCCCCTTCAAATTACCAAAAAACATTTTTTCTCCTTTTATCAAAAAAAAATATTACCGAAAAATGTTTCATCGTTCCTTTTCCAAAAAATATAAAAAATATTTTCCTCTTTTTTCTAAATGATTCTTCCCTTTTTGTATTAAAAATAAACCTGAATCATTTTTCTTCTCAGTCGATCGCATACCCGACCCTTGGCCTAGCTCCTTATTGGCTTCGGTCTTCAATCAAACCACCCCAAAGCTTCGTCAGTTCTCACGCTACTTCTGAGTTAGGAATCCACTCTCACCCACTATCTATGGAGAACACATGCCAAGTACCGAATGTGCAGCCTGATTTGATGATGGTTCTAGTCCAGCTTCCCGGCAAGATTGACAACCTTCAAACTAAGGTTCATTAGATGCATTAAAACCGAATCCATATCCCTGAAGAGCCCAAGGTCCTCTTCCCTCGCTCTATGGGTTCTTTGCACCTAAGCCTATTTAGGTCTTGAAAGAGTATAATCACGCTCCATGTTCCCCCCTGCTAATGGGCAGTCGCCAACTCAACTCCCTATGACGAATCTTTCCCATCCAGGAGCTAACTGCTAGTACCTATTGATCCAAAGGAAGAAGAGTTAAACTAGGTCAAAGAGGACCTTAAGATATTGACCAAGAAGTTTGACCAAGTCTAAATCTCTGGGAACTATATTGATTACACCCATATGTCTCCCTACCCTAAATCAAGGTTGCCAAAAAAGTTCAAGATGCCCAACATTGATAAGTTCGGGGGTAACGAGCCCCTAATCTCTCATCTTCAAAGTTACCACTGATCCATGACTCTCCTACGTGCCTCCGAGGAAATAATAGCCCAAATTATCCACTGACTTTGAAGGAAAACTCTCTTCGTTGGTTTCTATCCCTTGAAGAATCTAGAATTCGCGATTAGTTTCCATCCCATGCATTCATGTAACATTATAAGTACAACGAGGAGTTGGAGGTTACATGCCTTGATTTAGAACTTCTCAAGAAGAACCCCAGAGAAATTGTATGTAATTTCATAGCAAGGTGGAGGGAGAAAGAAGCCACCATGACCAACCGGCGTTCCTAAGAGGAGCAAGTCAGTACTGTGAAGAAAACAATTCTTACCCCATGTCCGAGCGACGATGGGAGGACACTATTACCCCATTTTTGAGCCCTATGGGAAGAAAGAATGGATCTTTACGAAAGTATTGCTAAGACAGAGGTTGAGTCAAAGAAAGTATCCAGATAGCTTGCTCCAAGAAAATATGAGAAGCCAGCCAATATCTCAGTTTTAACCATCAATAACACCTCTCAGGCTGCCACTTCATGGGCACCACAAAGTCATGCCAATCGAGTCAGAAAAGAATAAATTGAGATTCGTGCTCCCCTCTCCAAAGTCTACCATGCTCTTTTAAGACAAAATCTCATCAAGCCATTTACCCTCGTCCATTACCAAACGCACTTCCCAAAAATTTGAAGCCCGACGCCCATTGTGATTTCCATCAAAATGCCAGCCAGATCACTGACCAGTGTTTCCTTCTCCAGAATGTAATCTAAGGTCTGATTGATTGAGGTGTCATCGTCCCACCAGCCAAGCCTAAGCCAAAAATAACTCTCAATCCACTCCCAAATCATGAAAATGCTATCTTCCTAGAAAATGACCTAGAATTTGACCCGCCTACCCAAATTGTACCCAGTAAATCACCCATTATACCCGAGTATTCACCCAAAGCCCTCAAAGTTTGCCCATATTTTCTCTTACACCCTACACGTTTTGTCGATCAGGCCCTGTCGCTTCTTACAAGATCATGTATTATCATTCGTACCCATTTCAGAGGGAAAAATATGGAATTGCCAGCGGTACAGAACTAGCTCCTAAAATTCGGGCTAAAGTTTCCCTCAGAAATGATCATTCACTGGATAAAGTTTAACACATTATTTATGGAAGCTCGAAAGTGGGCTTAAGAGTCAAATGATTGGGTGGTACCTGCCAACTAAGTCAGTTTAGATGATGCCATCTGGATTATGACAGACTTGTTCTGATAGACTAGTGAAATTTATAATATGTTTGAACTACTCTATGCTTTGAAAATATAAGGGCGCTTGGTCCCATCTTTTATGTATCTCCCCTTTAAGTGGGAGGATTTATATGAAGAGGTTGTAGAGGTTATAAAATGCATCGACTTCTCGTGGAAGGATGACATGATTTCCACCAGATGGGGAGACAAATTTGATAGTTCATATGAAGAGCCAAGCCAAGAAAAGACTAGCTTGGTGATCAGTGTATGCGGGATGGTATCATTTGAAGATCTCTTAGGAGAGATCAATAAAGTGGCTGAACATCTCGAGATAGATAAAGAAATAGGGTTTCTATTTTTCCCCTCTTCTGACTAGATCTAGGAGGCACTACCAGAGTCCAAACCCTCAATCAACAACTACGGATAAAGGAAAAAGTATACATAGAAACTCCCTATTCCATAAATAACCATTGAGGAGAGTAATATCCTCTACCAATTGAAGAATAATCAAGAAAGCATCACCTTATAGGGACTTTTCATATCTTCCCAACTGCACCGGAATGCCTTGATTAAATTACTCACCGAGCCCACAGTCCCTCCTTCCACGACTCTAGAAGAAGCCATGAACTTGGTTAGATCTCTAACCTCTACTGGAATGCTCTCCTTCTCCGAGGAGGAAATCCATAAGTAAGGTCCCAATCACAACTTTAATCTCAACATCTATGGTAAAGTGATGGGGAAGGTATTCCCACTTTCACTCATCGACAACGGATCAACACTCAATGTTTGCCCATTAAGGAACCTCAATTATTTGCGTTTGAAAGTGAGCGACCTTGCTCCAACTTCCGCAGCGGTGCGTGATTATGACAATAATTTCCTAGAGGTAATGGGATCCATAAAGCTTGCAATAGGGGTTGGCCCAATAATTCTCGTTATTAAATTCCAAGTCATCGACATACCATCTTGTTTCAACCTATTGCTTGGATGATCGTGGTTCACAGTATCAAGGGGGTATCCTCCTCTCTCTATAAGAAATTGAAGTTCTTTACCAAAAGGCATGTCATCACCATCTTGGGCGACGATGATAATACCGATAATGCAAGCTCCACTAACCCAATACTGGAGATACAAAATGGGGCCAATGAAAGGTTTTTGTCTGCTTTTCAAGTCGAACCACTTCCAATCCCAGCAGGGGATGATTTCAAAAATAGATTCTGTCTAGAGAACAACCCTCACGACAATGTCAAAGTGATACAAATGTTTAAGAATATGCACTTCATGCCCAAACTGGTCTAAAACAATGGCAACAGGGAATACTGGAACCTATAGGGTTGAAGAAGGCCTTTCCTCTATGTGGCCTGGGTTATCAACCATCATCAGAGGAACTCATGATTCTCTGCCAACATTAGTTAAAGATAAGTCTAGAAAGTGACAAGGTTATCTCAAGAGATTCCTTGAAAGGGAGATTCATCAAAGAAGGTGAATATTTCCCCTTTTGTTTCTTTTTTGAATCGTTGTATGATCATGTGGACAAAAAGATGAAGATAGGGATGGAGATTTTGTTCCAAGATAGTTACTACTGGGTCAAAGATTCCCAGCATCATGTGGTACCACTCATTGATAAGATAATAGTTGTTACCGAGGTTTCCAAAGGAAGTGACTCCAAAGACTCATTCAATTTGTAGACTCTGGGGCTAACACTTTTCATGATCCACTCAGGCGCTACATCGTCGGATCCATCCATCCTGATCAAAGATGTTGATACACCCTTCCTCAACTGAAATGATATACTAGTACCACCTATTGAAATGTAACCCAAACCAGATATTTATCCTATTTTTTTCTTCAATTGTTACTTATTCTGATCACAATCTAATCGAGTCCTCCTTCGATGCGCATCTCAATGTTGTTTTTCCCAAGAATGAAATAAATGAAGATTTTGAGTATCTTGTTGTGCCTTACTTGAATTGTCTTGATTCTAAGAAAACTATGAATGATGATGATTTGTAAATGAACAATTCTTAATTGATCTAATTAAGGTTAATAATAAACAACATAACCACATTCAAATTAATGAAGATCAAATTATTGTTATTAACCTCGGTTCCAGTAGATAACTTCGCGAGATTATGATAGGATCTACCCTTGACGAGCATGACCGCACGCAACTCAAAGAACCATTGAAGGAATTTGTGGACATCTTTGCACGGTCCTATGATGACATTCCCAACATCGAACCCGAGGTCGCCCAGCACGAGATTCTAACTCTCTCCGAATACAAATCGATTAAACATAAAATGTGAAAGCTTCGCACCGAATGGTCATTTAAGAATAAGGAAGATACGGTCAAATAGTGGAACGTAGGCTTCATCCGGGTGATAGAAGAACCCAAATGGTTAGCCAATATTGTACCCTGTACCAAAATCAGGAGGAAAAGTTCGCATGTGCATTGATTACTAAGATTTGAACAAGGCATCTATGAAAGATGATTACCCACTGCCCAATATCGACATGATTGTGGACAACACGAGCAGTCATGGTCACAAGTCGTTTGTTGACGAGTTAATCAAATAGAATTAGATCAAGATGCACCCTGATCATCAAGAAAAAACTGCATTTATCACCCCCTGGGGAGTTTTTTATTACACGGTTATGCCATTCGGTCTAAAAAATGCAGGGGCTACCTACCAAAGGGCTTCCATAACCATCTTGCACAATCTGATTCACAAATAAGTCGAGGTGTACATGGATGATATGATTATCAAGTATAAGACTCGATAAGGTCATGTTCCCACTCTCTGGAAGTTCTTCGAATGACTACATTGATACTAGATGCCACTTAACCCACAATAATATGTTTTTGGCATTACCAAAGGAAAACTTTTGGGATTCATGGTTAGCGAGAAGGGGATTGAAGAAAATCCTACCAAACTGAAAGCCATACTTGAGATGCCACCACCCCAAACGAAGAAAGAAGTCCGAGAATTCTTGAAAAAAATATAGTATTTCAGTCGGTTGATCATCCAGTTGACTTATTTTTATGAACCCATCTCCAAACTCCTCCAAAAAGATTCTACCAAAGTTTTGAACGAAGCTTGTCTGGAAGCCTTTGACCGAATCAAGCAATATCTAACCTGACCTCCGGTACGCATGCCACCACATACTGGTCTCCCTCTACTCCAATACTTGACCGTAAAAGATACCTCAGTTGGGGCTCTATTAACCCAATACCTTAAAGAATCCCCAAAAAAGAGGGCCATCTACTATGACAGCCATTGATTCACTCGAGTATGAAGTCAACTACACAACCTTAGAGAAAGCATGTGTCGCCCTTGTCTAGGTCACTCAAAAATTCTGACATTACACCCTTGCTTTTCCTATAAGACTTGTGTCCTGAATAGATCCCATCAAATAATTGCACGATAAACCTTCCCTATCTAGTCAGATGGACCAATGGCTAATGCAGCTAGTCGAGTTCGATATTGTGTATATCATGCAGAAATCCTTGAAAGGAAGAGTTATCTCTGACTACCTTGCTAATTACCCTATGGAAGAAGCCGACGCCTGGATCTCTGAATTCCCAGATAAAGACATCCTTTTCACCTCTCAGGAAGACCTCCGATGGAAAATGTTCTTTGATGATTCCGCCAAGAAGAAAGGATACAAAATTAGGATAGTCCAAATTTCCCCTGATGATTCTCACACTACTATTGCCATAAAGTTTGATTTTACCTGCACTAATAACATGACCGAATACGAGACATTCATAGTAGGCCTCTAAGTAGCCCTAAAGAAAGGAATCCAATTCCTAGATGTCTACGGGGATTCATCCCTTATCATCGGACATGTCCTTAGAAAATGGAAAGTCCAAGATGAAAACCTCTTACCCTTTCATGCCCACCTAGAAGTGCTGGCCCCCAGTTCTGAGATATCACCTTCCACTACTTTCATCGAATAAGAAACATCTTAGCCGATGCCATTGCTACTTTAGCCTCTAGGGTCGATATGCCCGAAGAAATAATGATGGCCCCTTTCCTAATCCAGAAACAGGCTAAACCAACCCACTGTTACCACATTGAACTCATCACAAAAAAGGACTCCAAAATGACCAAGTGATGGTATTATGACATTTGGCACCTCCTCAAGAACAGTAGGTACCCCCAAGATGCCAAGAAGAAAGATCAAGCAACCCTCGGCAAACTGGGCCAGTTTTACTGGCTTCCCAGTACATTGTCTGTGATAAAGAACTATTTAAGAGAAACTTCGATGAAACACATCTACACTGCATTATAGGGGCTAACATTAAAGAAATGATGAAGAAGATCCACAGCAAGGAGTGTGGATAAAACATTAATGGCCATATGCTCGCTAATAAGATTAGCCGACAGGGTTACTATTGGACAACCATGATTTGGGATTACACTGCCTATGTGTATAGATGCCTTAAGTGCCAATAGTTTTCCAATCTCTAGCACTTGACTCTGTGATAATTATACAACATGACCTCTCCCTAGTCATTTTCCACATGGGGAATCAATTTTATAGGGAAAGTTACACCCAAAGCCTCCAATGGGCACGAGTTCATCCTGGTTACTATTGATTACTTCCCCAAGTGGGTCAAAGCCGAGTCATACATAGTGTTGAATGCCAAAAGGGTAGACAAGTTCATCGAAAAGAACATCATCTATCGATACGGGGTTCCCCATGAATTACTATCAGATAAATGGTTACTTTTCGAGGAAGAATTCATAGAATTGTTCAACGAGTATGGGATTCAGAGACAAAAATCTTATCCCTACCGACCACATACCAATGGTGCAGTTGAAGACGCCATTTATATCCTCAAAGAAATTATCAGCAAGAAGACCGAGAGTTATCGAGATTGGGCCGATCGGATCCCTTACACCCTTTGTTGCTCTTGGTTGAAAGAAGACTAGCATCAGAGCCGACTTGACGATTTGTTGCTCTTGGTTGAAAGAAGACTAAAGGATCTATATTATATATAGGGGTCCCATCGCTGGATAACGTGATTATTAAATAAGAGAGTTAAGGACCGCGGTTTTCGAGAGGGGAATCAACCCTAAAAAAAATCATAGAACCCGTCTGGGACCCTAAAGGGAAATTCAAGACAAACTAGTGTGTCCCCTACATCATGAAGAAGATCCTATCTGGTGGCACCACTATGCTCACTGACCTTGACGGAGAAGAAATGGCGCATCCAGTCAACCTAGACCATCTCAAGAAATTCTACTCCTAGTCCGAAATCTCGGCGCGTTACGACTCCTCTCATATCCCTTCTATTCTTAAAAAAAATTCTTAATTTCCCTCGACTCAAAACTACTTGGGGCCTGATCCTCTAAAACCATTTTTTTCTTTCAAAAAATGAAACTCATAAATTTTTCAAAACCCCCTAGAGGTATGTAGGCAACTCATACGCTTTACATGGGCACAACCCCTATTTTTTTATAAAATGCTATTCTTTTATTACCTTCCAGAACGACAATTTATTTTATCATTTATTTGAACAAAAGGATTATGTATGACTTAGCGATTGGTATAGATAATTCAAATGTAAAATTCATCAAGAGGCACAACAATATAATTAAAATCCTTTTTTATTCCATTATGGGAAAATTCCGTACGATTACCCGAAATATCGGCATAGCGAGTCAAACAACTACCCCCTCTAACCTAATTTTCCTAAAAATAAAATCAGACAAAGTTACTCCTAAACAAACTAACTAAACCTTCCTAATTTATTCCCATAACCAAATACATAACGAACTTTACAAAACACCCTACCCATAGCTACAAGAAGATCAAGCTCCATTATCATCTACATATTGGGGTCCCCAAACTTCCCCTGCTTAGACAGTATGCCAAAGGCGCTCCGTGGAACGGTAAGCTCAGACCAGCCTAGGAAAAACCACCACTCCTCCCTCCATGCTGTCAAATATGGCAAGCCACCTCTTCCCAATCTCCTCGTCCAACATCTTATCCATTACCCTCCTCCATAGCCATTTCATGTAGTCTTCAGAAACATGCGAAACTCTTATACTAGATTGGGAAGGACGAGTTGACGGTCGACGAATCTCCCACAAAGAGCCCAACTGTATACGTATGCCTTCCGTCAAATCCTCTATAGGGATTCCACATGAAAGAAATCCATAATACGGGAAGGAACCTTCACTACCCAATCCAGATCCCCCATCACACGAGGCAGATGGCATAAAATATGAAGGAAACAAAATCGAATCCCGAATATGAAGTGTCACGAAAGCCACGTAGTCCTGGATGTCCATCAGCCATATAGTCGACACCCAGACATGCTACAAGAAAAAAAAGAACAAATCAGTCAAACTAAAGCAAATAAATAATCCAAAATACAAAAGGCAAAAGAAAAAGTTATACTTGTGGATGGAGAACATCCTTCGTCAGCCCCAAAACCTACGATTCCATCGCATTGGGGCAATGCATCATACTTACTGACCCTCACCCAGGCAGTCTGATATTATAAGAGGGAGAAGCAAGGCAAAAAAATGGAACCTCGAAAGACGCTGCTACTAACATTGATTCACCACTAGCGCTGTGGTCAGACCCCACTGGCCAACTCGTACCCCTACTTGAAGTCATAGTAGGCAGAGGCATATTCACCACATCATAGATGCATGAAGATATCATCCAGCTCATCGTAAAATCAAGGTAGTTGTAGGTCGCCACCATGTATGGGTACAAAGAATAGGGCTCACCGATCATTACCGCCACCCGGGACTCCTTCGACATCTCTCAGACTTGTCTCATATATATCGAGGTCATCATTGGTGGGACTAACACCCCATCCTCCACATATTTTTGAACTACTCTCTCTCCCAAATACCAGGAGTAGCCAAACTCATGCTCCAGCAGTCGATGCATCTACACATTCCCTCTGGTCACCCCCGTGTATTAGATGGTCATCCCTCGGGAATAGAAGGTCACCTACATTTTGCTAAGATAAAGTCAATAGTTGCACAAAGGAAATGCCGCAGAAAAGGATTCAAAAGAGAAAAGAAGAAATAACTTGGTCACTCATCAGGGCATTCAAGACCTAACGCATCGCAACCAAAAAGAGAGATCGCTTCGACTTTCGGTTTGACTTCCGTCACCGATACATTCGGCAGAATTCCCCCACCGACTCATCACGTAAACCAATCAAATTGGCATTGGGACTGGTCACCTCGTGGAACCATGTCTGTTAAAGGACAAGGGTCAGTGAACAAAAGAAATCATAAAAGAAAGAAAAGAAAATGAATAAAGGAAAAATGCAAAAATAAAAATACCTCCAGAAGATAAGTGGCTCCGGTAAAAGTGTGCCGAAAACACCGATTGAAAGAATCCAAAGATGAATAAAGGGTCGCCAAAGTCAGTTCCCCAGTCAAAGAGATGGATATTCAAAAATCCCCTCAAGTATGGTAAAAACTACAAGTGGACGACGTAACCACTCGACACCACCAAAAACCCTCTCCACAACAAAAGAATAAATAAATGATCCATCTGACGAATGTGCAGCCCGTTGGTCTCGTTAATCTATCGACTCAGTAAAACCTCTCGAAGAAGAGATATATGAATCGAATCTCCCAAGACTATTTATCTGACATTGACTAACACCACCTTCACTACCGCCAGTGTCACTTTCAGGGACCGGTACACTTCTATTTGCATCCCCTCTTAGTTTATCCCTAACAACCGTCAATGAGAGTCACTGTCATCTTCCAAAACTCCAATTGTATAGTGTGGGTAGTATCCCACCACTCTCCCCCAGAGCATACAGAACGGCCGTCAAGCGGGACCTCTTATCCAATGTAGACGCCAGGAAACCGAAACTAGCAGAAGAAACCATTCAATGCACCACTCCAGGAAGTTTCTCCCACACATATCTAAACCTCATCATACCACTTGAAAGAAGACTCATCGCAACAGTATTAGTCTGTCAAAACAAAAGAGAGACCTTTGGTCAAAATTTGAAGAAACAACAAAATGAAAAAGAAAAGTGAGAAAAGGAATACCAAAATTTTTTAGTACTTACATAACCCTCAGAGTTCCTCACCCTAGACGATCGATGGTGCGCAGGCTCATGCAGAAGAGTACGCTCATCAATAACAGGCTCGAATATATCAAAGGTGTTCTCATTGCCCAACGCTAAAGGCAACCTGGCCCGACACTCCAAGTCCGCCCAATCTTCAACACCTATCCATGCCACTTGAGTCTCATAGCCTGAAAAATCTGCCATTTTTTAAAACTGAAATGTGGAAAAGATGCAGGAGAAGATCGCAGAAGAAAGAAGCAGAAGATAAGAAAGTTGGAAGATATGAAAAATGAAGAGAACTCGCTCCTTTTATAGGACGCTAAGGGATACACCAATCGACACTGTCCCCTCCCCTTCATAAGGCAGTCCAAAAGATCGTGCCAGTGCCATTTAACAACTCCTAAAACCTACCGGTCGGCAATCCCCTAAAATTCCATAGCAAAAAATCCCCAAAAATACAAGAAAATTCCAAAAAATTTCCTAAAATTACCCAATATATACTGGAATATTTCTTCACCAAGAAAATCATTTTTTAAATCCCCCATGTCCCTAGTCGAATTAATACCATATTTTTATCCCCAGCTTTAAAAACCCTAAAAATCAGCACACCCATTACCACTCCCCAACGGAATCTTGAGAACTTCATATTCAACAAAAATCATGTGCCTCCTCAGTAGAGCTACCCATTTTCCAGTAGGAATTCCCGAATAAAACTTTTTAAAAAAAATTCCATTTTTTCCAAAATCCCTCCTGGAAACTCATTCCCCAGCTAAATCCTAAAACCTCAAGTTATTAACTCTCCCGAAGTGGAATTTCCAGATTAATATTTTTAGCTCTTCTCAAAAGACATAATCCCTAGATAGATGTCTCTTCTACCGTAAAGTCTCCAAATAAGGTAAATTTAAAATTCCCCAGGAAATCTATTCCTCGCACCTCAACTTAAGGTCCTCATAATTGACCTCGACCCTTAGAATTGATCGATTCTACTTAAGGTCCTCATAATTGACCTCGACCCTCAGAATATGTCCCTCTCTACTTAAGGTCCTCAGAATTGACCTCGAACCTCAGAATCGGTAGCCTCAACTTTAAGCGTGCAAAATAGGCCTCGACCCATAGAATTGGCTGTCCCTACTTAAGGTCCTCAGAATTAACATCAACCCCAGAATTGGTCATCCCTACTTAAGGTCCTCATAATTGACCTCGACCCTCAGAATATGTTGTTCCCACTTAAGGTCCTCAGAATTGACCTTGACCCTCTGAATTGGTCTCTCCCACTTAAGGTCCTCAGATTTGACCTCGATCCTCAGAATTGATCGCTCCCTACTTAAGGTCCTCATAATTAACCTCGACCCTCAGAATTGGTAGTTCTTACGTAAGGTCCTCAGAATTGACCTCGACCCTCATAATTGGTCGCTCCCTACCTTAAGGTCCTTGGAATTGACCTCAATCCTCAGAATTAGGTTCTTGCTACTTAAGGTCCTCATAACTGACCTCGATCCTCAAAATTATTCGCCTCTACTTAAAGTCCTCAGTATTGACCTCAACCCATAGAATTGGTTGCTTCTACTGAAGGTCCTCAGAATTGGTCGCTCCCACTTAAGGCCCTCAGAATTGGCCCCAACCCTCAGAATTGGTCGCTCCAACTTAAGGTCCTCTAAGAATTGGTCTCTCCCACCTTAGGTCATCAGAATTGACCTCGACTCTCTAAATTAGTCATCCTCGTCCCTTATTGATCCCCGAAATTGACCTCGATTTAAAACATAATGTGGTGTTTATTTCATGGCTTTCACTTGTTTCAAGATGATTCGTCGAGGGGCTCTATAGACACCAAATTCTAGGATCCTCTAAGTCTCTTCTTAGGGCCCTAGCACCTCCCCCTTTCACTACAGACTCTAGGTCATACTCCGAGTACCGATCTAGAGGCCATCGAGTGCTTCCAGGACCCATTTGACTCCGTTCAACACCATCTTCAAAATAAAATCTCAATTAGTCTTTGAAAGGCTCTGAATCCACTTTCTAATGGTTCATCCCGTGCATGAATTGGTATAAAGGTTCAGAGGAACGAACCATTGTACTACCAAAAATTGATTTAGAGGCCACGGGGCACTCCCGAGCCCTGTCTTGACCCCAATCAACTTCACCATCAAAGTGAAAGCTCAATAAATATTTAAATGGCACTGAAACTCCATTCCAGTAGTCTACCCCGTTCATGAAATGGCATAAAGGTTCGGATGAATGATTCGACTTCCCTAAAAAATTGATCCAGAGGCCACCCGGCGCTCTCAGGCTCCGTTTGATCAAGGTAAACTCTTCATCTTGGACAATACTAAATGAATCTTTGAAAGGAACTGGATACCCTTTCAAATGGTCAACCTAGTGCACAAATCATCCTTGCGGTATGAACGAACAATTTGTTTTACTCTGAAAGGTCATCGGGAGCTTCAGGCCCCAGTTGACTAAGTCAACTCTCCAAATCAAGCGAAGATCTTTGAAACATCAAAGTAACTCACATAACCTTTCCAATGGTCAACCCCGTTCATGATTCTGACTTACAATTTGGATGAATGATCCATTATCGTCCGATAATCTTTCGTCCAATGAACTTACAGGCACTTTTGAGCCCTATTTGATCAAAAGTCAACTCCCGAACCCGAGAGTGAACCAAAGTACTCTTTAATATACCTGAATTAACTTTCTAATGGTATGCCCCATGCATGATTTGGATTTATGAATTACGCTCTGGGACCATTTTTTTGAAAAAATCTACACGAGACTGTCGATTGGCAGGTCCATTTCCTTGCCCATCAGCAGTGTGTCTAGGGTCACCTGTTGATTGGCAGGGCTAGGGATATTTCGATCGGAAGTCCCCTATTGGCCCCTTATTTTTTAAATCATACTTTCCTTTAAGGATGATGAAACACTTTTTCTTTTTGAAAAACTCCTTTTCAAATATTATGTGCACCAATTTTAACTTAAGCAAATTTTATCTTGATTTATTATAAACATGCATCTTGTGATTGAAGAAAGCAAAGTAAGGAAAAGAATACTCACAACATTGGATGTACGAGGAAACCACAACGGGAAGAAATCTCGAACGGACCAAGCTAGACAATCACTATGAATGTGGATTTACAAGGAACAGACACAAGTCTTGCTCAATGACTCGATCCCCCATGAGACTTGACGCTCTTCTAATCTTCAACCACTCCTCTCATAGTGCCCACACGAATCCTTCCACTATACCTGTCCACAGTAGTCACCTCTACGAATGCCTTGGTTTCCACCGATATAGCTTGTAATGTCTATGATGTTGAACACGGCTCTTCCCCTTCTCCACCGCAAAATCCAATAATTTTTTATGTGGAACAAACTCTTCTTGGTGCAACAAAATATCACAATAGCATATAGTGATGAAAAATCGGATCTTTGAAACTATGAGGATGTGTTTAGACTTAAAAACCTTTGAAAACTTTTGTGTAGAAACGTACTGTTACAAAAACTAAATTTTGGACTGCACACACACGAAATTCTGATGGGACACATGCCTTAAATAATTTCCTTAAGTCGGTGGCTCGCTTAAGCGACTTTGTCCTGCCGCTCGAACGAGATGGACATCTCACTCGAACGACTGGTCAGTTCATTTGAACAATGCGTGAATTAGAGTCCTAACTAAACACTCCTCTAATCCATCCTTATCAGAATAAAACGAAATGTAAACCATTTCAAACACTTTAAAAATATATTAAAATCATTTATTTAATAAAATAACATCCTTAAATATTTTAAAATAAATTTTGAGTCCCATTAATATTATGTATTCACACCTGAGTGATCTCCAAATGCAATTAAACTTGAAGACAAAATATGCCCCATAAACCGGCATGAGAAATTCTGTGAAGCTTTGCCGTAACGTCTTCAATAAACTTCAATACATCATAGTCTATGTTGGAATGTGAAAATAAAAATATGACCTATGACTCAAACGTGTTTTGTTTGGGGTATAAGTCAAATAAACATACAACGGGCTCAATTGAAAAAAAAATTCCCTACATCCCCCTTCCCTATATAAGGAGGACATGAGTTCACTTCTAAGACACACCTTAGATCCATAAATATCAGTGATCTCTGCAATGTTTTCTGCAATCAGTGAAGTTCCCTAATGTGAAATTCCTTTCCATCTTTCATTCCCATCATTTTCATACCCTATTTAGCAAAATTTTCCTTCTCTCTCATCCAACATCCATCTCAACTTGCAAGGGATCTCATCAAGGATCAAGATCATGCCTCAAGTCTGCAAAGAAGGTCCAAATATCCCTTCTCTCTCTCTCTCTCTCTCTCTCTCTCTCTCTCTCTCTCTCTCTCTCTCTCTCTCTCTCTCTCTCTCTGTCTCTCTCTCTTTCTCTCTCTCCAAATTTCGCATCAGTTGTATAAATTCTCAATTTAACTTTTAATTTAGATCATACACATTAATATCTCATCCTTTATTAGTTATATTTCACATACTTTATTTTCTATAAAAAAACAAAATAAAGAAAAAGAGGGTTACACCCATAAATTTCGACGACATTACTCACAACAGTTTCTCAAAACTAAAAATACCTTTTACACACATAAACACATAATAAACTCCCGTTTGAATCTATGGGATAAACCCCACCCTTGTGCCGTATGCGAACTACGTGGACTTTGATGCCTTTATAGGCTATGTAGGCATTTCGGGCCAAAATCCGAGACTCGAGTCCAATTTTCTAATTTTTCAATTTTCCAATTTTTATATTTCTCTCTTTCCATTATTTTATATATGCCATACCTGTGATTCATATTTGCGTTTTATCTAACAAATATTATTGTTTCATCATAACGATGAATATCCCAATAAGTGCAGACATGATACTTTCTAATTATTATTTGGGAAACATTCCTTTGGATAACGTCACTCTATCTTTTCCATGATATGAATCGAACAATTTTGATCTTCATTTATATATACACGCGCACACACTTCACGGAGAAATTAAGAAAAATAGTAATATAAGCCCATGAGAAACCAAAAGGGCAGTATGGGTGCCTAACACCTTTCCATTTCTTAACTTAGCCCCCAAACCTCTGAAATATTAGTTTTGTAAGCATCGGTTTGTCTTTGATACCGCTCTCTCGAGGCGACGACATGTTCTTTTTCGTGTTTTGTACAAAATAGGTTGGCGACTGCATCTATTTACATCACCCCACATCGACGACGACCAAAATGCTCCTAGAAAAGGGCGCGAGACCTTCTATCTCTCTCCGAGTGCACACGCGTGAGCATCAGAACCCTGATATAGGAGGAAAGAGCCAAAGAAGGAATGTCCACAAAAACCTACAACTACTACTGAACCAACCAATACTAATGTTGTTAATGGAAACAAATCAACTGATTGTTTGGTCTATCATGTTGAAGTCGAGGATATGGATTTCCATACGTGCGATATCAAACTAATATTATTTTTATAGATGTGGGTAGCCTTGTGTACAATTTATATGATCAATCATGTGCAATTTAATACAACTAAAGATAATCCAAATCATATGTGTCATACTGACATCAACAATGACTCTCACCAAACTGTGAACTATGTAGGCCCATATACAACTACTAAAAATTCAACTCTGCTTAGTTCTCATTCTCTAAACATTGATTATGCGAAAAAATTCCATATTGTGACTAATGTAGCCCCTTATACAATTGCTAAAGCTCCAACATTGATAAATACTCAACCTCAAAGAAATGCTTTTGCTTAGAAATTCATCCATAACTCTTAGGTTGAGATGATTGATGAGGAAAATAATGATGACTTGGCTACCTCCTCTACTGGTGAGCATCACATTGGGGAAAAAAATGCTAAGGAAGCAAATTATAGATAATTGTGAAAACATATCTATCAAAGTTAGGTTTGGTGTCTCCTCATTAGCTATCAAAACGATAGATAACAACTCTGGGTAATGTGGTATTAACTAATTGATTATATAGTATGTTTGAGTGTCTCAATAAATGATAGACAAATGTAAAAACATTAAATAGTCATATGTAGGTTATGGTGGGATACTATACTAAATAAATATAATTAAGTAAGTTGCTGATGCCGATCCCCAATTGTAAGGACATAATGTGCGTAGTCCTGTTTACATTAATGTATGTCGTATACTACTACAAGCATCGAAGACTTATTCAAGTTCAATCATGCGTCAAGACGGATTCGAATATCAACGTTCTTAAACCAAGACGTATCCGCGAGATTAGTTTTTGGAAAGGTTGTCTTTAAGTACCTTAATGGTTCATTTAAAGTGTTGGGATAATTTTTCAAAAATATTTTCAAACACTTGAGGCGGAGTTTTTCATCAAAGAATTTTTTCTAAGTGTTGAGGTGAATTTTTAAATAAAAAAAAAAAAATATTTTTGCCTCGTTGTTCGAGCGACTTGAGCTTCTCATTCGAGAAAAAGGTTGAAGCCACGCAAAGCTCGTTCGAGCGACATGGTGATTTTGTTTGAGTGATATAAAGTGTGTTAATCGTTTCCGTTTTCTTTAGGAAGACCTGACATTTTTCATTCTACACGAACTGCAAACTAGCATAATTCTTTGTCTTCTTTATTTAAGGGTTTAATCTTTTTTGTTTTCAATTCACGAAACATCCCAATCTTTATGTGAATTGTTTTGGAACCCAAGATTCAACTTTGGTGAAATTATTTCTTTGTGGAGTGTTATCTCTACGGTTGATCACGACTGTGTGTCAATTGGGAGTGCTCGTGGGTGTTCATGGCTGAATTGGACTGCGTGTTCTTATGGGCTACTGTGATCGTTCCATTATTGACTCTAGGTTACGTGTCTATGTAATTTTTCTGAGGAGTAATAAAAAGTTGCGATTTGTTTTACATAGTGAAATAAAAAGGTTTTACCCGAAAGATTTTTTTTCGTGAAATCTGTGAGTTAGTAATTTTGTTTGTGATGGTTTGATTTCACACACGTGATTGTATGTTTAGGGATGAATTAATTTAGTTCGAAAATTAACATCGATTAAATGAGGTTAACTTGGAAATTTGCGAATTCAGTTTAATCTCTATCACACGACATTTACAAATTGGTATCAGATCGAGTTTCTCTAAGTTATCGAGTGACCCTTTTTTTCGGCAAAATTGTGTGATATTGATTTTTTTTAAATATCTATTTTGTGAAAAATCACAAATTTTCCGATGGAGAACTTCTGTAATCGTATACCCCCGTTGATGACAAGAATTATAGTTTCGATTATTTAAATAGTTTGAATTTGATGTTTACAAAAATAATTGATTTTTTGGAAAAAGAAAATTGTCGTATTAAATCCGCTATGGATCTTTTGCAAACGGTTCAAAATCAAAGAGAACTTTATCGTGAGAAATTTGTTGCCTTAGACCACGACTTTAGAAAACTAGAACTGTCCAAAAAGGAGAGTGATGATAGAATCCTATTGTTAGAAAAAGAATTGGAGGACCTTAAAAATTCTAGTGTTTGTAATTGTGCCAAAGAGGATAAAAATATTTCAATCGATGAGTTTGTGGCACGTGAAAAGATTCTTAGGGATAAGTGTGCATATTTTAAGGGAGAACGTGATGATTTTTTAAGAATAATTAAAAATTTAGAGAAGGAGTCCCTAAAATTGGAAGGTTCTAATTTCTTGCGTGAGTCGCAAATTTTGGAGTTGAAAAATAATTTAAATGAGTTAAGTAGTTTTTTAGTGATGGCTCGTCGTGTTCTAATGATCCCGTTATCAAAGACGATACCATTAATTGTTTTAGAGGGTCAACAAATCCTAAGGATGTTAGAAAAGGTCAACCCATCGGTGTCATTCCATCCGTTTACACATGTTCACATAATGGTAGGAAAGTTCAAGGATAGTGTCACGTCGGTTCCCATAACCCCACGAGTTAGGTACACACCTGTTTGGGTTAGGAAATATATTTTGGAGAGGCTAGATGCTTCATTGGTTGATTCACACATGCTTGCACATGATGTGTCGCTTGTTATTTCTTATAGATAGTTGTTTGCGTGCTTTGTTTATCATACACTAGTTGTGCTTCATGATATATGTTTGCTAGTGTGATAACACGTGTACTTTTTGTATTAGATTTTTGTTTTTGATAAAACTTTTGAAAAATACAAAAAGATTTTATTTTGATAATTTTTTTGTATAAAGACGAAAAGTTTTTGTATTTTGTTTTGCACCATTTATGAATGGACATTTAGAATGACCGAGTCACAATTTCATTCCATATCCATGTGACTATTTGATAGTGTTTTGATATGTGTCATCATTTCTTTTATGTGCTTTACAATGGTTGAAGTCATTGAGATGTGATTAGTTGTTACTACCTACATGTTTAACTCATGAGTTCCTTTAATGCACACTCACATGAATATGTTTGACTATTGTTCTTGTCTATCACTTGTTGGTCAATGTGTTTTCATCTCCATTATGTTTTTTAAGCGAACCAAATGCGATAAAACTTGACAATGAAAGTAGTGCATGTGAAAATCGTTGTTGTGAGTTTGTGTGATTTATTTGAAAAATGGGGAAGGGCTATGAAAGGTACTCGTTTATCCTTTGCGATTAAGCCACCGTTTAAATATGACCTAGAAAAAGTGTGGCACAATAAATATTTTCCAAGGTACAAAGAGGTTGAAAAGAACCAGAAAAAAATTTAAAGGCAATAAAAAGAAAAACATGCCAAAAGTGGGCTACTTGATTTTGTTTCATAGGCACAAAAGAAAAATAAGAAGCATTATTATTTATGAGGGAGTTTGGATGAAATATAAAAGGGGTTTGCACGTCTTTGAAAAGTCATGAAAAGCGTTACATAGTTTATTGGATATTGGTGTGAAAATCATGTCTGACTTTGATTTGTCGATTTGATTAAGACGATGCCATCTAAATTCACATTTTCGACACCTAAGGGTGATTTTGAGATTCATTCGTTATGAGTACACATATTCATCATGCATATATGTTATGTTTGATTGCATTGATTTGCCTATCGAACATGTTCAAGATTTGGTTATCTTAGTGTATATTCTTGATGTGTGATTTTTGTAAAATTATTTTTGGATTTTTGTATGAAAAATTGAAAAATCAAAAATAATTTGTGGATGCCTTTGAGGATTCCTTTGCATAAGCGTAGTTTGATCCAAGTGTTGCTATGCATAGTTTTCGTGATACTCCATGTTTATTTCATTTATTCTTTTCCTTATCTATTTCGGATAAATAAAAAGGGGGAGAACGAATTATGATTTTATGGGGGAGTTTGCATTATGGGGGAGATTTGATTATTGATGATTTATTTATTTTTATATCATTTCAAACTCGATGCATCACGAAGGTATTTTATTTGTCTCGTGTGTGTAGGTATAAAATTGACGATCATTATTTTGCACACTCTGATGAGAAAAGATTAAAGCCTTGAAGATTTGATGTTGAAGATTTTTTGAAGAAAAGTTTGATACTTGCATCTTTAGTTCCTTTTCATTTTTGGGTTCATGGGAGGGTATTAGATTTGTATAGGCATTTTGATTTGATAATTCAGATATTTTTATTTATTACTGGCATAGACAAATGGAAAGATTTGTAAGGACATAATTTTCATAGTCTTGTTTACATTAGTGTATTTAGTATACCTCTACAACAGTTAAAGACTCGGTCAAGTTCAATCAGGCATAAAGACGGATCCGAATATCAACGTTCTTCAACAAAGACATATCCGCGAGATTAATTTTAGTAAGGTTGTGTTAAAGTAACTCAATGGTTCATTTAAAGTGTTGGGATAATTTTTCTAAAATATTGTCAAAAATTTGAGGTGGAGTTTTTCATCAAAGAGTTTTTTCTAAGTGTTCAGACGAATGTTTAAAGAAAAAAATAATTTTTTTATTTTTTATCGATCGTTCAAGCGACTTGAGCTTCTTGTTCCAACAATAGGTTGAAGTCACACAAAGCTCATTCGAGCGACACGTGTCCTCGTTCGAGCGACAAGATAATTTCATTTGAGTGATTTATCGCCTTATGTTTTTTGTATAAAGTGTGTTAAATCACTCCATTTTCGTTAAGAATACCTAGCGTTTTTCATTCTGCAAAAATTACAAACCAGTAGAATTCTTTATCTTCTTCATTTCAGGGTTTAATCTTTTTTGTTTTCAATTCACAAAACATCCCAATCTTTATGTGAATTGTTTTGGAACCCAAGATTCAACTTTGGGGAAGGTATTTCTTTGTGGAGTTCTATCTCTATGGCTGACTACGACTACATGTCGATTTGGAGTGCTTGTGGGTGTTTCTGGATGAATTGGATAACGTGTTCTTATGGGCTGCTGCGATTGTTTTATTGCTGACTCTAGGATACATGTCTATGTGATTGTTCTAAGGAGTAATCATTGCAGATTTCATTGTGTATGTAAGTTGCGATTTATTTTACATAGTAAAGTAAAAAGGTTTTACCCGAAAGGTTTTTTTTCCTGAAATCTGCGACTTAGCAATTTTGTTTGTGATGGTTTGATTTCACACACATAGTTGCATGTTCAGAGGCTGAATTAATTTGGTTTGAAAATTGACACCGATTAAATAAGGTTAACTTGAAAATTGCTAATTCGGTTTAATTGCAACCATACGGCATTTACACCAATTAAGTAGGCTACTACTGTCGATTCCCAATTCCCATACCAGCAGTTGGCTGCTTTTATTATTATACCAATATCTACTTCCCATACCTCACAGTAGGTTTAGTGCTAACAGTTTTAATCCTCTAAACACATAGTTGTTTAACAGTAATGGCGGCTATAATATGTATATTGCTTATTTTATATGTCGTTTTAGGAATATGCATGAACTGTGATATTTATATGCATGAATTGTGACATTTATATGTAGAACTAGAGTACCAAAGCATTGTTAAAGTCGTTCTTAGTTGGGTATGCATTTTGGTTTGGATACTCACTCGGGAAGCTTCCTTAGGTGGCTTACAGATTTTAATGTTTGTCACTTGATTTGGTAATATTTATTGTTCCTTAACTTTTTTCTTTCATTTTCCAATAAACTTAGGGGGATTTATTTATGTTTCTTTTTTTCAATTGAAGTGTAACTTTTGATATTTAAGATTGTAAACCTCTGAGAAAGACAAAATTTTTGCAAATTTTATGCAGATTACTACCTGAATTGCTTCTTTTATGTCATTTTTCTCCCATGGATCATAATTTTTCACATTCTTAAGAATATATATATTGTATTCACATATTGAATCACATTGGTAACATATTCTCTCCATCTAACTTTCTACTACATATAAAAATTTCCCCGCACATTGCTGATTATGTATGCTAGTAACGATCAAAATCCATCATACACGATAGCTTAACAGTCTTGTTTAATAGTCCATTAGTTTAATAGTTCAATAGTTTAACTCTCCACTATTCTAAATGTCCATTAGTTAAATGGTAGCTTAACAGTCTTGTTTAATAACCCATTAGTTTAATAGTTTTTGTTCTTAACAATCTTCTCTAACCGTCTGTTAGTTTAACAGTCCATTATTTTAAATGTCCATTAGTCTAATACCCCGGATTTTTGAAGGATTAATTTATTCTTAATAAATCGTCAATTGTGAAAATATTTAATGGTTATAACTTGAAATTTATAATTTTTCTAAAATGTGAAATTCAGATATTTTCGGACTTATAAAAAAGTTGAATCGTGTAAACATGTCAATTTAGACTTAATTATTAATAAGATAATTTTTGATTTAGTGGGGTTATAATTGTATTTTTAGAATTCAATTTAAACCATTTTCATGAAAATAAAACGTTCATTTTATGAGATGAATATCCCTAAGTTATGATGACAATCTGTCAGAATTTTTAATGTTATTTCAAATGAGTGCCATTATATTTGTACGTTGAATTAGACTATGAACTTTATATGCAAGGAAAGGTATGGATCTTATCTTTTTACCGAGATTTGAATCAGGTCCTTTGAACTTATGTGGAGAGAGTAACAGCCATTTTAGTAAAAGGTGTTTAATATGTTAGAATATTAGATTTATACGAATTTGTGAATTTTAAGAATTGTAATGAGATAAGGAATCTTATATTTTTTTACCTATTTAAAGGGAGATCGGGGGAGGAATTTTTCAAACTCATATTAACCTATTCCAAAGATACTTTCTCTCTCCAAATACCTCACGTCTTTCATAAAAACCCTAACCTCCATTAAAGAAAATTTCCAAGTTTATTTTTGAAAAAGAAGGACCTATTTTCTCAAGATCACCCAAGAGACTTTCTTTGTCAACTTTGTAGGAGGATGACACCCATATCAACGTATTTTCTATACAACAAATTTGATCATGCATGAATACTTATATTGTTCCCCTTAAGTGTTGTATGTTTTAAATGTTGACTAAACCGTATTTGATTATATTTTCTTAAAAATAATTAGGAAGAGTAATTTAAGAAAGTGAAAGTAAATTTGGGGTCTAATTTTATTCAATCTAAAAAATATTATTTAAGACTTGAAATAATTGCATGCTTAGGTTAAGGAAGATTTCTAAGACAAATCGCATATTAACAAAAATATGAACTTGGAATAATATTTTGACTTGTAAATCA
The DNA here is from genome assembly GCA_949130495.1 of Sambucus nigra. Lineage (NCBI taxonomy): Eukaryota > Viridiplantae > Streptophyta > Magnoliopsida > Dipsacales > Adoxaceae > Sambucus > Sambucus nigra. The sequence goes on from OX422208.1 coordinate 337,719,754, forward strand.
TTTTTTATATTTATATGTTGTAAGACATAAATTATTGTTGTCTAACATTGTTAATACGTATATTTGATTTAAATTATGTGTTGAATTATCAAAATATCACTCGTATTGAAATTATAGAATTTGACAACTTCTGTGACTATTTAGTAGAATTTGATTATTACATGATTAGATGGATATAATTTAAATGGAATTGAAATTGTAATATTAAATGGATAATTTTAGTGATGAATTAAGAATATAATTTATGCAGAGAATGTCCGTGTTAATATTTTGACACCGTGGGAATATTGGTTTTTTGGGAGTAGATATATTTTAACTCGATTTTATAGGTTGCTTGCTATCTATGGGACTAGTTGATAGACTTTATTGTTGTTGTAACTTTTTAGGTATGTGACTAGTGAGTGTATGCTTGTATGGTTGGTTATTTCCTGGATGCGGCTACGTAGTGCGTCGTAATGTTATTCCTTTAGTCTAGGTGCGAGACTAGGTGGCGATTTTTGGTAGGTATTCTTCCTAGGTTATAGATTTGGTAATACTTCTGGTTTGGTGGTCTCTAAGTATGGCACTAGGTATGGTTTTTGATTGTGATATCTGAATAAAGGTTGGGACTATATGAGAATAAGAGAATTAATAATTAATGCTCAATATAATAAACGGATATTAAAATGAATTTCTGTCATGAGTATGTGCAAGGCTAACGATAATTGGGATGACTGGCTATAGCGACGTCAGTGTGTATTTGCGACACGAGTATGTTCAAGGATTACGAAATTGGAAAAAATGACTATGGTGATGTGTCGTGTATGGAATTTCACGAGTATATGAAATACTAATGAAATTGGGCAAACTGCTATAGTGAGGGGAATGGGTGTGGTGTGTAAAATTATTGGTGCATCAAGAGTATGTGCAGGACTAATAGAAAGGTAAACTGGTTATATTAGCATCACATTAATAATAGAGTTTGCATTAATTCAATTAATAATTTAAGATTATAATTTAATGTTGTAATAACATAATTGGACTTGAATAATGATGTGGCTTAGCTATGTAGGTAGTTAGTGTTGTTTTACTTTACTCGCATGTTCTTATCATTTTAATTTAAAATACTCTATTGTAATATTTATCTCGTATGATTCTTACCTCTAGATTCACGAATCCTATTTGGGAGGAGTAGCGGGTGTTAATACGGTGAGCTTTGACCCATTATGTTGACTGACATTTTAGGAATAGATGTTAATGTAGCTACATAGTAATGATTGGAAATTTGTGGAGTGCAGTTGGAGTTCTATTTTTATTGTTTTATCAGTTTAATTTTTTTTTCATTCCGTCTTTTTATTTGCGAGGCAGTTATTTATGGATTTGGTGGGCTATTTGGTTCCATAGTTGTTTATGGCGTTTAATTTGGGGTTACAATTTGATTATTTCATTTAAGTATTAATTTACCTTTTGGAATTGAGTTTTATTATGGACTTAGTATGGTGATGGAATTTATTATGTGGATGTTTATATTGGTTGGATTAAATTAGGATCATGTCTTGTGGGAAAAGTTTTTTTTGTATGTCTCTTATTTTTATCACATTCTAAGAATAGTATTTCGGCATAGGTTGGCAGTGGTGACTAACCACCTCCAATGTCAAAATACATGGGGTGCCATAATTAGGTTAATAGTCTGTTTAACATTACTTTATTCCTTCAATTTTTATACTCCAAACACATAGTATCTTTGGTGCTAATAATTTATATCCTCCAAACACACAATAGCTTCAATGCTACCGTTTTTGTCCTCCAAACACAATACTGTTTAATAGTATGGACATTTTAACATTAAGATTGCGTTAAACACTTTAACAATATTATTTACGTAGGCTTTGGGTATGGGTATGGGTAGGAAAACAAGGGACAAATGTGGTTGTAGCATGTATTTGCAGAGGGGGCTAGGTTTTGAAGGTTTAGAAAAGATAGGGATGAAGGTAATTGTAGCAAGCTGTTTGGATAATGGTTGGTTTTTTACATTATATATAATTTTTTGACTAATTCAGAAACACAATTATGTTGATTGATTTGTTGTGTCATGTAAAGTTTTGTTGACTACTTATCGATTTGCATATATAGAGTTATGTTGACTAGTGTGTTGCATAATATAGAATTCATTGATTGATAAATTACTACTCTTTATTAATACTAACGTGATAGAAAATGGAAAATTCACTCCTTTTTTATTTTTCTGGTAATAATAATTTGTGTTAACTAGTGCCCAACGCAAGGAAAAGGGTACTCTTCATTGCGGATATTTTGTGTTGAAGTTCATGAGGTACTTTATGGAGGATCCTTCCACACCTATTAAAACAAAGGTAGTTACTACTTTTTTCTCTTTTTATCCTATTATATAAAATATAGTTTAGTCAACAACTATTTTTATACTGTAATAATAAAAATTCCATGTTTTCTTCAATATTTAGATGAGAAGATTGCCCGATAAAGCGACATACACGCTAAATAACCTAAATGAAGTTCAAATGAGGTCCATTGAATTCACTATGGATTATATATATTACGTACTTTCGAATAACTATATTTTGTTATGTCATAATGACAATTTATTGAGATATTGTGTTTTGATGAAAACTATGTTCATCATATTTAATTATTGGGTTACTCATTCTGGGTTTGATAGCATCGAGAACAAATTTGATCGAGTTTTACATTTCGGCAATGCCTTATCTTGAGTATTATTTTCGATTGCGGATATTATGATTTATTCAAAATGCTAGTTTTTGGATATTGAGATGTATCAACACTGTTTTTTTTAATATTATTACGTAGCTAAGACATTAGTTTTTTTTATATTATACAATGTAGCTCACATCACTATTTTTTTTGTAAATGTCTTGATATATATCATGCTAGTGATAATTATGACCTTGATTATTATCTATTTACAATAGGACAAATTGACAGCACACGGGTTGATTTAACCTCAAATAATAGTTCTATATCGATGGAGTAATGATTTTATTTTATTTTTCAAATTTTTATATAAACATTTATGTCAGATGTGAAAAAATTCTCATAAAATTATTAAAACTGTGATAAATGTGAATTTATTTATCACAATTTTCATGAAAATGTGATGAAAAACATGCTAAATGTCGTAGTCTTTATGTGTTTTTAAAAACTGACTTATATGAGAATATTATTTATGTTAATTTTACAAACATTTATGTCAGAGCCTTATATATTAGTTTTGAAAAATTCTAAAACAAATATAAATGACCATTTATGTGAGTTTTTTACTAACATAAATGACTATTTTTCCTGTAGTGAGTATTGATTTTTACTATGTTATGCCTAAGGTATTATGCAGATAGATAGATAAATACAATATATATATGGCCTTTCTTACATCCACGGACTAAAGGGGGAGTTTCTTTACTATAAAGAATTAAGCTTGAAGTTCAAGGATTGCTAGCCAAGACTCCAAGTCACTTTTTCAAGAGAGTTATGACTAACTGTCGGCATGTGCCCTTCTCATAGTGGCAATCTTATTTATACAAACATTGAGTCCTATCTATGTACAACATTAATGATATTGAGTTCAGATGTAGTCAGTTTCCTTCTGAGTTGAGCGTCCATAATATGGTTGATATATAGTATAAATCCACTGCTTGTGATATTGATTTGCATTTATCCAAGTATTTTGAAAGAGTCCCGATGTAATCGGCCATTCCTAGGTTAAATCAACTTCTCTCAAAGGTAAAATGGATCATGTGTGTCATGTGTCCTGCTTCGGTGGCCAAATTATCTCCATTTCCCTCATAATTAGGGTGACTGTTCTTCACGCCAAGTCAACCTGATTATGTTAATTTATCCTTAAAGTTCACATGTAATTTTATGATAAAGTGTCTTTAGGATAATATGCTATCACTTACAATAAGGGGGGTTAATCATTTTCAACTTTGCACGTAATCCCGAAGCTTAGGGTTACATGCGTCGTATATGGAATTTTTGTAAATCAATTTTTTATAGAATAAATTTGTATGTATTTTGGTTCTATTGCATGTTTGGACAAAACCTTTGATTCATAGTTAAGGACTTAAGTATGTTGACCTTTCAAACCAATAACGTGTTTGATTGAAGACGTAGCAGCCAAGATATCACGTTCACACTATCATGCCGAGTTTTTGTCACCATGTTCCAAGGATCTCTTATATATGAATGCATAAATATTTTAATCATTGGATATTTCTTCTTGGGTGTAGTTTGCAAATTTTTTTTGAACTTATTTTAAAATTATTTTAAAATTATTTTGAAGTCATTTCAATGAAATTAAGTGTGTCGTTCGATCAAGTTACCTTAACTCGTTGGAATAGGGTTTCAATGAGATATCGAACGAGACGTTTTCATGTTACTTTGTTTTCTCTTTGGAAGTTTCATTAGAAGCCAATTCGTAAAATATGAGGTATTTTGTTCGAATAAGATGCACCATATTCCAACGAATACTCTCATTTTTTTTTTTATAATTTTGAGGTTTTTGAATTTATTTTTCATCCTTATCTCCAAATTGGAAAACCTCCTATAAATAAAACTTCGGAGCAATAGACGGAAAAACTTATATTTTGAGTTCTAAAACACTATACAAAAATCACTCCAAAACCTTAGTTTTCACCTAAGTTGTTTAGAATCAATGTTTTGCATCATTATATTCTTTGAAGATCCTATTTTGGGACCCAAAGGTTTGTTATCTACATTTATTGAGAACTATTTTGTGTGGTGGATTCGTGCCTATTTTATTTACATACAATGGACTCCGTGTGTGACAATTGTTGAGAATGTTCAATGGATACTGTTGATACCAAAATTAATATACTGATATGGACGAATAATATGAAGACACGTGTCAATCTACTTGGCACAATAACAACGAGGAAGTTCATTTCCCCGACCAATGTTCTCTCCGAGCAACGAGGATACACCGAGGAACTTCAGCACTCCGAGGTACTCTAGCGCTCCGAGGAACTCCTAATCAACGAGCAACTAAGGCGGTCCGAACTACATCTCGGCCGTAGCATTAATTGCCAGATAATCAACAGTTCAATTATTCATTGAATGTTTATCATCTTGACGCACACGCTGCATTAAATGTATTACCATTTCATATGTATATCATTTAATGTATCAACCCTTTCATGTACAGCCTAAGGGCTATAAATACCTTGTATCACCCTCATTCAAGGGGATGGGAATTTCTGGATATCTCTTGTAATCGAGAATTCCTCAAACACTCAGCAATAACATAACAGTGGACGTAGGCCATTCATATAAGGCTGAACCACTTTAAAAATCTTTGTCTCATTTATTTATCTGTGATTAAACAATTAGAGTGATCTAGTTTTTTACATCAACAGATTGGCGCCGTCTGTGGGAACGACTTGTTATTATCGTTTTTCACCATGAATCATTTATCATCAATGGCGGATAACCCAGAATCTAGCAATCGAAACGCTGGAAATGCTGGAAATCCTCCAAATCCCTCTGCACCTCCAGATCTAGTCGGGATTATGACGAATCTGGCTCAAGGACAAACTGCTATGCAAGAAACAATGAGGCAACTCATACAACCCTTCATGGTGGTGCACCTGCACGTTCAGGACAGCAAAGTGGTCAGAGGCAAACTTATTTACTTTCTTCACGATCCAGGCGTACTGAGTCACTTCGTAATGAGGAGTCTGATGCTTTCTCTTATCAACCTAGGCGAACTTCGTCAATAAGGGCTACAGATACTGATCAACATATCACTCTCTCTCCAGAAAGACCCAGTGCTTTAGAAAGACTGAGTAGGATGTCTCCTTTCAGTCGATTAGGCCCTAGGAGGAATAGGAGTCCACCTAAGACCATGTCGAGGAGTTTTCGACAACCATCAGATCTAAGAGAAGGATCAGCACAATCACGACCGGCTACTCGTCAAGATAGATCTCAAGAAGCTACCTCAGAACGATCAATTACTCGAACCAATAGGCCCGAGGAAGGAAATGAAGCGTGGAAAGGATGTCTCCAACGGTTGGAGGATAAATTGGGAGAAATGGCCAAAGCAAAGAACCCCCTACAACGAAATTTTGTTCGAGGAACACCTTTTGTTCAGGCCATTGTGAATTTTCCTACACCGTCAAAGTTCAAAGCACCTGTAGTGACCCCCAAATATGATGGAAAGACAGATCCTGTTCTTCACATAGAGCAATATCAAGCTGCTGCCGACATCTATGTCGTCCCTGACGAGATGAGATGCAGAGCGTTCTCAGGAACTCTTACTGGAGCTGCCCAGATATGGTACAACAATCTTCCTAGGGGTAAGATTTCAACTTTCTTTCAGTTGGCCGAGTTGTTTATTGGCAATTTCTGTTTTGGAGCAAAGCCAGTAAAATGAGTAGCACACTTGTTAAGTGTTAGACAAAAATCTGGTGAGAGTACTAGAGATTACATAACTCGTTTCAATAACGAGAAGATGGAAGTCATAGATTACGAAGAAAAGACAGCAATCACCGCCTTGATGAGTGGGTTGTTGCCTAATAAATTGTATTACACCTTGGCGAAAGATCCACCTAAAACTATGTCAGAGTTGATGGCAAAAGCGGCCAAAATCATGAATGCCGAGGAAGCTATGGCTGCAAAGAAGAATATGGACAAAGACACCAAGGTGGACGTCGACAAGTCTAAAAATAAAGAACATAAGGTCAATGGCGGTGACAAACGTTCCAGAAATAATAAATCATCATGGGAAGTCCTGAAGAAATACGACAATTATACTCCTTTGAAAATGGGTATTCATCATGTCTTGGAAGAGATCAAGAACAACGAGGAGGTAAAATGGCCAAAGAAACTGAGGTCAGACCCTGATTCAAGGAGTAAGGATAAATATTGCGAGTTTCATAAAGATCATGGTCACATGACCAAAAATTGCATAGCTCTTCAGAACGAGATTGAAACACTCATCCGAAGAGGAAAGCTATCAAAATATGTTGATCGGGGAGGTGAAAGAAAAAATAATGACCGAGCTAGAGAGAGGTCTAGATCTCCTCGTCGAGCAGAGGAGAAAAAGAAGAGAAACCATGAAGATGATCCGGAGGATGACCCCGATCTTCCCAAGAAACCAAGGCAACCAGAACGAGAGGTATTTTCTACACGTTTTGGGTCATTTGATTGTAATGTCATTACAGGAGGAGATGCAGGAGGAGGAGACCTTACTGCAGAAAGAAAGGCTTACCTTGGAGAGGCTCAAGCTTGTTCATATATTCAGCGAATAAATCTAGCCGAGGACGATCGTCCGAGGAAGGTAAACAAAGAGAAGCTGGTCATTGGCTTTTCAAAAAACGACCTAGCAGGTGTTTTTTATCCTCACGACGATCCTCTGGTGATCAAAATGAGGATGAAGGAAGTAGTGATTTCAAGGGTGTTGGTAGACAATGGAAGTTCGGCAGACATCATGTACTATTCATGCTTTGACAGTTTGAATCTAAAATTATCTCAATTGGAACCGTATCACAGACCCCTCCTGGGTTTTGCTGGCGAGAAAGTTTTTCCACTTGGGACGATCAAGTTGGACATATTCATCGGAACTTGTCCTGCTTGTCGAACAGAGAGAATACGCTTCTTTGTGATGGATAAGAATGTGCAGTCAGCCTACAACATCATCATGGGAAGAGTTGGTTTGAAGAAGTTCGAAGCAGTTCCATCTACAGTGCATCAGTGCTTAAAATTCCCAACAAATTTTGGAGTAGGAGTTGTGAAAGGTGATCAGAAAGTAGCTCGGGAATGCTATTATTCGTCTGCCGAGCCAGAGGAACTTGAAGATTCAAGAAAAAAGACTACTACCTACCAAGTGGATGAAGGAACAGAAATTGAAACACTGGATCCTCGAGATGAATCCCAACTTGTAAAAGGACAGGTGGTGGAATCTACATAAAATATTATTCTGGACGACGAGCACCCTGAACGAGTAACCCAGATAGGTTCTACGTTGGATGCTTCAATAAAACAGGAGTTGATAACTTTCTTGAGAAACAGGAAGAAAACTTTTGTGTGGAGTCATGAAGACATGCCAGGAATAGATCCAAACTTCTTATGTCATGAGCTCAATGTGAATAAGGAGATCAGGCCTGTAAAGCAAAGAAGAAGGGTATTTAGCCCTGAGAAGAATCATGCTATACAAGAGGAGGTCGAGAAGCTCCAGAAAGCCCAATTCATTGAAGATGTGAAGTATCCGGACTGGTTGGCAAATGTGGTGATGGTAAAGAAGAAAAACAATAAATGGAGAATGTGTGTTGATTTCACTGATCTCAACAAGGCTTGCCCAAAGGATCACTTCCCATTGCCCAGAATTGACCAACTAGTGGATGCTACCTCGGGGCACGAGCTGCTCAGCTTCATGGATGCTTACTCTGGCTACAACCAGATCAAAATGAAACCTGAAGACAGTGAAAGTACTTCTTTTATTACCCCTAGGGGAACTTATTGCTATAATGTTATGCCTTTTGGTTTGAAAAATGCAGGAGCGACATACCAGCGACTGATGAACAAGATTTTCACCGAACAAATCAGTTGCAACATGGAAGTCTATGTCGATGATATGCTGAAAAAAAGCAAGAAAGCTGCAGATCATCTAGTTGACTTAGCTCAGACATTTGATCAACTGGATAAATACCAGATGAAGCTCAACCCGACGAAGTGCACATTTGGAGTACGAGAAGGAATGTTTCTCGGGTACATTGTCAACCAGCGAGGCATTGAAGCAAATCCAGATAAGATCAAAGCTCTTTTAGGGTTGCGATATCCAACAACAAAAAAAGAAGTACAGAGTCTTACAGGACGAGTTGCAGCGCTCAACAGATTTGTGTCCCGAGCAACTGATAAATGCCTCCCATTCTTCAAAACACTTCGAAAAACTTTTGAGTGGACTGATGAATGTGAGAAGGCCTTTCAAGACTTGAAAAAGTATTTGGGAGCACCTCCATTGTTGTCCAGGCCAATAACAGGAGAGAAGTTGTACTTGTATCTGGCAGTATCAGAGAATGCAGTCAGTTCAGCATTGATCAGATTAGAGAATGGAGTCCAGAAACCAATCTATTACACAAGTAAGGCTTTTCGAGGTGCGGAAATCAGGTACCCAAAGCTAGAGAAATTGGCATTGGCATTAATTGAAGCAAGTAGAAGAATGAGGCCATATTTCCAGGCCCATACCATCGTCGTTTATACCGACATGCCACTTAGGCAAGCCCTTCATAAGCCAGAAAAGTCAGCGAGATTGATGTACTGGGCAATAGAGCCGGGTGAATATGATATTGTGTATGAGCCCAGATCATCATTGAAAGGGCAAGCTGTAGCAGATTTTATAGCAGAGTTTACATATCCAGATACCCCCGAGGAACAAAAATTGCTCGCTGACCAACCTGTGGATGTTACAGGATCAACAAACATAAATCCAGACCAACTCCGGTTGGTAAAAGAGCGAGAAGAGATGGTCGATGAGGAGCGAAAAGTGTCAGGGGAGGATGAAAAGAAGCAACAAATATTTCACCGAGGAACTCTGTCAGATAAGAAATTTGAAGACGGGTTGCACATATGGAGATTATATGTAGATGGCTCATCTTGCACAGCAGGTTGCGGGGAAGGAATTGTTCTGAACACCCCAGACGAGATTGACATGGAATATGCTTTGCGATTCCAATTCAAAGCCTCCAATAATGAGGCTGAGTATGAGTCCATGATAGCAGGTCTTAATTTATCAAAGATTATGGAAGCGCAACAAGTGATGGTATTCAGTGATTCTCAATTGATTGTGAATCAGATGATGGGAACATATGCGGTTAAAGGAGAACTAATGGTCAAATATCATGCAAAGGTGATGGAATTGTTGGCAGAATTTGATGCCATTCAGTTGATCAGAATACCCAGAATAGAAAATGCACAAGCAGACGCACTGGCCCGACTAGCATCAGCTACTCGTACCGAGCTGCGAAGAACAATACCAATTGAAGTACTGGAAAGTCGGAGCATAGATGAAAACCTGACGATGAATGTTATTACCCTTGATTTAGGACCATCTTGGATGGATCCCATCAGGGTATATATTGAAGAGGGAGAATTGCCAGAGGATAAGCTTGCTGCCAAGAAATTGAAGTATAAAGTTGCTCGGTATGTATTAACTAATGGTATTTTATATAGACGAGGAATTATGGCAGGTTTGCAGAGATGTGTACATCCCTCCGAAGTAAAAGAATTGATTGAAGAGATCCATGAAGGGTCTTATGGAGCTCATGTAGCAGGTCGAACACTTTGCAAAGGGTAATAACTCAAGGATACTACTAGCCGATGATGAGGGCTGATTGTATAGCCTATGCTAAGAAATGTGACAAGTGACAATGTTTTTCCTCCATCCGATGAACTCCACAAGCATTGTTGACACCAATAACTTCCCCTTGGCCATTTGCCATATGGGGAATTGATTTGGTTGGACCACTGCCAACCACCCGAGGAAGATTCAAGTACCTCGTCGTTGCAGTGGACTATTTTACTAAGTGGGTAGAAGCTGAGCCGCTTATCGATATGACGTACGAGAAGCTATACCAGTTTGTTTGGAAGAATATCATCTGTCGATATGGTCTTCCTCATGCCTTCATCACAGACCATGGAACCCAATTTGATAACGAGGAATTTGCTGCCTATTGTCATCAGTCAAACATTTTGAAGGTTCATTCAGCACCAGGCCATCCTCAAAGCAATGGACAGACTGAAGTGACTAAAAGAACACTGCTAAATGGTTTGAAGAAAAGGCTAAGTGAAGCTAAAGCTAACTGGATTAATGAGCTACAATCAGTATTGTGAGCTTACCGAACAACTCCAGGAACAGCGACTGGAGAATCACCATATATGCTGGCATTTGGAAGTGAGGCTGTAATACCTGCCGAGTTGGGTTTTCCAACGCATAGAGTACTGAATTTCAATTCTCCTATCAGTGACTTGATGAGAAGACTGGATTTGGATATGCTCGAGGAGGTCAGAGAATAGGCAGCCATTAGGAATGCTGCTTATCAACAACGAACAGCTCTTTTCAACAAAAAAAGGGTGAAGAAATGCGACTTAAAAGAAGGGGATTATGTTCTAAAGAAGGTCATTCAAAAGCACAATAAGCTTGAAGCCAACTGACATGGACCTTACCGAGTTACAGAAGTTGTCCGACCAGGAACTTACCGAATAGCAACTCTAGAAGGAGAGGAATTCAAGAATGCTTGGAATGCTGAACACCTTCGCAAGTATTATCAATGATGTAAAATGTACAACAGTTCCATCAATATGAATAAAACGATGATGTTTTCACCATTTTTCTCTCCTTTGTTTGAAAGTTTTTCGGGGAATACTAGTGTACACTACGCTGCTCGATAGCAAAAAGAAGACGATAGTTCAGACCCACGACCAACTCCGGTTGGTAAAAGGGCGAGAACAAATGATATACTCCTTTGGTTAGGAGGCATACACTTGCGTGATCAACTTCGGTTGGTAAAAGAGCTTGTGGACAAGATAGTTCGAAAGAACCTGATAGACTCCTTTGGTTAGGAGGCGTACACTTGCGTGATCAACTTCGGTTGGTAAAAGAGCTTGTGGACAAGATAGTTCGAAAGAACTTGATAGACTCCTTTGGTTAGGAGGCGTACACTTGCGTGATGAACTTCGGTTGGTAAAAGAGCTTGTGGACAAGATAGTTCGAAAGAACCTGATAGACTCCTTTGGTTAGGAGGCGTACACTTGCGTGATCAACTTCGGTTGGTAAAAGAGCTTGTGGACAAGATAATTCGAAAGAACCTGATATACTCCTTTGGTTAGGAGGCGTACACTTGCGTGATTAACTTCGGTTGGTAAAAGAGCTTATGGACAAGATAGTTCGAAAGAACCTGATAGACTCCTTTGGTTAGGAGGCGTACACTTGCGTTGCGTGATCAACTTCGGTTGGTAAAAGAGCTTGTGGACAAGATAGTTCGAAAGAACCCAATAGTTCAAACTCATGACCTACTCCGGTTGGTAAGAGGGAAAAAACAACATTCTTAAAAAAGCTAATTTTGGCTGGGTAAGAAACAAAATATGCCAATTTATGTTGATCGGAAAGTAAAATCATTCCAGAAAATACAAGAATTCCAAACTGAACCAAGTATAGTTGATCGGTGATCAAAACTGTAATTGGTCGACGAGGATAAATTATCAACCTTGGTTGGTCGGACACATTTTATAAAAAAAAATTACCAAGTATGGCTGATTGGAGATAAAAACCCATCAACTGTAGTTGGTCGACAAACACAATTTAACAACCTTGGTTGGATGGAAATATTTTAAACATTTTATACTCATTACTTTATTATTAAGTGATTGAGCAACATTGATACTTGTAATTTTGATTACTAAGTTGGTTGATGAACAGCACCATATTTTTATCTTTTTAACAGATACATATGCACAAATGTAAAAATGTTTGATAAACACAAAACAATAACAATACAGATTTGCAAACAGAAAATGAAAGTCTTTCAAAATAAATTACAAGCTACATATATGTGCTAACTGTTACATTGAAAAACCTATTCTATTGGTTTCTTTCCTTTCGCTTTTGAAACAGGCTCCTCGCCAGCAGGAGGATCCTCCAGGCAAAGAGGAGAATTAATGAAATTAATATCTTTGAGCATTCTGACGTTCATCACAGAAGGTGTATCCAAGAGATTCTCGGGACGAGATAATTCAATCTGAGAATGAAGACTATAGTCGCCAAGGTATTTTGAAATTAAGCTCCGAGGAATGGCACGAGCTGGGATCCATTCCATGTCTAGTTTATAAGGCGGTACAGGCAAGTCTAGTAGCCCAGGAGCATGATAATCCCATAAGAAATGGCCCTTCTCTAGCTTTAACACACCCAGGACGTTCAACTATCCTTGTTTATAACCTTCGTTATTGGCACTTTCAAGACGAGCATCCAAGTGACAAAGGGCTTCATTGTAGCCTGCCATCCAAAACTCACGAGGTTGTTTGTGAAATTGGAAAGTTATTCTCTCTAGTTGCTCGTGAAGGTTCCTGGCAAAAACATCTTTATCATTCAAAGCAGACTTCGTCCCAGTAAGTTGATCTTCCAAAGATAGGTTTTTCTTGAACATTTCAGATAAAGCCCGATCTTTGGCGTTCAATTGGTATGCTTGAGTTTCCAATGTTGACAGAGTACGAGATTCTTCGACATTACGGCTGAGAACTCTTGATCGACTCCGAGCAGGTGGAGAATTTTGCTCCTCGCCAACATTTTGAACAGCTCTTCCTCGCCCACGAGACCCTCTTCCTCGTCCCCAAGCAGTAGTAGAAACACCAGATTTTCTTAACGTATCCAGTTCTTGCCTTAATTTGGCATTCTCAACCTCTAAGAACGAGAAACCTTCATCGGTAACCGGTACTAAAGTAGTGGAAGAGGAAGCTGCAGACTCATACTGTGCCAACTTTTTCTGCAAATTATTGTTCTCTTGTTCCAGCAACTCAGCAATCTGCCTGCAGGCCTCAACTTCACCTTTTAGGGTTCTCTCCCTAACATCGTATCCAGCAAGGATCTTTTTATGGCCTGTTTCAGAAGAAAGCTATTGATATCTATTTTCATACTCCTTGTGCAGCAAAGCAGTTGATTCATTGTGTTGATGTTGTAGATCTTCTAAGGAATAATGAAGCTCCTCAATCAAGTCATAGTAGGCCACGTTGTTGGCCACAACTCGGTCAAGTAAATCCTTCAAGTACCGATAAGCCTCAATTGCTTGTTCTGAGGCATCATGGCCAAGGATGTCAGCAATTTCTGATACACTCAAATTTGTATGACCAGCTTTATAATATTCGTGGCATTGCTGCATCAGCTTTGTATCATGTGCAGATATCAGTTCCATTCTAGCCACAAACTAATAATGAAAAGAAGACAACAGTCAACAAAAACAAATCATCAACAACAAAGATCAACAAAGATGTATTTTATTAGATCACAAAAAGATTACATTATTTGATTACAAATAATGAAAGATAGAAATGATACCGAACAACTTCACACATTTTCCTTGTCTCCCAAGACTTTCTCGGGAGGCTGGGACGAGGAGCTTGGTTGCTCGGTGGTAACAGCAGCTTGATCAGTAGGAGTTGAAATTTTCTCAGGAGGAGGAAGCATGGAAGAAATATCCTCGTTGGCAGAAGGTAGAGAGGCAGGGACTTGATCACCTATGGCCATGGAAGATTCGTCAGAGATAGGCTCATCTTCTTCTTCTTCTACAATTGGTGGGGGAGGACCAGGGAGGTGTAGCTGGAATAGCCCAGAGTCGTCTTTGATCTTCAATTCCTGCAGGGCAGCTACCCAGCCATCTCGGAAGTATTTTAACTTACCGTATTGTACTTGGGATGTCATCGCAGCAATTCCTTTGTCCCATCCTTTATCCCAGCTAGCGCTGAAGGATTTTTTAACTGCGAGCTTTCTTTTCAGTTTCTCCGAGGAGAGCTTCTCGGATAGAAGATCCTCGACAGTCTTTAACTTCACATCCAATTCTTCTTTTTGGCGCTTTACATCTCGCAGGACGGACAACTCTTCCTCTGCCTTTTTCAGCTTATCTTCAAGCTCTCCAAAGTTCTTGAGCTTGTCGTCATATTTTTGATGCTCAATCTCTAAACTTTTCACCTTATTCTCCAAACTCTTGGAGATCTCAGCCAACTTCACCTTCTCAGCTTCAACTATAGACAACTTTTTCTCCCAGACAGCTTTGTCCTCACTATACTGCTGACGAGAATCTTTCAAGGATTGGGTCAAACCCAGCAGAGCATCCTCTACCCCCGACGAGGAGCTGGAAGCTTTAATTGCTTCATCTTTCTTCACGATGTTGTTAAAACAATTCACCAGCTAAACAAAGGAAAAAGTGACAGGTCAGTACAAAAATTCAAGTATTCAAAGAAAGAAAGGAAATTCAGAGTGTGAGAAATTTACTGAAGCAAGGTGACGGGTAGCTAGGGATGTCAGCATATCCCTAGAAATCTTTTCATCAATTCCTTGGACTTCGGGTATGATCCAAGTTTTTACCGAGCTCATGGGAGAGCTCGGAGGAATGATGGTTGGAACACCAACACCACCAGCTGGTAGAGAGGAGATGGTTTCAGCCAGATTGGCAGTTTCAGCCAAATTGACTGAGGACGATTTCCTCAATCTCCTCAAAGGGACTTCAGCAATTTCAACCAAGGAAGAGCTCTTGGTCGGAGAGATAGCAGTCATCTCCACAGAAGCAACCTTCTTGCTCGCAGCCACTGGGGGCTTCTCGGTAGCTTTGGAAGGTGCAACATCCACCTTCTTAGTCCCCTCTGGGACATCAATTTTGCTTTTCTTGACTTCAGCAACAGAAGTAGTGTCATCAAATAGAGTAGGGGGAGCTCTTTTCTTGCCCATTCTTTGACCTAAAGGGATGTGAGAATCTGAAGAAGAATCCTCTGGAGTTGAGGCTGGCTCAACAGATCTAATCACAGGACGAGCAGTATAAGAAGTCGTGTAACTCCTATACTGCAGCAAATATGATGCAGACCTGATGTGCTCGTCTGCAACGTTCTTATGCAAACCCCAAATAAGTTTCAGATGCTTAATATTAACCTCTGATTCTTTTGGAGTTTTTCTTTTACTATCAACTGCAAATAAATACATAATGAAATATCAGTCATACATTTTGTCAAATATGATAAAAGCATAATTTCATAAGTAAAGGAAAATGAGAATAAACCTATCCCATTGCCATATGGGGGGCATTTAGGACCCTGGTATACTGCATCTCCAACCAAGGGGGCGTATTGCCAATTTTTAATCACCACCCCATGTTCAAAATAATCTCTATTTGCATCAGGGAGGTTAACTACAAGAGCCCTATTTAAAAACCTAGTTTTTAAGTAATAAACATTATCTAAAATAGCCCATCTATAGGAATACATAATCTCAGGAATCCTTATACGAGTTCCATGAGTTAGATTTAACTTATACACCCCATTAATTATTCTCCATGAATTGGGGGCTATTTTTGCAGGAACAACGTCAAAGTACTGACAGAACTCTAAGCATAAGGGGTTTGGCGGAAAAGAAAATCCACATTCAGCAATGAATAGACTGGGGAACCAATGTCCCTCAGCCAATCGAAAATAATCTAAAGGCTCAGAAAGAACCTCCAGAGTTACCCAGGAAGGAATGGAAAAATCGGAATGAAATTTCTCAACAGACTCCACAATATTAACCATAGTGAATAAAAGAAATACAGAAGAAAAGAAGATAATCTTACAGGAAAAAGGAAGAGCTGACAACTATCGAAGGAAAAGATGAACGCACAAGAGAGAGAGAGAACAGAAAGCTTGAATGCAGAAAATTGGAAAAGGTAGAAGACGGTATGGTTACCTAAGAAGTTTAAATACTTTACCTTGGGAAGCTGCGAAGGAAATGATTACACAAAAGAAGCTAATACGCCACCGGCGGCTAAAAGGACAAAAATGCACGAAGATCTAAGCACTCATAAAAATTCGAAAAAGGCGGATTCTGTGAATTTGAAATAAATTCAAATATGAAGAAAAGGCTCCTCAAACCCAGGAATGTCATTTAATATCGCCATATACCGAGAAATAATGTTCCATACTCCTCAAAGTTCAAAATATGAAACATTGGGGGCTTCTGTTGATACCAAAATTAATATACTGATATGGACGAATAATATGAAGACACGTGTCAATCTACTTGGCACAATAACAACGAGCAAGTTCATTTCCCCGACCAATGTTCTCTCCGAGCAACGAGGATACACCGAGGAACTTCAGCACTCCGAGGTACTCTAGCGCTCCGAGGAACTCCTAATCAATGAGCAACTAAGGCGGTCCGAACTACATCTCGGCCGTAGCATTAATTGCCAGATAATCAACAGTTCAATTATTTATTGAATGTTTATCATCTTGACGCACACGCTGCATTAAATGTATTACCATTTCATATGTATATCATTTAATGTATCAACCCTTTCATGTACAGCCAAAGGGCTATAAATACCTTGTATCACCCTCATTCAAGGGGATGGGAATTTCTGGATATCTCTTGTAATCGAGAATTCCTCAAACACTCAGCAATAACATAACAGTGGACGTAGGCCATTCATATAAGGCTGAACCACTTTAAAAATCTTTGTCTCATTTATTTATCTGTGATTAAACAATTAGAGTGATCTAGTTTTTTACATCAACGGATACCAAGGTGTGGGTGGACTCATGTTTTGTGGAACTTCGTAGGTGGAATCCTACGAGTCATTGTGGTGGAGAGATTGAAGATCGAAGACGCGTCAAGGCTTACGAGGGCATCAAGTCATTGTATAAGTCATTTGTCAACTTTTGTAACTCCTTAGCGTAATGAATTTACATGGTTGGGCCATTCGAAGTGTTTCCATTTGGGTTTTCTTTATACATTGAGGGTTGTGGTTTGATTTACTTATTTTATCCTACACTCACTTAAATGTATGTTTTAGGATAAGATAAACATGGTTAATCTATTTAATCAAAACTTGTTTAAAACGGGTGATAAATTTTCTTCGGATTAATTTGTTCAAGCTTAATGTAACACCTCGTATTTTCATAATTATTATTTTGGTAGAATTTAATTAACTAAATTTCGTAAATAAATTGCTTGAATGTGATATGCAAGTTTATATGATTCATTGATGCAAAATGTGCCTACTCATAGAAAAATATATTGCATGTTAATTATATTATTATTATTATTATTATTATTATTATTATTATTATTATTATTATTATTATTATTATTATTATTATTATTATTATTATTATTATTATTATTATTATTATTATTATTATTATTAGGGGAGTAATTTAATCAATCCGGATAGAATTTTGGGCTTATTTGGGGGCCCAAAATTGGGGGTGTGGGTGTAATACGGGATTAAAGGTTAAAATAAGTTAATAACCAGCATAAACACTCATTTCCATCCATAAAAGAGTAGCTCTAGCAGCCCCACACCCCTTTGCAGAAATTACCAAGGCTAGAGAATAAACGATGAGCAATGATTCAAGAATTGAGGCTCCAATCATCAGTTTAAGGAAAGAATTCTCTTGTTGAATCAATTATAATTTTATTTCTTAATTCATTTATACATCTTTTCATAATAATTTCGGGTTAAGTGGTTTGATTAATGACTATGAACAATTGGAATGAACTCTAGGATTTCTAAAAACAAATTGGGAAATAATAGTGTTTAAGGATTAAACATTTTCGGTGAAAAACCCATAATTGATGTCGTGTTATTGGGAAATTGAATATTAAAACTCATGTGGTAGGATTGATACCTTAATGATGATAAGTAATGTGTTTATCCCTTTAAATTTGAAAATGATTGGGTTAGATAAACTCTAGTGTTAGACCTGAATTCTTAAATTCTTGGGGCATAATCTTTTGTAAATTGTTTAGATGATCTTATAAAGTGTGTTTTGGATCATGAGGGGGTTATAACTCTTTGAATAAAAGTGGTTAGATAATTGGGAAGGAAATTGGAAATGGGAGTATGAAATTTGCGAAGGGAAACACAACAATTATGGGTTCTACCAAAATTCGAATCGATTCAGCCCTAGAGGCGAATCTATTCAGCTCCGAGGTTTGGGTCAGGGTTGGACTGGGAAAACGTTCGGGCGATTTTTACGAACTCAAGAGAGTGTGTGGGAGGTCATCCAAGTGAGTGGATATTTAATTAAAAATATTTTTGCGACACTATTTTTAAATTGGAGAATATAATAATTAACTGGATTGTTAATTCTTAAGACAAGGGTATTATCTGGGGATTGATGAAAATCACTGGAGGGTAATTATAGGAATAATTACATATACATGTTATGTGTTAGAGATGTGTATTTATTATTTATGTGATCATACCCATGTTCGTGGACGGTCTTTCGATTGGGATTGCGTATGTCTTTGGGACCATAGAACACATCGGCACATGTGGGCTAGACATTATTTAAGTCATTATCTTAGGTCTTACGTGGTGGCACCACTTACGATGAGGTTGGTGGGATAGCCGGAATCCATTATCATCGTCGGGGGCATGGACCGTGCAATAATGTACTGCGTAGGGACCTCCCTACTTATGTGTGCTTTGTTATGTATGCTTGGTGAGGGACTCCTCCGGACGAACTGATATAGCACAAACTGGACACTCAAGGTAGATGCTTTCATGTATTGTACATATGTAAGAACACACACACACACACACACACACACACACACACACACACACACACATATATATATATATATATATATATATATATATATATAAATATAAATTAATTGATAATAAATTCATGTAGTCTAATGATGTAGACGACTGTTAATGAACCCAATGCTACGTAAAATGCATAATGTGATGGTATAATATTCCTTGTGGGGGTTACTCTTAGGACTAGGATCATATGTGCAGGAGGTTAACTTCTGTTTATTAGTTGGGCTAGATGCCTTAATTATTACCATGTTAATATAAATATCAAACTTCATTATTGGGACTTGGGTTGGAATACATATTGTATTGCACTTAGATGAGGGGTGAGATACTTTATGCGAGTGCCGATGGGAGATGTATAATGTGAATTAACTGTATGATTAAATATTGGGTTTGTAAGTTAATTCTTGCAACTTTCAAGCTCTAGCCCAAATTATATAATGTTTTTCCCCCAGGTTTACCTAAACAGGGCAACAGGGCTGACAGGAATTCAGGCTTGTGGTCATACTTGATTATCATTTACTTCAGTTCAATTGACTCTAACATAGGTTGCTATTCTTATCTTAGTAATCTTATTATTCCAGAGATTGTATGGGCATAAGCCCGATATATTATTATTCAGTCATTTTATTTTCAGAGATATTAGAGTTGGATGTTTTATAAATTATGGATATTGAAATGTATTTATTATCAATTGTTATTTACAATGATTTCATTGTGCGTGATTGGTTCAAAATAAAAATGTTATGTTATGGTTTGATGTTGAGAATAGTATAGATTTATGTACATGCCCCATCTTTGGCGTATTGTGTCTGACCAACCTTTACGTGAAAAATGGGGGTTGTTACAGTTGGTATTAGAGCATCCAGGTTCTAGCATTTTTAGGATCTGTGTTGCGTTCTATATGTTATGTGCTGAGTTTCTTTGATATGTAGAGCCTATGAGTAGTAATCACTGTACTCTATATGATCAGTTACTAATATGAAACTTGTTTTCTTTCAGATGAAAAATGGTAGGCGCGGTAGACTATGACGTGTTACCACCGAGGCTGTAAAGAAGAGGGCTCAGCAGAAGCCATAGCCACACCCAGACACACCCTTAGGTACTCCAGCAGACATTTCCATGATAGTGACACAGGCAATCTCTATGGTGATGGCTTCTATGTTATAGCATTTTATTCATAGCTGAAGCCCCCACCCCCACCCCCACCCCCACAATAGGTGGTGCTACCCGTTCAGGCATAGGGCTCGATTTTAGAGAGAGATAATGAGGCCTTAACTAAAGGCTACCCACTAGAGTTTGCAGGAATTACAAATATATTGGTGCCCAATCAGTGGAAGAAAGACATTCAGTGACACTTGAGGGTAGTTGAGTTCCTGGCAGTGCACAAGTAGATGTTTGTTTCATTTCGATTACTAGGAGCAGCCTTAAGGTGGTGGGAGTCTGCCACTACACTGGAGGAGTGGGACCGATTGACTATTAATGAGTTTTAGGTCAAATTTAAGGGGAAGAATTTCCCACCCTCCATGAAATTAGAGATGAGGAGGATGTTCATGGACTTTAAGTAGGAAGGTCGTACTATTTGCATTGTCCTTATTTGTTGGAGAAGAGGTAAACACTGAAGAAAATAAAATGGAGAAGTTTGTATTGTCATATCAGGAAATCTTTATTGGGGAATATATCTTTTACCACCTACACTCAGATGGTGAATATCGCTTCACTGCATCGATAGGATCACATGTCATTTCAAAAACGTAAGGGAGGGCAGATATTCAGTTCAAAGACATCAAGCCAGCAGGGTAAGACGAATAGGAATGGTAGTTAGGGTTCCCAGCAGTCTAAAGGGTTCCAGAAAGGTGATCAGAATAAGAGGCACAGGGGTTTTGATGATCGAAATAAGCAGGGCCAGAATAAGAGAGGCCATCAGGGCCAGGGCGAACAACAGGATAAGTGTAAATTTTTAGGAAATTGCTACATTTTTTGTGAGAAGTAAATCTAGCGAGGAGGTGCTCTCGTGGTAATGGGGGGCATAGGAGCAGGGAGGACCACGTGGGTATAAGGTACCACAAGGATAGCATTAGCAGTTGCCATCCTCTCTAGGGATTACAGTGCCATCACTACCAGCTCCAGTAGCCCCACCTCAGGGGAAGCAACCACAGTTAGAGTATGGGTGTGTGTATCATGATGACAAGGACTGGTGCCATTACATTATGTTCCCTATGTTTAGGCATATAGGGAGCATTTTATTTGACACTGGTGCATCGCATTCATTTATTAGTACTAGTTTTCCTCGTGGGTCGGGATAATATATTTTGTATCTAACATAGTTCTTCACATTGATTCTCCCATGGATAGAGGGGGAACCTATAAGTTTAGTGTGTATAGGTATATGTATTGATATTAGGCGACTTAGGCTTGTGGCAGACCTACTTATGTTAGATATGTCTAAGTTTAAAGTTATCCTAGGGATGGATTGTCTAGCTACGTACAGAGCTTGTGCTAACTGTTATGGTAGGTCCATCATCTTTGCTATTCTGAGGCAAGAGATGTGCTTGGATACGATGTCGCACCATAGGGAGGGTCGTACACGCATTTGTATTACATTGAGGAGGTCATTATATTTCTAGACTCCATCCCGATTATTAGAGAGTCTTTAAATGTGTTTGGAAAGATTCCAGGGTTTCCACTGAGTAAGGAGATCGAGTTTGTGATTGATTTGATTATGGGTACGATACCCATCGCACTTTCACCATATTGTATGGCTCCTCAGGATATGAGAGATCTTAGAGATTAGATTAAGTAGTTATTGAAATAGGGATTTATTCGGAGGAGTAATTCATATTCAGTTGATCTCGTTATGTTCGTGAAAAAGAAGGACGGATCATTGATGCTTTGCATTAATTACTAGGATTTGAACAAGGTCACTATACGAAATAAGTATCCATTTCCCCATATTGATGATCCGTTCGAATAGCTAAGGGATGCATCATATTTATCTAAGATTGATTTGAGGTTGGGGTACCATCATTTAAGGATCCGGGAGCAGGATGTTTTGAAAACAACATGTTTGATGAGATATGGATCATATGAGTTCCTCGTTATGCCGTTTGGCCTAACCAATGCACCGACAATGTTTATAGACCTGATGAATAGGGTGTTTGGTGACTTTCTAGATCAGTTTATCTTCGTGTTGATAGGTGACATATTAATTTATTCTCGAACCATAAAGGATCATGCACAACACTTGCGAATAGTCTTCCAGATGTAACGGGACCATCGACTCTATGCCAAGTTCGAGAAATGTGGATTTTAGTTATGGGAGGTTCATCTTTTGGGACATGTTGTATTTGAGAGGGGGATATCGATGGATCCAGGAAATGTGTCAGTAGTGATGGAATGGGGACAGTCCATTACACCTAATATAGTCCATAGTTTTTTGGGTTTGGTAGGGTACTACTGTCGATTCATTCAAGTGTTCTAGAATATATCTAGACCTATATTGAATTTAACGAGGAATGATGTACCATTTGTTTGGGATGATGCATGTCAGCAGGCTTTTGACGAGATGAATTCTAGGTTAACTTCATCTCTGGTAGTTGATTTTCCTCGTGGAGGGATTTACTATAAGGTCTTTACGGAAGCATCCATGCAGGGACTTGGAGGGGTATTGATACAGGAGGAGAGACCAATAGCTTACCCTTCACGAAAGCTTATGTTTTATGAGGGGAGTTACCCCACCCATGATTTGGAGTTAATATCCGCGGTTTTTACATTACGTATTTGGAGGCACTATCTTTTGGAAGAGAAATTTTAGTTGTTTATAGACCACAAGAGCCTACAACACTTGTTCACTCGGAAGGAGTTGAACGTGAGACAACGGAGATGGCTTGATTTTGTGAAAGACTACCAGTTTGATATCCAATATTATCCAGTCAAGGAAAATATAGTGGTCAATGCCTTAAGCTGTAAGCTGACAGTTGAGTTAGTAGGAGTGGAAGGCGAAGTGTAGTTCACTTTATACTAACGATGAGCTGTCACGTGCTTTTATGGGAGTTCTTACCATCACACCCTGGATCATCATTCGGGTCATGAACGCATAGGCAGGGGATCATCTTTTCTAGGAGAAGGTTAAGAAGTGACTAATAGATGGGGCGGAGAACTATTCGATTGGCTTAGATGGGGGATCACTACACCAAATCTGCCTAATTGTGACGGTCATTGACCTTGACAATTTCAACTTGTCAAGGTCAATGACCGTGATAATTCTGGGTGAGATAACTTTTTTTGTCACGGTCATGTCACAGTCATTGACTGTGACAAGTTCATTAGAATTGTCACGGTCATGTCAAGGTCAAGGACTGTGATAAGTTTTGTCACGGTTAAGGACCATGACAAACCCATGACCTTCTTTACGAAATTGTCACGGTCATTGATCATGACAAGTCCGTGGCAACTTTCATTGTCAAGGACTTGTCACGGTCAATGACCGTGACAATTTTGGGCAGAATTAAAAAAAATCTACTGGGCAGTATGGCCACTGGCACTACCCAAAAGTATATTTGTATCTATTATAGCAACGTTGTACCTGTTCAAACATCATATATCCAAATAAACTAGAGATAATGCAAATATACATTCAAAATAAAAAAAATATGCATCACGATATAATCCAAATATAATTCAAATGTACCAACTTAAAAACAATTCAAATGTACCAACTAAAAAACAATACAATTCAATTCAAATCATGTCACTACATGTCTTGGGTAAGGTTAAATCCGAGGAGGTGAGTAGGCCACACGATATACGAATTGACACACCCACTGATATACATCGTGCCACATTATTTGCGCAACCACAATGGGGAGTTCTCCTCCCCGAGTATCACATGCATGATGAGCACCCTGGACTCGATGTCTTGAAGCTCACGTCCGTGAATTAGTCCACCCTGGACGATATTCGGGTCCCTCAACCCCCACCCTATCCACTGGCCATAAAATATGTCCAGTATAAACATGCTCGGCCAACCAAGCGTGGACATCAGTCGATCGAAGGGAGCCAAATAGGGAAGTGGATCATCGAAGTCCGCACGTGTCGGCGATGAAGCAGCGAGGTCCACATCCTCATCATCCTGCACCTTATCCTCCCTCCCCCTCCTTCTCCTTCCCTTTCCCCTTGCATTTTTCGTCGCCCAACGAACGCTTCATGAATGAGAACATATCTTGGACTGTCGCCTCCAAATGGGACCGCTTCGCATCAGCGAGTCCACCGTTCGAACCAACCCGATGTCGCTCGTCTCCAATTCGATGATCCTAGATTTGACCACCCGCGAGGTCACCCCCCTTGTCCTCCCCTTGCGATCAGAGCCAAGCACTTGGCTGAGTGCGTCTGTGGACAAAGATGCCTTGTCGACATCAGACTGCGACTCATGCACTTCTTTAAGCTTTGCGTGAAACGACAAAAAGCACATGATTAGTAAAATAGTAAATTAAAAAATTAGAACGTAATTAACAAAAAGTAAACTGTCGGATTACTTACAATCGTGGACGCGACGCTCGGGAACACATCCTTGTCCTTCCCCTTCTTTGTTCGAAGAGCCACATAAGTATCGAGCCTATGTGGCCTACCCCCAGGTCCACTCCATGTCCCCTGAAATAAAATAAAGTAAAATTAGTATCGGCCCCGCAAAGTAAAATAATGCATAATAATATATTTCTGTAGTTATAAAAAATTAAATCTTACCATCATCCTATGCTCCACCTCGGTGTAAGACGTCCGGTTGGAGTAGTGCACGTCCGTTTTTTTTTTTGCCCAGTTTTCCCTCCCTGATTGGAAAGATGCCAATTTTCACTCCCCGATCTCTTTGCCAACCATCTTTTGCCATTATGCCAATGAGATCGGCTCCTTCGACGGGACGGATTCACACCTTTGGATAATGGACTCTCATGTCTTCCCAAAGTACCGAGTCCGCATATTTTTCTTCCACGTCTTGTGTTGCTCCCTCAACTGCTCCAAGACGGAATCGCGTAGCTTTGGATCCAGGCTGAATTGTTCATGTCCAACAAATACAATGTTAGTTACAAATAAATATAAATATAAATATAAAATGAATTGAAATCAAAATTGAAATATTCATATGAATATAAATATAAATATAAATATAAATATAAATATAAATATAAATATAAATATAAATATAAATATAAATATAAATATAAATATAAATATAAATATAAATATAAATACATTACCTGTAGTGCCACCCAAATAGCTAACTTGAGCTCATATGGCACCTCCTTCCAATTAATGTACCCCGGTCCGATGCTCGAGAGATCTCGCTTATAGCCTCGACTTGTTCTCGATGGCCATCCCCAATTTGCCATATTTTGGGAGCCTAGGGGCTGAGGAGCCCTCATCGCCTCCGCTACCACCGAGCCCAGATGACATCATCATAACAAGCATTATCATCCTCGCCTTAATACCTGAAGGAGAGCTTTGCTGTAAAAAAATGTTATTAGTACACATCAAAATGAATTAAAATAAGACATGTAAATAAATCAACAATTAAAGTATACAATTATTAATTTACTAATTTACAATGAAGGGCAATCCTACTTTCATAATTAATCATTTATTAATTTACTAATTTACAATGAGGGGCAATCATATATTAATTTACTAATAAAATTAATAACCAATCAATTCCTTTACAAGGGACATTATGCACAAACACGCACATACACGCACATTACATACACATATACACACACGCACACACCTGTGCACATTCACACACACACACACACACATGCAGCCCCCCCATCCCTTCCCCCTCCCCCTCACCCATCTCCTCCTAAGGGTGAGTTCAAGTATGTTTCATTTAATTTCAAGTAATTTTAAAAAAAGTTAAAAAATCCCACCCCCATATGGACAATAATCAGTGGTCATGCCACTTTTAAAACTAACCAACCCAACATCGATCCACTATAATCTAGCCGCAACAACAACTGTGTATCCCGTACTCCTTCTAATTCATCTACTCAATTAAATCATTTCATCAATTAAACTAACAATTATATTATACAATTATTAATTTACTAATTTACAATGAGGAGCAATCTTACTTTCATATGAAATGGGCACTAATTATTAATTTACTTTCATATAAAACTATACAATTAAAGTTACAATTAAAGCTATACAATTTATTTTATTAAAGCTATACAATTAAAGTTATTTCGAATATCAACAATTATCTGTTAATGAGGGGCAATACTACTTGCATATGAAAGGGGCAATACATATTTTATTAATCAATTTGTCTGTTTCAATTGTTGAGATTGCCCCACCACACACACACCCCACCCCCACCACACACACACCACCAACACCACACAAACCACCCCACCCACCCCCTCCCCCACCATACACAAGCACACGTACATGCACACACCCCACCCCACCCTCTGCCCCCTCCCCCCGCCACACACACACACACATACACCTCACCCCCCACCACACACACACGCACACACCTGAACACACACACACACCACCACCACCCCCGCCCCCACCCAGCCCCCTATCCCTCCCCTCCCTAGCCCCCCTGTCCCTACCCTCCCCCCAGCACACACATGCACACGTACACACACCCCCCACCTCACCCCCACCACCCCCTGCCCCCTCCCCCCACCACACACATATATACACACACATATAGAAATGAAAGAGAAAGAGAAAGAGAGGAAAAAAACATACCTTAGAGAGAGAGAGAGAGAGAGAGAAAGAGAGAGAGAGAGAGCTCGAAATCACTTAGAGAGAGAAAGAGAGGGAAAACCAAAAACGATGGGGGAAAAAAGAAAGCGTAGGGTTTTTTTTACTGAACAAATTATCACGGACATGTTTCGGTCCTGGAACGTGACAATATTATAAGGTTTGTCACGGTCAATGACCGTGATAGGTCCATGACAAGTGTCGTTGTCACGGTCTTATCACGGTCATTGATCGTCACAATACGTTGTCACGGTCTTATCACGGTCATTGACCGTGACAATACGTTGCCACGGGCTTGTCACGGTCAATGACCGTGATAAAAAAATACGTGTTTTTTTGTCACGGTCAATGACCGTGACAAGGATAGCCGCTGGAAGGGTGTCAATTTACCCATTTTGGTGTAGTGGATTAAAATTCTAAGGCAGGTTGGTAGTCCCAGCGGATGAGGAGTTACGGTGAGCAGTTATGACAGAGGCACATAGGTCACATTTTTTTGGTACGTCCCGATGAGAATAAGATGTACCAGGACATGAGGTGACAGTATTGGTAAGGAGACATGAAGAAGGATAAAGACACATTTGTGTCCAAGTGCACCTTATGCCAGTTGGTGAAGGTGGATCATCCGCGACCAATAGGCGTTTTACAGCCTTTCAAGATTACGATGTGGAAATAGGAGAGAATTTCCATGAATTTTATAATGGCGTTACCTACATCACAGCAGGGACACGATTCTATCTAGGTGATAGTTGATTGTTTGACAAAGGTGTCTCACTTTTTGCTAGTTCAGATAGACTATACTTTGAAGCAGTACGATAATATCTTTCTTGTATATATTTTGAAGTTGCATGGTGGTCAACTCAATATTGTGTTAAATAGGGATAAGGCATTTGTATCCCACTTTTAGAGGAGTTTCCATCAGGAAATGGGGGCGTATTTGAGGTTCAATCGTATCACCTAAGATGTATGGTCAGACAGAGAGAGTAAATTTGATGTTTGGAGGACATGTTGCAGATGTGTATCTTGGATTTCAAAGGTAGTTAGGAGAAGTACTTACCATTGGTGGAGTTTTCTTACAACAACAGTTACCAGTATGGCACCTTTCGAAGAATTATATGGGAGGCCTTATCGTTTACACACGTGTTGGTTGGAAGTGGGGGAGAACAAACGTCTCAAACCCAAATTCATCCAGGATACTTCGGAGTAGGTGGAAATTATTCGGGCTAGGATTCGAATTTCCTTGGATAGACAGATGAGTTATGCTGATGCAGACAGGAGGCACTCGGAATATAAGGTTGATAATTAGGTGCTAATTAAGGTCTCTCCTATGAAGGGAGTGATGCGACTTGTAAAAAAAAGGGAAGTTGCCTCCCCGGTATGTGTGATCGTTCCCTATTATTGAAAGGATTGGACCAATAGCATATCAGTTAGCCTTACCTGATCATTTGTAGAGGTTGCATGATGTTTTCTATATTTCAGCATTATAGAGATTTCTTAGAGATGAGGTAGCCTACTAGCACATAGATCTTAATGAGATAGAGCTTCAGCCTGACACAAGTTATGAGGAGAGACTTGTAACACCCCGTATTTTGTAGGATAAATAATTTAGCTAATTTGGAGAATTAGAATGTAAACTAAATTGATGATTTGGAGAAACTATTTAAATTGGAGAATTTATTTAAATTGGAAGATTCAATTTATTTTGAGAATTGAGATTTAAATTAATTCGGGTTATTTCTTTTAAGAAATAGAGTACCCGGGGGTAGTAATTGGGTCTCGGGGCATTTTTAACCATAATCGGACCCATACGGGAGTGATTGGGCCATTTTAATAAATCCCACAAGCCTAAAAATGGGATTGGCATAATAAAATCAAAACATGAGAGGGTGTGGCAGCTATAATTCATTTTAGAAAAACCTTAGTTGCAGAGTAGAAAAGAGGGATCAAGTGGGAGAGCTTTTGGGAGTCAAGCCAAGAGGATATTGATGTGTTCTTAGTCAAAATCTCCATCTACATCAAAGGATCAGACTCTACGAAATTTACAGGCAAGTAGTTAAACTTGCTTTCATTTAAATTGCGGTATTGCGATTCATATCATGGTGGGTGTAAACCATATTCATTTTGGGATGAGTTATTAAAGCATAATTCATTTTTGGAGGGTATCAAATGTTAAATCTGGGTTTTGGGGATATAAGCATTTAAGGTGAGATTGATGTTTAATTAATGGGAGAATAGAATCATATGATATTAAAATATGATTTAAAATCGAAAACCCAGTAGGAATTGTTGTTGAATTTGAATTATTGAATCAAATTGAATTTGTGATTTAAGAAATTTTGAGAAAAACTCAATTCAGGAACCCTAGAAGTTTTAATGAGAATAAATGATGATTAATGATATATATTAGTGTTAGAACCTATTTATTGATGTAATAAACACGGGGTATAAATTGGGTTGATGTTTGGGTTAAATCCATGGAGGTTTGAGGGTTATAAATGGAGAAAAACGAGTTAGAGAAGAAGATGATTCGTAGTCCATCGGAACGGTCCAATTTTGAGACAGAACCGATCCGATTTACGTATTTGTCAAAACATGAAACTTTTATATCTATTCGTCATGGTCGCGTGGGCGCTGACCTTGTATTTTTTTGATTTTTCTTAATTAGTAATGATTTTTCTACGAAAGAGTGTCTGAAACCGAAATCCTCTGTGAGAAATAAAATCTGGATTTTTAGGGATGTCCGTAGATGAGTGAAGGACTTTGGAAAAATAAAAAAGAAGATTATTTTATCCTTGGATTAGATAGGGACGAATCCAGAGTATGGATTTAGGAGTACTTATAATGAACGACACTCGATAATATATGTTAAAAATATACGAACGTATTCGAATGAGAATTTTGGATGAGTTTAACATACGGGCTAATAGCTTGAGGTGGAATTTAATTGATAGAAATTAAATGGAACCTAATACTTAGAGTCTTATTGGATGAGTATTAAGGACTATTAAATTTAATAAGGGTGTTAAACTTATTAACCGAATTTGGTGAAATGAATTCTAAAAGGTAAAAATAAGAGTCAATAAAGGGAGTCCGAGCATTTTGGTTGAGTGATACCACTTGAAAAAAAAAATAATTGAGGTGATAGTAATTAAATTAAGGGTCGGGGTTTTGACTCTGATATTTCTTAGGCTTGTGCTATGGGATTTAGGCACATATTAGCCGGTTTAATTTATTATAGAGATATATAATAAATATTCGAATTGTGGATTTAACGAGAGGTGTTAACTTTAATAGTGGATTTTTGTGTAACAAATTCTAAAGGGAGAAGATACAGACCATATGAGTGAGTCAAATTATTATAGTTGGGTGACACTACTTTAATAAATTAATTAATGTGAAATTGATTAGATTAATCGGTGTAATTTAAAATGTAATGAATTCGGGGGATGAGCGAACCTATGACTTAGATCAATAGGATATAAGTGAATTACCTACTGCAATATTTTAAAGGAAAATTGGCACACTTCGAGTAGTGAGGGATACTGGGGAATATACGATAAGACGTATAATTAAAATTAAATAATACGTAAGATCTTTGGGAGATATATATGCTATGTATGAAATATATGATATAGGTTGTGTGTATACCTATACTTATTTGTATGATTTATTATGTGTATGACATACCTACCATACTTGCTATCACGGGAGGTTGCTTTTCAGAAAGGGACCATCTTAACTTTGTGTGCCTTCAGGGGTATTTAGATTGGTACCTTAAGGACATAGGACTATGAATGACTTATTTGTGAGTTGATAAGTTAGCTGACCATGGGAGCGTAGGTACGTGCGTGACCAATGGGTATGTGAACTATGTTCGTATCCAATATGTGTGATTTGTATTGATACGATTCCAGAGTAATTCGAAATCCTTAGTCCTTTATACGGTGCATGATGTACCGGGACTTGATAGCAGAGTATGCACGCACAGCAGGTTCCGACCTAGGGGTGCTGTATTCGTATATATATATATAATAGTGTGATATATGCATACTTGTGATTTTATTCTACTGGATGAGTTTAGTAGAAGAGAAAGATAGTGACATTAAAAATAACTATATTATGGGGAGAAATAAACATATAGTGAGAAATTTATAATGGGCTAAAAGACATGGAAATTCGATAATGTATTGTATCGACAATACGGGTAGGCATAACGAATTATTTTGTAGAAGGAGATTTGATATTTCTAGTTAGGTGGGGTGGCTTAACTAGGAAAGGTAGAAGGCGAGCGTTAAGTGTGCAAATTAGATGAGGGGTGAGCTATGTCTCAAGAGGAAAATTATATATGAATAAAAGGAAAATTATTAAAAAAGAGAGAAAAAGAGAAAAATAATAAAATATAGAAAAAAACAAAAAAGGGAGAAAAGGAAAAAAATATAAAAATGCATGCGATCATAATTTTGTGGAATGAAGACATTACTTGTTCAAATTGTGTTCCACTCTTATAAAAAAATCCTACCATTATATCATCCATCTTCTTCATTTCATTTTTCCCTCATGCCTTTCATAAACTCCATTTTCACCCTTGGTGAGGTATTCGGGAAAACCAAAAGTCTATATGGTGAATAACTCTACATCTCTATGTACTGTAAAATTCTATACAAGGATTAAAAGCTCTCTTTGCTTAGAGTGTCCACGTGTACTACCTGTTTTAACCTCTTACTCCGATATTATTAGCTCAAATCTATTATTTGACTCTTCCTATTCTAACTATTCATGTGCCATCTAGAATATCAACCATCCTCATCCTATTCAAACTCTTCGGAGGATTATATACGAGAAATTAAATTGAGAGTACATGTGAAAAGTTTCGAAAGTATAAAAGTAGTGGTTGGCTGTCACCCAAACTCAGCGGGCCCCAAATTTCACTCATTTTCTATTTTTTTCTGCCATCGAAAATATTATTCAAAACCTAGAAGTAACGAGAAACCAAACACACCCCGCTAGGTTTTACAAACAAAAACATTAATATGTATGATTTGATTCCCTCCCATGAGCTTCTAAAGGTACCTACCTGCATGTCTTGTGTGTTTATTAATGTTTCATTTTTGGATTTTAACTTGTCTTTTGATCTGGGACCTCTAATTTAGAAATGTCTTGTGAATTTATGTAATCTTGATCTTATATTAAAACGTTGTTATGTTTGAAACTATGAAGGGATAAAGATGTGGACATGTTTTGGGGGGTTGCAGAAGGGAAACAACAACGCGTGATGTCGTTTCCTCGCAGACCAGTCAGATCTGTTGGATCCATAATCACCGTTTCTAGTCCTGTCCTTGCAAAGGGCCCTAATTAACTCAAGTCTCCAAGATGAAGAGAGATTTTTTTTTATTTCAGTGCTAAATATTCTTTAGAATAGGAAACCAACGTTTTGATGTTACAAGACACTTACTTCTTGGTTTTTTTGGGTATGGACATTAGAGATGTAGCTAAAAAAGGCAAGTGATATAAACGGAATCCTTATTCATTCTTTTTTTTTGCTTTTTACTTTTCATTTGGGCCATTCCAATTTCTAAGGTTTTAATATTTTTGATTCATTTTTTCGTTAATTGTTTTAAGGTTCATTTCAAGATATATTATTTCAAAAGGCTAATGATATTTTATATGAAATATAATGTTGATCAATGGATTGGTATACGAGAGGCCAGTTTCGAGCCCAGATTTCCTATTTTCGTTTTTCCAACTTTTCTTCACCTCTAATCTCATCTAAAACATCAATACAACAATTGTTCATGGGTTCTAATCATTCCTAAACATACTTAGGTCATATATTAACGTTTATATAGGGCCAATTCTTCCTAAACATCATTGAATCATCAAATCCCTTCATTTATCCCCAAATCACATGCACATGAACCCTAAAATTTTAAAGTCACCAATGGACATAATTAAATCCGTTTTTGATATGAACAAGGTGTATTTCCATCAGAATAATCCTCCTAACAATTCTACATGCAATCCTTTCATCAAGATATAAAGTTCTAATTCCAATTAATGGGTTTTTATCAAACTCCCAAGAACAATACAAATTTTGTCAATTTCCTACGCTTGGAAGAAACATTCTTTGTAATAAACAAAATTAAACCACTTGCCTTATGTATATCTCTGATTTTGATGTCGAATTGATGAACGATTCTCTCTCTCTCTGCATAATTCTCCTCTCTCTCTCTACTAGTCTTCTTCTCCAAGGTGACAATGGTGGCTAGGGTTTTGCCTTAGGAACTTTTGGGACTAATTCTAATAACCACCGTAGCCCATTAGGTTATTAGTGGGTTTAGTGGGTAATTGCCAAATCAGATATTAATTCCTAATTTTCGTGGGTTTTAATTCCCAAAAATCCAAAATTACCAAACTACCCTTATACGTTGCCGGTATGGCCTAAAAATTCCCCGGGACCCAAACTAAACCCCCGGCTAGTGTTTTCTGACTATTTCGACACTTCCGGACGCGTTGGCGCACTCAAAATGACCATACGGTTAATAGAAATAAAATTTACTTTTTTTTATTTAAAATAAATATACTCCTGACGCGACTGTCACACGCGTCTCAACAAAGTTTCCCGAATTGCCATATATCAATCTCACGACAATTTGATAATTCAATATTCATATATAGCCATATATACTTTTTTAAAATCAAATACCAACTCTCATCTCGCTAGTATTTTAATCCGGATTAATTCTCAAATTAATTCACATTTAATTTAATTAATCCCATAAATAAATATCACAAAAATACGGGGTATTACATACTTCCCCCCTAATAACTGAATTTCGTCCCGAAATTCGGAACTAGAAAGTACCTGGTAGGAACAACTCTGGATAACGTTCGCGCATCTCATCCTCGCGCTCCCATGTGGACTCCTCGACATTATAATGTCGCCACTGAACACGCACTAACGAAACTATCTTTGACCGCAGTTTTCGCTCACTTCGATCCAAAATAGCAATCGACCCCTCCTCGTAGGAGCTATCAGGCTGGAGATCGATGTCCTCCAAAGCAATATGAGAATGAGCCAAATCGTCTCTAAGATATTTCCTTAGCGAGGAAATATGGAATATATCGTGAATCCGACGCAAATGCTCCGGTAACCCAAGTCTATACGCAACCGGTCCAATCCGCTCGATGATAGGGAATGGCCCCACGTATCGCGGTGCCAACTTCCCTTTCTTCCCGAAATGTATAATCCCCTTCATAGGAGATACTCTGAGCAAAACCTGGTCCCCCACTTGGAACTCCCTGAAGAACCTCTTCGCATCAGCATAGCTTTTCTGTCTGTCTTGAGCTACCCGAATGCGACTCTGTATCAATTCAATCCTCGTCGAAGTATCCTGAATTACTTTCGGCCCAAGTAGTTTGTTGTCCCCCACCTCCAACCAACATGCTGGGGAATGACAAGGTCTACCGTACAACGCCTCGAATGGAGCCATGCCAATGGTGAACTGGTAGGAGTTTCTGTAAGCAAACTCCACTAGTGGAAGATATTGCTCCCATCTACCCCCGAAGTCAATGATGCACATGCGCAACATGTCCTCCAACATCTGATTTGTACGCTCGGTCTGCCCATCGGTCTGCGGGTGATACACCGTACTCAACCGCAATTCCGTGCCCATGGCCTCCTGAAAACTCTCCCAGAACCGTGAAACAAATATCTTATCTCGGTCAGACACGATATTTAGGGGCACACCGTGAATTCTCAGTATCTCTGCAATAAAGATCTGGGCGTACTGTCCCGTAGTGTAGTCTGTCCTTACGGGTAGAAAATGAGCGACTTTGGTCAACCTGTCCACAATTACCCAAATGGAGTCGTGACCTCTCTATGACGTAGGCAACCCCGTGATAAAACTCCATGGATATGCTCTCCCACATCCACATCGGGACCTTTAACGGCTGTAGCAGTCCTGCCGGTCTCTGATGATCCACTTTTACTAGCTGAAAAGTGGCGCATTTTGAAACAAACACGGCAATATATCTTTTCATCCCGCTCCACCAATACTGAAATCTCATGTCTTGGTACATTTTGTTCCCACCGGGATGTACCGCGAACCGTGAGCCGTGCGACTCTGCCATCACCTCGTGCCGTAATTCCTCCCCTTTCGGAACTACCAATCTCCCATTGAAGCGTAATCCTCCGTCTGAGCTAACGATATAGGATTCGGCTCCCTATGCTAGCAATTGAGCTATCTACTCCTGACAGAATGAGTCATTTGCCTGAGCCTTTACCACCTTCATGAAAATCTGCGGCGTAACAGTCATCACATACATGAATGATCGGGCCACTGCATCCTGGTGTCCCAACTCCTTCCACTTGGCCTTCCACACCCCTGCTACTTCATTTACTGGCCTACGGCTCAACGCGTCTGCTACCACGTTAGCCTTTCCCGGGTGGTATTGGATATCAAACTGATAATCCTTCACGAACTCAAGCCACCTCCGTTGCCGCATATTCAACTCCTTCTGTGTGAATAGGTACTGTAGGGACATGTGGTCCGTGAATAATTGAAACTTCTCCCCTAAAAGGTAATGTCTCCAAATCCGAAGGGCAAATACAACTGCCGCCAACTCCAGGTCATGAGTGGGGTAATTCTTCTCGTGAGGCTTTAGCTTACGGGAAGCATAAGCTATGGCCTGACTCTCCTGCTGTAATACACCTCCAAGTCCTTGCAAGGACGCATCGGTATAGACTAGATACTCAACTCCCGGTCTCGGCAATGCTAACACAGGTGCTGAGGTCAACTTATCCTTCAACTCATCAAATGCCAACTGACAGGCATCACTCCAGATGAAGGGTACACCCTTACGAGTCAGATGTGTCAAAGGACCCGCTATCTTCGAAAATCCTCCAATGAACCTCCTGTAGTATCCTGCTAGGCCCAAGAAACTACGGATCTCAGTTGGTGTCGTGGGCTGTTCCCACTCTCTCACCGCGGATACCTTCCCCGGATCAACAGATATCCCCCGGTCGGAAATAATGTGTCCCAAAAACTGGACCTCCTTCAGCCAAAACCCGCACTTCTCATACTTTGCATATAACTCATTCCGACGTAGCGTCTGAAAAACCTGCCTCAAATGCTCGGCGTGCTCCTCCTCTGTCTGGGAGTAAACCAGAATATCATCGATGAAGACAATGACGAACTGATCAAGGAACTCTCTGAACACCCTATTCATCAAGTCTATAAATACTGCTGGAGCATTTGTCAAGCCAAAAGGCATAACCCAAAACTCGTAGCAGCCATATCTCGTTAAGAACGCAGTCTTTGAGACGTTCTCCTCTTGATACGCAACTGATGGTATCCCGACCGCAGATCAATCTTGGAGAAGAAAGAAGCTCCCCTCAACTGGTCGAATAATTCATCGATTCGAGGCAACGGATATTTATTCCGTATCGTGACCTTGTTCAACTCCCGGTAGTCCACACACAATATCAGTGAACCATCTCCCTTCTTCACTAATAACACAGGGACACCCCACGACGAAGTACTTCTCCGTATAAACCCCTGACCCAACAACTGCTCTATCTGATCTCGTAGCTCTCTCATCTCTGCCGGAGCCATACGGTACGGTGCGCATGCTATAGGTCTCGTATCTGGCAATAAGTCTATGACAAAGTCTATCTCTCGACTGGGGGGTAGGCGTGGTATCTCCTGAAACACATCGGAATAATCCCTGACAACAGGGATCGAATCTAAAGGAATCACAACTACCTTAGAGGTATCCTCCTCTATGTAATACAAATGAGCGGTCGAGCCTCCCTCTGGGCGAGGCATCGCCACTACAAACATCTCCTGCCCCGGAATGGCAAATATAATGCTCCCACCGAAGCAATCAATCATGGCTCTATAAGCTGCGAGACAATCCATACCAATAATCACATCGTGCTCATGCATATCTAATACCAACATGTCTGCAGGTAATACCAAACTACCAATCTCTACCCCCACTCCCCGGCATATAAAGAAAATAAGTGACCCACTCCCCAATGGTGAGTCTACACACGTCACTGTGCTCTCTGCTGTGGCTAACAACCCTAAGGCTTTCGCAAAATGTGTAGCTATAAAATAATGCGTTGCCCCCGTATCAAACAAAACCCGACCCATAGTGCCATGGATAGGAAACATACCCTCAATCGCGGGTGGGGCCCTTGGAGCTGCTGTCTGCTAAAGCTGGTATACTCTCCCATACTGCAGCTGTCCCTGCTGAACTGGGACCGCTGGAATGGGTGGTAATGCTGCCATCTGTGGTGGCATCGGGAGGGCGGAGGGAAACACTGTTCTCTGCGGCTCCTGTCGAGCACCCTGCTGCTGCTGCTGCGGGGCCCTGCCCCTATCAGGACAGTCCTGGCGTTTATGGCCAGTCTTGCCACAAACGTACCACTTCCCCGGGAAGTTTCCCCCTCTCTGTCCCTGCTGTCCCTGGCCCTGGTGGCCGTTACCGTTCCTCCCCTGGCCCTGCTGGCCCTGCTGAAACTGCTGTTGACCATTCTGACCCTGCTGGTTCTGATGGCCGTTCGGACCCTGATGGCCCTGCCAGAAACCTCCCTGTCCATGCCTGAAATTCCCCGATCTGAATCTCTTGTGATCCCCCTGCTGGGAACCCTGGTCACCCTGTCTCTGCCCCTGAACAGATTATGCCCCACTGGCACCATGTCCTCCAGTCCTGCCCTGATGGCTAGACTCTCCCAATCTCTTTCCCTTAGTCATGTGAAAGCGGTGATCCTGACAGTGTAACAATGCAGCGTTAACCACATCAGAGTAAGTGGCCAACGATAGGTTCCCCAACAAATGCTGACGGATCCTCCAAGTCAACCCGTCTGTAAACTTTTGTATCTTCTTCTCCTCTGTCGGTATCTCATCCGGAACAATGTTCAGAAGATTAGTGAATTCGGCCTCATACTCGGCCACAGTCCTTCCCTCCTGCTTGAGGCTCATCAACTTCCTTCTCATTTCCGTGTGAACAGCTGACGGAAAATATTTGCGGTCAAACCGCACCCAAAACTCCCGGATAGTGAGAGTATCTCTCTCCTCCACGGTGGTAATAGACTCCCACCACTGCAGTGCAGACCCCACTAGCTTAAAGGTAGCTAGTATCTGCTTCTGGACATCGATGCACTCGTACATCCTCAAGTGCCGCTGAATGTCCTTCCTCCACTGACTAGATTCCACAACATCGGAGCTACCTGCGAACTCTGGTGGGTGTGCTTTCTGAAAAGCATCTCGTACACGTTCCCAAGCAGACGGGATTGTATGTGCCTGAACTGGCATGGCTACTGGCGCCTGAGGTGGTGCCTGCTGAACTACAGCTAGTGCGGCATTTACCGCCTGGGCCACAATGGCTGCAACCTCGGCGGCATTCATCGTGCCCTGAACTGGTTCGGTCTGTGGTTCTGGCGTAGCATCCCTGGGAACCCGTTGTGCATGTCGTGGAGGCATCTGCAATAAGAACAAAGTTTATAAGTTCGCAGTTATAAACTCAAAATAGCTTAAGAACGTAGCATATACAAAAGAATACAAATGTCCTAAAATATAGGGCTCTACATCAAAGAAAGCTCAGCGGAAACATAATAAGTCGTACAGATCCTAAAGGACGCTAGAACCTGATGCTCTGATACCACCTGTTACACCCCGACTAATTAAATACCGGGTAGCTACTCCTTTATTAAATCAATACAAAATTCCAAGTTGGTTCAGTTAATAACATCACTGTCAAAAACATTTTAATGATTACTAACCACCTAGTATTTAAAAAGTAAGTTGCCAAATTTTAAATTAAGTCTGATTAACATGCAATAAAAGAATAATGGAAGAACAACATAATCCATTCACCATAACAAAGTAAATAAATAACCAACAAATAATAATAAGAAGTCCGGAGGAAACTCCTCACAACAATCTCACAACTGAAAATAATATGAAAAGTCTGAATCCTGAATTAATTACATGCCAGAAGTCTGAAAATCTGAAATAAATGAAATGTTTCTAAAAGAAATGGGCGACATGCCCTACAACTGATGAAATAGGAATATAGAGTCAAGATAGATGAAGCGTCTACTAGCAAAGTCCAGTAACTTCCACAAACAGCTACAGCTCGTCACCTGAGTGAGGATCCTAAGCATGGTGTCCTTGTGGCTGGGCACCCAAAATGGTTTTTACAAAAAAATAGATTTGAAAGCAAATGGGTCAGAGCCCGAAAGTGGAAATTATTTCAAAAACAGCAAGTGTTTTAATAACATTAAAACAATAAATGCAAAATACATGTTAGGACGTGCACTCACATGAAATTCTCACCTCTCGACTACATGTGCACTCCTAACGTACCGTACCCATCTAAATGACATACATATCCAACCAAATCGTAATAAGTTCTACCCCTTACTACTCAATTTCCGTAAACATTCTAGCGTTAACATTTAAATAGAAGACTTTACTTAACTCAAATTCTTAAGTATTAGTAATACAATTCACTATCGGTTAACCCGTTATGTTTTCTCAAAACATTACTATAATTATATTCACAATACCAACATGAAAGTTCCCATTATTTAAGTGTATTTTAGTCACGCCATAAATATACAGTACAAGCTGCGGTGCACACATACTCTGCTATCCATCCCGGTACATCACGTACATAAGGATCACGCATTCCGAATCTCTCAGGAATCGTTCTCAGATAACAACAATCACAAACAATGGAGGCGAACACAGTCACATCACATGGGTCACGTACATACCTATGCTCCCACGATCAGCAGACTTATTAACATCCCAATAAGTCCTTCTCTGACCTATGTTCTCGAGGTACCAATCTAAATCCGGGCAACACAAGGATAAGAAGGCCCTAAGCGAACGTAAACCTCCCGTGATAGCAAGTATGGTAGGTATGTCATACACATAAAATCATATACATATACTAAGTATGCACACATCTTAGTAATCACCATAATTTATTTGGTAAACTACTCATTCTCGTACCAACTTATAATGTTACACAGTTACATATTCCCGGTTAACATAATTATTCAAGCCGTCAATTGTTCTCACGTCATAATAGACACTCATGTCCTAATCCATAATCTCCATTTGGTTCAAATCACACACCTATGTTTTACTCCTCATTATACCCTAAATATCCCAAATATATCAACTAATCCTCAAGAAATGTTATCTCTGCATTTAAACAAGGTTACGGGACACTCGGGATCAAAACAAGCTAAAAAGCCCAAACTGTCAGCTCGTTCGAACGAGGCTGTTCGAACGAGAGTTCGTTCGAACGAAGTGGGCTTTCTAACGAGATCTCGTTCGAACGAAAGTAATCGAATGAACATCACCCTAGTTAGAAGTCAAAGGTCAACTCATTAGAAGCTCGTTCGAATGAGCTTGTTCGAACGACCTGGGCAGGTCTTCTAACGAGAGGTCAGTTTCGAGCCCAGATTTCCTATTTTCGTTTTTCCAACTTTTCTTCACCTCTAATCTCATCTAAAACATAAATCCAACAATTTTTCATGGGTTTTAATCATTCCTAAACATACTTAGGTCATATATTAACGTTTATATAGGGCCAATTCTTCCTAAACATCATTGAATCATCAAATCCCTTCATTTATCCCCAAATCACATGAACATGAACCCTAAAATATTAAAGTCACCAATGGACATAATTAAATCCGTTTTTGATATGAACAAGGTGTATTTCCATCAGAATAATCCTCCTAACAATTCTACATGCAATCCTTTCATCAAGATATAAAGTTCTAATTCCAATTAATGGGTTTTTATCAAACTCCCAAGAACAATACAAATTTTGTCAATTTCCTACGCATGGAAGAAACATTCTTTGTAATAAACAAAATTAAACCACTTGCCTTATGTATATCTCTGATTTTGATGTCGAATTGATGAACGATTCTCTCTCTCTGCAGAATTCTCCTCTCTCTCTCTCTACTAGTCTTCTTCTCCAAGGTGACAATGGTGGCTAGGGTTTTGCCTTGGGAACTTTTGGGACTAATTCTAATAACCACCGTAGCCCATTAGGTTATTAGTGGGTTTAGTGGGTAATTGCCAAATCAGATATTAATTCCTAATTTTCGTGGGTTTTAATTCCCAAAAATCCAAAATTACCAAACTACCCTTATACGTTGCCGGTATGGCCTAAAAATGCCCCGGGACCCAAACTAAACCCCCGGCTAGTGTTTTCTGACTATTTCGACCCTTCCGGACGCGTTGGCGCACTCAAAATGACCATACGGTTAATAGAAATAAAATGTACTTTTTTTATTTAAAATAAATATACTCCTGACGCGACTGTCACACGCGTCTCAACAAAGTTTCCCGAATTACCGTACATCAATCTCACGACAATTTGATAATTCAATATTCATATATAGCCATATATACTCATTTAAAATCAAATACCAACTCGCATCTCGCTAGTATTTTAATCCGGATTAATTCTCAAATTAATTCACATTTAATTTAATTAATCCCATAAATAAATATCACAAAAATACGGGGTATTACAGTTAGTTTTCGGGGTCTCAGACTATTTCTTTGGCTAGGGTAGAACCCGATTGGATCTTGGTCCCTCTATAGTGTGTTGAGATTTGGTTAAGCCGAGGTGTTCAGTTTTTTATTATTTGTTTTATTTAATATTGGGGTTGGTGTTTTTGGCCATTTACGTTTTTTTGTGGACATTTTAAAGATGTTAGGTATTGAAATGCCATCACAAAATATTCATTAAAATACAAATTTAAATCATTTTCAATAATTTTTGTTATATAGAAAATATTTTTTACGTAAATTATACACGACCACATGCACCCTTGGTTTTTGCATCACATAGGATTTTGTATGGAATATTTTTGAATTTTGACATAGTTTATACAAATTTCATAGTATTGGTTGTAGCTTATTAAAGTTTCTTATATAAATTAGAAGGTGTTGGAGCTTATTGGGAGTTTCTTATGCAAATCATTCTTGAGATTTGCCAATATTATCAAGCTATTCTAAATAGTTGCTCGATTCTATTAATTAATTCCATCGCCCACAATACAAGCTATGGAGTGATATTTCAAATGTTTTTATTAAGCTTATTGCAGGATATTATTTGATAGGAACTAATTGGGAGAAGGAATATTATTTCATTAAAAATTATGCATTGTGAATACCATTAGTGCTAAAAGCGCGAGTACAACGATAAAAAAATTATCACACCGTGCCATTGAGACTGGTATTGAATCAAAGTCAATTATGGTATTGTTCTTAAGAATTTGAGTGGCTTTGATTGTTGGTTCATTAATGTTGTTTGCAGGTGTGCATGACTGTGAATTTACCAAAGAGATAAAAATTGAGCAGTTCTTAGTGAGTAAACAATTCGTTAAAATAATATGTCGTAGGTATTTTACTTGAGACATGCACAACAACTGTCTCTCTGTAAGTTTTCTATCTCTCCTCATGATTCGTTCTCTATTTTCTTGAAAATTTGGGTGTTTAAGATTTCATTTTTAAACCATTCTTT
Organism: Sambucus nigra; assembly: GCA_949130495.1. NCBI lineage: Eukaryota > Viridiplantae > Streptophyta > Magnoliopsida > Dipsacales > Adoxaceae > Sambucus > Sambucus nigra. Next base: position 337,762,425 of record OX422208.1, read on the forward strand.
AGGTTTTCTTTTTGAATCACACATGTAAGTAGCTTATTGTTTATGTTTCTAATTATTATTTCTTTGTTGTATATTACATAATTTGGAAAAAAATATGTTTGTTTTTTACTATTTGGCAAACTATTATTACTCTATGTTTATGATTATAAATCAGTTTTTCGATCAGATTTGGCAACGATTTTGTCATTGGAATATGATTTATGTCATAGTCCAACAGCTATACTATTGTTGTTTCATCATAGATGCAGGTGAGGTTTTGTGCCAAATTAACGAGATCCACTTGTTGGTCTTTATTTGAATGGGTTGATCTTTATCTGAACAAGTGGTTGGTACTATTGTTGGTTTTTGTATTAGGGATGCACGTGTTGCATAATCATATATTAGCTTCACTGTATTGAAGTTATATTCATCAAATTTGATGGTTTAAATCTTTTCAATTGGATGAGATGATATGTGGGTATTAATTATTCAAATTTTTATTTGGGACCACACATAGGTGGTCAACAAAGCACTGATTTTCGGGTGTTGATTTTGATCCAACATTTGCAAGGAATGCAATTGATTCTGTGTAGGGATCTGATTATGCATAAAAACCATGTGATGATTGTTGATGTCAAAAATTAGATTTGACCTAATTATTTTAATCACAGATAATAAGAATAAAGAAATAATGGACAATGGATTTTTAAAGTGGTTCAGCCTTGTAAGAATGGCCTACGTCCACTGTATTTATTATTGATGACTATTTGCAGAATTCTCGATAATTGATTTACCATGAAATTCCGAGTCCCCTGCTAATGAGGAGGTTACAATGTATTTATAGACCTGAGGTTGTACAAATGAAAGGACAATGCGCTGTTCTCTAATATACATGTACATCTGTATCATAATAATGAGCATTTAATGCGCAGTCATCTCTTTGATTCCCTGATTTGAGTGTTCTGTACGCTAAGTAGCTCGGACCGCTTAAGCTGCTCGAACCGACTAAGTTTCTTGCACCGCTTAAGTTGATCGGGGACGAGCAAGAGCTGCTCGGACCGCCTAAGTAGCTCGACACGCTCGAGCTGCTCGGGGCACCTGAGTTCCTCGTGGCTTCTTAGTTACTCGGTAGTCTTGAGTTGCTCGATAGAAGCATTTGACCCCATAAGCGGGACCACCACCCAATAGCATGTTGCCGCCAGAAGCAGAACCCCGTATTTCTTTTAGAGAATCTCCTAATTGTTCCAGAGCAACTAGAAATAGATTCTTTAACCAGAAAGAATTCGGTTCAGATGTAGGATACCTATCCAGAAGTTTTCGTAACTCAATCATAGATGATGGAATCATCAAAGATTTACATAATTGCCATGCTGGCAGGCACGTGTCTGTAAATGAGTGGCCCATGTCAGCAGACTAAATTTGGTATCAACAGAAGCCCCCAATGATTCGTAGTTTGATTGTTGAAGAAAAGTATGGAACATTCTGCTGCATAGATTTTCGATTTGTATGGTTTTTAGGAAAGCATTCGTTGTATATAACTCCTTTTTAAATGCACAGGATCAGACCTCCTAGATATTTTGAATTTCCATAACCGCTTTGTTTTTTGTGCCCTTTTTCTTCTTTTTAGCCGCCGAATACGTAAACGTTTGTCTTGGTAATCATTGCTTTTTCTGTTCCTGAGGTAAAGTATTTAAACACGGCAAAAAATCCTATCGTCTTCTAATTTTCAAACATGTGTCTTCAAACTTTTCATTTCTTCTCCATCTTGTGCGCTCGTTTCTTCCATTGTTCGTTGTCAACTGATTCATTATTGTCCTGTACGAGATTCTTTCTTCTATTTTACTTATTTTGTTCATCATGGTTTACCCTGTTGAATCTCTTGACAAATTTCGTTCTGAATTTTCAATTCCTCCATGGGTCATATTAGAAGAACTTTCTGAACCTTCTGACTATTTTTCTTTAGCTGAGGGACATTGGTTCCCTAGCCTCTTTGTGGCCGAATGTGGAATTTCTTTTCCTCCAAATCCTTTATGTTTGGAGTTTTGTCAATATTTTGACGGTGTTCCTGCAAAAATAGCACCGAATACCTGGAGAATAGTTAATGGAGTCCATAGGTTAAACCAAATTCATGGTACCCGTTTAGGAATTTCAAAAATTATGTTTTGCTACAGATGGTTTGTTAGTGATTCTACCTTCGATTTAAAAACTAGGTTTTTGAATAGGGCTTTAGTTGTTAATCTTCCAGACGCCAATAGGGATTATTTCGAGCATGGGGTTGTTATGAGAAATTGGCAACACGCTCCATTAAATAGAGATGTTGTATATCAAGGTCCAAGGTGTCCCCCTATGGCAATGGAATAGGTTATTTTTTTTTGAAATCTTGTTTTCTTGATGTTTGATAAAATGTATCACTGACAATTAATTTTTACTATTTGCAGTTGACAGTAAAAGAAAATCTCCCAAAAAAACTGACGTAAATTTAAAGCATTTAAAACTTATCTGGAGTTTGCACCAATCTATGGCGGAGGAGCACATTAGGCCTGCCTCTTATTTGTTGCAGTTAAGAGATACACTTCATCTTTTACTGTTCATCCAGTGGTGGTTAGTCTTGACCCAATACCAGCTGCTGAGACTAGTGTGGAAGGCTCTTCTTCAGAATCAAATATTTCTATTGGCGTCATAATGAAGAAAAGAAAGGTTCATGCCTTCTTTGATAAGTCTGCCTCTACTGCTGGAGAGGCAAAGAAAAATAAGCAAAATGTCCCAGAAGAAGGGACGAGGAATATTGATGCACCCCCTCCTGCTGCTACCCAGAAGGTTGTTGAGAAGCCCCCAGTGGTCCCGAGCAAGATTTTTGCTGTTTCTCCTCCAAGTGAGGTTATTGTCATTTCACCAACCAAGACAACTTCTTTGGTTGAGAATATTCCTGCTCCTACAAGGAGGTTAAAGAAAAGTTCTTTTGAGAGACCGGTAGAAGCTGTCTCCCAGTCTTTAAATGTTGAAGGTGGTATTCCCACTTTTGTTCCTCCGAGCTCTACTATGAACTCGATGAAATCTTAGATTATCCCAGAGGTCCAAGGTATTGAAAACAATCTTTCTCGTGATAGGGTCACTACCTTAGCTGCTCAGCATATTGCCTCAGTAAGTATTACTAATCTAAACTTTGATTTTTCAATGCTATGTCCCTGTACTGACTTAAAGTTATTTCTTTTTTCAGCTGGTAACATGTTTTAACACTATTCTGAAGAAGGATGAGGCTATCAAGGCTTCAATCTCCTCGGGACGTATTGAGGAGGATTTTACCGGATTAACCCAGTCTTTGAAAGAATCTCGTCAGAAGTATGAAAAGGATAAAATTGCTTGGGAGAAGTAACTCAAGTCTGTCGAGGTAGAAAAAGTCAGGTTGTGAATACCTCCAAGGATTTGGAGAAGAAATTGACAGAGTCTGAGCAGAGTAAAAAGGTCCTCGAGCAGAGAAATAAGAAGTTAGAAGTTAAACTCAAGTCTGCCAAGGAGGAAGTTGCTAGACTTCAGGAAGTTGGGCGCCAGAAATTGGAGGTGGAGGAAAAATTGAGGGTTGCCGAGGAGCTCCTTAGGGAAAGGACCTCCTCGGAGAGGGCAAAAAGAAAGAAGGCAGTCAAAAAATCCTTCAGTGTAGGCTGGGATAAAGGTTGGAATAAATGTTTGGCTGCCATGTCTTCACAAATGGAATACGTCAGCCTTAAATACTTTAGGGATGGATGGGTGGCAGCTCTACAAGAGCTGAAGGTTGCTGAGGATTCTGACTTATTTCATCAACACACTCAGGGCCCTCCTCCCTCTTTTAGAGAAGAAGAAGAGGACGAAGCTGCCTCTGAAGAATCTTCCATGATAATTGGAGATTAGGCCCTTTCTGTTCCAGCTGTTCAATCATGCTCCGAGCAACCCCAACCAACCATTACTCCTGTCGAGCAGCTTTCTTTGCCCTCCGAGCAACCAACCTCTTCGTCCAAGCCTCCCGAGGAAGCTTTAGGAAGTAAGGAGAAGGTGTAGAGTTGTTCGGATCTTTCTTTTGCTTTTTTGTTGAATGTAATTTTGGACTATGTACTTCTCTTTATGATGAAATAAAATTTAAACCTTGGTTGTTTGGCTTGATTTTTTCCTTGTCTTTGCTCTGCTTGTATCATCATTGATTCTTTCTATTTCTTCTCTTTGCTAGTTTATAGCCAGGATGGAGCTCTTATTAGTTCATGACACAGAACTGATGAAAAAATGCAATGACTACTTTAAAGCTGGTCGTGCAGATCTGAATGAGTCACAAATCTTTGATATCCTAGGTTTAGATGCCTCTGAGCGAGCAGTGGAAGCTTACCAATATCTGAAGTGCTTGCTCGACCGAGCTGTTGCCAATAATGTGGCTTATTATGAGATGATTGAGGATCTTCAAGGAATAATAGAGGAACTCCAGCAGCAGTACAAAGATTCCTCCTCTCTTTTAAATCAAGGATACGAGGAGAAATATCAGCGATTGAGTGTTGATAAAGGGTATGATAAATTCGTTTCTGCTTACAAGAAAAAAGAGTCTGTTCTGCAGCTTGAAGTTGAAGATCATAGTCACATCGCCAAATTAGTGGAACAGGAGAATATTGCCTTACAGGAGGAGATAAAATAATTAAAATCTGTTGCATCTTCCTCGGGAGCCTTGGTTCCTGTCAATGATGATGGTTTCTCCTTCTTGGAGGTCAAAAATGCCAATTTAAGAGATTAATTGGAAACTTTAAAAAGAATTGGACCTTCCACCTCTTCTCGCGGACGAGCAAGGTCTTCTTGGGGGCGAGTAAGGGATGCTCGGGTTACTTTTGAAGAGGCAAGAACATAGTCAGCCTTGGAGAATCAGGCTTTTAAATTGGTAGCGAAGAACCAGGCCTTAGCAGACATGTCCAAGAAGATTCTGAACCTCAGCGAGCAACTTTCTACACAAAGCTCTGCCCTGGAAAATAAAGAACTTCTAGTGAAGAATCTCCACGAGCAACTGGAGAGATTGACTTACCAATTCCACAAATAGCCCAGAGAGTTTTGGATGTCTGGATATAATGAAGCCCTTTATCATCTCGATGATCAGATCCAACAGTCAAATAACGAGGGTTACAAGCAAGGATGGTTGAATGCATTGGGGGTGTTAAAGTTGGAGCAGGGCCATTATCTATGGGATTACTATGACCCTGGATTGGTCGAGTTGCCCGTGCCACCTTTTAAACTTGATATGAGCTGGATTCCTGCTCGGGCAATTACTTAGCGCTTAATCTCCAAGTATCTCGGCGACTACAGTCTTTATTCTAATTTTGAGATATCTTGCCGGGAGCACTTGCTTGATCAGCCATCTGTGATGAATGTCAGGATGCTTCGAGATCTGAACTTCATAAATTCCCCTTATGCCTTAGATGATCCTCCTGCTGGATTAGAACCTGTTTCAAAGTCATAGGGAAAGAAACCAGTAGAATAAGATTTTTATGTAATGATTTTTACTTTCCACAGCATATGTAATCCTTCTCGATTTGAATGAAAAGTTTTAGTCTTTTGTCATTTCATTTTTTTCTAAGTAATTTGTAGAATGTCTTTGCTTGTTGGTTGGTAAATATATATATGTTTATGACATACTTATCTCATTGTAGTGATTTATCAATCTTTAATTCTAAGCAATAAAATAACTTACATTCCATGGTATTGCTTAATTTAAACAACCGGAGTTAACTGAAATTGGCTTACCGACCAACCGGAGTTCGTTGAGATTTTTGTTCCCGACCAATCGGAGTTGGTGAGTTTATATTCCCGACCAACCGGAGTTGGTGGACTTTTATTCCCGACCAATCGGAGTTGGTGGACTTTTATTCCCAACCAACCGGAGTTGGTGGATTTTAATTTCCCGACCAACCGGAGTTGGTGGATTTTTATTTCCGACCAATCGGAGTTGGTGGATTTTAATTTCCTAACCAATCGGAGTTGGTGGATTTTTATTCCTGACCAACCGGAGTTGGTGGATTTTTATTCCCGACCAATCGGAGTTGGTGGATTTTTATTTCCGACCAACCGAAGTTGGTGGATTTGTATTCCCGACCAACCGGAGTTGGTGGATTTATATTCCCGACCAACCGGAGTTGGTGGATTTTTATTCCCGACCAATCGGAGTTGGTGGATTTTTATTCCCGACCAACCGGAGTTGGTGGATTTTTATTTCCCGACCAATCGGAGTTGGTGGATTTTTATTCCCGACCAACCGGAGTTGGTGGATTTTTATTTCCCGACCAACCGAAGTTGGTGGATTTTAATTCCTAACCAATCAGAGTTGGTGGATTTTTATCTGGACTTGATGCGTGATTATTCTGAACTTGATGCGTAGTGTGTAGCACTAGTACTCCGAAAAATTTCAACAAAAGGAGAGAATTGGGTAAAACATCCAAAACTTTATTCATACTAAAGAAAACTGCATTACATAGGGATTTTAACTACTGATAATATTTGCGCAGATGCTCTGCGTTCCATTCATTCTTAAACTCTTCTCCTTCTAAGGTTTTAATCATATATGTCCCTGGTCGAACAACTTCTGTTACTCTGTAGGGTCCATGCCAGTTAGCTTCCAGTTTGTTGTGCTTTTGAATTACTTTCTTCAGCACATAGTCTCCTTCCTTCAAATCACACTTCTTTACCCTCTTGTTGTAAAACAGAGCTATTCGTTGTTGGTATGCTGCATTCCTAATTGATGCTGCTTCTCTAACTTCCTCGAGCATATCCAGATCTAATCTTCTCATCAAGTCACTGATAGGAGAATTGAAATTTAGTATTTTGTGTGTGGGCAGACCCAATTCAGCTGGTATAACAACTTCACTTCCAAATGCCAGCATGTATGGAGATTCTCCTGTTTCTGCTCGTGGTGTTGTGCGATAAGCCCATAGCACAGAATGTAGCTCGTTAATCCAATTTGCCTTTGCATCATCCAGTCATTTTTTCAAACCATTCAGCAGTGTTTTGTTCGTCACCTCGGTTTGTCCATTGCTCTGGGGATGGCCTGGTTCAGAATGGGTTTTTAATATGTTGGACTGAGGACAATATGCAGCAAACTCCTCGTTGTCAAACTGAGTTCCATGATCTGTGATGAATGCATGGGGAAGACCATATCTACAAATGATATTCTTCCAAATAAATTGATACACCTTATCATAAGTCATATCAATAAGAGGCTCAACTTCCACCCATTTAGTAAAGTAATCCACAACGACCACGAGGTATTTAAATCTTCCCCTAATTGTTGGAAGTGGCCCGACCAAGTCTATTCCCCACATATCAAATGGCCAAGGGGACGTAATGGGTGTTAATAATGCTTGGGGAGTTATTCGGATAGAAGAGAAGCATTGACATTTGTCACATTTTTTGGCATAGGCTATACAATCAGCCCTCATCGTCGCCCAATAATATCCCTGCGTCATTATTCTTTGCAAAAGCGTCCAACCTTCTACATGGGCTCCACAGGATCCTTCATGGACCTCTTCAATCAAATCTTTCACCTCGAAGGGATGCACACATCTTTGCAAACCTGCTATAATTCCTCGTCTATATAAAATGCCATTAGTCAGTACATAACGAGCAGCTTTAAACTTCAGTTTCTTGGCTGCGAGTTTATCAGTTGGCAAAGACCCCTCTTCAATATATGCCCTAATGGGATCAATCCAAGATGGTCCTAAATCAAGGGTAATAAAATTCATAATCAGATCTTCGTCTATGCTCCGACTATCCAAGACTTCTATTAGGATTTTTCATTTTAGCTCAATGCGCGTTGCTGAAGCTAACCGAGCTAAGGCATCTGCTCTTGCATTCTCCAATCTTGGTATTCTAATTAACTGTACAGTGATAAGGCTTGATACAATCTCCATTGCTTTTGCATGATACTTGATCATTAATTCTCCTTTGGCTGCATATACCCATAGCATTTATTTTACGATCAACTGTGAGTCACTGAATACGATGACCTGCTCAGCCTTCATGGTTTTTGCCAAACTAAGACCAACAATCATAGCTTCATATTCAGCCTCATTATTAGAAGCTTTAAATTAAAAGCGCAGAGCATATTCCACATCGATCTCATCTGGGCTGTTTAAAACAATCCCTGCTCCACTGCCGGTAGTGCACAAAGAAACATCTACATACAAATTCCACACAGGTATCTCATTATTAAACTCTTGGTCAGACAGAGTTCCTCGGTGGAATATTTGATGCTTCCTTATATCCTCCTCCAGTACTTCTTGCTGCTTGTCGACCATCTTCTCTTGCTCGTCTATCGACTTAAGTTGGTCGGGGTTTAAGTTTGATGATCCTGTAACATCTATAGGTTGGTCGGTATTCAACTTCTGCTCTTCAGAGGTATCTGGATAGGTGAACTCTGCGATAAAATCTGCTACTGCTTGCCCTTTAAGTGATGACCTAGGCTCATAAATTATATCGTATTCACCCAATTCTACAACCCAATACATCAACCTTCCTGATTTCTCTGGTTTGTGCAGAGCTTGCCTTAACGGCATGTCTGTATACACAACTATAGTATGAGTTTGGAACTATGGCCTCATTCTTCTACTTGCTTCGATCAATGCCAGTGATAACTTTTTCAGCCTTGGATATCTTATCTCTGCTCCTCGGAATGCCTTGCTAGTGTAATAGATTGGTTTTTGCACTCCATCCTCCACTCTTATCAACGCCGAGCTCACTGCGTTTTCTGAGACTGCCAGATACAAGTATAGTCTTTTTCCCATCACTGGTCTGGACAATAATGGAGGTGCTCCCAGGTATTTCTTCCATTTTTGAAAGGCCTTCTCACATTCGTTATTCCACTCAAAAGTCTTTCGGAGTGTTTTGAAGAATGGGAGGCATCTATTAGTTGCTCGTGACATAAATCTGTTAAGTTCTGCAACTCGCCCTGTGAGACTTTGTACTTTCCTCTTCGTCGTTGGGGATCGTAGCTCCAATAGATCCTTGATCTTTTCAGGGTTCGCATCAATTCCTCGTTGATTTACGCTATATTCGAGAAACATGCCTTCTCGTACTTCGAATATGCACTTGGTGGGATTCAGCTTCATTTGATATTCCTCTAGTTAATTAAAGGTCTGGCCTAAGTCAACTAGATGATCAACAACTTTCTTGCTCTTCGTTATCATATCGTCAACATAAACCTCCATGTTATGACCGATTTTCTCTACAAATACCTTGTTCATCAACCGCTGATAGGTAGCACCTGCATTTTTAAGTCGAAAAGGCATAACATTATAACAATAAGTTCCCCTTGGGGTAATAAAAGATGTACTCTCCCTATCTTCAGGCTTCATTTTAATCTGGTTATAACCAGAATAAGCATCCATGAAACTTAATAGTTCGTGCCCCGAGGTAGCATCCACCAGTTGATAAATTCGGGGTAAAGGAAAATGATCCTTTGGGCATGCCCTGTTAAGGTCGGTAAAGTCTACACACATCCTCCACTTGTTATTTTTCTTCTTTACCATCACCACATTTTCTATCCAGTCAGAATATTTAACATCCTCAATGAAAGAGGCCTTTTGTATCTTCTCTACTTCCTCCTGTATAGCTTGATTTTTCTCAGGGCTGAACACTCTTCTTCGCTGATTTACTGGCTTGATTTCCTTGTTCACTTTGAGCTCGTGGCACAAGAAATTCGAATCTATTCCTGGTATGTCTTGATGACTCCACGCAAAAGTTTGCTTTCTTTACCTTAGGAATGCTATCAATTCTTATTTTATTGATTCATCCAAGGATGCACCAATTTGAGTTGTTCATTCTAGATGCTCGTCGTCCAGAATGACATTCTCAGTAGCCTTCATAACCTGCCCTTTCACGAGTTGGGACTCATCTCTAGGGTCTAATGTTTCAATCTTCGCATCTTCTATTTGGTAGGTAGTAGTCTTCTTTCTAGATTCTTCATGCTCTTCCTTCTTGGTAGATGAATAGTAGCATTCTCGAGCTACTTTCTGGTCACCTTTCACCACTCCTACCTGAAAATTGGTTGGGAATTTTAGACATTGATGCACAGTAGATGGTACCGCTTCGAATTTCTTCAGACCTACTCTTCCCATGATGATGTTGTAAGCTGATTGGACGTTTTTATCCATTATAAAAAAGCGTACTCTTTCTGTTCGACAATAAGTCCATGTACCGATAAGCATATCCAACTTGATCGTCCCAAGTGGAAAACCTTCTCACCAGTAAAACCAAGGAGGGGCCTATGATATGGATCCAACTGGGATAGCTTCAGATTTAAACTGTCAAAGCATGGATAGAACATGATATCTTTCGAGCTATCATTATCCACCAGTACTCATGAAATCACCACTTCCTTCATTCTTATCTTGATCACCAATGTATCATCATGAGGATATAGTACACATTCCAAGTCGTTCTTAGAGAAACCAATGTCCAGCTTATCCTTATTAACCTTCCTCGGGCGATCATCCTCAGCCAGATTTATCCGCTGAATGTTCGAGCAAGCTTGAGCCTCATTGAGGTAGGCTTTTCTCTCAGCAGTCATATCTCCGCCTCCTGCATCTCCACCTGTAATGACATTACATTCAAATGATCCAAAATGGATAGAAAATACCTCATGTTCTGGTTGTTTTGATCTTTTGGGGAGATCAGGGTCATCTTGGTCATCATACGGGTCCTCTTCGTGACTTCTCTTCTTATTTTCTTTTGCTCAATGAGGAGATCTAGACCTCTAACTTGCTCGGTCGTTGCTCTTTCCATCATTTCGATGATCAACATACTTGGCCAGCTTTCCTCGTCTGATGAGTGCTTCAATTTCATTCTGAAGAGCTATGCAATTTTTGGTCATGTGACCATGGTCTTTATGGAACTCGCAATATTTGGTCTTATTCCTCTTGTTAGGATCTGTCTTCATTTTCTCTGGCCAGTTTAGCTCCTCGTTGTTCTTGATTTCTTCCAGAACGTGGTTTATGTCTACTTTCAAAGGAGTATAATTTCCAAATTTCTTCAACAGTTCCCATACTGGCTTTGCTTTCGACTGCTAGTTACCACCATTGTTCTTATGCTCTTTCTTCCCAACCTTATCAACCTCAACCTTGGTCTCTTTGGTATCCATATTCTTCTTCGCAGCCATAGCCTCCTCGACGTTCATAATCTTCGCTGCCTTTGTCATTAGTTCTGCCATGGTTCTAGGTGGATCTTTGGCTAGAGTGTAGTACAATTTATCTGGCAACAGTCCACTCATCAGAGCAATAATTATTGTCTTCTCCTCGTAATTAATAACTTCGAGCTTCTCGTTATTGAAATGAGTAATATAATCCTTGGTGCTTTCACCTGCTTTTTGTCTAACACTTAACAAGTGTGCTACTCGTTTAACTGGTTTTGCTCCAAAACAGAAGTCTCAAATAAAGATCTCGGGCTGTTGAAAGAAAGTAGCAATCTTCCCCCGAGGAATATTGTTGTACCATATTCGAGCAGATCCGGTAAGAGCTCCCGAAAATGCCCTGCATCTCATCTCATCTGGCACGGCATAGATATCGATAGCAACTTGGTATTGTTTTATATGAAGGACAGGGTCAGTTTTTCCATCATATTTAGGAGTCACAATAGGTGCTTTGAACTTTGATGGTGTGGGAAAATCCACAATTGCCTGGATAAAAAGTGTCCCTTGAACAAAAATTCTTTGTAGAGGAATCTTGGCCTTAGCCATTTCCCCTAGTCTATCCTCCAACCTTTGAATAGAGCCTTTCCATGCATCATTTCCCTCCACGGGCCTGTTGGTTCGAGCAACTGATCGTGTTGAATTTTATTCCCGGGATCTTTCATTACGAACAGTTGGTCGTGATTGGGCAGAGCCTTCCCTTAGATCGGATGGTCGTTGAAAGTTCCTCAACACAATCCTAGGAGGATTTTTATTCCTCCTAGGGCCCAAATGATCAAAAGGAGAGACCCTACTTAACCTCTCAAGTGCACTGGTCCTTTTTGGAGAGAGAGTGATGTTTTGTTGAGTGTCTGTAGCTCGTACTGATGAAGTTCGACCAGGTTGATAAGAAAAATCATTAGATCTCTTAGTGCGATATGAATTGGTATGCCTGGATCGAGATTCCTCGGGGAATAACGTTCGCCTAGTACGCAAAGAAGGTAGACGGGTGTTTCTTTAAACGTTTCGTTGTCCTGAATGAGTAGGTACTCCACCCTGGACAGTTTGTATCAGTTGTCGCATGGTTTCTTGCATGGCCGTCTGGCCCTGGGCTAAATTTGCCATTATACCAGCCAGATCTTGAACATTTGGGGGAGCAGATGGATTTGGGGGTTTCCAGCATTTCGATTACTAGATTCAGGATTATCAACCATTGGTGATGAATTGTTTGGTGAAAAACGATAATTACAGTCGTTCCCACAGACGGCGCCAATTTGTTGATGTAAAAAATTAGATTTGACCGAATTATTTTAATCACAGATAATAAGAATAAAGAAATAGTGGACAATGGATTTTTAAAGTATTTCAGCCTTGTAATAATGGCCTACGTCCACTGTATTTGTTATTGATGACTGTTTGTAGAATTCTCGATAATTGATTTACCAAGAAATTCCGAGTCCCCTGCTAATGAGGAGGTTACAATGTATTTATAGCCTTGAGACTGTACAAATGAAAGGACAATGCACTGTTCTCTAATAGACATGTACATCTGTATCATAATAATGAGCATTTAATGTGCTGTCGTCTCTTCGATTCCCTGATTTGAGTGTTCTATACGCTAAGTAGCTCGGACCGCTTAAGCTGCTCGGACCGACTAAGTTGCTCGCCTCGCTTAAGTTAATCGGGGACGAGCAAGAGCTGTTCGAACCGCCTAAGTAGCTCGACACGCTCGAGCTTCTCGGGGCACCTGAGTTCCTCGTGGCTTCTTAGTTACTCGGTAGTCTTGAGTTGCTCGATAGAAGCATACATAATTGCCATGCTGGCAGACACGTGTCTATAAATGAGTGACCCATGTCAGCAGACTAAATTTGGTATCAACAATAATTAACATGGTCGTATGCAAATGTATCCACTCTGGGAGGTATCTGAAATGGATTCACACACAGTTCAGATTTACTATTTCATCGTGTTCAATGGCTTAGATGATTTGAATGTTTCTGACTATGCCCTAGTTGTTCATAGAGGACACATGACTGTTCAAATGTTGTCTTTTTTTATAATAATTAATTATCATTTTGTGATTCTCTTGGAATCTTGCATGTCATCTGCTTATGTATTTTTTGGTCTAACCTATTTTCACTTATTACATACAACGTTTTAATGTCGCTAATATGAATAAATTTCCCACTCAAGTCTCATGAGTAAGATAAAAGAAACAATGGATTATGATTCTATCATTTTTACATATGAGTGAGTTTTTCATTAGCCATAAATTAGAAAATTCACGGTGCAGTTGTTAGTTGCACGTGCTCAACATATAATCTTACTATATTAGCATGTATGACACATGTGTATTGGGTATGGTTAGTCATGTGCATTGGGTATGGTTAGTCGGGTAGAGATTATAATCTTAGTAATATAATCTTACTATATTAGCCTTTAGTTTATTTGTTTGAGTACTTTTTCATGTTATTGTGCTTTAATTTTTTTAATTGATTTGAATTACGGCACATTTTTTATTAGTTGTTTGTTCTAAACAAAATATCTAAACTATATGAGGTGTGGTCTGTCATTAGAAAGAGCACAATAAGGGGCATGATTTTTCCAACTCCCCACCTATCAATATAAGAGTGTTAGTCATGCTAAAGTTCAATAATCCCACCCGATCAATTTCTGTGTATAACTTTGAACAATTTCTGCGTATAATTAAAAAATTAGTTAAAATTTTTACTGATATTTGGATGAGGGTTTTCAATCCCCCGCTATTAACTATTTACATTCTTATTTATCTGTTTCATGTTCTTTTGTTCCAGTTCACATGCATTTTTTCACTTTACAGTATAAAGTATTTTGATGCTTACATTTGGTTTAGAACCAATTGCAAGTTTGGATTAGGGTTTTAATTCCAAATAACGTGGTGTTTTATAGGTTAAAGGGTATTATCTATAATAACATGGGGTATGTCGGTGCCACTAGTGGGGAGCATTGTGATAACCTCTACCTCAGGCCACCACAGACCAAGAATCAACAGTAATATAATCCATCCTCAAGCGACCACTGGGAAAGCCTTGGAATGGTAAGAATGGCTAGTTTATATTTCATTCTCATTTTTCGATTCACAAGTGCAAATTTTTCTTTTCATCTATAATTTTTTTTATCTCGGCTAATTCTTTAATGCATGGTTTGAACACCACATTTGAACACAATTATGCACTTTTTCAATATCACGTTAGCATAACCAAAAAAGGAAAATAAAGGACTATTTGCTAATAAGCACAATGAACTTTACATATTTTTTCAGTATATAATTGAACTGTTCTTTTCAGTTCAAAAAATAGCATTGGACAATATTGTTGCATATCTATACGGTAATTCTTCATTGTCGTTGGTTGTTGCATGTTGAAGGACCATTGGATTTCAAGGAGAGAGATGGTGATCAAGAGATTAAAATTTTCGTAGTGAAATTAAGTACTTGATTGTGTCTGTGTTTAGATTTGAAAATTTTGTATACTAAATAAGATTTTATGGAATTGATTATGTTGCTTATACGAGGTCCAGGACAGATTCTTATTATTATAGTAAAGTATTTATTTTATTTCTGTAACATGGTGCGTAGTCCTATAAACAAAGGAAAGTCTGCCCAATATTTTTAAAAATATTCACAGTTTTGTGTTGTGTATTGTTGTGATGTTTCATAATAGTATAATTGTGATCATTATGATGTTTATTTGATGTCTAGGACAGACTATTAGTATTGTTGTTGTGGATTATTTTTATTTCTTAACAGGGTGGATAGTGATATGAATAAAGGAAACTTTGTCCAAATTTGATAAATTATTCTCACATTTGTGTTGTAATAAAACTCGACTCAAATTGCTTACACATTTCGATATGTGGAAAAAAAAATCTTGCCTTCAGGCACGGGCATTCCGCTAGTGTGTGTGTGTGTGTGTCTCTCTCTCTCTATATATATATATATACATGTATTGAGTGAAATAATTGTATATACATATGTCTATGTGTGATTGACTTTATGTGAACATACATACTCTATTATGCTATCGTCTGAGGTTGAGTGTACTGGGCGGTCCACCCTGGCATTGATCAGGAGGTGTTGGATTGTTCCCCACGTCATAGTATCGTTGCATAACCACTATCTGTATATGAGGATAAGTGAGTTTCGAGTTCGAATGGGGTAATGTGGTATAGTTATGACCCACGAATGTATGTTTATGACCGCCTCCATTATATGTTTACGATTTTAGGATCGATGGTGAGATTTTGACCTAGTGGCCCAGGAGTGGTATGTGATCTACCTGGTGCCTGATAGCATATTAGGGTTGCATCTGGGAGGCTAGCTCGGGGATTCTATGTATATACGTATAACAGAGTGTTATATGTATAGGTGTACTTACCTGATTATGTGAACACTATAGTATGGATAATGTATAGTTATGTTGCCTATGTAGCGGTATGAATACAATTTAGACATACTACGTTATGGATTATCTGGTAGCTACGTGATAAATAGAGTAAAGTAACATATGAGTAGTACGAACGAGCTAGAATTTTAGAAGATTAAATTATGTCAAGAATGGATAGACTACTTAGGCAGGGAAGAATAACTAGGTAACTAAAATGAGTGCGTTAGGTGTGCACTGCATATGGTGGGTGAGGATAATATCATGTGAGTGCGACACCTAATGAACGTGAATATTTCTTGCTAATTATTTATTATTGCATTTAAATACTTGCAACTGTTTTTCAAATTTTTTGGGTGCTAGCCCGTATTAAAATATTTTCAAAACCTTTTAGGTTCTAAGCCATAGTGTCACCAAGGATAGATTTTCAGTCTAGTTAGATGATTCTTCAGCAGATGTGAATGCGTGCATGATTTCATTTGATGCACCTTTCCATTCTATCTAGTTAGGATGTTATGGCCATCCGGGTTTGGATTCCTTCCGAAGCACGTGGATACGGGATGTCGGTCATCGCTATGTGGGGGATAATGTAAAGAGATAGGGTTGCCAACCTATCTTGCTCAAAACGGGGAAAAAATGTTTCCACCTAAAGAGAACGACATCAAGGTCAAACTGATGCATTTGAAACTAAGTAGTTCAAGGGTCCTGGGAGTAAGTTACGGAATGGGAAGGTGTTAGACACCCATTTCTCTCTTTTTATCTCTCATGGGATAATTTTATTCTTTTTTCAGACTCCTGATGTCTGTGTACGTGTTTATAATATAAATGGTGGGAGAATGTGATCATTCAACTCGCGTCAAGGAAGGGACATATTAATTAATCCGTAGGAGTGTTCTAAAAAATAATTGATAAAAAGTTATGATGTAAGTATTCATCGAGTCACAAATCTCTATGAAAGAGCGAATGTGCACGTTGGACGAGACAAAAATATGTAGGAGTGTAAAACTCACAAAATTTACAAATATATAATAAGGTATAAATGGAGTATATGAACGTGAAAAAGGAGGACTCGAATCTCGAGACTGACCCAAGATGTCTACATAGGCCAAGGGGTATCAAAATCCACATAGTTCAAAAATAGAATAGGGGTCGGGTTTAACCATAAATCTAAAAAGGGGATTTATTTTATGTGTGTTAAGAGTGAGAGGGTGAAATGAAAATCTCGCTTTTTGAATTCACGGATGAACCCTTGTTTTCTTCTTTTTGGGATTTTTATGAAATAAATTATGTGAAAATACTACGAATAAAGAGTAAAGATTAATGAATGAGATGTAATGAAACAAAATGCTAAAGTAGAAAAAAAGTAAATAACACTAAAATGAGAGAATTAAAGAAAGGGATGGAGAATTTGACCTCCTTAGGAGTGTTTGATGTTGATCTTGAGATGTAGATTCGTTGATCTTGAGATGTAGATTTGTTGATCTTGAGATGTAGACGAGATGATCTTGCAAGTAGTATAGCGAGGTGGGGGGGGGGGGGGGGGGGGATTACCAAGTGAGGTAATAAAGTGATGGAAAGGAATGCGAGAAAATGAGTTTTTTTAGGAAAGTGAACAACTTTGAATTCAAGAAAATGTTATTTGACTTGCTGAGAGGGGTCTTCCGGGGTGCTTTTTAAAGTGAGGTCATGGCTCCTATTTATAGGGTTAAGGGGGTGTCGATCGACATAGAGATTTTCTTGGCTATCGGCAGTGGGTTAGCCTTGTTGGGAAAGGAAAAGTACACCCTGCCGATAGGTAGGGTGTCTAGTGTGCCTATAGATAGTCCGTAATGGTTATTTCAAAAAACGAGCATAAAATGCAAACTGTAAGTCCGAATCCCACAGGGGGTGGACTATTGAAAAGGGGATTCAGAGACCTTTAAGAATCCATTGAACCAATCCCGACTACAGGAGTTGACCGAAGTCAAACGAGGCTCGAAAGAACCTAATGGTCTCTAGACGGGAGGTTTTGAAGGAAAATGAATCATTCGTCCAAACTGTAAGGCTGATTTGTACACGGGGTAGACTGTTGGAAAGACAATTCAGTGCCCTTTAATATTTCATTGAGATTTTCTGGGTTCGGATAGTTGACAAAGGTCAAATGGGGCCCGAAAAGCCGAATGACCCTACGAAGTAAAACGGATCATTCTTCTGAATCGTAAGGACGATTTGTGCACAGGACGGACCGTAGGAAAGGGTATTCAGAGACCTTTGAAGATTTATTGAGCTTTCCTCAATCTGGCGAGTTCACTAGATTCAAATAGGGAACGGGAGCACCTAGTGGCCTCTAGATCGTTACTCAACAATCATGCCCAATAAGGACGAACTTGATAAAGTGGTTAAGTTCCATTTACATTTTGCATAAAAAGTGTTGGTATTTTTTATAAAAATTAAAATATTTTTTTCTTTTATGAAAAATGATTTTTGAATTATTTTAAATGGATTTTTATTGTTTCAAAAACATTTTTATCATAAAAGATTTTTGACAACTGTTCTCAGTTTCGTAAGAGTGTTGGTTTCTAAGTTTCCAAATATTTTAAAACTGTGTAAAACAAATCTAGTGATTTGTGCCTAGTCGTTCAAACGAGATCCTATCTCGTTCGAACGAGACCAGATGTCGTTCGAACGACATGACAATTTGTTCGAATGAGAAGTCTTTTTACCTGACACGTCACCACCTTAAAATTTTTTAAAACAAAGAAATCCCAATAAAAAGTTTTCGGAGAAATACAAAAAGAACGATAAGGACAACGAAAGTGGTGAGAAAGAAAAAGAGAGTGAGGATATCCTTGAGAAGATAAGATGCTTTGAGTGTGATGGGAAAGGGCACAAGTCATTTGAGTGTCCCACTAGACTTAGGAGTGAGGGCAAGAAAGTTGCCATGCCTTCTATCCTAAGTGATAGTGAGGGAAAAGAGAAAGAGGAAGACGATGAGTCTGAAAAAGGTTTAGGACAAGGGATGAATGTTGAATATACTAGTCGTGTGGATTTACCCACTTTATCCCACAATGATAGCATCCACGAGAGAGTCGAAGATTTGTCAAATGAAGATGAGGGTGAGGTTGAGAACAGAGATGAAAGTGAGCTCCGAAAAGCTTTTAGAGAGTTTTTTTACCGAGGCCATGAAAATAAAAAGATCAAATAGGGATCTAGGTCTTCGAATTTATGAGTTGAAGGAAGAGAATGATGATCTAAAAAGGAAAAAATGTGACTTGACCAACATGGTGTCTAGTCTGACAACACGTGTATCCCATCTCGAGGATGATTTTGAATGAGCACGGGAGGCCCACGTCTCTTTATAAAACGCATCTGAGAAGGTTGATAAGATGGTTATCTATCCCATTTTGAATGATGGTGAGTTTGTTGGAAAAAGTCATGACGGTTCTTCCACTACTTTTAATGCACCCGAGCCTATTTCCATTTTGGTGAGTGATTCTCATGGGTGTCCGTGTAAGAAAACTCATCCCAAATTTTTTGATAGAGTACTTTCTAGATCGATTTATGTTTTCTCCCATTACAAAAGGAGTGGACACCTTAGGGAGTTTTGTTCTAAGTTGGGTTTCATGCCATATCATTCCACTTCACATGGTCACGCACATGCACCCACTCATTATACTTTTCTTGCACATAATGATAGAGAATTTGCACATATTCGCGAGCAAGAAAAGTTTTTGGTCAAGACTAAACATGATCTAATAGAGTTGGTTCAAAGGATGTCACCGTCTTTGGAAAACTCCACCGCACTTTCCGGATGAGGTCGAGATACCTTTGCTAGCATAAGGTGATTTACATGATGACTCTTTTGCCTATTACTAGCAGGTACCATTTGTTTTATAATTTTTTTTTGGTTCTATTTTAGCACTGTTTTGGATCTGTCGGCCCTGTCCAGGTTCTGTTTCTGAGAAATTTTCCCACTGGTCGAAACTGCATAACACTTGTGTAATCTGGAAAGTTTCTATTTTCTTGTTCTAACGAGATTGCATCTCGCTCGAACGAGATCGCCTGTCGTTCGAATGACATGGCATCTCGTTCGAACGACCCCTGGAATTTTGTTTGCAGTCCCTGTTGCTTCCTGCTATATGTTATTGGTACTGCTGGGTTATTTCTGAACCGTGTTTGAAAAAAATACAAAAAGATTTTCTTTTCTTTGATAAATTTTGAAAAATCCAAAAAGATGTTTGTAGTTTGTTTGCACGGTATATGAATGCACACTTAGTATTACCAAGTCAGAACTTCATGCCATATCCATGTGACTGCTTGTTAGTGTTTTGAGACAATATGTTATGTCATTCATGTGCTTTACAAAGTTTGGAGTCTTTGGGATTATATAGTATTGCTACTTACATGTTTGACTCACTTTGTCCTTTATTGTACACAAGCACGGATTTTTTTGACGTTTGTTCTTGTCAAATCACATGTTGGTTAAATGTTTTCATCTCAATTTTGTCTATTAAAACGAACCATATGCGATAAAACAAGATAATAAAAGGTGTGCATATTTTATCCATTTATCGAAAGATTGTGTGAATTTTATAAATGGTGAAGGGCTACGAAAGGTACACATCTATCCTTTGTGATTGAGCCTCCGTTTAAATTGGACCTAAAAAATTGAGAAATTTTAATTATTCGGGGTCCAAAGAGGTTTAAAAGAGCCCGAAAAATATCGAATGGCAATAAAAAGAAATATATGCCAATAATGGGCCATTAGGTTTATTCACCAATTCTCCAATGTTTGAGAATTTAGATCACCTCAAAAAGAAAATATATATGAGGGAGTTTGGTTGGAGAATTAAAATGACTTTGCAAGTCATTAAAAGGTCTTGAAAAAACATGAAATCATTTTGGATGTTATTAGTGTGAAAATCATATTGACTTTGATTTGTTGATTTGGATTTAAGACGATGTCATCTAAATTCAACATCTTAACACCAAAGGACTATTTTTTATGTTCATTCGTTAGTAGTACACTTATGCATCTTGCACATAGGATATGATTATTTTCCTATCAAATTTGTTCACACCCATTCATTTCTTATCCATGATTTGGCAGTCTTAGTAAATATTCATAGTGTGTGATTTTTTTGTAACATCATATTTCTTGCATTTTTGTATAATTTTTTTTGAAAAATTCAAAAATATTTTGTTTGGTTCATTTTTCGTGACACCCCGATTTGCTTTATGTGATTTCTTCTTTTCCTTGTCTATTTCAGACAAATAAAGAAGGGGAGAGCAAATTATGATATTATGGGGGTTTTATGTATGGGGGAGATTTGATTATGCTTACATGTTTTAAGTTTATATCATTTCAAACTCGATACGTCATGAGATTTTTGCTTTATCTCATGTGTGTAGGTACAATTGAAGAGTCTTTGGATTGCACATCCTGATAAGAAAAGTTTGGAGATTTGAAAAGTTGATTGTTGAAGCCAAGTTTGATTGAAGGCTTGTACAATTTATCTTTCCACATCTGAGTTTATGGGAGGGTAGATTTGTATAGGTTATTTTTAAGTTTGATAATTCGGACTATTTTTATTTTGTACCGGCATAGACATTGGGGGAGATTTGAAAGGACATAGTCCGTCACATTTAGTATGTCGTATATCGCTAGAAGTTTGTCAAATCATTGGAAAGCGCATATATACAAGTTGACGATCCAAATTTTAAGTCAACTTCAACAATCATGCCCAATAAGGACGAACTTGGTAAATTGGTTAAGTTCCATTTACATTTTGCATAAAAAGTGTTGAGGTTTTTTTATAAAAATCAAAATATTTTTTCCTTTTATGAAAAATGATTTTTGAATTATTTTAAATGGATTTTTATCTTTTCAAAAACATTTTTATCATAAAATCTTTTTGATAACTGTTCTCATATTCGTAAGAGTGTTGGTTTCTAAGTCTCCAAATATTTTAAAACTCTATAAAACAAATCTAGAGATTTGTGCCTGGTCGTTCAAACGAGATCCTATCTCGTTCGAACGAGACCATATGTCTTTCGAACGACATGACAATTCGTTCGAACGAGAAGTATTTTTACCTGACACGTCACCACCTTAAAAGTTTTTATAAATAAGGTGTCAGGGTTCTGTATTTCATGTGGAGAAAATTTTGTTTTGATCAGAATACGTTTTTGAGAGTTTACCTTTTCTCCAACACAATTTTGAGGGTTCAAATTTGTTTTCACAATTCACAAATCCCAGAAAGTTTTTTTTGTGTGAGTTGTTTTGTGGAACCGAAACCGTACTTTGCCTAAAGTTCAACCTTTGTGAGAAGATCTCTACAACTGGAGAGCCGAGAGATATTATGGAGGGAGATCCTACAAAGAATCAAGACTGCGTGTTTGGGCTGCGTGTCCAAATTAGTACGACTGCGAGTGAGCCACTACTGACTTCTAGCTAAAGCTTTGAAGGTTTGACATAGACATCGTGCATTACGCTTGAGGGAAATTGTATGTAAGTCAAAGGTCGTGTAACCGTGTCAAAGTTCTAGAATATAAAAGGTTTTGCCCTGAGGGCATTTTTTCCTGAATTACTCTGTCACTTGCTTGCCTATTTTTATTTACACTTACACGCACATGGGCTGATTTTAATTTGAATTTGGTTTTGTTAAATCCGAGTTACCTAATTAAATAAGTGAATTTGTGAATTAAATCAATTGGTATCACACCGTGTTTACATGCTATGTAAGTGTTGATGACTTTTGGTATTCTTTTCTTCTTTCTAGGCAATATTTCCTTTTTTCATGAGTTTTGCCACGGATTTATCCTTTTTGTCATTGACAGTCCGATGTCTCTATATTGACTCTGCGTGACTAATGGACGATGGGGCATAGGGATGTTTAGGAGCACCTTTCGTTCGTGGTGCATTGGATGGTGTCATTAGTCAGTTTTGGGAGACTAGCGTCTGCACTAGATGAGACGCCTCGTTCTACGACTATTTTTTCTGCTCTGGGGGAAAGGTGGTGGGGCACTACCCACACCATTCACTTTATCTTTGGGGAGATGACGGTGACTCCGATAGACGTGCAATAACTCTTGGGGATAGATTGTGATCGAGCGCAGATTGAGGTGGATAGGACTTTGCGGGTTATGCCGGAGGCGGTGACAGCGGCATTGGGTGATGTGGAGAGGGTAGTCTCTGGGGACTCTATTCGTTTGTTTCTTTTGAGGTAGTTATTGCTGAGTCAGAGGATTGACGAGGAGGATGGGTGGCATGTGTGATAGATGGCCCGTCTATTTATTCTGTTGGTATTTGGAGGTTTCTTAAATGCATCGAGTGGCGACGTCGTCCACTTATGTTTTTTCCATTTCTAAGGGCGTTTTCGAACATCCCTCTTTATGACTAGGGAAGCTTGACCTTGTCGACCCTTTACTCTTCTCTTGATGAAATTAGCCGGTGCTGTTAGCAAACTTTTACTGGAGCCACTTATATTCTTAAGGTATTCTTTATTTTACGCATTTTTCATTATGCATTCGCATTTTTCGTTTATGCATTTTATTCTTGATTTATAACCTTTTGTCCTTTGTAGACAGGTTCTATGAGGTTATTGGGTTTAACACCTAATTGATAGCTTTAAAGGATGAGTCTGTTGGGGACTTTTGCCAGATGTATCGGTGGTGGAGGTTCAACCGAAAGTCGAAGAAGTCTCTCTCCTTGGAGACGTTGCGCTAGGTCTTGAATGGCCTGACGAGTGAGCGGGTAACTTCTTCTTTCTTTTCTGAGACCATTTTTCCTTTATGATATTTTCTTGATATTGATTTTTCTCTATTGGGGAGATTGCATGTGACCTTCTATCCCTGGGGAACAGCTATCCAACATACAGGGATGACTGGGGAGAATGTGCAGATGCGGCGTCTGCTGGCGCATGAGTTCGGCTACTCCTGGTACCTCGAGGAGAGAGTAGTCCGAAGGTTATGGAAGAGGAGGTGATGGTTCTACCTGTGAGGCCTTCGGTGTACATGAGGCGAGTGAGGGAGATGACAGATGATATACGGGTAGCAGTGATGATGGGTGAGCCTTACTCATCATACACCAACATGGCGATGACATTTAATTATTGGATTATGTGTCGAGATGGTTGATGCCGCCCATCATATATGACGTGATGACTCTCCCTATGGAGGGTTCGAGTCAACTAATGGGGTCTTCCCACAGCACAGGTGGTGCGTCGATATCGGCGGTGGTGATGACCTCAGAGGTCCCTTTTGTGATGATGGCCCCTCCCTCTTACAATATCCGATGGGCTGATGGAAGGTCGATGCGTTTGCTGCACCGTCCTAATGCGATGGATCTGGAGGAGCTGGGGTTGACAAAGGAGGTTTTCCAGAGAGAGGTATACTTCTCATATCTTTGTCTTTCGATTTCATAATTTCTTTCTTTGCCTCAGACTACTGATTTTCTTTTTTCTATTTTTCTTTGCAACATATCCGAGTATCAACCACTTGGATGAAGAATATTTGGGATTAAATATCTTCGATGACCGCCCACAATCGTGATACGATTTCGGTTCCTTCTTGTCAGGTGCCGTCTGCCTTGCCTGAGGAAGGATCTGGCTCGGGGAGTGGGGGTAAGTCATCTTGTCGTCGGGGGGAAGAGAGCGTGCCCTAGGGAAGGAGGCTCCTACAGAGAGAGAAAGAAAAGAGAGAGAAAAAAAGATAGGTTGTAGGTGAATGTAGGAGAGAGAGAGAGAGAAAGAGAGAGAAAAATAGGTGGGATCGGGTTGAGTCCTGTTGTAATTTCTTTATTTTCCTACAAAACCAATGCAACACAATAACATCTATGCAAATAAAATGAAGTTCTTATTAATTTTTGTTATTAGTGACATAATGCACATGCTCTTTTTACTTTGCTGCTGAGATCGTAAAAAGAATAAAAAATGATTTAAGAGAGAGTTTATTTCAAAATAAGGTAAGTAAAAACCTAAGGAAATTGGGAATTCTTTGAGAATATAAATTATTTTTATTGAGTTTTTTAATTTTGACAAAAATGGAAAAAGGAAAATTTCCAAAAATAGGGGGTTGCCGATTGGCATGACTCGTGTCCTACCTATCGGCATGTCAGTCCAGTCCAATCAATCCAAGGCTTTGATTGCACTTTCTTTAATTGCTTGGTACTTGGTGAGGATAGGTTTCCCTCCGATTTCTGCATGGGTCCTTGTCTTTGTTTGAGGGTTTTAAAGTTTAAATAGGGGATGTGGGTGGAGCATTTTCTTCACACCTCCACATTCATTCTCTTTTGCATTATTCTTTGTTTACTTTGCGAAATGGCTCTCCCTGGTAGTGTTGAGTTTGCAAACTACCTCAAAACCTTGGAAGCGATGTGCTCCTACAATGTCAACTATGGCGCTTTCAACATGCGTCGAGTCTCTTTGTGGCGTAACCAACCCATAGAGTAGAATATGCTGATGGCGGTTGTGGAATTCTGGTATCCTGAAGATCATGTCTTTCTCTTTGGGTTGTATGAGGTCTTTCCAACCTATGAAAAGTTTTTTTCCATGTTAGGGAGGTATGCCTGAATTTTCCCGGTTCCCTACGGAGCTATTAGAGGGGCTTCTCAACATCTAGCCGTCGGCGTCCAAGTCATTGGTTACAAGAGAAATGATATTTTTTCCTGCTATGCTGCATTTTGTGCATTACAGGATATCAATGATGCTGGATATGTTAGATCAGTCATTCTGGGCTTGATTTCAAAACTGCTATTGGTGATTGGGGAACTGATGATGGACCCACAAATTGCATCCATTTTTTCTTGGATGTCATACCATCGTAATCGTGTGACGGTGATACTGGAAAAGATTTTGAATGGTCTGGATGCCTGGTGTGAAGGACGTTCTGACTTTCTTAGGGGTAGCCTCATAATGCTGTTCATGTGGCTATCGGAGAGATTTCGTATAGCGGTCCCACCTGAGTACCCTTTTCTATCTATGTCAAACTTCTTTTCACACTACTTTATCAGTGTAGGCCTAGACATTGAGAGCTGGGAGAGTTGGTTTTTGGAACATGGGGCTCGAGGCTTGCGTTGGTCAGTGCCTTGGTGGGGGGAGTTTCTGCCCATTCTGGAATTAGGAGAATACCGGTACGTTCGATTGGTTAGCCTGAAGCATACCTTCTTCTACTTTCCCTGGAGGCTTCTATGCAAATTTGGTTGGGAATAGATTGTACCACCTCAAACACTGGATTTCCTCCCGGTGGAGGATTTGACAGAGCGTATGCATATGCGGCTGGGCTCTCTTTGGGAGAATTATCGATCATCGACCCATCCTTCAAAGTTTATTGAGCGAGTCTGGCATGTTTCTGAGGACTATATGAAGTTGTTATGTAGGAGAGTAGTGGCCAAGATGATGACCGTAGAGACTGGGCAAAGGTGGTTTGCCATATCTGACACCATGGAGGGAGGCGTTGTGGTTTTCCCCAGGCTGGTCTGAACATATCGTGCTATGGAGCGTTAATGGAATTCTCTTCAGGAAGGGGAAGCTTAGAGGACCCCAAGATGTAGATGATTATGGGGCTGGCTCTTCTGGAAGTTGTGGGTAGAATCCGTGGGAACCTATTTAGTGAAGCTTTTGTAAAAGGTTTGGTTATGTATCTGTTTGGGAATAATTCTGGGAGTGTTGTTTTAGGTGTAATGGGGCTTGTTTTTATTTGGTTTTGAGATGTAGGGGTAGATTGGCAAGGGAAGTTGTTTGTCTCCCTATGCAGCTGTAATCGTAACTGAAATTTCCCAAAAATAAAATAAAAAAGTTTTTGATAATCCAGTTGTGCCTCTTGATGAGTTTTGCATTAGAATTATCTATATCAATTTCTAAGGCATACATAGTCCTTTTGTTCATGTATATGTTAAAATAAACTGTCGTTCTCGGGGATAAAAAAATAATAGCATTTTGTGAAAAAGAAGGGGGTTGTGCTCATGTAAAGCGTATGAGCTGCCTACGTACCTCTCGGGGTTTTAAAATTTTTTAGATTTTTATTTTTGAAAGAAAAAGGTTTTTTAGAGGATCAGGCCCCACGTAGTTCTGAGTAGAGGGAAATGGAGATTTATTTATTTATTTTTTTAGAATATAAGGGAGATGATAAGAGTCGTAGTGCACCAAGATTTTGGACTAGGAGTAAATTTTTTTGAGACGGTCCAGGTTGACTGGACGCACCATCTCTTCTCCATCAATGTTAGTTAGTATAGGGGCACCTCCTGATAGGATCTTCTTCACGATGTAAGGGCCGTTCCAATTGGGCTTGAGTTTCCTTCTGGAGTCCTAAATGGGCTCTACCATTTCCTTAAGGTCTAAGTCCCCTTCGAGGACACAACGATCATTGACTCTCTTATTAAACGACCGCTCTATTTGGTGATGGTACCCTTATATGTGATATAACACATTCAGTCTCTTTTCGTTCAAGAGTGACCACTCATTAAGATGGCTCTGATGCCAGTCTTCCTCGCTGACTTTGCATTCAAGCATAACACGCAGCGAAGGGATTTCCAGTTCTTCGGGTAGGACTGCTTCCATACCGTAAACTAGAGAGTAAGGGGTAGCCCTAGTAGATGTTCGAACTGAAGTGAGGTAGCCCCAAAGGGCGTAAGGGATTCAGTCTGCTCAATCTCCATAATTCTCAATCATCTTGATGATGATGGATATGAGGTTCTTATTAGTGGCTTCAACTGCACCATTAGTTTGGGGTCGATAGGGAGAAGATTTTTGTCTCTGAATCCCATACTCGCTGACCACTTATGTGACTTCTACTTCAAAATATAACCCATTATCTGATACCATCTTGTGCGGGACCCCATATCGATATATGATGTTTTTCTTGATGAATTTAGCCACCTTCTTAGCGTTCAGAACTGCGTATGACTCGCCTTCGACCTATTTATTGAAGTAGTCAATGGCAACTAAGATGAATTCATGCCTGTTAGATTCTTTGCATGTAACCTTCCCTATGATATCGATACCCCATGTGGAGAACAACCAGGGAGAAGTCATGTTGTAAAATTCCCACGGAGGTAAGTGTTAGAGGTTGGAAATTATTGGCATTTAAGACATGTCCAAACATAGGCGGTGCAATGCTGAACTATAATAGTCCAATAGTAACCTTGTCGGATGATTTTTTTGGAAAGCATATGGCCATTCATGTGGGGTCTGCATTCTAGTTGTGGATCTTCTTCATTATTTCTTTAATGTAAGCCCCTGCGATGCAATGTAAATGGGTACCATCGAAGTTTCTCTTTAATAGTGATGTATTACAGACGACATCCTG
This sequence comes from Sambucus nigra, assembly GCA_949130495.1. Classification (NCBI taxonomy): domain Eukaryota; kingdom Viridiplantae; phylum Streptophyta; class Magnoliopsida; order Dipsacales; family Adoxaceae; genus Sambucus; species Sambucus nigra. The sequence goes on from OX422208.1 coordinate 337,790,265, forward strand.
GGCAACCAACATGATAAGGGTGGCTTGATCTTTCTTGTTAGAACCTTGGGGATATCTACCATGCTTGAGGAGGTGCTAAATATCGTAGTACCAATAGTCGGCTATATTAGGATCTTCTTTTGTAATGGGCTTAATGTGGTAGCAGTGGGCTGGTTTCTATTGCTTTTGGACTAGGAAATGGGCCATTGTTATTCCTTCAGACATGTTAATCATAAAGGCTAAGGTATCAAAGGCATTGGCTAGGTTGTTCTTTTCTCCGGGAAGATAGTGAAAGGTGATATATTAGAATTCAGAGGCTATCTCTTCTACGTGGGCAAGGAAGGGTAAGAGTTTCTCGTCCTTGACTTTCCATCTTCTGAGTACTTGACTGATGATGAGGGTTGAATCTCCATAGAGATCTAGGTACTGAATTCCTTTCTTGAGAGTGACTTTGAGGCCTACCATCCATGCTTATTATTCAATCATGTTATTAGTGCAGGGAAAATCCAGCTTGATGGCAATAGGAGTGTGAGAGTCATCAGGGGCAAATAGGAGTATCCCAATGCCATACCGTTTCTTGTTGGCGGCACCATCAAAGAAAATTTGCCATCTTAGGTCTTCTTGGGAGGTACAAAGGATATTCTCTATTGGGAATTCAAAAATCCAGACATCAGTTCCTTCCATAGGGTAGTCAGAGATGGATCTTCCTGTTATGGATTTTTACATAACATACACGATATCAAACTCGAAAAAAGCATCAACCATAGGAACATTCGACTGGACAAGGAAGTTTTTTTAAGTAGGTATTTGATGGGGTACGAACTTGATGGGAAAGGTGAGCATGTAGTGCCGTAATTTTTGGGTGACCCAGACAAGGGCAACACAGGTTTTTTCCAAGGCTGTGTAGTTAACTTTGTATCTAACCAACTTGTGACAGGCTTAATATATGGCTCTCTATTTGTGAGATTCTTTAAGCTATTGGGCTAGCAAATCCCCAACTGTAGAGTCAATTACGGTTAGGTATAGGAATAGGGGAAGACCAGACTACGGTGGCATGAGTACCAGAGATCGGGTTAGGTATTTCTTGATTCGGTCAAAGGCTTCTTGGTAAGCTTCATTCCAAACTTTGGTGGAATCCTTTCGGAGGAGTTTGAAGATGGGTTCATATATGGAACTTAACTAGCTGATGAACTGGATTATATACTGTAACCTTCCAAGGAATCCCTTGACTTCCTTCTCCATTTGGGATGATGGCATCTCGAATATGGTTTTCAGCTTGGTAGGATCGGCTTTTATCCCTCTCTAACTAACCATGAATCTAAAGATCTTTCCCTTGGTGACGTCGAAGACACATTTTTGTGGGTTATGTCACATTTGATATTATCGTAATTGCTCGAAGAACTTTCGGAGAGATGGAACATGACCTTCCTAGTCTTAGACTTGATAATCATATCATCCACATAGACCTTGACTTCTTTGTGTATTAGATCATGCAAGATGGTTGTGGCAGCCCTCTGGTAGGTAGCCCCTATGTTTTTAAGACCAAATGGCATAACAGTGTAGTAAAAGGTTCCCCAAGTGGTGATGAATGCAATTTTCTCTTGATGATATGTGTGCATCTTGATCTAGTTGTATTCGACAATCTCATCAATAAATAACTTGAGAGCATGATTAACCATATTATCCTAAATCATGTCGATATTGGGTAGTGGGTAATCATCCTTTGGAGAGGCGTCATTCAAGTCTCGATAGTCAACGCAGATGCAAACCTTCCCTCCTGATTTCTGCACGAGTATGATATTGTCTATCCATGTGGGATATTCAATCACATGAATAACACCCACGTTTAACTATTTGACCACTTCTTACTTAACTTTGTGCATCTATTCGGTGCTGAGCTTTCGTAGTTTCTCTTTGACCGATTTTCATTCTGGGAGAGTTAAGATTTCGTGCTGAGCTATCTTGGGATCAATGCCGAGCATATCATCATAAGACCATGCAAAAACATCCATAAATCCCTTCAGTAATTACTTGAGTTACACACGCTCATGCTCGTTAAGGGTGTCCCCTGTCCTAGTCTCACGCAGTTAGTTATTATAATCGAGATTAATAATAATAGGTTCATCTTCATTAACTTGAACACGGTTATGTTATTTATTATTAACCATATTAATATCAATTAAGAATTGGTCATTTTCAAAATCATCATCATTTAGAGTTTGATTAGAATAAAGACAATGAATGTAAGGCACAATAAGATACTCCAAATCTTCATTTATTTCATTAGAATTTCATCGAAGGAGGTCTCGATTACATCAGAGTAGGGAAGAACAATAAGAGAAGAATAAATGGGATAAACATCTGGGTTGGGTTGAATATTAGCAGGAGGCATAGGTGCAATATGCCAGTTGAGGAGATGCGCATTAGCAGCTTTGATACGACGGGATGGATCTGATGATGTAACCCCTGAGTGGATCCTATAAAGTGGCAGCCCGAGTGTCTGCAAGTTAAAGGAATCCTTAGAGTCACTTTCCTCATAATCTCTAGTAGCGTTTATGGTCTTCTCAATGAGTGATTGCACATGCTGATGGGAATTTTTGTCCCATGAGTATCTATCTTGGAAAAAGATCTCCATTCTAGGTTTCATCTTTTTATCCATATGATCATAACATGGTGCAGGAAAGCCTCAGAAAGGGAAATCTTCATCCTCTCTGATGAATCTTCCATTCAAGGACTCCTTTGAGACAGTCTAGGTGCTTTCTAGCATTCTCTTCAATTAACGCTAGCGGAGCATTTTGATTTCTTCTACTAATGGTTGATAGCCCAAATCGCAAGGAGGAAAATATTTCTTCAATACAAATGGTTTAAGTATCCCCTACTGTCTTCATCCTAACCCCAGTCTGGGAATGAAGTCTATGTTCTTGAACATCCGTGTAACAACCCACGTAATTTTTGGGGTATTTTCAAAATAAAGAGGCAAAATAAAGTTTTTGGTAAAATTATTTTTATTGCTCAAATATGTTGGTTATTGTTTTTAAAGGCGAGAATTCCAAACGGTTTCGAAAACGGAGTTAAAATGGATTTTAAAATGATTTTTAAATGTTTTTAACTCTTGGAGTTGTTTTGACTTCCAACTCTTCATTTCTTTGCCTTATTTAAATGAGTCTTTTGGATTCCAACTCTTCATTTCTTTGCATTATAAAAGGAAGTCGTGGGCAACCCTTTTAACATACTTTTGGCACAAATTTTGGCAGCAAATTTATTTTATATTCCTCTCCTTTTTAATTATACATTGGCCCTTGAGATTTATGAGTTCCAACCTTAGATTAGAGGTGTTCTTGGGGCTATTTTGTTGGAGGTTCTTGGAGGAGCTTTTGTAGATCTTTATATTTGATCTTGAGGATGTGATCATTGGTTTCTCAGCATGGTTTGAGGTATGGGGTTTTACACAATATGCTCCTTAAATCTCGCGAGTGTCATTCTCTTTGAATTCTTATTTAATTGAACTCATATTTGAAGTGATAAATTCATTGAAATCTAGAAAATAATTGTTGAAATTATTTTGATTCATGTGGTATCATTATATTGTTGATGAGCACGTTGTCATGAGATTTTAATATGGCACGGATGTTGGGCACCCGCCGAAATTCCTTTTTCCCGGGCTATGGCTTGATAAAGCATATACGGATGTGGTGAGGCCTGGTGACCCGGTTAAAGTGTTGTTGAGAAATTATATTGATAACTTCTTTGAGATTTGTATTTTGATTTGAATATTCGTACTCGTGTTGTTATGTTTTATTCGTTGCTAATCCATATTTGTTGAGCATCTTTCCTGTCGTATTGTGTACTTCCCCATATTTTCTTTTAGTGGCAGGTTAGCGCGGATTTTGGGGCGCTATGGAGATTGATTTCAGTGAGGATTGTTTGGGAAAGATTTGTATTATTTTGATGTATAGAGCTTTGGAGATTTGTATTTTTATTCGAGATAGTTAGTTGTTGTATGTAATTCGAGAGATTTGGTATTTAATTTGAAGAGATTGAGATTTGTAGTTTCTCTTTTGTTGTTGTGGGATTCTTTTAGATGCTCTATACACATTGTCACTTGTGTATTTGGATTTATTTTATCGCATTAGCGCTCCGTTCGCTCTCCCCGGGCGGGCGGGGTGTTACAATCCGGATCACGTTATTGCCACGAGGGTTATATTTCGGATAAACCCTATATTTGAAATTATCCCCTATAGGGAGTAGAAGTGGTTTAACTTGGAAGCCTAATAGAAGCATATCATTCATCCCGTGCTGTATCTCAACTATTAGATTACTGGTGCTTGCATTCTCGGCATTATCATCATCGCCCAAGATAGTGATGACCTGCCTATTAGCGAAGAACTTCAGTTGCTGATAAAGGGAAGAGGACACACCCTTGATACTGTGGAGCCACAGTCATTCGAGTAACATATTCAAAATAAGCTGGGATATCGATGACTTAGAATTAACCAACAGGATTTATAGGGCTAACCCCTATTGCAAGCTTTATGTATCCCATCATTTCTTATAGAGTATTATCATAAGCGTGTACTACGACAGAGTTTGGAGCAAGGTCACTCACTTTCAGTCCCATATAATTAAGGGTCCTCAATGAGTAGACATTAAGATTTGATCCATTATCAACAAGAGAGAGAGAGACATTCTTCCCCATAACTTTGACAGAGATATTGAAAACATAGTTGTGGTTTGGACCAATCTTAGGGATTTCTTCTTCAGAGAAAGATAACATTCTAGTACAAGTCAGGGATTTGACCAGATTCACTGCTTTTTCTGGAGTGGTGGAAGGAGGACTATGGACCCGGTGAGTAGCTTGATAAAGGCATTTCTGTGCAGTTGGGAAGATAAAGAGAGTCCCCACAGAGTGATGTTAGCTTGGGTTTTCTTTAATTGATAGAGCATCTTGCCTTCCTCGAGGATCATTTCTAGTATAGGAAGATTCTCAACACTTTTTGCTTTGTTGCTCGTTGATGGTCGAAGGATTGGGTCCTGGTAATGCATCCTTGACCTAGTCATGTGGTTCACAGAAGAGGGAAAAAATATAACCCCGTCTCCTCATTGATCTTGGGTTGTTCAGCTACCTCGTTAATTTCTCTTAGTAACTCCTCAAATGATATCATCCCATATATGATGACTATTGGGATAGTCTTTTCTAGGTCTTATTATTCATCTGAATCATTGAATTCATCCCCCTTTCGGTGGCAATAACATCATTTTTCCATAAAATGTCAATACATTCTATAACCTCAACAACTTCTTTGTATAATTCCTCCCATTCAGCGGGGAGATGCAAAAGTGAAGTGACCAAGCGCCCTTATAGCTTTAAAGTATTAAGTAGCTAGGACATACTACAAATATCATCGGTCTGTCGAAATAAGTCTGCCATGATCCGAATGACATCATCTAGACTGACTTCATCGATCGGTATTACCTAATTATCTAACTCTAGGGATAATTTTTGAGCTTTTAAGAATAGCAAACTGAATCTCTGATAGCTAATGGTCATCTGAGAGGGCAATTTCAGCCCAAATTCTTAGAGCTGGTTCAACACTTCTAATAATTCCATATCTTTACCTCCAGAATGGGTACTGACAGAGATACACGCTTTGGTAAGGAGTGACAGGGCCTGATTGACAAAATATGGGAAAGTTTGGAGGGGTTTAGGAGAGTATATAGGTATGATAGGTGATTTACTTGGTATGATATGGGTAGATGGGTCAAATTTTGGGTCTTCCTCTAGAAAAATGGCATTTGCATGATTTGGAAGTTGATTATGAGTAGTGTTTGGTTTGGGATTGGCTGGTGGGCCGATCACACCCCAATAGATTAGACCTTGGAACATATTTTAGAGATGGAAACATTGGTCGGTGGTATGGCCGGCAGTTTGGTGAAAGTCACAATGGGCATCTCGTTTGAAAGTTTTGGGAAGTGGGTTTGGTAATGGACGAGGGTCCAATGGCTTGATAAGGTTTCAGCCTAAGAGGGACTGGTAAACTATAGAGAAGGGATTGTGAAGCTCGGTGTATTCCTTTCGGACTGGGTTAGGAAAATTTTTTGGTGCCCATGAAGTAGCAGACTGAGAGATGTTATTGATTCTTGAAACTATGATACTGGATGGCTTCTCAAATTTTCTTGGAGTGAACTGTCCTGATACTTCATTCGGTTCAACTTTCGTCTTGGCAAAACCTTCTTCGATTCCCCAGGGTTCTACTTAAGCAACTCTAAATCACGGCAGGTGACTTCCAATTCTTCATTATACTTGTACTGTGACATGAACTTGTGAGCAACATACGTCCAATCGTGGATTCTGGATTATTTGAGGGATAAGAACCAGCGAAGACTTTTGTCCTTCAAAGTTTGTTTGAACATTTGGGCCATAATTTACTCGTAGGTACCTAGGAGAATCATGGATCGGTGATAACTGCGAAGATGAACAATTGGGGGTCCTCTACCCCCAAAGTTCTCGATGTTGGGTGTCTTGAACTTTTCTGGCAACCTGACTTTAGGATAAGGAGACATATGGGTGTAGTCCATGTAGTTTCCAAATATTCTGACTTGGTCGAACTTCTTGGATAACATCTTGAGGTCCTCCTTGACCTTGTTCAATTCTTCCTCCTTTGAATCAACGATCACGAGTAAGTTAGCCCTTGGTTGGGCAAGATTTGGCATAAGGAGTTAGGCTGGCGACGACACATTAGTAAGAGGTGCACGTGGAGCGTGTTGGTATTCCTCGGGGGCCCAAATAGGCTCGGGTGCGGGTGAACCAATAGTGCGAGGGAAGAGGACCTCGGGCTCTTTAGGAACAGGGACCCATGTTTGTTGCATCTCATGAACCTCAGTTTAAAGGTTATCAATCTTGGCAATGAGCTGAGCTAGGACCGTCATCAAATCCTGATGTACATTCGATGCTTGATCTGTGTTCTCCATGGAAAATGGATGAATTTTGAACTCGAAGGAAGTAGCGAAGGAACTGACAGAGCTTCTGGGTGGTTCGACTGAAGACCGAAGCTAATTGGGATCCAGGCCAAGGGTATGTGATTGACCTGAGAAGGAGAAAAATTCGAATTTATTTTTGAAAAAGGGAGGAAAATATTTTTTTTGGAAAAGAGGGGAACAAAATATTTTTGAGTAAAAAGGAGGAAAAATACTTTTGGTATAAAGAAGGGAAAATGTTTTTTACATTTTTGATAAAAGAGGGAATTTTTTTTGACACTTTTGGTAAAGAAAGAGGAAAAATGAGAGACGGGTCTGAACATGATTATTATTATGTTTATTATGTTCTCATTTGTATTAGGTTTACCTAAATATAATAATAAGTTCCAGACAAGACTCGAGCCTAGAAAAATTAGGTTTGAAAAATATATAAAAAGTGATTGGACTTGTTACCAAGTTCATGGGTAGGGTCCCATTTTAAGAAATTGCACGAAAATTTGGGCGACATGCTGATCCGTCATTTCGGCATAGTTTCGGGTAGAAACCAACAAACTAAATATGAGTACCCAAGGTTTGACACATATATGAGGGTATGTAGTTGTTGGGTTAATTTGACTGTGTTCCCCCCTTCGTCATGACTTTCACGATATACATCTTTCTTTTAAGGGCAATCGGTACATGTGGACAAGCCATTTGATATACCTTAGTGTACATGAATTTCCTCACTATAGACCTCGTGGGGACATTACGTGTGAGAACAAATTCGATATACTCGACATACGTGAACAAGTTCCTTGTTATTTACCTCCCGTCATGACTTCGGTCAAGCGGTACGATGCGGGGGGAACCGTTCAATATACGTCGAGGGTAATTTGCCAATGGAAGGTGAGAGTCATATCGCTTAGGCTAACTGTGACCTGTCGGACCAACACTCATCACGAAGTGACCCTCTAATTACGAAACAAAATTTGGTCAATATCAATGCTCTTTGGTGATGTTGTGTGAAAAATGCATGATTCTTGATTAGTATATTATGGAGAGAGTATATTTATTGATGATCATCATGCTAAGTTGGGGATAATGTAAAAGTACGAAAAGGAAATCTATACTAAGAATGGATATGTGAGAATGAGTGATGTGTAGTTATCAACAAGTGAGTGTGTGGTATTGAACCTAAGCATGGATTAACTACAAGTGGTGTGTGATAAGTGTGAGTGAGCATGGATACATACAAGTGTGATAAGTGGAGGCTCATGTTGGTGACACCTAAGCATGGGTTTCTAAGGGGTGTGTGAAACATGTGGATATAAGTGATCCTAGGTGCACGCGGTGTGAAGTGTACATGAATAATATCTACGAGTTTGTGAATGAGTAGTGATATAAGCACGAGTTATACATGTACAAGAAATAATAGAGGAGAAAAAAGGAACATACATGATAGGTGCATACACACACAAGAAAACAAAACACCCATGCAAACAGTGACTATCCCTCTTATGAATGGTTTCCCCAGCGGAGTCGCCACTGTGGCCGTATCGGGATCTCGCGCGGTCCTTCATCTCTATCCTTCTTCCCAAAGGGGTGGGGGAGATGTGGAGAAAGAAAGAGGCGCTTGAAAGGTCTCGCATCCTATTTCGTAACCCTCAGACTGTCGTCAGTGTGGGGTGAATGTAAAGAGATGGAGTCGCCAACCTATTTTGCACAAAATAAGCAAAAGAACATGTCACCGCCTCTAGAGAGCGGCATAAAATACAATCTGATGCATATGAAATCAATAGTTCGAATGGTTCGGGGGATAAGTTGCGGAATGGGAAGGTGTTAGGCACCCATCCTGCCATTTCGATCTCTCATAGACTTGTGTTATTATTTTTATTTATTTCTCCGTGAAGTGTGTGCGCGTCTATATATAATGGAGATCAGAATCGTTCAACTCATACCATAGAAAAGGTAGAGCGAGGTCATCCATAGGAATGTTCCCAAAATAATATATAGAAAATATGATTTATTCTTTTATCACGATATTGATCGTTATGATGAAATGATAATATGCGTTGGATGAAACGCTAACAATAATCATGAAACCTAATATGTATAATAATGCAAGAATATGATAAATATGAAAATGGGGAATTTGGCAAAATTGGAAGATTAGAAAATTGGAAATTTTGGAAAACTGGACTCGAATCTTGAAATTTCAATCCGAGACGCCTACGTAGCCTATAAAAGGCATCAAAGTCCATGTAGTTCGAATATGGCATAAGGGTGGGGTTTATCCCATATATTCGAATGGAATTTTATCGTAGGTGTGTGTGTGCAGAAAAATATGTTTTGTCCCATTTTCTGCATTTCTTTATCTGATACATTTTTTGCAAAACGACTCTGAAATGCCTCAAAACTTCATCTAAGCAGATTCTTGGGGTAAATTTTAAGAAATGTTATTTTTAGTTGAAATTCCATTGGTGGCTGCCTAGATTGATTGATTGTGATTGTTCTTCTATAATAAGGATATTAGGCCTAAAGTGGAGATTATGTTTACATAAAGTGAGACGAATAAATATTGGAATAATTGATAAAATATCCGTAACTGATAAATGAAGGGGAATTCGAGAAGGGTGACATAATGATGTGTGAAACTATGTTTATGACCAGTAGTGACGACAGGAATAACTTCTAAAAATAATAATAATAATAATAATAATAATAATAATAATAATAATAATAATAATAATAATAATAATAATAATAATAATAATAATAATGAAGGGGTAACTAGGGCCCTTAGAGGGGTGTGGAAATTCATATAAATACGATGATAGGTATAATTGAAATTTAATAATATGTAGGAGATTCAGGTGATAAATATACTACGTATAAGACTTGTGATATAAGATGTGTGTATACATATATTGATAATATATATGTTATGTGTATATCTATTGCATGATTTCTTATGTGTATGACATATCTACGTTGCTTGCTATCACTGGAGGTTTTCGCGTCAGGACAGTCATATCCTGATGAGTCTTTGGGGGAATTTTGACTTGTACCTCAGAATATAGAACCTAGGAAAGGCCTATTTGTGAGAACGATAAGCTGACAATCATATGTGTGTGTAGGCTTAGAACTATATTCGTCTCCAATATATGTGATTTGTATTTATGGTTGGAGAGAGATATAGAAGCAATTGTCCTTTATATAGTGCGTGATGTACCAGGACATGATAGTAGAGTATTCATGCACCGCATGTCTCAGCTTAGGGGTGCCGTAGTAGTAGTAGTAGTATATATATAATAGAGTGATAAATATGTATATACTTGTGATTTATTCTACTGTGTATAGTATGCAAGCACCACAGCTTAGCCTTTGGGTTCTATGTCAGTATATATACAGTGAGAGTGATAACTATATATATACTTGTGGCTATTCTACTTTGTTGGCCTAGTAGATGAGAAAGATAAGGACATTTAAGATAATTTATGTATGTGGGAACTTAAATGACTAATGAAATATTCATAAGTTGTTAATCGATATTGAGAATTCGGTAACGTATTATTTAGGTAATACAGGTGGGCATGGCGAGTTAGTATGTGTAGTAAGATATTTGAGTCGGACTAGTTAGGCGGGATATCATAACTAGGACATGTTAGAAATATGCGTTAGGCGTGCACATTAGTTGAGAGGTGATAATCTCAAGTGAGAGTACGAGGATCTAACATGCATATAATATTTGCTAGTTATGAATTTTAAATACTTGCTAAAATGTTTTAAATTTTTTTCTACTCGGGCTCAGACCCATTTCTTGTAAATCTATTTTCTCTTATGCAAACTATTTTAGGTGTCCAACCACAGGCACACAAGGCTTAGGCTATTGGATGTTTTGACGCGCGGCAACTATTGTGGAAGTTGCAAGCCTTCGCTCTTTAGACGCCTCTATTCAGTTTGATTGAGACATTTGATCTACTATTTATGTTAGGGCATGTTGCCCAGTTCTAGTTATTTCTATTCATATAAGAGACATTGTATTTAGTATTTCAACTTTGTCAGATACAGTTTTTATCGTAGTTATTTGTATTCGAGATAATTATCTGGAACGTTTATTTTAGCCATATCTATTCATATCCTTTAATTTTATTGTGACATTACTTATGTGCATGGTGAATGTGATTAACGGTTTAAATGGTTAAATATTAATTTTCGGATTAAAAGTTTTTGTCACTAGCTTAATTAATTATTAGGTGATTAAAAAAAGGCAAATATTTTTCGAAAGTGTTGCTAAGAATGAACCAAGTGGATACTTTGATTTAATTTTATAAAGGACTGATCATCCGATATTTAATTGAGTGGGGTGTCACATAAAGTGAACTAGGTCTCATATGCATAGTCAAACACACAAACTAATTTTTTTAAATTAATTAAACTAAACAATTAACCCAATCAAACTTGCAAAAATTAAATAGATTATTGTGTTAACAATTTACCAAATTTTATCTTGCCCTAAAACATGAATCTAAGTGAGTATATCAAGAGAGAAATTTAGCAACAAACCATAACACACTGATGTATAAGGAAGCCCCACAACAGAAAAACCTTGGTCGACCCAACCATGTAAATTTGCTATGATCTAAGAATTACACAAGGACAATAGATGACTTACACAACTGACTCGACTCCTTCAAGACTTAACGTGACTTCGTTCCTTCGACCTTCTTCACAGCAACACGTAGGAGTCAAACTATTCACTTTCACAATGCATATCCTCACACACTTCGGTATCCTCCGATTCAAGCTCCATAAACTGACAACATATTGAACACAAAGTCCATAGCTTCAAACCGCCACACACGCGGAGTCCATTATATGTAAAAAAACAAATAAGCATGGAATCCACTGAACAAAAAAAAACTCAATAAGGATGATGAGTAACCATAATTTGGTCCACAAAACGGAGATCTCAAGATAGCATAATTTGATTGAACTTGGATCTCAAAACTATTGAGCGAAACTAGGGTTTGGAGGCATAAGATATATTCTTGGAAAATAATTCTGCAAAGATATCTTAAGAAAATAAGTTTCCAGCGGCCCTATTTATAAAAAACATGAATTTCGAGGTGGCATAAAAATGAGGCAAACTCGTTCAAACGAAAAACATATGCTCATTTGAATAAGTTGTGCAATCTCGGTTGAAAGAAAAAAATCTCGTTCGAATGAGATAAACAAACTCGTTTGAATGGCATTTCACTATAAGGCACAAAAAATCTCATTCGATCATCGTTTAATGCTTGTTAAAACAAAACATATATTCTCATTTGAACCAACTACTAATTTCATTTGAAGGACATAAAGAAACTCATTTGAAATGAAAAAATTTGTTCGAACGACCTTAATAAAAGAAATATTTTTTTTATTAAAATTATTTTTATGCAAAATGACCTCAAACAAATTTAAAACAAACAATCAAACGAATATCCAAGGATAAAAAATAATATGCATTCATGCCTCTTAAGATCCATGTACTTTGAAGACAAAACATGTCTACATGATGTAGACGTTTTAACTTGGCCGCTATGATCTTCAATCAACCACGTCATAGTCTTGGCAGATAAATAACTCGAGTCCTAACCTATGACTCAAACGATTTTGTCCGATGAAATTAAGTCAATATGCATAGAAATTGATACTATTAGAAATTTTTCCTTGCGGACATTAAATAAATATATTTTTTTGTCCAGAAAGGGATGTATAAAATTGGAAAATCTTGGAATTTCACCCAAAACAAATTTTTTCTAAATTTTTATTCATTTAAAACTAGGATTTGTCCTGAAATTTTTTGTCATGACGAGTTTTTCCATGGAGTTTTTTCCACCCAGCCATTTGCCCACCTGTCTATCAAATACACCCTTAGGGTCCATTTGATTTCCTTTATTTGCCATGAAAAATGTGAGAAATGGTGGCAAATAAGGAATTTTTCAACTATTATATGCGTTTGATTGTCCTTATTTTTCATGAAAAAATTTGAGGTTTTACCATACCCACATGCAAATTTGTCATTCTTTTCCCACATTTGTTGGAAAATTTGCTTTGCTCAATAGAAAAAAAAAGTTTTTCCACCACATTTTCGATGCATTATTTTTGTTAAAATATAGGGAGTTTTCTTTATTTTGTTAAAATTTATGATTTGTTTTAACGTAAATGAAAGGTTTTTATATTAGTTTTATAAACTAGGGTTTGTTTTTGTTAAAATATATCATTTTGTTTTGTTATAATCTATGATTTATTTTAGCTAAAATATAGGGTCCTTCCATGTCCTTTAAATCTGCATTTTTTTTAAATATATCGTTTGTTTTTATTATAATATAGGGATTTTTTAGAATATATCTTAATGTTTTTTTTTGCTAGATTAGGGTTTTTTCATATTGTAAAATCTGCATTTTTTTAAAAACTTTTTTTGTCTAGTTTTTTTTTTTGTTATAATATTGTTTTTTTTTTGGGTTAAAATCTATGTTTTGTTTCGCTAAAATATTAGGTCTTTCGATGTTGTTAAATCTGCATTTTTTTTTTGTAAAAACTATATTTTCAATATAGGGTTTGTTTTTGTTATAATATAGGGATTTTTTTTTTTGTTCAAATTGATTGTTTGTTTTTTTGCTAAAATATATGCTTTTTTATTATAATATATCAATTTTTTTTATATAACTTTTTTTCGTCCGATTTTTTTATGTACGATTTTGTTTCATATCTAGCCATTCCATTAAGTCCCACAACATACAAAACATTTTAAACAACTTTTTATTCTTTATCCTAATCCCTCAGGAAATTGTCAAAAAAATAATTTGCCACCTGAAAATTAATGCTATCAAGCAACCCTATTTGTAAAATTATAGGATTTCCGCTCGCAAATTTTTCCATGGAAAGATTTGTCACCCAAACCATTTTTCCATTTTTGAATCAAATGGACCCTTAAGATAGTGCGACAAACCGAATGTTGTAGGAAGGTATAGTGCAACAGATGATATATTGCGAAAATAACAAGTTTTTTGTTTTAACTTTTTATTTATTAAATTACACTTTCTATTTTTTAAAATTTTATGACCCCAAAAGTCATTGCAATAAATAAATATGAAAATTTAATTTGATTTTATTAGTTCCGAACTCCAAAGAAAATTACGTACTATTAAAAACTATAATATTAAAATTAGTATAAAAACGAAACTATATTAATAAACACTTTATGTTCGCCACAAATACGATAAAAAACTACATGCTGCCACACAAATTTCATATTTGCCCTTGTAAATCAAGGTGCAAAGCCCTATTTGTTTCGAAGTCATGAAGGCGGGCATATGAATGTATTTGGGTCGCAAGATTATGCCATTGTGGCATTGCAGTTCAACGAGTTTTGACTCGCTTTCCTAGATATAGGGTTATCATTGCTCGAGATATGCTTTTCACTTTTGTTTTTTATAATTACATTGTGGTGAATGATATAAGTCATCATGATGTGCCCTCGATCGTCACAATACTAAAAATGAGTTAGGCCTTTGATAACGACAAATCAAGATTGTAAAAATTATCAAAAGATCTTTTCACATCATTTCTCATGCCCTCTTGACACTGCGTGAAGTGTTTCTGTTATGAAGTTTGTGCTTGTGTAATTATTTGGACAAAAGTGAAATATTTCGGATATATATTGTGAGTATGGGTGTGTAAAAAAAATTGCCATAACCAAAAACCGTACCAGACCAAACCAGACCGTGCCGAAAATGATGATTTTTCAGTCTGGTTTGGCCTACACTTTATGAAGAACAGAACCACCCTATTCCGATTCGATTTACAATTTTAGAGAAAATCGACTCGGTTCATACCGAACTGAACTGAATTTGGAGACAAAAATATAAAACTCCAAATACCAAATAAAGAAACCTACAACCTCACTCTCGTCTCTATTTTCTTCATCTCCCTTTTCGTGTTCCTCTCAATTACATAACAAACCCAACCACACAATAAACTCAGAAAATGAAGATCCTTCCTTGCGATGCCCATATCTCCCTCCTCAATTCAGATGCATACCTTTGGTTGATCTATGTTAAGATCAGTTGGCTAGGGCTTAAAATTGAATGTTTGGGGATTCATATTGAATGTTGGTGATTTTCGTAGAAGTATGCATGTATATGATATAATTTGTTGATTTTTCTATTTGGCGCGCGCGCGCACACACACACACATACATACGTGTGTATATATATATATATATATATATATACAAGACGTTTATTGGTTGTGTATGTTTCAAATCTCTTTTCCTCCCTTTACAACCGACAATCGACCACAATCGACAAAAACTGATATCACCCAAAATCGATACGGTCGGTTCGGCCATCGGGCCGTTTTCTTCCAAAATCGACATGGTTGATTATGATAAAAAATAAGTTCCAAAATAAAAACGGCCGAACTGTGTACACCCCTAGTTTTCAATGAGGTATAAGCTTGTGTCATACGAATGTCAGTTAATAACGTAATTGTATTGAGGGGATATGTCATGTATAATCTCCCAAAAAAGTTTGACTATTCTAGAATATTAAAATTATTGTTTGACCTGCCATATCGAAAAATGCATGCCAAAGTCATAGATCATGGTCAGGTACAACCTCCATTATGATCATTGCCTTTTTGTGGCGACCTCTATGTGTCCCTTTTCCATCATATAATGTTGCCACTCCCACTATGACCATCCTGAACCGACGGCGCGCGTAAAGGAGCCCATCACATAATACTAGAGCGTACAAATGACATAAATGACCACCATTTTCATGTGAGGCGTGTTAATGTGTAGAAATCAATGTCGCTAACCTATTTTATTAAAACTAAGAAAAAGAAGGAGTGGCCTCAAAATAGGCACCTAAGGATAACTGACGCATGAGAAATCAATGATATATGATCTCGGAGACCATGATACAGAGTGGGGAGGTGTTAGGCACCCACTCTTCCTTTTCTGTTTCTTATGGGCTTGACGATATGCCTTCAATATCTTTAATGCATGAATGCGTGTGCGAGTGTGTGTGTGGCAAAAATATCATGTGTGAAGTGGATAAATGTGGAATAATTTAAACGTGTGAATGGATGTATATTTGAAGAGTGGAGTCAACATATCCTCACCATGGAAAAAGGTGGATATTTATTCTCTTAAGGATATAAAATGTGAGCGATATCCCCAAATAGTGAGCTCACTATGGAATAGTGAGTACACATGAGTGGGACTGCTAAGAAGTAAAACAATAATGATACTAACTTGAAAGATTGAATACCGAATAAAATATGTAATAATGTGAACAACACCCTAAAATCATAGCCTTATAATACCCCGTACTTTTATTGATATTTATTTATGGGATTAATTAAATTAAATGTGAATTAATTGAGAATTAATCCGGATATAATACTAACGAGATGTGAGTTGGTATTTGATTATAATGTGTATATATGGCAATATATTAATATTGGAAATATTGAAATTGTCGCGAGATTGAAATACGACAATTTGGGAAATTTTGTTGGGACGCGTGTGACAGTTGTGTTAGAAATGTAATTATTTTTAATTAAAAGTGAATTTTAATTTTTATCAACCGTATGGTCATTTTGAGTGCGCCAACGAGTCCGGAAGGGTCGAAATAGTCAAAAAACACTAGTCGGGGGTTTAGTTTGGGTCCCGGGGCATTTCTAGGCCATACCGGCAACTTAAAAGGGTAGTTTGGTAATTTTGGAATTTTGGAATTTATGACTAACGAATTTTGGGAGTTTAAAATAGGGTATTTAGTAACCCACTAACCCATTACCAGCACTTAACTAATTAGAAGGCTACGGGAGTTATAGGAGAAGTTAGGAGAGGTTCCCAAAAGAGAAAACCCTAACCTCCATCTTCAACCTTCAACCTTGGGAGAGAAAGAGATAGAGCAACCTTCTTCATTCTACACCAAATTCAGAGAATAATTCAAGGCAAGTGGTTTAATTACGTTAATTTCAAGCGAATGTTTCTTCCATGCTTAGAAATTTATATAATTGCATTGTATTGGGAGATTTATAAAAACCCATGAAATTGGAGTTGTAAATTCAGGTTGTGATATAGGGATTGCATGTAGAATTGTTATTGGGTGATTATACTAATAGAAATACGAATTTGATGATACAAAAACGGATTTATTAAAGAAAATTGATGACTTGAAATTTCTAGGGTTCATACTCATAAGATTTTGGGGGAAATTGGGAGATTTGATAATTGGGTGTTGTTTAGGGAGATTTCACTCCACAAAAATGTTAAGTTATGACCCACAAATGTTTAGTGATGATTAGAAACCTTAAAAATACTGTTGGGATGATTTTTAGATGAGATTAGAGGTGTAGAAAATTGAGAAAAGCGAGATAGGAAATTCTGGGCTCGAAACTGGCATCTCGTTAGAAGACCTGCCCAGGTCGTTCGAACGAGCTCGTTCGAACGAGCTTCTAACGAGGTGACAGTTTGCCTTCTAACGAGTTGACAGATTTGCCTTTTTGGCCTGATTTGATTTCTATTGTCCACTAACCTTGTTTAATTATAGAGATAACATTTCCTTGATGATTAATTGATATAGTTGGGATATTTGGGATATATTGAGGAGTAAAACATAGAAGTGTGATTTGAATCAAATGATAATTGTGGATTAGGACGTGAGTGACTATTACGATGTGAGAACAAGTGACGGCTTAAATATTTGTATTAACGAATATTTGGGATATATTGCGGGGTAAAATATAGAAGTGTGATTGGAACCAAATAATATTTGTGGATTAGGACGCGAGTGACTAATCACGTTGTGAGAATAATTGATGACTTAAATACATACGAATCGAACATATGAAAGGTGTAAAATTATAAGTTGGTATGAGAATGAGAAGTATACCACTAATAAATTATGGTAATTACTAAGATGTGTGCATGCTTAGTATGTGTATATGATTTTATGTGTATGACATACCTACCATACTTGCTATCACGGGAGGTTTGCGTTCGCTTAGGTCCATCTAATGTTTGTGTGCCTACAGGGGGATATAGATTGGTACCTCGAGGACATAGGTCAGAGAAGGACTTATTGGGAAGTTAATAAGTCTGCTGATCATGGGAGCATAGGTATGTGCGTGACCCATGTGATGTGACTGTGTTCGCCTCCATTGATTGTGATTGTTGTTATCTGAGAACGATTCCTGAGAGATTCGAAATGCGTGATCCTTATGTACGTGATGTACCGGGATGGATAGCTGAGTATGTGTGCACCGCAGCTTAGCCTCGGGGTGCTTGAATTGTATATTTATGATGTGAATAATATACGATTAAATGAAAAGGAATTGTTATGTTTCATTGCGAGAATAATTATAGTAACGCCTCGATAAAGCTAAAAAGGGATAACTTGCTGTGAATTGTAATGCTAATAATTGTGAATCCAAGTTTAAGTAAAGCTATCTATTTAAGTGATGACGTTGGGAATTTATATCATGAATCGAGTAGAAAGGTTAGAACTTATGTCGGTTTAGTTAGATATGGATATCACATGTATGGGTACGGTACCTTAGGCGTGCACAATTAGTCGAGAGGCGAGTATTTCATGTGAGAGCACGTCCTAACATGTATTTTGCATTCATTGTTTTAATGTTATTAAAGCACTTGCTGTTTTTAAAATACTCTCCACTCTCGGGCTCTGACCCGTTTGCTTTAAAATCTATTTTTTGTAAAAACCTTTTTAGGTGCCCAGCCACAAGGACACCATGCATAGGAATTCTATTCAGGTGACGAGCTGTAGCTATTGTGGAAGTTACAGGGCCTTGACAGTAGACGCCTCCTTTCTAGTCTTGACTCCATATTCAGTTTCATCATTTATAGGGCATGTTGCCCAATTCCTTTTGAGACATTTTATATTTCAGTTATTCAGACTTTGGTTTGTAATTAATTCAGGATGTAAACTTGTTTTATTTATTTCCATATTGGGATTGTTGTGAGGAGTACTTCCTCCAGACTCATTATTATTTGTTGGTTACTCTATTGAGACTTTATCGTGAATGGTTGTGCTACATTTCTATAATTCATTTATTGCATGTTAATCAGATTTAATTTAAAATTTGACAACTTACTTTTTAAATACTAGGTGGTTAGTAATCATTAAATGTTTTCGACAGTGATGCTATTAACTGAACTAACTTGGCATTTTGAATTAATTTAATAAAGGAGTAGCTACCCGGTATTTAATTAGTCTGGGTGTCACAAGCCTCACTATAGAAAACTGGGTATGCATAAATAAGACCGCTATAAGAAAAGAAAAATGATAAAACTAATTAAATATGAGTAATAAAATGATGAAAAAATTAATAAAATGACTACAAATGCGAGTGATGCCCCGAAATGGTAACCTCTCTATGGAAAAGTTAGTATGCATGAATGGAACCTTTAGAATTAATTAAATTGAAAGAACTAAATAAATGAATAAAGTGCACTAAATAAATGAGTTAAGATATACAAATGTAGAATAAAATCTATAAAATGAATGGAAACGGGCTTGAATTTTAAAAGTAATTTTGGGATGGTTACGTAGTAAAAAGATCATTCAAAGTTCACGTATTTCTCATAATAAGTGAGAGGGGGTCTAAATCATAGTCCGGATTTTGGGTTGTCTCCTTTTGTTTAAAGAAGAGTGAAATATAGTAAAATGATGGAAAATATGATGAGATCACTCCAAATTGGTAATATTCCTTAAATATCTTTTTTTTTTTAATTTTTATTTTTACTTTTATGAGAAGTAAGTTTGAGATTATATTTGATAATAAAATGATTTACTTAAGGAATTCTTAGAGCTAACAATAGAATATAACAATTATAATAAGAAAGAAACACTGAAACATATGAAATGACATTTATGGAGAATGGTAAATGCAAATTTATATTGAACCTTCAAGCTTATTCAAATTATGTTTTGGATGCTTTGTTCTTTGATTTTTGTTGATTGGATGATGGTGGTGGAAAGGTGGTTAATGGTGGAGTGGGGTGATGTCAATGGGTTTTGAGAGAAAGTTGGGAAAGTGATGTGTGCTAAATTTACAGTTTCTATCACACTGAAATCGAGTACCCTTGCAAATAAGGTCAGGATTTTCTTAAATAATAAAACCCTATAAGTGAAAGGAAAATTTGTCCCCCTTGGGACCTACCGATTGATAGGTCACCTAGGTTGCCGGTATGCAGTTTAGGCAGGCTAGCTCACCATGTAAGTTCTACCTGCCTAAAATAGGTGAGGTGCCTTGCCAACATGTAGGTTCCTCAAGGTTTTATTATTTTCAAACTATAACTATTGAACCGATAGTTCGATTTGTGTACGGTTATGATTGTTGGATAGATGATTAAGAGATCTATGATATTTTAATAAAAATACTCTTATGTTGGAGAGAGAACTAAAGTCAAACGTGATTGGGGAGAGAGTTTTTATTCTTTGATTAGGGTCTTAATAAATACAAATGGTTCGGGTATGAAAGGAATTTTTTGGACCCTATCTAAGAGTTTAAGGGTGTCAGAATAGGGTGTCTATAAATCCCTTAGACAGGCAAGCTTAGAATTAGCTAAAGGAAGTCAATAAATAGACACCCAATAGAAGTTGTGATTGTCGAGTCCCTTTGTTTTGGAACTCTAGTAGGGATTGGTCAGTCGAGGGAGCTATATATGTGATGTATTAATAAGGAGGATTGAGGTTTAATTGAGAGACCCAGGTGTGTCATGACCATATAGGGGATCATGGCTCGATACTAAGAGCCAAGGTCTTATTTTGAGGAGTTACATGTATGCAACTAATATATGGATTGTAGCCTAATTTTGAGGGCCAATGATTGTATGCAATCAATATGGGGATCACAACTTAATTATGAGGATCAATGTCTAATTCATAGGACCTAAAAAGTTTATACGACCAAAAAGGGAATCAGAGACTGATTCTGAGGTTCAAGGTCAGATTTTGAGGCCCTAGATTATAAGTGATCAATACGAGGATCGATATCTAATGCCGAGGACTAAGGTTGAATTCAAGGATCTAAAAAGTGTATGGAACTAGATCGCGACCTAATTATGAGGGTCAAGGTATGATTCTGAGGACCTAAAAAGTGTATGTGACCAATACGAGAATCACAACCTGATTATGAGGGATAAAGTCTAATTTTGAGGACCTAAAGTGTATGTGAAAAATATGGGGATAACGACATGATTCTGAGGTCCAAGGTCTGATTTTGAGGACTTCAAATGTGTAGTCGATTAATATGGGGTTCATGGATTAATTCTGAGGAACTTAAAAGTGCACGAGACCAAATTAAAAATCACAACTTTATTTTGAGGTTCAAGGTCTGATTTCGAGGACCTAAAGTGTATGCTACCATTACGGGGATTACATTATGATTTTGAGGGACAATGTCTAATTCTGAGGTCCTAAGAAGTTTAGGCTATCAATACATGGATCACGCCCTGATTCTAAGGGATAAGGTCTGATCCTAAGGACTTAAAGTGTATTAAGAGGGTTTGAACATATATGTAATGATGTGAGGACATCTTAAGGGTTTTGAATCTTCTTCGGGGTGTTTGGATAATTCTTGATGATTTAGGTTGTTTTTTAATTCCTTTATGATTTTGAATTTTGAAGCCTTTCATGATGTCTGTTCACTTTTTGTGTAGTTTAAATTTTTATGATTTTTAGTAAATGTTTGGGAATTTTTAGGGATTTTTGTAACAAAATTAAAGGGGGATGCCTACCGGCAGGGTATGGACCCTGTCTATCAGCAGGGCACCTGAACCGAAGGGGTTCACGAGTTTCCAAGGGGAGCCTATCTATCTTCATGGCCCCTGACCTGCCGATCGGTAGGTCTCCCCACCCTTTATAAATTGAGGTTTGGGTAGAAAAGGTTTTCACCATAGAAAACTCTATCTAGCTTCTGTCTCTCGCTCTCTAAAAAAAGTCATGTTAGGAGTTCTTATGTGAATTTAAGAAGTATAGATTTATTGAATGCATCATAAGAGGATAATGAGGAAAATGTTAAAGTGATGAATCGAGGTGATAAGCTTTTGAGGCTATGAATGTGTATAATGGAGCTAAGTCAGTGGAGCATATATGGATCTTCATGAGAGAGAGACTTTGTTTCATCGTTCGACTTTCGTGCTGAATTCGAGTTGTTACGTAGGTGATTTTTCTTCTTTTCTTCTTATCTTCTTATCTTCTTATCTTTCCTTGGTTTGATATTTTATTGTTTCTGTTATTTTATTTTGAGATGGATATTTTTTAAGTTTTTTTAAACTTATTATGGGTATGTTATTTATAAGTTAGGATTTCTTCAACAACTATTTGTTCCTGTGGGTCTATAAGGATGAAGAGTATGTAGGCACACCTCCCTTTGCAGGTGTAGGACCTGGTGTGGGTGGTTGACTTTGGTGAATTAGTGGAATCACTAGATGAGACACCCTGATCTTCGAAGGTCTTATGTGCTTTAGGGGAGAGGTGGTGGGATGCTGCCTACACCATCTATTT
This sequence comes from Sambucus nigra, assembly GCA_949130495.1. Lineage (NCBI taxonomy): Eukaryota > Viridiplantae > Streptophyta > Magnoliopsida > Dipsacales > Adoxaceae > Sambucus > Sambucus nigra. The sequence goes on from OX422208.1 coordinate 337,812,788, forward strand.
CAAAGTGGGGGAGATGATGGTGATGCTCGCCGATGTATATCAGATATTGAGATGGTTGTGAAAGGGTATGCAGGTGAAAATGGAATTCTCCTTACAGTTGACTAACGAGGATATATAGTTGGCTTTGGGGACTTTGAAGTGAGTTAGTTCTGGGGACCTGTTAGTGTGGCAGATCTGAAGGGGGTATTATCGAGTCGATGGATTATAAGGAAAGTTTTTATCATCGTGTCACTTTTGGAATGTATATAAAAAATTTAAAGTATCAGCTTTATTCCGTTTGGATAAAAAATGTTTGAGTCATAGATTAGGTTGTGCTAGTTTGTACTTTCAAGTCAATGAAGACACGAAGTAGCCTGAGTAAAATGACATCAAATTCATGTTATGTTTTGTCCTCAACCTTGGGATCTCAATTAAGGTATATTTGATTTATCATGTTGATCCCCGTGTTTCTTATTTTGGGTGTCTACATTTTATTGAGACAATTTTCCAAAAACGGAAATTTAGAAATAATTTTTTGGTTGTTAAAGTCGTTCAAAAGAATAGAATATTTTGTTCTAACAAGTTTCATGATCTCATTCGAACAAGTTTTATACTGGTTGAACGAAGCTATGTATTTCGTTTGAACGAGCTTCAAATGTGTATCAGACGTGTATATTCTTCCTAAAACTTTATATTTTCGATTGAAGCTCGCACGAACCTAGTTTTAACATGTTTGGGTATCTTATTCGAACAAGTTAGGTTCATCCCAATGAGATGGACTAACTCGATCGAAAGAGATATAATTTTCATTTGAACGAGTTGCCTCATTTTGTGTACATGCAATTTTAACATTTTTCTATATGATATAGGGCATAACTTTATTTTTCAAGCAAAGGTTTCGAAGACGGTTTTCATTGAGAAATTCAAATGCCTATTTAACCCCGTTCACACCCTAGTTTATGAGATCCATGTTTTGACATGATAGTCTAGCTTGAGATCTTATGTATTGAGCATCAATATCAGTTTAATCTTCATTGTTTGAGTATTATTTGTCACGGTGGATTATGTGTGGATGTGGTGATGAGTTTTGGTCAGAGATCGATGGAAATCGCGACACGGGAAGACTACGTTATAAACTCCTACGGTTGTTATGAAGAAGGTTCAAGTAGTGAAGACTATATCTGGCTTGAAGGGGTCGATTCGGTGAGTAAGATTGTCTGACACTATTGTATAAACCCTATATTATAATGAATTTTCACAGACTAGGTCGTACGAGGTTTTTCCCATTATGTGTTTTCCTCATACATCACAGTATTTTGTGATTTGTTATTTTATTCTTACATGATTAGCTAGATGTATGAGTACGCAAGATAAAATTGGACTAAAGCCTACACAACTATTTGTTTAATCCATGTTTTAATTAAAATTGGGTAATTGCTCACTTATTAAGTAATTGGATTAATATTTTCCAATTTGATAAACCTACACAATGCAATTTCAAATTGGTATCAGAGTGGTTTCACTAAGTTATCATGTTAATCCTTAGGCTTGTGTTTTTTTGGGTTTGTGATGGATTTTAATCGCGAGGGAAGTTCCATTACCCAACCTCCCATGTTTGATGGTTCAAACTATCCCTATTGGAAGGCTCGAATGATATTTTTCTTAATATATATATATATATATATATATATATATATATATATATATATATATATATATATATATATGAGAATGTTTGGAACGCATTGGAAAAAAGTTGGTCTCCTCCCACCGATGGTGGTTTAACGAAAGCGTATTATCTTTGGTTTAAAGATAAATAAGATGCCTCGACTTTCAATTGCAAAGGTATGAACGCTATTTTTCGCGATGTCAAGATTGAAGAGTTTTGAGACATTATGACTTGTGAGAGAGTGAAAGATTCTTGGGAAATTTTAAAATCCACACGAGGGTACTGATACGATTAGGGTTTTCAAGTTGAAAAACCTGATAACTAAGTTTGAAACTATTAGGATGGAATTATGAGTCATTTGGTTCTTTTAATGCTTAACTATCAAATATTGTGAATTCCTCGTTTAACTTAGGTGAACCTATCTTTGAGTCGAAAGTGGTTAGATAAATCTTAAGGTCGTTGCTTGAAAGGTTTAATGCCAAAGTCACGGTCCTAGATTATCTTGGTGGTGTTAATACTATGAGAGTCCAAGAACTTATTGGTGATCTCCAAACCTATGAGAAGAACATATGTTCTCCCGAGATGAAAGAATAAACAAAACAAAAGAGTTTAGCTTTGAAAATTCGTAAGGAGGTCGTGTCAGATTCTAAGAGTGAGGGTGAGTTTGAAGTTGAAGAGATTGATAGGTTTGCAAAGAAGTTCACTAAATTTCTTAATCATAGAGAAGAAAAGAATTATAATAATAAATCTAAGAACTTAAACGATAATCATGATAGGAAGGAAATGGATAAACATAAGAAGGTGGATGACCGGGACAAGTGTTATGAATTCTAAATATTTGAGAATCATGCTTTTGAGTGTCCCACTAAAACAAGGTAGGAAGCCCAAATCTTATAATGATACCCTTATTGATAGTGAGTCAGAAAAGAAACTAATTCTCACGTGGAGCGTAACTACATCACTTTCATGGTTATTCATGTGAGCCTAAATGAACATTATTTCATTGACGACGATAATCATATACATGACAACTCCGAGGTCTGGTCTTTAGGTTCCCATGTTTGTGATGAGGAGGATGTTGAGGAGAGTAGTGACAAGGAGGAAAGTGAGCTTCATGTTGCCTTTTGTGAGTTGTATTCAGAGTCTTTGAGGTTGAAAAAAGATAACTTGAAATTAGAGCCTATGTAAAAATAGAGTGTTATAGGACAAAAGGATAAATTATTTTAGGATTTAAGGGCATATGAGAAGAACCTTAGGGATAATGTCGCATACGTTGAGGGGGATAGAGATAACCTTATAAGAATGATTGATAATATAAACAAGGAGTTCATAAAATTTGACGAGTCTAAACTTTTGCTTGAATCTAGAATTTTGAAGTTAGAAGATGAATTAAGAGACTCAAGTCAGGTCAAATTTTATTTAGAACGTAGCTCAATAAAGTTGGATAAAATCTTAGAAACCATCCAAATAAAAAATGAAAAGATAGGTCTAGGATATAGTGATACTATTTCTTCATCTCCTAAACCAAAACCAAAATTTTGAGAGAGATAACCGTTGCCAGGGAAATTTGCAAAGGTCAACCCATGGCTAGCCTTCCTCGTGTCTACACATAACACACTATGGTAGGAATGGTCACCCTAGGAGGCTTTGTTTTTATTTTAGAAAAGGTCATAGAAAGTCTAAATCTTGTATCACCATGGTTCCCTAAAACCAAGGAGTTAAATCATTTTCTATTTGGTTGAGGAAATCCGATTTGGAGGAACTTAAAGTTAGATCAGTTGATTTTTGTATGCTTTCACAAGATTCATCACATGCTTTATCTTATGAGTGATTGTGTTTGCATGTTTTTCATACACTAGTTTTGTGCTTAATGTTATATGTTATAACTAGTGCTATGAGGTTTGTGTCTTTTGTATTTTGATATTTAATTTTTTTGAGTCTATATGAAAAATACAAATAGATTTTGTTTTCTTTTCAGTTATCTTTTCTTTTGAATTTTTTTTTAAAACTCAAAACAATTTTTGTTTCTTTTGTGTCATAGTTTTACACAATTTTTGTGGCATATTGGTGTGTTTGAATCTTATTCATTTCATGTTTTCTATGTGTCTAGAATATTAAAGTATGGCTTATAATATTATAGATTATTTATTAATCATGCCTTATCATGGTGTTGTTCGTATCTGGTTTCACTAAATGTACTCATATAAATTTATGCCTACATGCACACACACACACACACACACACACATGCGCATACTCTTTCACGAGCTCTATTGTTATTTAACTTCTAATGTTGCATGAGATAAGTGAGGTGTTCTCCTATCAATTTTATCAAATACCAATTTATATATCTAAGGGGTTTATGAATGTAAGAACCAATATGCTGAGGATGCCCTTACGTTGGAAAAATTAAGAATATGTAATGGAAAGGTCTGTAAAGGGAGTAAATATCCTTTGCATAAAAGGCCACCATTAATAAGATCCTTTGAAAAGGAAATGAAAAAGAAAAAATAATTGCTAAGGCCAACGTTAGAAGTTGATCATCAAAAGAAATATCTTCACAAAGAGAAAATATTGAATATTTATATTTTTGAGGGTATTGTAAGGATAAATTTCCAATTGAGTCAATTTGTTTATAATTAGCATAATTACGGACAAAACATTTGAGTCATAGGTTAGGATTTTTATTATTGATCTCGTAAGCCTATGACATGTTTGATGAAGATGTAGCGTCCAAGCTTCAAAGTGGATACACATAATGTTGTGTTTTTCATACCAAGTTTATCTTTACGTTTACCGAGGATGTCGTAAGGTATGGATGCATTTAGAATATGATCCTTAGAAATATTTTTGGGTGTTTGTTTTTAAACAAAAATGTTTGGAGCTACTTTTTAAAATTGTTTTTTAAGAAAACAATTTTTTGATTTGGAGCTCGTTAGAACAAAATTGGTACTTCATTAAACAAAACTCATTATAATGAAGGTAAGATCTCATTCGAACAAAGTTTAATATCTTTTTAGAACGTTCATTTAACGAACATCAAATGGACACTCTTTGTCAAACAGAAAGGCACCCGTTGAAAGTCCGTTTGAACAGTAATGCCTTCTTATTCGAACAAACTTAGGTTTCATTAGAACAAAATTGACTTTTCATTTGAACGAACCATAGATTTTTGTTCGAACGAAGTCATCGCCTCGAAATTTGTGTTTTCTCTATATAAGGCGTGTTGGACTCAGATTTTTTAAGAACTTTTGGAGAAAATCAGTTTCCTACCTAGTTACCAAAGTTCTAAAATCCTAGTTTCACCCATTGAGTTTAAAGATCCAAGTTTATCTATTCATATTCTTTTATATATTTTTGTTGGCCACCAAAGTTTATTTTATCTTCATCGTAAGAGAAGTTTTGTGCAGCGAACTCCGTAATTATGGTTTGCTGTGTTGCGGTGAAGAAGCGATGTTCCGTGTTTCGATCCCATAAACGGTTGCTAATCATCATTGATGGGTACCGAGGTACATATGAATTCGCATGATATGGAAGCTTGAGTGGGTTAACTCTTATATTGCATTGTGGAGGATAGGTTGAAGATAGAAGAGTGTCAAGTCTTATGAGGGATATGAGTCGTTGTGTAAGTATACTGCCTAGTCTTTGTAAAACCTTATCATAGTGATCTGTTTAGATGGACCATTCGAGTTTTTTCCCTTTGTGGGTTTCCTTGTACATCGGCGTTTTGTGGATGATTTATTTATTTTATCTTCTAATCACCTAGATACATGTTTTAGGTTTAGAAGATAAAATTTGGTAAATTGACTTTTCACAACAAACGGTTTAAGTTGGTGAACAAGTTTTATTGGGTTTAATTGGTTTAGAGTTTTAACCTTTAAACTTAAAAAAATATAAAAATAGACTTTTTGTTGTTTGTGTGACCATCTTTGCCTAAGAACATCCACAAGGGCCTTCTCAAATTAGAATAAAAAAAGCACATAAGTTGTCATGTTTAGATCCCGTGTTGTTAGGCATGAATTTTGTTGGTTTGGATGGTATTATAACCCCGATGTTTGATGGGTCAAACTATGCATACGGGAAAATGCGTATGAAATCAACACTTAGATGAGTGGGTATGACAAGAAGTGTTAAATGGCTGGACTCCACCTACTACCTTAGTTAGAGAGAATAGGACACCAAAACTCGTAGAATCATGGAGTGAGGCTAAGCATAGGTTAGCAAACTATAATTCGTGAGGTTTAAATGCTATGTTTTGTTCTTTCACCCCAGAGGAGTTCCATCCTATTATGAGTTATGAAATGTTTAAAGAGGCTTGGGATGTACTTCAACTCATCCGTAAAGGGACTAGTTCTGTCAAGGCTTCCAAACTCCAAAACCTCACCACTCAGTTTTAAATGATTAAGATGCTGGATATTGATATCTTTGATGAGTTTTACGCTAGACTGTCGGACATAGTTAACTCATCTTTTAACTTGGGAGAGAAGATACCCGAAAACAAAGTAATCAAAAAAATCTTAAGGTCGCCGACTGAAAGATTTAATTAAAAAATGACAATTTTGAATTCTTTGGGTATTTTAGTCTCTACAAAACTTGAAGAGATTTAGGTGACTTACAAACTTATGAGTTTGACATTTTTTCTCCAAGACTGAGAAGAAGAAAGATAAGGTCATTACTTTGAAAGCCCATAATGAGTAAACACCTCTTTAGGATGATGAGTTTGACATCGAGGATACGACCATGATAGCAAAGAAATTCAAGAGATTTCTCAAGTTTCATAAGTAACCGTAAGCTGCAATTTTTTTTAAGAAAAACATGTATAATAAGGATGATCACTTCCGTAAAAATCATAACGATAACTTTAAGAGGAATGAGTCAAAAATATGTTTTGGTTCTGAGGGTTATGTCCATAGGGCAGCTGAGTGCCATGAGTCTAACATCAAGTTTGAGAATACGACCATGATAGCAAAAAAATTTAAGAAAAACATGTATAACAAGGACGAGCACTTCTTTAAAAATCATAATGATAACTTTAAGAGGGATGAGTCAGAAAGATGTTTTGGTTGTGAGGGTTATCGTCATAGGGTAGCTGAGTGCCCCACTAAACTAAGGAAGGAAGGAAAGAAACCGAAGGTATATAATGCCACCCTTATTGATAGTGATCCAAAAAAGGGACCCGATTCCCCCATTGAGCGCAACTTCATCGCGTTCATGGCTAGTCATGTGAGCCATGATGATAAATCTTTCCATAAAGATATTTCTAAACATGACAATTATAAGGCCATTGAGTTTGAATCCCAAGTGAGTGATGGTAGAGAGAGTGGAGAAGAGAATGAGGATAAAAAAGATGAGCATAGTGAACTCCAAGTTGACTTTTGTGATTTATATGAGGAAACGTTGAGAGTGAAGAAGGCTAACTTGAAGTTCGAAGTTAGGTTGAAAGAACTTTCCGTGGAAAATTATGAAAACATTTTGATTAAGAATCTTAGGGCACGTGAGAAGACTCTTCGAGTGAATATTGAGTATATATATTGTGGGGTGCAAATCATAATGGCCCAAATTCTAGCGGCCCAAGTAGGCCCAACCCAGAAATATAAAGCGTGCCGCTCAAGTTAAGATTAATATCACATGAGATAAATATGGAGAGCTCAATATTGTTATGTATAATCTCGAAGGAGATTAACATGGATCAACAAATGAGCCAATCAATATCTAGAAGAGTTTGAACATAACTCAACCACTTTTAGTGTTATAAATTGAACCCTCACCCCCGGGCATTGGGGCATGTAGTTCTTTGTTTACAACTTATAAAGAATTAATATACAGACCCCATGGACGTAGGCAATTGTCGAACCACGTAAATTCTTTTTGTTGTGAGATTATTTATTACCGAACCACATAAATTCTTTTTGTTTTGAGATTGTTTATTCCTTTTTTGGTTCCCTATTGCTTAGATTAATTTATTATGATTAATTACATTCACAATTGGCGCCCGTTTGTAGGAATCAATTCTTTTCCCTAAGAAAATCAAAAATAGAAAGTTAAGCAATGTCTCACCCTCATAGTGCACCTATTGTGGGCGATCAACAAGTCGGACTCTCATTTCACAGAGTCAAATCTGAGATCCATCTGGATCAAAATTAGGTCGTCGACCATCCACGGTTTTTCCCACAAGAACTGCCTTCTGAGTAGAGCAATGAGAAACCTAAATCAACACGGATCTCGCGACTGGTTGATGCTTATGTAAAATGAATCCATCAACAAGAGGAGGGAACACGCCTTTAGGTGGAGGAAAACACCCATCTTCAACGATGCCTGAAAAAAATGGAGCGGGAGATGCATGGAGATAAATGCAAGCATCGTGGTTGGACGCCTAGCCCTGAGGCGAGCAAAACTCTCAGTCGAGGAAAGAGTTTCACCATGTTCAGGATCATTCAAAGAAAAAAAGTCATCTGAGAAGGCAAAACCAAGACGAAATACATCGTAGACATAATATCCAAAGTCTGGTCCAAAGGGAGAGGGAACAACACCCAGATAATCGCGGGGCTAGATTCACAAAGGAGTTGGAAAGGAGGGAATTCATCAGTTCGAGGAAAATTGAGGAGGAGGATCCACCAAAGAAGTTCACAATGCCAAGGTTCAAGATATACGATGGTAAGACCAATCCTATAGAACATGTGCATTAATATAGGTGAACGATAACTCTGGGGAATCATAAAGATTCCCTCATGTGTCGTATATTCCCAATTAGCCTAGGAGATGTCGCACAAAAGTTGTTTCAAAGGATGCCTAGATCAAGAAATTTAAGTCACTCATGAAGGTCTTTAGAGCATGCTTTATTACAAGCAGTTCTCACCCAAAGATAATGTCTTCTCTCCACTTTACAAGATTATGATAGGCGCTACTAGGAAACCTTTAATGAAGTTGAAGATTACTAAGAAAAATTTTCCAGTTCATCATTCAAGATAGGACTACTCCACAAATCCATGTGTTACCAGCCCCTCACTAAGAAGTAGGCACACACCGTCGATGATCTTATGTCATGCATAGAAAAATATGCCAAGGTGGAAGATGTGGTTGCTCTCAGCCAAGTTGATAATGGTCATGTGAAGGAGACCAAGGGAAATAAAAAATATATTACCCCCATGAAATGGGGAAAAACGCATAATGGAGGATCCAATAATGGAGACAAGGGAGACCCATTCAAAGCTTTCCAGGAGATGAACACGGTTTTCAAAGAACCAATCTATAAGATCTTGGATAAGGTCAAAGACCAGCAATTCCTCAAGTGGCCCAAAAAGATGGGTTGTGATCTGAGAAAGATAGATAATGCTCTCAGATGTGCCTACCAGAAAGAGAATGTGCATAAGATAGAGAACAAAAGGTCCCTCAAATCCCATTTAGAAGAGTTAGCCCACGCGATGCACCTAAACGAATTCATTGAGAAGAAAGCCGATAAGGTCGTCGCTAGTACCAATCCAAAACTCGATAATGTTTTAAAAGACGAGGTGGGAATGAATTCGCTGTTATCCATGGTGATTTAAATCCTAAGAAGATCTATGATAACGCAGTTCAGATGGAGTTCAAGAAGATCACTACAGTTATGGAGGCCTTCCAAATTGACCCTGCTAAAACCCATCTAGAAAGCGTAGGCGATCAGAGGACATGTACTACAACAAGAATATAGTCATCACGAAAGACGATTTAATCGTAGTGAGGTTCCCACGCCATGATGCGCTAGTGATCTCCCTTAGGATTGCAAACTAGGATGTGGATAAGATACTACTCGATCAAGGGAGTTCCTTCAAAGTCATGTACTTGAAGATTTTTCACAAGCTCAAATCGAAGTTAGACTACCATTCTCATGGTAATCTTTGATGGAAAGATGACTATTATATTGGAAAAGGTGGTTCTACCAGTTAGGGTCGACAATATCTCAAAGCTGATTGAGTTTAGAAGAGGGTGGCTGCATGCCATGCAGGTTGTTCCCTCCACTTACCACCAAAAACTCAAATGTATCATGGAGAAAGGAATAATGGAAATCAGAGGAAACTAGACCAGTGATTGGAAGTTTTTAATCTCTGCCATCAGGCCTAAATAAAAGAAGAAGAAAGAAAAGGAGGTCATTCATGAAACATCTCAAGGAGGAGCTTCACCATATAAATAACAACTAAAGTATAGAAGATGAGGAATGGAAGAGACGAGTGTCAAACATAAGATAGGGCCATGGAGAAGTTAGAGTAGATAGTTTTTGATGAGATACAATAAGATTTTTTTTCTAATCGGCAACAAACTTTTCGAGAAGTAGATAATTGAGTTAATTTCTTTGCTAAAGCAGAGTTAAGAGGTATTTGTATGGTATCCGTACGATATGCTTGGGATCAATCCTAAAGTCACATGCCACAAACTTCACATTGATCCCAAATATCCATCGATCACACAAAAAGCTTGTCGAACTGCCCCATAAAAAGCCATTTCAATGAAAAAGAGGTAGGGAAACTTCTGGAGGGAAGGTCCATCAGAGAAGTTCAATTCCCAAAATAGCTCTCAAACTCGATAATCGTCAAAAAAGAGTATTGGTAAATAAATAGTGTGCGTGGACTTCACTAACCTCAATAAGTCATGCCCCAAAGATATTTTTCTCTACCTAAGATCGATCAGTTGATCGATGTCACAGGCAACAATTAGCGGATGATTTTTATAGATGTATACTCAGGGTATCATTAAATGCCTTTGTTCAGCTCCGAAAAAGATAAAAACCTCATTTATTAACACTGTGTCCTTATATTGTTACAAGGTCATGCCTTTTGGACTAAAAAATGTTAGTGCCATATACCAAAGACTAGTTATAAGGATGTTCAAGTGACAGCTAGGAGAGAAAATAGAGGTGCATATTGACAACATGCTCATTAAGAGTAGGCTCAAGGCCAATCATTTGAAGGATTTGATAGAGAGTTTATCCTCAAGAATTACAAAATGAAGCTTAACGCAACCAAATGCTCCTTTAGAATTCAATCTGGAAAGTTCCTAGGGTCTTAGTTAGCAAGAGGGGTATTGAGGCCAACCCCGACTAAATAGTTGTAATCAATAATGTCATGACTCCAAAGATGTTATGCGAGATTCAAAAGTTAATTGGGATGTTAGTAGACTTTAACCATTTTATCTCAAAGTCCTCTAAATGATGCCAATTATTTTTTAGCTGTTGAAGATGGAAAAATGCCTTACCTAGAATGTGGAATGTTAAAAAGCCCTTGAAGAAATCAAGTCCTATCAGTGCAAACCTCCTTTGCTGACTATTTCGGATCTAGGAGACCCTCTTTATCTCTACCGAACAGTTTCAAGTCACACAATCAGGTCAACTTTTGTTGTGACAAAGAGGGATGCTAATCCCGCTTTTTCTATTTCAGCAAAACACTTGCTGAGCAACGCTATCTCCTATTGAAAAATTGGCATATTATATGGTTGTAGCGTCATGTAAGTTGAAGCACTACTTTGAAGCTCACTCAATCATAGTCATCACGTCCTTTCCCCTCAAATCCATCCTTTAAAAGGCCGACCTGTCCGGGCGGATGTCCAAATGGTCAATCGAACTTAGGAGATTCTATATACGCTATCAACCAAGAAAGGTGATTAAGGGTCAAGTTTTGGTTGATTTCATCACAAAATTTATAGGAAAAAAATGAGCTAAGTGATTAATAGATAGTCGATTTTTTGATGAGTCGGGAGATCGCCTGGTCTAAAAATGGACACCTTGCGTGGATGATGCCACCAACACTAAGGGGTCAGGAGTGGGAATTGTTCTTGTCTCCCCAAAAAACTCCATGATCGAGAAAGGGATCAGACTTGACTTTAAGGCATCCAATAATGAGGCTGAGTACGAAGACCTCATCACTGGACTATGCAAAGCTCACTTGCTCGGGCAAGCCACCTTGATATATACAGTGATTCAAAGATGGTATCCAACCAAGTAAATGGAGATTTTAATGCCATAGATGAAGGAATGGCAGAAAACCTACAGGTCACCTATGATTTGATGTCAAAATTTGAGGAAGTTCACATTCAATAGTTCCCCCTGGGGCATGATATCCATGTTGATTCTTTAGCAGCGCCTTAGATTCAGTAGTTGACTATGATCTCAATATAACCATTAAAGTGGAGTTCATCACCTAACCTAACATCACAAAGACCATCGTCACTGAACAGATTCTCACTGTTAAGAAAAGTCCTAGTCAAATGGACTCAACAATCACTTATCTGCAAAGTGACATCCTCCCATTCAATAAAAAGCAGGCCCACCAAGTCATGGTTAAAGCTGTGAAATTTTATTTAGCGCCCGAAAGCAAACTCTACAAATGATTCTTCACCAGTCTTTACCTCTAATGCATGTATCTAAGTGACATCGACCACGTTCTATATGAACTACACGATGAAATCTGCGGATGCCAAGCTGGAGGGAGTCCTCTTGCCTTCCGAGCAATCAAAAAAGCATACTGGTGGCTCTATATGCAGAACGAGGCAACCTCTTACGTTCGAAACTGTGAGAAATGACAAAATTTCTCTCCCATGCTCAATCAACAACTTAAATTCACTAACTAGCTGATGGCCATTCACATAATAGGGTTTGGATATTTTAGGTCCACTCTTAATAGCACTAGAGAATCGTAAATACCTCTTGGTCGACACTGACTACTTCACAAAGTGGATTGAGGCATAACCATTGGAGACATCGGGGACACTAATATGATCAGGTTCATTTGGAGGAACATTATGACATGACTCGAAATACGTAGGACAATCATCATAGATAATTACACACAGTTTGAAAGTGGATCATTCTAAGGTTTCTGCAATAGTCATAACATTAAACATCACTTCATCTCTTTGGATTGCCCCCAGAGTAATGGGCAAGTGGAGGCTTCGAATAAAATAATGATCGACAACATGAATAAGAGATTAGAGAAGGTAAAAGGATCTTGGGATGATAAGCTTCTTCACTACCTATGGGCATATTATACTATACCCAAAATGCCTACTAGGAAAATTCCTTTTTCTCTAACATATGTGATGGAAGATGTTATTCCTTTTGAAGGTGGTCTGCCAACCATGAGGACTACCATTACTGAGTAGGGTTCGAACGAGGGAGCATTAAGGACCAATCTTGACATAGATGAAGAGTGAAGGGAACATGACATGATAAAGTTAGCCTCTTACCAACACCATCTAGCTAAGTAGTGCAATAAGGGCGTAAATCTAATAATATTTAAGGTCGGCGATTACATCCTTTAGAAAGTCCTCAACAGTGATAAAAAACCTTCAGATGGTCAGTTGGGACTAATTGGGAGGGAGCATTTGTAAGGAGCCTACCATTTAGAAATAATGGAGTGCAGGGAGATACCAAGGGCATGGAATGCAACTAACCTCAAGAAGTTTTATTTTTTAATTTGCTATTTTTTAGTTATTTCATGTAGCCAACTTCAAGAAGTTTTATTTTTGAATTTTCTCTTTCTTAGTTATTTCCATCTTAGTTAGTTTTCATAAATTTTTATTCCAGAACATATAATGCTCACAGTATGTTCTAAGTTTTCCTAATAAAGTACAAGCCCAAGTGGTTCGTTTAGCTATTTAACATTATTCCAAAGTGGCAGGCTTAAACTTTAGTTGATGGTCAAAACATTAATCAATATCACCTTTGTTTAATTATAATTAAAAGTTATTTCATTACAATTAAATTTAAGGTCCCACGATATTCGTCATAAAAAATATGAAAACCTCATGAATTGCCTAGAAAAACAAAAGACCTATGGATGATACCTAGGAATTAAGTAAACCCGGTCTTGGTATGATAAAAACCCTGAACAGGTGGATGAACCTAAAATTAGGTGCATTTTTGCCATAGAGTCTGCTCTAGGCCTAAAGTAGTGTGATGAAATGACCTAAAAGGTAAGATAAGATAATAAAACACATGCTTGGCATAACGGAATGAAAAAAAAATACAAAATTAGAATTATAAAAAAATAACTTGTTGATTACGTAAAGTTATAATATAGATCATTTACATATTTAAAAAGAATGAAACTAATACAATTACTATCTTCGATGAGGAATCATCTCTGCAATTGTTGATCTTTAACATTCGTCAGGACTTGGTCGGAATTTATCATCGCTTTCATGTGATATAAATAATCCTTAGTTAGTTGGAGTGGAACGACAACCCAGTGAACTCACCTCTCTTCACTTCCAAAAGAGGGATGGAGATATGCCGAAAAATTAACTTGGTACTAGTACTAAAGTTTAGAGTCCTTTGGGACTTTTAGGAGACCTAAAGCATTCAACTAGGTTTGTTTGTAGGCTAGCTGCTTTGCATAGTTCATCTTAATATATGAATATGTACACCCAACATCATAGCTGGCAGCCTACGTCGTACAAGGACATTTTTTGAATAGATAATGGAGCTTTAGTATGTCATGGCTCAACCCCATCTTCACAACTCCTTCCCTCTTCAGGTTATCCTAGGCTTCGATGAGATTCATCTTGAGATAATCATTTTCAGTTTATAAAAACACCCCAACAGCACCAACATTTTTGGTCACAGTGAGTTATATTTTCAATATGTTCGCTTCTTTTTTCATTAGTGTACAAACGTCATAAAGGGCCTTCACATCTTATTTTAAATTATCCACCAAGGTAGAATGCTCCTTGTACCCCCTAGTCATATATTTAAGAGCCTTTCGATTAAAGATAAAGGCACAATGAGATTGAGCACCATCCCCATGACTAAGGACGGAATCTAAGTCACAAAAAAAAATTTCTAGGCTACAAGAATAAAAAGAAAACACTCAAAACATTGGAAAGTTCTTTCATTGAATATCAAAATAATGAAAGGCCATTACAAGCGAGCAAAAACGAAAGATACAAAAAGATCCCTATAACTAATCATTCCTAACTAGTTTTTGACCTGCTTCAAGATCTTATTAAACTTGCCTTAATTTTCTTCAGAATTTCCCAAGTCAGCTGTGGGTTTTGCTCGATCATCTTCCTCGACCCTTAAAGGAGAAACAATATTATGCTTTTCAAAGAGCTCTGACTCGATAAGGACATTGGCCTTCGTCAAGGAAAAATTCTAACCTTTTTAAAAGTTGGAATTCCTGATGAAGGCCAACTGATATTTGTCTTCATCAAAATCCTCTTCATATTCGGTTGGGTAGCCCTCATTCTTGGCAACAATAATAGCCTTGGGTTATTCTTCTTTTAACCAATCATGCTCGACCACCGCTTAGTCGTGATCGGTCTTCACCTTGTTATATTTGCCTTCAATTGAGCAATCTACTCTTTTAGGCCATCCATCTCCAAGCTAATGGATGTATTTTCTCGTAGGCCTTCTTTGCAACAAATAAAGAAGATTCAGAATTCTTCAAGGCAGTGGTTAAATCATCCACTTTGGGCTCATCGAAGCGCTTCTCTAGAATGGCGACAAATTCGACCACAAACTGTATAAAGGAAAACCTGGATGAAAATCAACACTCGAGAAAAATAATACCGTGTAAAAGAAAAGTCATGCCTACCGGAGATAGCGCTTGAGTGGCATGAGAAGATAGCTGATCATGGGTCAGCTTGTCAACCTGCTCGAGATCAAGGGCAAGCATAACCCCCTTTAACAAGCTTGGGGATATTGAAGGATTTTTGGCCATCGACATCACTTGGTGGGCCTTTTCATGACCATGAGTATCACCCCTTTTGGAGAGTAAAAGAGAAACTGAAGAAAAAGAGGTCTTCTCGTTATTATTCTCTCGAACTAAGATATCTAACAAAGATATGGGGGTAAAGGGACACTCAGACTCTGTCCTATTGGGAACCTCAACCCTAGGAGAAACGGGCATCATGTCATCATCGTGCACCAGTAGGATCCTTCTTTTAGGAGCTATTATCTCCTCCTCAGCTTTAGGACTGGACTCGACATTCAAAGACTCAAAGTAAGAGGAAGTGAAAGGCTCATTGCTTGCAGAATAAAGAGAAACCTTGAGTATTAAGACTATCGGATGAGCTGTGAGACTACTAGTAGAATTCTTATACTCCCGAAGAAATGACATCGACCTTGGGTGATCACCACCAGAGACCTTCTAAAATTCCATAATTTGATAACCTCCTCCCTATTGAAGTGAGAAGAAGAGGGACCTCTCTTATTTGATTGAACTGGATAAAAGAGAAGTAAATATTCATCAGTAACATAACCGAATAAAGCTCAGTATAAGGGATATAAAAGTCAACCTACGTCAATTCCCCTTTCCGGGCATAGAAACTCACGATATTGCTCACCCTCAGGAAGAGGTGTGTGTTTCCAATTTCTGGTAATAAAACCTTGATCCCAATAACCTCTTTCAGATACAGAAAGATTGGCAACTAATACTTTACTAGCCTTCCTCGCCTTCAGATGCAAAATCCCATTCGTGGAGTGTGACCAGGAGTAGCAGTATCTGATCTCTGGAATTTTTATTTGGTCCCATATAGCTCGTTAATTTGATGGATGCCATTGACAATATGCCATGTGTTTGGGGAAAATTTAGTAGGAACCACCTCAAAAACTCACAATATTCCAGGAAAAATTATTTTGGAGGAAATGTAATTCCCCCTTCAACCACTGAAAGGGTGTGAATCCAATGACCACCCTCAAGACCAGCATTAATTTTTAAGGACTTGGTCACACTCAATCGTTACCCAATGAGGAATGGAGACTCCCCCATAGTCCTTTCAATGACAATGTAAATTATTTTTTACGAAAGAAATAGAAGAAATGACTACGTAATGAAAATAGAAAAGATTAGAAGAAGTTACGAAACTAGAACAGTCGCAAGAAAAATAAGCAAAGAGAAAGGGAACTTATAAAAAAATTGTAAATACGGACGCTCCAAATGATCTTTCAGAATGAAGGAAGGTATGAAAACGATGGTGCGGAGTTTCTTTCATGAAACGGAAGCAAAATCCCAAGTGTCTAATCATATAAAATAGAGTCCAAAATCATCAATGCTATTGGAGTTAGATTATAAACTTAGGATTGCGTACCCCTCATCATAACTGATTAATTATGAATCATGCCCCTGTAAGAATCCAATGTTAAATTATCATGGGCTAACCAATCATTTGGGCCAAGTAAGCATATAAATTCTCCGACCCATTTTTGTCAAAGAGTTTTATGGTAATTGTGGGGTGCAAACCGTAATGTCCTAAATTCCAGTGGCCCAAGTAGGCCCAACCCATAAATATAAAGCGTGCTGCTCAAGTCAAGATTAGTATCACATTAGATAAACATGGAGATCTTAATCTTGTTATCTATAATCCCTGAGGAGATTAACATGGAGTAATAAATAAGCCAACCAACAACTCTAAGAGTTTGAACATAACTCAATCATTCCTATTGCTATAAATAGAACCCTTATCCCTGGGCATTGGGGCATGTAATTATTTATTTAAAAGTTATAAAGAACTAATATACATGGAGAAACACCCCATGGGCATAGGCAGTTGCTAAAGCACATAAATCCTTTTTATTGTGAGATTGTTTTACTCCTTGTTTGGTTCCCCATTTTTTAGAATCATTTATTGTGATTAATTGCACTCACACACACACACGCACACACGCACGCATGCACACACACACACACACACACACACACACACACACACACACACATATATATATATATATATATATATATATACATACATACATACATACATACATACATATAATATTTATATGTGGTATTGTTTTGAGCCTTTGCATTCATTTAATCCATGTCCATCATTGTATTATCTTTTGGATTATTTGTATTTTTGTTGTCGTGTGTTAATCGTTGTTATTTCACTTCACATAACATCAAATCACATCACATCACATCACATGATATGATTGTTTTTCTATAGGATCATTTCTTTCATATTATGTGTGAGTGCAGAAAATATCATAATAAAAGATTATACGAAAATAATCACAAATGGCAAAAATAAATGGAATCACATGCACATCAACGATTTACATGGTTCGAAAACTTGCCTACGTCCATGGACAGGTTACTGGTTCTTATTAAGTCTCTCTCAAAATATCAAGTTCAATCCCTTTGCCCCGGGTCAAGGTGTACAATTTATAGACATGTTGTTAGAGAGTTTGAGTTGTTTAAGAAACTCAAAGTAGCTTGCGGATTTGCCATGAGGTACTTGAATATCTCATTCGATATTTTTGGAGCCTTACTTGAGCATATCCACAAGCGTCATTATACTACTAAAATACTCCTATGGAAATTGAGTCATGATTTGGGCCGGACCAAGTTTTTAATATATCAGTAGTTGGTCGGCTACTCTCATGGACTTATAAAAAATGGGCTCCCACAATATGCACTTTTGCCTTTGTCTTTTTCCAAACAAAAAGGGGGAGAAGTTTATATTAAGGGGAATGGATTTCATATGAGGTGAAGTTTTGGTTAACCTTATTATACATTTCATATTATCTTTGCATTTGAAAGGTGTATTAAGTGTGTAGGTTTATGTTTTGATGCTACACCATTTCACAAGAGAAAAACTACTCAGAGAAATAATCGATCAAATCCTATTCTTGTCCCTTTCCTTTTGGGGTTTGGGGATTGGGCATTAGAGCATGGAGACCTAGTTTTTATTTTTTATTTTTCTCAAAATAATCAAATAAGGAGATATGTAAAGGAAAATTTTGTCATTGTGTCATTTTTGTAATGTCTATTGAAAAGTTTTAATAATGGTTTGATTCCGTTTGGACAAAACCGTACGAGTCATAGGTTAGGTTATGTCAACTTGTACTTTCAAGCATATGCAATGAGGACACAAAGCGACCCGAGTAAAGCGACATCCAATTCATGTTATGTTCTGTCTTCAACCTTGGGATATCCAGAATAGTATATTTTATTTATTATGTTGATCTATGGCTTTCTTAGTTTGGGTGTTTAAGTTTTATTGACACAATTTTTGAAAATGGATTTTTAGAAATATATTTTTTAGCTTATTAAAGTCGTTCAAACAAACTGATTTTTTGTTTGAACGAGTTTCATGATATTGTTCGAATGAGTTTTATACTGGTTCAAATGCGGCTGTGTGTTTCGTTCAAACGATTTTCAAACGTGTACATTTGCCTAAAATAATATGTTTTTTTTATTAAAACTCTGCGAATCTCGTTCTAACGAGTTTGGGTATCTCGTTGTAACACCCCGTATTTTTGACGATTTAAATAATTATGTGATCAATTATTATTATGGGAATAAGTATGCGATTAATTATTGTTATTGGATTAATTAAATTAAGATGCGAGAAATTAATTGGTTATTAATCCGGATTAAAATAATTATTAACTAGTGTGCCAAGGGTTAATACTTATTGTTGAGAATTATTGAATATTATTGTGTGATATGTAATATGGAATTATGATATTTGATAAATTGTCGGAAGTGAGAAATACGACAGTTTGGTAATTTAAGTCTGACACGAGTGTGAGTCGTGTCGGGACTAATTGAATGGAATATATATATAAATTATTTTTATTAAATCGTATGGTCATTTTGAGTGCGCCGTTGAGTCTGGAAGGGTCGAGATAGTCAAAATAGTATACTCGGTTGTTTAGTTTGGGTCCCGGGGAAATTTTAGGCCTAACCGGCATCCCAAGAGGGCATTTTGGTAAATTGTAATTTTGGGTTAAATTAATGGACGATATTTGGGAGTCATTTTATCATCCAAGAAAAGTCTTTTAGGACTGTGAGACACAGGAAGGAAAGAACTGCCATAGAGGGTGTGAGGGAGAACCAAACTCCAAGAGGGAAGGCCAAATTATCCTCATCTTGCACAACCGTGACCACCAATGCGTAGATCGAGAAGAGAGGAACGCCTATATACCAACATCACCAATGGATCAGACCATCACATTCGAGGAAAGTGTTTATTACTTGCTTTCCTTTAGCAATAATCATGCTCATGTTAGTGCAGGTGAAACTAATCATGATTTACATGTTAATTGGGTGAACATTGGAGATTTAAATTATGATTAAGGACTGGGCTAATTAGTGGTTGAAACTCCTTCATGTATGTAGAGGATTAATCATGGAGTTGAATTATATATTGATGAACGAATCTGGGTTGATTAGGTTCTTTAAGTGAAAATTTGGAAACTAGGGTTCATATGAATTAATTTGGGGATTTTATATAATTATGATGATTAAGGACGAATTAATGATCCTAGGATGTTAGGAATGATTTATAACCTATTATGTGTTGATGTTTGTTGATGATGAGGCGTTGGGTGTTGAATCTTAGAGGTTTGTAGGTTCAAAAATGGTAGAAAACGCTGAAATTTGGTTAAGAAGACGAAATAGTGGGTCTCGCGTGAAGTCGCGTGAAGTGGTTCAAATGAGATGGGGATCTCGCGCGAAGTCGTTCGAACGACATGTCATT
Organism: Sambucus nigra; assembly: GCA_949130495.1. Classification (NCBI taxonomy): domain Eukaryota; kingdom Viridiplantae; phylum Streptophyta; class Magnoliopsida; order Dipsacales; family Adoxaceae; genus Sambucus; species Sambucus nigra. The sequence goes on from OX422208.1 coordinate 337,832,895, forward strand.
CTGGTTCGAACGACATGTCATTTTGGTTCGAACAACAGGGTGAATTTCTAGGAATTTTCTTAGAGTCCAGTTTGAGTTTGTCGGTTTATTGGAGTGAGAGAAACTACCCGATAATAAACTTAAACAAGACATTATTTTGGGAAGGTATGTGAGAATTAATACTTTAATTATTTCGATATAGAGAGAGTATACCTTGGATATTATGAGAGAGATAGTAATCTAAATATTTATACTATACGTAGTGTTGAGATTAAAATACGTATGAGAAGTATATACGTAGGTTAGGGAAACACCCATAAATTTTAATAGGATATGTGTATGCCTATTATGTAATATTATTGTTAAGAGCACTAATGGGTGATAACCCAGGGGTGCAAGAATCTTACTATTAGGTAAACTAATGAGTGATAACTCAGGGTTGCAAGAACATTGTTGATTAAGTGTACTAAGGTGTGATAACCCGGGGGTACAAGGATGATTATTGTTAGGCGCACTAATGGGTGATAACTCGGGGGTGTTGAATTATTATTGATAGGTTCATTAATGGGTGCTAACGCGGGGATGCGGGATTTTATTAATAGGTGCATTAATAGGTGCTAACCTGGGAATGCATGATTCTCTTGATAGGCGCACTAATGGGTGATAACTCGGGGGTGCTGAATTATTATTGATAGTTGCATTAATGGGTGCTAACCCGGGGATGCAGGATTTTATTGATAGGTGCATTAATGGGTGCTAACCCGGGGATGAAGGATTCTCTTGATAGGCGCACTAATGGGTGATAACCCGGGGCTGCTGGATTATTATTGATAGGTGCATTAATGGGTGCTAACCCGGGGATGTAGGATTAGTATATATATATGCATAGGGATGATGTGACTATATATATATATATAGGATTAGTATATATATATATGTATAGGGATGCTGTGACTATATATATATATATATATATATACGAACTTGTGAATATTTCTACTGTGTGAAATTAGTAGACATGGTAATAATACTAATCATGACATTGCACTAAGTGGTCTTAACCTAAGGGTGCAGGATTAGTATATATATATAGGGATGATGAGACTATATATATGTATGAGTGTACTTGGGTAACTTTCTACTTTATGAGAATAGTAGATAAAATGGAAATGAGAAATGAAATAATCTTAGTAGATAAAAGATTAACCATTCAAATGGTGAATAATAAAACTTAGTATGTGAGATAAACTATCTGAATAGCGTATTGTATGGATGATACGGGAATACTACTAGTGAGCATAGTTAGTATTAGTATGGTTTATGACTAGTTAGACTAGGAGGTATAACTAGGGGGAGATTAGATGTACGTTAGGCGTGCACCATAGATGAGAGGTGAGAAACTCATGTGAGAGTTCGATAACTAACATGCGCATAAGGCTTGTGTTAAGAACCAGTTTTAAATACTTGCTAAATCATATTTACACCTCGGGCTCTGACCCGTTTCTTGTATTTCTTCTCTCTTTTGCTATATATATATATATATATATATATATATATATATATATGTATGTATGTATTAGTACATGTGCCTAGCTACAGGGACACCGGTTCTTGATACTTGAATGGTTTGTCGAGCCGCACCTATTTTGGAAGTTGCGGGTCATTAAGATTAGATGATTCTCTCATTTTATTCAGTTCCTAGTTCAGACGTTTTAGTTCGGGCAGGTGTCGCCCATCCTCATTAGCGGGATTGTACTCATTTCCTTCGTAGTCCTTTTCTATTGGATTGAGTATTTATTTTGGTTTTGTTTTTGACTTTGAACTGGAAGGTTTTATCTAGTCTTAATTATTCAGTATTTAATTCAATCAGCATTCATTTATTGTGTGTGGTTTATAATTCAATGTTCATAAATTAATTGAATTAATTGGTTTCAAATTAAATTGGAACATGTTTTGACACTAGCTTAATTAAATGTTAGTTAATTAATTGGATTTAAGTTTTCGACATTGATGCTAAGAATGAACCAATCGAACATTCTATTATAAATTTTATAAAGGTCTGATCACCCAATATTTAATTGGGAGGGGTGTCACAGGTGGTATCAGAGAATCAGGTTCTAGTAGCCTTAGGATCTGTGCGGCTTGTTACGTTTCAGCGTATTGTTCTTTGATGTAGAGCCTTATGATAGGATTGTTGTGTTCCCTTGCGTATGTGACTTACGTACTCCTGCTACGAATTATAATGGATGTGACTCATTATATGAAATTCTGTGTGATTCGAACACCGAACATTTTAGGACGACCAACGAGGGCCGTAAGAAGAACTGCGGGAGAAGAAGCTCAACAAAAGACATAGAGTAAACGGGAAAGAGTGATCGAGACAAAAATCACCATGAGGATTACTTAAGTAAGAGATAATAAAATCGTCACTCGGGAACTGTGGGTTCTCGGGACACAGTCGTAGATAACGGTGGAGTGATTTTAGAACCACCTAGCATAGTCGATAAAGGGGAAATCAGAGGGAACCTTTTGAAAACCCATCGGTGAAGATGCATAGAAGAAAAGGAGAAAATGTAACAGACCAACGGAAGTAGGAAATCCGAAGGAAATGGTGTAGAGTGGGGTGTGACGACACTCAGAATTAAATTTGGAGTTAAAAGTTATAGCTCTTAGGAGCATCATGTAATGATTAGAGGCAATCACCATATATGAAGAAGTGTGTTTGAAATTTAGAGAGAAATTTGGGTACGATTTGACCGTGAGGTCTTCCATTCGATGTGGTATCAAAATGCGAGTGAAATTTTGATGTTTAGCAATATGTGAGATAGAAAACGATCATGAGAGATAGGTTAAATTGCATAATGAACTTCGTACCTGGTAGAGGGGAAAAAATTATCCAAAGAGTCTATAGTTGATAAAGAACCCGCGAGTTGAACACAAGCATAAATGAGAAATCCTGCTAGGATGACTAATGTTGATGTCATCAAGGTTATACGATGACTAGTTCTTGCATTCTTTCTAGAAGAAGCAAGCCAAAAAGGTTAGAGAATCTGGTCGAAAAGCAAAATTGAACTTAACGGTGTTAGTGAAACCCCACATGAGAGTCTACCCAATAAGGAACACAGTTAGATGATTTTAAGTTGATTAACTTCCTACAAAGTGACGATGAAGTCAATCAGGGCCGTGGAGGACAACCATAGTTCCGAAAGGAAAGCATTTCAAGCAAATTAAGACTACTTGGTCCAAGAGAAGGACATTCCCAAAATGGTCACTGGGGCCAGTGATGGGGAAATGGTTCGAGAAGTTTTCATTATGTTAAGGAAGTAGAACTACAAGTATTGAAGGTGTCCACAATTGAGAAGTGAGACTGAAGATATTAGAAATGGTAAACCATGCCAGTTAGGCAAAACAACTGGGGGAGCGAGACTTCCAGCGAAAGAATTTGGGGTCAAGAGAATTAGGCCCAGGAAATTTATAACCCGAGAGTGACGGGTTCAGGCTGGATCGGTAGAGTCCTCGTTAATAGTAGCCTACAGTATGTCAGGGTCTACGGGGCTCGAGATGTAAACGGGAGTTCAATAAAGCTATAATTGAGGCCTAGGGAGTTTGGGCCAACGTTTCAATAATGGGCGCAAAACCCACATGATTGAATAAATTGTCCATGATGAGAGAGGACAACTATAGGATGAAATCCTAGGATATATGATGATTGCAGATGTTCATGGGTCATGATGACAGCCACTTGCTGAGACCCTGTAATTTGGCAAGACTGGTGAGGTTTTGCTTCTTCTTTATGAGTAAAGGAATATTTCTAGTGACACGGGTGTGTCATAATTGATATATAAATTGGAGACCCTAAAAATTCATGTGCGATTCGAGTTGAGTGGGAAAATTTACTTTTTAGCAGTCTTGTTAGAAACGCATTTCTTGTTGTTAGTAGGGCATTTCGATGTTGCCCGTTAGTGAATCGGGTGGGCCCTAAGAATATGTTTTGTTGTTATAATTTACTACTGCATTGAGTCAGCTTTAGTAGAGTTTATTATGGTAATGTGTAGTGATTAATTACCGTATGGTTAAATGATAGTAAATGTATTGATATGACTGTCGTGCCGGATACTCTGGGAGGAGAAATCTTTATTTTGTGCGGCGCCACCTGGAATAGGGTTGGGCCGAGATATATGATATATGAAAATTTTTGTGGTATTATAGACCTCAGCGAGTATGTTGTCTAGTTATATGTGATTTCGATGCGTGGGAATTTATTTTATCGAGGAGACTCAGGATGCGTTGTGTCCTTCTTCAAGCAAAGAGATAGAACCAGTTATATTTACTGCGTTGAGTACTTGGGTTAGTAAGGGCGCTATGCTTCATGTTGCATTTTTAGGGACATGAGAGTGGATGAGTAGACTTTTATGCCACAATATGTAGATTGTGGGAGAATAAATAGTATGTACTGAAGGCCTTACGGACCTCAACAATCGACTAGGTTAGATAGTAGTGTATCGGTGGGTTCCTTGTCTGGATTTCGCTTTGCGAGACATCCCACGCATGAAACTAGCGAACATCAGGAGTTGGAGAGAAGTTTGGTCGATAGTACATAAGTTTTGTATGTTGGTTATTGTACTTATAAGATAATATAATTGAGAGTTAATAATTCTTTTATGACTTAAGGCTAATAGAGTCCCCTAGCCTTAGTATCATTCAGAATAGAGCAATGATACCATTGAAGGTTTGACTAAGTTTTGACTAGTGGGGTGGTTGAGTGCCCCCCTACCATATCAGTATACCGAGTGTGCAAGAATTGAAGTAAGAAAACTACATGTCATTTGTACAATAATGCGGGAGGCATAGGGTGTATGGGCGCCTTAGGTGATTGAATCAAGCAATGGATTATGATTATCATATGAATTCGATAACATGTAGTTGGGTAAGCCGAAGAGTAATCCGTAAGATTTGGCAGAGACTTACGTTTCAAGATAAACTGAAATTTATTCAAGAAATATAATACGTATCAGGTTACAAATAGTAGTGGTGATGGGTTTAATATAGAGTAATTTTCAAAGTTAGTCTTGTAGTGGGTCAACTGACTGTTAGAAAAAGGGCGGATAATTCGAAACCAGTAGGGACTCCTTCCACTAGAGAATGGAAGAGTATCCCCAAGGATCTTCTCATGTAGCTGAGATGGTGAGATTATAGGTACTAAAATGCGATTGAGTACGGCGTAATACCCACAGAGGGATGGGAAGGACAAGCGGTCTAATCGGATGCGGGAGAGAAAATTTTATGTGGACCCTGAGATCTTAGAGGAGGATGGGAGCAGTACCTTCCACTAGTGGAGTTTGTGTCCAAATAACTCCTATAAGTTCACGTTCAGGCAGAGTGCCAGTAGAAGTATGGCACGGTAAACTTTGTTGTTGTCCTACTTGGAGTTGAAGGTGGGGGACCAATTATGATTACAAATGTCAGAGAAGAATCGATATTATCGTATATATCGTGTGTCAAATATATATTGCACAGCCAATTTGATTGTATGAACGACACGAAACGAAGTCCTATGTATATGAAAAGAGGATAAATCTACTAGGGTGCAAATAGTAGAAGGTTAGATAGTGAATATCTAAAATAAAGTTTAAGTAGTGAAACTTAAGCGGAAAGGCTTGGGCAAGAGCCTTTATGACAGGGTAACCTGGAGTTTAAAAACAACCACATATGAAGTGTTCATTATTAAGGCTACTCGATAGCGTACTTTATGGGTAGGACGGAGTAGCTTACTTGTGAGTGCAAGGATGCGATGCGCAATATTTTTACAGCGTTGTCTCTACCTGGTATACTTTTTTCGAATTTTGGGATGCAATTTCGTTGTAAGGGGGGAAGTATGTAACACCCCATATTTTTTACGATTTAAATAATTATGCGATCAATTATTAATATGGGAATAAGTATCCGATTAATTATTGTTGTTGGATTAATTAAATTAAAATGCGAGAAATTAATTGGTTATTAATCCGGATTAAAATAATTATTAACTAGTGTGCCAAGGGTTAATACTTATTGTTGAGAATTATTTAATATTATTGTGTGATATGTAATATGGAATTATGATATTTGATAAATTGTCGGAAGTGAGAAATACGATAGTTTGATAATTTAAGTCTGACACGCGTGTGAGTCGTGTTGGGACTAATTGAATGGAATATAAAGAGAAATTATTTTTATTAAATCGTATGATCATTTTGAGTGCTCCGTTGAGTCCGGAAGGGTCGAGATAGTCAAAATAGTATACCCAATTATTTAGTTTGGGTCCCGGGGAAATTTTAGGCCTAACCGGCGTCCCGAGAGGGCATTTTGGTAAATTATAATTTTGGGTTAAATTAATGGACGATAATTGGGAGTTATTTTATCAGCCAAGAAAAGTCTTTTAGGCCTGTGAGACACAGGAAGGAAAGAACGGCCATAGAGGGTGTGAGGGAGAACCAAACTCCAAGAGGGAAGGCCAAATTATCCTCACCTTGCACAATCGTGACCACCAACGCGTAGATCGAGAAGAGAGGAACGCGTATATACCAACATCACCAAAGGATCAGACCATCACATTCGAGGCAAGTGTTTATTACTTGCTTTCCTTTAGCAATAATCATGCTCATGTTAGTGCAGGTGAAATTAATCATGATTTACATGTTAATTGGGTGAACATTGGAGATTTAAATTATGATTAAGGACTGGGCTAATTAGTGGTTGAAATTCCTTCATGTATGTAGAGGATTAATCATGGAATTGAATTATATATTGATGAACGAATCTGGGTTAATTAGGTTCTTTAAGTGAAAATTGGGAAACTAGGGTTCATATGAATTAATTTGGGGATTTTATATAATTATGATGATTAAGGACGAATTAATGATCCTAGGATGTTAGGAATGATATTTAACCTGTTATGTGTAGATGGGTATTGATGATGAGTCGTTGGGTGTTGAATCTTAGAGGTTTGTAGGTTCAAAAATGGTAGAATACGCTGAAATTTGGTGAAGACGAAATAGTGGGTCTCGCGCGAAGTCGCGTGAAGTGGTTCAAATGAGATGGGAATCTCGCGCTAAGTCATTCAAATAACATGTCATTCTGGTTCGAACGACATGTCATTCTGGTTCGAGCGACAGGGTGAATTTCTGGGAATTTTTTTAGAGTTCAGTTTGAGTTTTTCGGTTTATTGGAGTGAGAGAAACTTCCTGATAGTAAACTTAAACAAGACAGAATTTTGGGAAGGTATGTGAGAATTAATACTTTAATTATTTCGGTATAGAGAGAGTATACCTTGGAGATTACAAGAGAGATAGTAATCTAAATATTTATACCATATGTAGTGTTGAGATTAAAATACGTATAAGAAGTATATATGTAGGTTAGGGAAATTCCTATAAATTTTAATAGGATGTGTGTATGCATGTTATGTAATATTATTGTTAAGAGCACTAATGGGTGATAACCCGAGGGTGCAAGAATCTTACTATTAGGTGCACTAATGAGTGATAACTCGGGGGTGCAAGAACATTGTTGATTGAGTGTACTAATGGATGATAACTCGGGGGTAGAAGGATGATTATTGTTAGGCGCACTAATGGGTGATAACCTGGGGGCGCTGAATTATTATTGATAGGTGCATTAATGGGTGCTAACCCGGGGATGCAGGATTTTCTTGATAGGTGCACTAATGGGTGATAACCAGGGGGTGCTGAATTATTATTGATAGGTGCATTAATGGGTGCTACCCCGAGGATCCATGATTTTATTGATAGGTGCATTAATGGGTGCTAACCCGGGGATGCAGGATTCTCTTGATAGGCGCGCTAATGGGTGATAACCCGGAGGTGCTGGATTATTATTAATAGGTGCATTCATGGGTGCTAACCCGGCGATGCAGGATTAGTATATATATATATACCTTGTGAATATTTCTACAGTGTGAAATTAGTAGACTTGATAATCATAGTAATCATGACATTGCACCAAGTGGTCTTAACTTAAGGGTGCAGGATGAGTATATATATATAGGGATAATGAGACTATATATATGTACGAGTGTACTTGGGTAACTTTCTACTTTATGAGAATAGTAGATAAAATGGAAATGGGAAATGAAATAATTTTAGTAGATAAAAGATTAACCATTCAAACGGTGAATAATGAAACTTAGTATGTGAGATAAACTATCTGAATAGCGTATTGTATGGGCGATACGGGAATACTACTAGTGATCATAGTTAGTATTTGTATGGTTTCTGACTAGTTAGACTGGGAGGTATAACTAGGGGGAGATTAGATGTACGTTAGGCGTGCACCATAGATGAGAGGTGAAAAACTCATGTGAGAGTTCGATAACTAATATGCGTATAAGACTTGTTTTAAGAACCTATTTTAAATACTTGCTAAATCATTTTTACACCTCGGGCTCTAACCCGTTTCTTGTATTTCTTCTCTCTTTTGCTATATATATATATATATATGTGTGTGTGTGTGTGTGTGTGTGTGTGTTAGTACAGGTGCCTAGCCACAGGGACACCTGTTCTAGATACTTGGATGGTTTTTCGAGCTGTAGCTATTGTGAAAGTTGAGGGTCATTGAGATTAGACGCTTCTCTAATTTTATTCATATCCTAGTTCAGATGTTTCAGTTCGGGCAGGTGTCTCCCATCCTCATTAGCGAGATTGTACTCAGTTCCTTTGTATTTCTTTTCTGTTGGATTGAGTATTTATTTTGGTTTTGTTTTTGACTTTCAACTGGAAGGTTTTATCCAGTCTTAATTATTCAGTATTTAATTCAATCAGCATTCATTTATTGTGTGTGGTTTATAATTCAATGTTAAGAAATTAATTTAATTAATTGGTTTCAAATTAAATTGAAAAATGTTTTGACACTAGCTTAATTAAATGTTAGGTAATTAATTGTATTTAAGTTTTCGATAGTGATGCTAAGAATGAACCAACCGAACATTGTGTTATAAATTTTATAAAGTATTGATCACCTGATATTTAATTGGGCGGGGTGTCACACTCGTTCGAATGTGTTAGCTTCATTCCAATGAGATGGACTAATTCATTCAAAAGACATCTGGTTTTCATTCGAACGAGTTTTATCATTTTGCATGCTGCCATTTTTCACATTTTCCTATATAAAATAGGGTACAACAGTTTATTTTTCAAGCAAGGGTTTTAAAAACAGTTTGCATAAAGAAATGCAAGAGCCTCTTTAACCATGCTTACACCCTAGTTTATGAGATCCAAGTTTCGACATAATAGTGTAGTTTGAGATCTCATGTTCATCGTTCGAGTATTGTTTTTCATGGTGGATCCCTTGTGGCTGTAACCTATAGTGACGAATTATAGTATGAGATCGGTGGAAATTGAGATGCGGGAGGACTGCATTGTGAATCTATTGGTGGATTCCTATGATTGTTGTGAAGAAGGTTCAAGTAGTGAAGACTACAATAGGATTTAAGGGGTCCAGTCGCTGAGTAAGATTGTCTGTTACTATTATATAAACCCTATATCATAGTGAATTTATGTAGGCTAGGTCCTACGAGGTTTTTCTTGTTGTGGGTCTTCCACATACATTGCTACGTTGTGGGATCAATTATTTTATTCTTGAATTATCACCTAAATGTATGCGTAGGAAAGATAAAATTGGACTAAAGTCTACATAATTATTTTTTTAATATGTGATTTAATTAAAATTAGGGTAATTGTTCACTTTTTAATTATTTGGAACTTGATAAACCTACATGCACAAGTTTTAGTAGTTAGCACAGTTTCATTTAGTGACGTAAAGGATAACTGGAAGGTGCGACAGATGGTGCATGTCTTCATTATATTCATGTTGGGAACTACTCTAGTGGTAAAGAATGGAGATGAGATCCACTTGTGGTTCATGCCCTTCTTATGGGATTACACTCAGATCCAACGTTTTGAATAGGGGAGTCTGGAACTAGCATCACTTTATTTTTCTCTGGATGAATTGAACAAATGATGTAGGACTACTGTGACACCCCGCCTAATTAATCTTGGGTGATCAGTCCTAAATCAAGTTAGAAAAGGTTTCTCAGTTAGTCCATTCTTTGCATCATTGTCGTCTTTTTAATTACTAACCACCTAAGTGAGAAAAGTAGACTGGTGCCAATTTTTATCTTTCAATTAATTAAATAAAACTCATGCGGAACATAAAATAATACACAATCACAGTTAACTAAAATAACCACCCACAAATAAAATACCTAACCGAATAAACCATCGGTCCAAATATCCAATACAAGTAAAGATAAGAAGAAAATTTCAACAAGCCTAATACTGATAAATGAACTGTGAGCGACAAGCTCAGATAACTACTAGAAAGTATCTACACGAATGAAAGAAGGAGGCGTCAATCAAAAAACCCCGCAACATCCCCATGTGCTGCAGCAAAGGATACCTGGAATAGAGTCAAGCCTGGCATCCTTGTGGCTGGACACCTAAAAGATTTTTAAATTTTTTTATAGCAAGGGTTAGTACCCAAAAACATTTGAAAACATTTAACAAATGATTAACTTGCAGTAATAAATAAATATGCATGCTCTTCATATTTTAGTTAGTGCCGCACTCTCTTGAGGACTTCCTCACCCCTCCTCTAATGTGTACTATTAACGCTTCCATTTAATTTACTAGGTCCTACGCTCCTGACCCAAAACTTATGTGAACCCTTGAAATTACCCTACTCTAACCGAGTATGCCTTAGTTCATGATTTTTAAGTTATTATAAACATCAAACTTAATTAAATCATTACCCTTTTGAATTTCATATAACATTCATACATGTTATACACATAATACATTTTACACTATGTATTAATTATCCCATATATAATTATTTACCTAATTATATATTTAATCCTATTACAGTATTCACAAACATACTGAAATAACATTTAATACTAACATTCGACCGAGTAAAAATACTCACAAAATATAAATTTTCTCAAGTGCTATCCCACTAGGTGTATTCACATAAGCTAATTACCCAAGTCAGATTCGCTCACTAACTTAGTTTAACATACGAATTGGAGTCGGTCATATTCCTTCCCTGAAAGTGAGATGCCCTCACCCATATAATGGACGCTGTGACCTGGGATTATACTCGCCCTACTCCTCAGGATAGGGGATTCATCCACTACGCGCAACCTCCCCTTATAGCACTAGAGTATATACTAATAATATTCAATCACTGATATTAATGCACCCACACTATATATATATATACTATCACACTTCGTATATATATATAAATATAAAATGTCCCGACTACACCATGTACAAAATCCGTAACACAAGCCTATTTAATTTATTAATAATTTGTGGCCCAACTCTAATTATTAATTAATTCGCACCTTAATTAATTAAGTCACCTTTGGTGTCGCCCCCACCATAAAATTGGACTTACTCCCGTAGTCCGAATTAACCTCACCCGGGTCTAAATTCCCGACTCCCGAATTATTTATCCTTTACCTAAATAAGATTTATCTCATGGTATTCCTCAACCGTTATCCCCGGACTTGTTCACTACATCTATATTTAATCCTTTCGAACACCTTCCCAAAAATTCAACCTTAGTGTGTCACACCTAATTTCTCCAAAACCCAATAAATTTAAATTATGAAGTCACACTAAGTCGTCTCCAAATTCTAATTAACTTTATTCACTATTAATTAGATTTAAATCACATGTATAAATTTCTCACCAAATTAAGTCCTTGAAAAATATTAAATTAAATTTTCTTCAGATAAAAGAAAACTGGGCGAACTGTCAAAATCTGCCGACCATCGATCGATCGACCCCAGACCTTCGATCGATCGATCGAGCAGGTCTTCGTCTTCTTCGCGAAGACAGATTCTGCCATGGACGAGTTTCATAAAACCCTAACTCCTTCTACCCGCAATCTCAATCCTTCTTAACAATAATACAAGTTAGGAACCTTATTAGGGACCTCCAGAATGTCCTCCAACGTTATTAATTCGTCCATTAACTACAATTTCAGAATTTGGGGAAATATTCATCTTTAATTCCTTACCCATTTACACCCCAAATCCCTTCACCAAATTCATTTCTAATTATCGAGATATCATCCTACCAGATATGTATCAATTTATAATATCAGATTTCTACAAGAATCCTCATTCAAATTCGTAAATCAGATTATTATTTTCAAAACCTCATGTTTATGCCATGAAGACCCAAAACGAATTTTGATCAAACACATCACATGAATATGAGTTGAAAAACAGATTCAATACTATTGCAATTTATCCACTTGCCTTAGGTTTCGTAGTGTCTGATTCGGAGATGAATTCCAAGGTTGAAGATGATGCTTGTTGGCTCTCTAGTGATCCAAAAACTGCCTTTAACTGCTATTAGGGTTCCTTAATACACTTAGCCTTTTTCTAAAACTCTATCAGCCATTTCCTTACTTCTCCTAACTTAACAATTAACCTAAATCCCGTTTTTTGCCTAATGGGCCACGCCCAAATGACCCAATTGCCCCCGTGTGGGCCCGACTATGTCTAAAAGTGCCCCGTGACCCGTTTACTACCCCCGGGCACACTTTTCCGACTATCTCGGCCCATTCGAACTCAACCGTACACTCAAAATTGGCATTCCCACCCCTATAGTCTATACCGACTCCCGGTTGAGATAAGTGCATACCCTGACATTAATATTCGAAACGACTTAAATAAATAATTACTATTCACTTAGTAAATAAATTCCCATAAATATTAACCATTCACTCCCCGATTAATATTTAAATAAAATTTCCCTAATTAATTCAATTAAAATTACTACTCACAAGTAATTTTCAATTCACGAATTAATTAAATATTTAATGCATGAAAAATGCGGGGTGTTACATACTCCCCCCCCCCCTACAAAGGAATTTCATCCCCGAAATTAGGTCATACCTGTGATGAAAAGCTCTTGATATTGCTCTCGCATATCCTCCTCCCGCTCCCAGGTGGACTCGTCGACGTTGTGATGACCCCACTATACTCTAACTAGTGGAACAACCTTGGATCGTAATTTCCGCTCGCTACGGTCTAGAATAGCCACCGGCCTCTCCTCATATGAGATGTCTGGCTATAAATCAATTTCTTCGAGTGGAATGTGCCAGAAGGCCCTCTCGCTCCTGCGATATTTCTTCAGCGATGCCACATGGAACACGTCGTGTATCCGCTGAAGGTGCTCCGGCAATCCCAGCCTGTAGGCTACAGGCCCCACCCTCTAGATAATAGGGAAAGGTCCCACGTACCTCGGTGCTAGCTTACCCTTCTTGTCGAATCTCATCACCCCTTTCATAGGGGACACCCGGACCAATACCTGATCCCCAACCTCTAACTCAACATGTCTCCGTGAAGCGTCAGCGTAACTTTTCTGCCTATCCTGAGCTATCTGAATCCTCTCTCGGATCAGTTCTATCTTGGCAGATGTCTCCTGCACAATCTCCGGCCCCAATAGTTTGTTATCCCCTTCCTCTAACCAACAAGCGGGTGAACGACAAGGTCTCCCGTATAGTGCCGCAAATGGTGCCATGCCTATCGTGAATTGGTAAGAGTTGTTATACGCAAACTCTACTAGAGGAAGATACTTCTCCTAACCTCCCCCAAAGTCTAATATGCACATTCTGAGCATATCTTCCAGCATCTGGTTGACTCTCTCGGTTTGTCCGTCAGTTTGTGGATGATAGGTTTTACTCAAACGTAACTCCGTGCCCATGGACTCCTGAAAACTCAGCCAAAAGTGGGCCACAAAGATCTTGTCCCTATCCGACACAATATTTATCGGTACCCCGTGCAGCTTAACAATCTCTGCTATGAATAGTTGTGCATAATGCATCGTCTCAAAGTCTGTGCGGACCGGCATGAAGTGGGCCACTTTGATCAACCGATCCACAATGACCCATATGGAAACGTGACCCTTCTGCGATGTCGGTAACCCTGTAATGAAGTCCATAGAGATGCTTTCCCACTTCCACACGGTAATTTCAAGTGGCAATAGCATCCCTGATGGTCTCTGATGGTCAACTTTCACAAGCTGACATGTGGCACATTTCGAAACAAACTCTTCTATGTCCCGTTTCATTTCTGCCCACCAATACTGCCTCCTCATATCTTGATACATCTTATCCCCACCGGGATGTACCGCGAATCTTGACCCATGAGACTCTGTCATAACAGCGTGCCTCAACTCCGCATCCTCTGGCACAATCAACCTCCCATTATGGCGTAAGCCTCCCTCCGAGCTGATCGAGTAACCCTCTGCTCCCTCAGCTAGCAACTGGCTCACCCTATCCCGACAGGTCTAATCCTCTGCCTGAGCCCTCAAAACTCGCATAATGATCTCGGGTGTGATGGATAATGCTGACATGCAAGCCCTGGCTACATCATCCTCGTATCTAAGTTCTCTCCACTTCGCTTTCCAAACTTCTGATATTTCCCCAGTCGGTCTCTGACTCAATGCATCTGCCACCACATTAGCCTTACCAGGATGATACTGAATATCAAACTGATAGTCTTTCAGGAATTCTAGCCATCGCCTATGTCTCATATTCAGATCCTTCTGAGTGAAGAGATACTGAAGTGATTTGTGATCTGTGAATAGCGTGAACTGCTCCCCCAGGAGATAATATCTCCATATCCTCATAGCAAAAATGACTGCTGCTAACTACAGGTCGTGAGTGGGGTAATTCCTCTCGTGGGGCTTTAGCTTCCTGGACGCATAAGCTATAGCCCTTTTCTCCTGCTAAATAATACCCCCAAGTCCCTGTAAGGATGCGTCAGTGTAAACCCGATACTCTAATCCTCCTTTCGACAATGCAAGCACGGGTGCAGATGTCAACTTGTCCTTTAACTCATCGAAAGCTAATTGACAATTATCGTTCCAAGTGAAAGGTACCCCTTTTCGGGTCAGGTTCGTAAAAGGGCTTGCAATCTTTGAGAATCCTTTGATGAACCGTTTTTAATAACCGACCAACCCCATAAAACTGCGCACTTCAGTCGGTGTCGTGGGATGTCCCCACTCCCTCACCGCCGATACTTTACTTGGATCCATCGTAATACCTCGGTCTGACACCACGTGGCCAAGAAACTGAACCTCCCGTAGCCAAAATCCACACTTACCGAATTTGGCATAGAGCTGGTGATCCCGCAATGTCTGTAACACTATACACAGGTGCTCTGCGTGCTCCTCCTCGGTACGCGAGTAGATCAGGATGTCATTAATGAACACGATAACAAACTGATCGAGAAACTCCCTGAAGACTCTGTTCATGAGGTCCATGAACACTACTGGTTCATTGGTGAGCCCGAATGGCATCACCCTGAACTCGTAAGATCCATACCGCGACAGGAAAGCGGTCTTCGGAACATCCTCCTCTCGGATACGTAGTTGATGATACCCTGACCTCAAGTCGACCTTAGAGAAATAAAACGCCCCTCTCAACTGGTCAAATAGGTCGTCAATCCTAGGAAACAGATACTTATTCCGTATTGTGGCCCTATTCAACTCTCTATAGCCCATGCATAGCCGTAGTGAGTCATCTCACTTTTTCACAAACAACACCGGTGTACCCCACGGCGATGTACTTCGTTGAATGAAACCCTGCCCCAGAAGCTACTGAATTTTCTCCCTCAACTCATGCATCTCTGAAGGGGCCATACGGTATGGGGCCCGAGCAATCGGCCTCATCCCCGATGCTAAATCGATAACAAATTCGATTTCCCTGCTAGGTGGTAATCCTGGTATGTCCTAAAACACATCCTCAAAGTCTCACACCACTGGGATTGAGTCCAATGGAATAGCCACCTCATTTGAGGTTTCCTCCTCAATGTAATACAAGTGTGTGCGTTACCCTCCCTCAGGTAGTGACATTGCTATAAAAAACATTTCCTGCCCTAGAATGGAGAACACGATGGTCCTCTCATAGCAATCCACCGTCGCCCGATAATCGGCCAACCAATCAATTCCTAAAATGACATCGTACCCCTCCATATCCAACACTAAGAGGTCCGCTTCTAAACTAAGTCTCCTAATCAACACACCGACAAATCGAGTGAATCGTAGCCCCGCTGCCTACTGGCAACTCTACACACATTCGAAGACTACCCATGGTCTCTAGTAGTCCGGCCCGTTTAGCAAAATTTAATTTAATGAATGAATGTGATGCTCCCGTATAAAAAAGAATACTACCCTCATAACCGTGAATGAGAAACATACCCTCAACTGCTGGCGGTGCTTGCTGCGTCGGGGAATTGGGAACATCCCGGACGTTATACACACGTCCGTAGTGCATCTGCCCCTGTTGAGGTGGGGCAGGTGGGGCTGCTGCTGCTAGCGGTAATTATCCCCGTTGCCCCTGTTGGGCCTCCTGCTGTTGACCTCTGCCCCTCTGTGGGCACTCCCTCTTGAAATGCCCTGGCTGGCCACAGACAAAACAACATTTCTGACCATCCCACTGTCGTTGGCCCTGACGTGGCTGACCCTGGCCCTGCTGGCCTCCCCCATTGTTCCCTTGGCCCTGACGGCCCTGAGGAACCTGCTGCTGCTGATTCGGGCCTGTCTGCCCCTGCCTGAACCCCTGTCCTCCCGGTCGAAACCCAACAGGCTTAAACTTCTTAGCCTGATTCCCTTGCTGACTGCCTGCCTGCTGTTGAGCACCACTTGTGTCACTACTACTAACGGCCTTGCCCTGTTGACTCGGCTCCCCTGTTCTCTTGCTCCCCTTCGTATGGAAGCGATGATCCTGGCAGTGTACAAGTGTGGCATTAATGACTTCTGTATACGACACTAATGCCGGATTCCCAATCAAGTGTTGCCTGATTCGCCAAGCTAAACCGTCCATAAACCTCGATTTCTTCCGCTCCTCATCGCTCACCTCATTTGGCACAAAATTTGCCAAACGGGTGAACTCTTCCTCGTAGTCTGCCACTAATCGGTCACCCTGAACTAAATCACTGAATTTCTTCCTCATCTCAGTTTCTACTGCTGGTGGAAAGTATTTGCGGTCGAACCGCAGCCAAAACTCTACTATCGGCATCAAGTCTCGCTCCTCGGTGGTGGTAACTGACTCCCACCACTATAAGGCTGCCCCCGACAGACGAAAGGTAGCAAGCATCTATTTTTGTACCTCGGTACACTCTAGCATGCGCAGATGGTGCTGAATATTCTTCTTCCAGTCATAAGCCTCTATCACATCTGTGCTACCCCGGAACTCAGGTGGGTGACCCTTCTGAAAGGTCTCCCTAACTCTCTGCCAAGATGGTGGCCCAACTGGAGCCTGAACTACTGGTGCCACTGGAGGCGGTGCCTGGGGCTGTGGAAAGTGAGTTGCCATAGCTCTCATTGATGTTTCGACCAACTGGGCCACTATCACTGCCACCTGAGTAGTGGAAATCAACTCGGGCGGGGATGGTGGTGGCGATACATGCGGCTCCTGGTGAGCCTCCATGATTTTATCCCTAGCCTCAGCCCTCTGTGCTATCAGTCTCCTCGGTGGCATCTGAAATAGATTAAATCTCATAAGTACATAGTTTACACAAAAATATTCACAGTAGAAATACGATATCTCTCAAGCGAAAAATGAATCAGCAATCCTAATAATAGGGCTCTACAACAAACGAGTGCTACGCTGAAACGTAGAAATCCGCACAGATCCTAAGGACACTAGAACCTGATTCTCTGATACCATCTATGACTTCCCGCCTAATTAATCCCGGGTGATCAGTCCTAAATCAAGTTAGAAAAGGTTTCTCAGTTGGTCCATTCTTAGCATCACTGTCGTCTTTTTAATTACTAACCACCTAAGTGAGAAAAGTAGACTGGTGCCAATTTTTATCATTCAATTAATTAAATAAAACTCATGCGGAACATAAAATAATACACAATCACAGTTAACTAAAATAACCATCCACAAATAAAATACCTAACCGAATAAACCATCGGTCCAAATATCCAATACAAGTAAAGATAAGAAGAAAATTTCAACAAGTCTAATACTGATAAATGAACTGTGAGTGACAAGCTCAGATAACTACTAGAAAGTCTCTACACGAATGAAAGAAGGAGGCGTCTATAAAAAAAAACCGCAACATCGACATGTGCTGCAGCAAAGGATACCTGGAATAGAGTCAAGCCTGGCGTCCCTGTGGCTAGACACCTAAAAGGTTTTTAATTTTTTTTATAGCAAGGGTTAGTACCCAAAAACATTTGAAAACATTTAACAAATGATTAACTTGCAGTAATAAATAAATATGCATGTTCTTCATATTTTAGTTAGTGTGGCACTCTCTTGAGGACTTCCTCACCCCTCCTCTAATGTGTACTATTAACGCTTCCATTTAATTTACTAGGTCCTACGCTCCTGACCCAAAACTTATGTTAACCCTTGAAATTACCCTACTCTAACCGAGTATGCCTTAGTTCATGATTTTTAAGTTATTATAAACGTCAAACTTAATTAAATCATTGCCCTTTTTAATTTCATATAACATTCACACCTATTATACACATAATACATTTTACACTATGTATTAATTATCCCATATATAATTATTTACCTAATTATATATTTAATCCTATTACAGTATTTACAAACATACTGAAATAAAATTTAATACTAACATTCGACCAGATAGAAATACTCACAAAATATAAATTTTCTCAAGTTCTATCCCATTAGGTGTATTCACATAACCTAGTTACCCAAGTCAGATTCGCTCACTAACTTACTTTAACATACGAATTGGAGGCGGTCATATTCCTTCCCTGAAAGTGAGATGCCCCTCACCCATATAACGGACACTATGACTTGGGATTATACTCGCCCTACTCCTCAAGCTAGGGGATTCATCCACTACGCGCAACCTCTCCCTATAGCACTAGAGTATATACTAATAATATTCAATCACTGATATTAATGAACCCACACTATATATATATATATATACTATCACACTCCGTGTATATATATATATATATATATATATAAATATAAAATGTCCCGGCTACACCATGTACAAAATCCGTAACACAAGCCTATTTAATTTATTAAGAGTTTATGGTCCAACTCTAATTATTAATTAATTTGCACCTTAATTAATTAAGTCACCTTTGGTGTCGCCCCCACCATAAAATTGGACTTACTCTCGTAGTCCGAATTAACCTCACCCGGGTCTAAATTCCCGACTCCCAAATTATTTAGCCTTTACCTAAATAAGATTTATCTCACGGTATTCCTCAAACGTTATCCCCGGACTTGTTTACTACATCTATATTTAATCCTTTCCAACACCTTCCCAAAAATTCAACCTTAGTGTGTCACACCTAATTTCTCCAAAACCCAACAAATTTAAATTATGATGTCACACTAAATCGTCTCCAAATTCTAATTAACTTTATTCACTATTAATTAGATTTAAAACCCATGTATAAATTTCTCACCAAATTAAGTCCGTGAAAAATATTAAATTAAATTTTCTTCACATAAAAGAAAACTGGGCGAACTGTCAAAATCTGCCGACCATCGATCGATCGACCCCAGACCTTTGATCGATCGATCGAGCAGGTCTTCGTCTTCTTCGCGAAGACAGATTCTGCCATGGACGAGTTTCATAAAACCCTATCTCCTTCTACCAGCAATGTCAAGCCTTCTTAACAATAATACAAGTTAGGAACCTTATTAGGGACCTCCAGAATGTCCTCCAACATTATTAATTCGTCCATTAACTACAATTTCTGAATTTGGGGAAATATTCATCTTTAATTCCTTACCCATTTACACCCCAAATCCCTTCACCAAATTCGTTTCTAATTATCTGGATATCATCCTACCAGATATGTATCAAATTATAATATCAGATTTCTACAAGAATCCTCATTCAAATTCGTAAATCAGATTATTATTTTTAAAACCTCATGTTTATGCCATGAACACCAAAAACGAATTTTAATCAAACACATCACATGAATATGAATTGAAAAACAGATTCAATACTATTGCAAGTTATCCACTTGCCTTAGGTTTTGTAGTGTCTGATTCGGAGATGAATTCTAAGGATGAAGATGATCCTTGTTGGCTCTCTAGTGATCCCAAAACTGCCTTTAATTGCTATTAGGGTTCCTTAATACACTTGGCCTTTTTCTAAAACTCTATCAGCCGTTTCCTTACTTCTCCTAACTTAACAATTAACCTAAATCCCGTTTTTTGCCTAATGGACCAAGCCCAAATGACCCAATTGCCCCCGTATGGGCCCGGCTATGTCTAAAAATGCCCCGTGACCCATTTACTACCCCGGGTATATTTTTCTGATTATCTCGGCCCATCCGGACTCAACCGTATACTCAGAATTGGCATCTGAATTAATTTTTAAAAATACTTATCCCCCCACCCCTATAGTCTATACCGACTCCCGGTTGAGATAAGTGCATACCCTGACATTAATATTCGAAATGACTTAAATAAATAATTACTATTCACTTTGTAAATAAATTCCCATAAATATTAACCATTCACTCCCCGATTAATATTTAAATAAAATTTCCCTAACTAATTCAATTAAAATTATGACTCACAAGTAATTTTCAATTCACGAATTAATTAAATATTTAATGCATGAAAAATGCGGGGTGTTACAACTACCTTCGTGGGATATCCATATCTTTTATAGGTATATTTTATTTTATGCTTGCATTTGTTTTAATATTTGTTATTTTTTTATTTTTTATACATTTTGTTTTATGAGGTGATCAGGTTTAACACCCGTTTGATGCATCTTCATGACCCAGAGGTGAGTGCGTGGACTAAGTTGACGGGGTGGAGGGATAAGAATAGGTTTTCAAAGTCCATCCCTTCTTTCAAGGAGGTAAGGAATGTTTTAAACACCCCCACTAGAATGCACGTTATTTTTTTTGGATTTTTCTTTTGGATTTTATTACTTTTACTATTTTGGATTTCTATTATGACGAAAATGTTATGATTAGAAAGATGACCTCTTTTTCCTTAGCATCCGAATGTTGAGGACATGGACATCACCGACATGCACACATATATGCTCCAATTCTTATCTCATGAGTTCGGGTACAACTGGTACCTCGGGGAGTGGGTGATCAGGCAGGTGATGGTACATGAGAGAGTTTTTTCATTTTCAATCCCTAGGGACCATATAAGATATACGGATAGGTTATCAGAGGATATGTGGTAAGAAATTATTCTTCATAATACTGACTTGTTCGACTTCTGATGGATGGTTGGTTATAGTTGCGACTTTCTCTCTCCATATGGATATGAAATTATTTGTAAACTCTCTAGGGTCTTGTTTGAGAAATTCTAGGTCATGAAGAGTTACCTCCATTTCATTGTTGTATTTGTAGTGAGACAAGAATACTCTAGAAACATCTTCTAACTCTGAATACGATACTCGTCAAAGGAACCAACGGAGATCTCTTTCGTTGAGGATCTGTTGGAAAATCTGAGCCATAATTTCTCCGATAAACCCTAATAAACTCATGGTTCTATGATAGTAGTGCAAATGCACGATAGGATATCTACATCCTTTAAACTTCTCAGTGTCTCAGGGAGAAGAGACTTCGGATGAGTAGACATGAGCGTGTAGTTCACATAATTTCAAAAGAGCATCACTTGGTCAAATTAGCAAGAGCTTATCTTGAGGTCTTCCTTCACTCGATTGAGTTTTTCCTCTTTAAGATCCATTGAGACAAGTTTGTCGGAGTTTTATTCATAAAACAATGTGTGATGGTTACTTTTAAGTAAATGTATCAGTTTATTTTGAAATAATATTCATGATTATGAGAATGCCTTATATTTGGTTTAAAGATATTGTAGACGTGTCAATCAATAAAGCTCAGTAGAAATTTCAATGATCCGACTTTGGATTAATCACTATGAGATCGAAATTCTGATTCTATCATGATTGAAATGTTCAAAAAACTGACGAAGAGTTGATATCCTACCAGAATGGTTGCGATGTAATCTAAGTAGTTTATCTCAAACTACGGTAACCTGAATGATGGTTCAAGAACTTGTTCAAGAGTTTGATAAATCCATGGAATGTATTGAACATGGCCTCACCCATGAGAATTGAGTCTAAAGGATGTCTTGATTGACTTAGATAATCTCACATCATTTTCTAATGGTGCATAGATTCTTAATACCGAGAATTATGAGGATTGGAATGTGATTAGTCACGAATATTGTATATTAGCTCCTGTTACTTATGCATTCATGTTAAATTATAGCCGTTATTCCCCATATTTAAGATCTTATACTGTATAACCTTTATTCTCATTAGATATATGCTTTGGAAGGTTATTTGAGCTTTTGTAGGTATTGGAATGCTGAACGGTGAAAGATTATGATTTTCGGGAAAGTTATAATGCAATACATGACTTCGGACATAATTCAGTAATTTTTATGTTCAAGTTTTATGCCTGAACACTTAATGGAAGATTTATCTCTCCAAGTTTTCTTTGCATAGCTGTGTAACAACCCGCGTAATTTTGAGCTATTTTAATTAATTTATGGAAAATGGAGGAAAATAAAGTTTTTGATAAAATTATTTTTATTGCTCAAACTTGTTGGTTATTATTTTTAAAGGCGAGAATTTCAAATGGTTTCGAAAACGGAGTTAAAACGGATTTTAAAATGATTTTTAAATGTTTTTAACTCTTGGAGTTGTTTTGACTTCCAACTCTTCATTTCTTTGCCTTATTTAAAGGAGTCTTTTGGATTCCAACTCTTAATTTCTTTGCATTATAAAAGGAAGTAGTGGGCAACCCTTTTTAACCTACTTTTGGCACAAATTTTGGCAACAAATATATTTTATATTCCTCTTCTTTTTAATTATACTTTGGCCCTTGAGATTTGTGAGTTCCAACCTTAGATTAGAGGTGTTCATGGGGCTATTTTGTTGGAGGTTCTTGGAGGAGCTTTTGTAGATCTTTTGAGTTGATCTTGAGGATGTGATCGTTGGTTTCTCATCATGGTTTGAGGTATGGGGTTTTACACAATATGCTCCTTAAATCTCGCGAGTGTCATTCTCTTTGAATTCTTATTAATTGAACTCATTTTTTAATTGATAAATTCATTGAAATCTGGAAAATAATTGTTGAAATTATTTTGATTCATGTGGTATCATTATATTATTGATGAGCACGTTGTCATGAGATTTTAATATGGCACGGATGTTGGGCACACGCCAAAATTCCTGTTTCCCGGGCAATGGCTTGATAAAGCATATACGGATGTGGTGAGGCCTGGTGACCCGGTTAAAGTGTTGTTGAGAAATTTATTGATAAATGCTTTGAGATTTGCATTTGATTTGAATATATGTACTCGTGTTGTTACGCTTTGTTCATCGTTAATATATTTATTGAGCATTTTTCCTGTCGTATTGTGTACTTCCCCATATTTTCTTTTAGTGGCAGGTTAGCGCGGATTTTGGGACGCTATGGAGATTGATTTTAGCGAGGATTGTTTGGGAAAGATTTTTAATATTTTGATGTATAGAGCTTTGGAGATTTGTATTTTTATTCGAGTTAGATAGTTGTAATTTTAATTCAAGAGACTTGTTGTATTTCAAGATTGAGATTAGTGGATTTATATTATTGTGGGTTTATTTAGATGCTCTATACCTTGTCACTTGTGGATTTGGATTTATTTTATCGCATTAGCGCTCCGTTCGCTCTCCCCGGGTGGGCGGGGTGTTACAAATGGTATCAGAGCTTAGGTATACGGCAACCCTCGGGGCTTGGGTTTTTGGTTCATTGCGTGGATAACAATTTTTGGAGATAGAAATTTTAGGTGATATTCGTGATAGGTTTCGGAATTAGATGTGAGTAATTTACTTTTGGGAGACGTGAATTATTTTTGGAGATTGTTAGCCTGATTTTTTAGAGTTAGACATTCGGCGAATTTCGAGGGCGAAATTCTATTGTTAGTGGGGAAGTGTAACAACCCGCGTAATTTTAAGCTATTTTAATTAATTTATGGAAAATGGAGGAAAATAAAGTTTTTGATAAAATTATTTTTATTGCTCAAACTTGTTGGTTATTATTTTTAAAGGCGAGAATTTCAAACGGTTTCGAAAACGGAGTTAAAACGGATTTTAAAATGATTTTTAAATGTTTTTAACTCTTGGAGTTGTTTTGACTTCCAACTCTTCATTTCTTTGACTAATTTAAAGGAGTCTTTTGCATTCCAACTCTTCATTTCTTTGCATTATAAAAGGAAGTAGTGGGCAACCCTTTTTAACCTACTTTTAGCACAAATTTTGGCAACAAATATATTTTATATTCCTCTTCTTTTTAATTATACTTTGGCCCTTGAGATTTGTGAGTTCCAACCTTAGATTAGAGGTGTTCTTGGGGCTATTTTGTTGGAGGTTCTTGGAGGAGCTTTTGTATATCTTTTGAGTTGATCTTGAGGATGTGATCGTTGGTTTCTCATCATGGTTTGAGGTATGGGGTTTTACACAATATGCTCCTTAAATCTCGCGAGTGTCATTCTCTTTGAATTCTTGTTAATTGAACTCATTTTTGAATTGATAAATTCATTGAAATCTGGAAAATAATTGTTGAAATTATTTTGATTCATGTGGTATCATTATATTATTTATGAGCACGTTGTCATGAGATTTTAATATGGCACGGATGTTGGGCACCCACTAAAATTCATGTTTCCCGGGCTATGGCTTGATAAAACATATACGGATGTGGTGAGGCCTGGTGACCCGGTTAAAGTGTTGTTGAGAAATTTATTGATAAATGCTTTGAGATTTGCATTTGATTTGAATATATGTACTCGTGTTGTTACGCTTTGTTCATCGTTAATATATTTGTTGAGCATTTTTCCTGTTGTATTGTGTACTTCCCCATATTTTCTTTTAGTGGCAGGTTAGCGCGGATTTTGGGACTCTATGGAGATTGATTTTAGCGAGGATTGTTTGGGAAAGATTTGTAATATTTTGATGTATAGAGCTTTGGAGATTTGTATTTTTATTCGAGTTAGATAGTTGTAATTTTAATTCAAGAGACTTGTTGTATTTGAAGATTGAGATTAGTGGATTTATATTATTGTGGGTTTATTTAGATGCTCTATACCTTGTCACTTGTGGATTTGGATTTATTTTATCGCATTAGCGCTCCGTTCGCTCTCCCCGGGCGGGCGGGGTGTTACAAGCTGCCAACAGTGCATCAATTTAGTTCTTGACGATCAAGTTATTTCGATTTTTTCTGAGGTCCTTTTATGTTTGAACCAAAGGAGATATGTGTGTCAAAATTCAAACCCGTAATTGACCGGCTTCAGACCCGCGATCGATCCAAAATTTGGATTTTACCTTTGATTTCATATACTATACTCTCTCTTAGAACCCCGATCGACCAACCTCATCCCAAAGTCGACTGGTCGCTTCAGTTATCCGATTCTTATTTTGGGTTTTGGGTTTTGGTTTTGGTTTTGAATCCACTTGCTAGAAGTAGTAAATGGATTTTGTTTGTAAAGTTGGTTTGTTTAATCTATTTTCAGAAAAGAAGATAAAATTGGACAAGTTTTGCTCTCTTTTCTCTCCTAGGTTTTATTACATTTTTTACTTCTCCCTCTCTCTATTTCCTGGGTTATAAGTTTATCAAACTTAGCTCTGTTGTATTTTATTGGCCATTAATACTCTCTTGTTCATTCATATAGTTGTTTTGTATTCAATTTTAGATTTTAATGGCTTCCCCCTCTTAATTATACTACTTTGTGTGTATGTATTGGTATTATTATGAGTAGCTAATTTCCTTAGGTTGGGATTATAAACTCACCTTGGATGATTTCATTTCTTGATAGGTTTGGAGTTTGGATCCAATAAATGGCTATATATGTTAATATTGGAGTTTCCCAGTATTATAACTCCACTTGTCATGTAAGAGTTGTATTTAAGAATGTACTCCAACATCAACGCATTTGTTTAATAACATGTTGAAACCTTCATTTTGTATTGTTTGGTTGACACCTATCTTGCGAGATTGTTGAGACCAATATGTTATTCCCATTTTATTGTGATTCAATTTAAATAATGGTTTAGGTTGTGATAGTTTGAGGTGGGGGAATGACCCTCGACCTTTTGTAAATTCAGTTTATCATCTATATTATGAATCCCTCTTAGTTCAATAATCTTTAGATAAATATACCCTTAATTGTGGTTCACCTTAGTTTGTTACATCTTTAGAAACCTAAATCAGCTCTTCCTTTATTTTTTATCTCTTATTTATTAAATCTTAACTAAAAGAATATCTACATTGATTCATATAATTCCCTGTGGAAATCGACTCCAATTTACAGGGTTTATACTACACTCGCGATTAGCGTGCACTTGCGCTATACCATATTTTAGGTGAGTCAAGTTTTTGGCTTCGTTACTAGGGAACTATTACTAACATTTAAATTAATTTATTTTTTTATTTATTTGTCCAAATGAGCAACTACTCGAACCAAAGGTTTGACGAAGAATACTTACCACTTAATTCATCTGCAGTCTCGAACAATCCCTTCACTAATTCTGGGGGATCTCAGCATCAGTATAAGCTTAATATGATGCCTTCTCAAAAATATTTACCCTGTGTATCATAATTTCCTAAAGCACCGCCCTCGGTCCAATCCTACAAACCTCGAATGGAGTACAGTCATGCGCTACCAAGTGGTGTTGCTCCCGTAAGTCAATCCTTTGGTGACTACCTACGCCCAGAGTCTGTCACTTTTCCCAGGTGTATCACATTCCCCTTTAATTGTGGGACTTTCCACTTATGGAATGGCATGATTAATATGCTACCTTCTTTTCATGGAATGGAGAACAAAAACATATATAAATACCAATCACAGAACACATAAATATACTTGGTTCGGAAAATTGCCTACACTCATGAAGAGGTCACTGTATTCTTATTAGTTTATCTCAAAGATTTAAAATTACATACCCCTTGGCCTTGTGGTGTGGGATGCATTTATAGTTGTTTAAAATCATAGTGGTTGAATAAGCCAAGGATGTCCCTTGGATTGAGATAAGCTTGTGTGGTGATTCCCTGAATATCGAAACCCGAGATTTTAGGTAACCAATATGAGCTAATTGCGATTGCCTTGTAATTACCCATGTGATAAATGTTAGTATTAATCCTTTTTACTGATAAGCTAGGCCGAGCGTTCCCCTAATACCATTTGACTTGGTCGCCCAGTTCTGAATTAGGCCCAATTATATTTTGGTCCCCATAATTACCCCTAAAATTCCTGGCCAACAGTAGTTGGGCTAGAGGATTTTACACTTGTTAAAGGACCACTTGTTTTGATAAATTTTAGTGAATTTGAATCGGCAATTCATTCTCATAAATAAGAGAAAGTTGTGAGGGTACGCTGGATGGATGAGAGAATGAAATGCTTAAAGTATCTTTGATCCCCCTACCTCTTGATTGTTCATGATATTTCAAACAGTGTTTTGCCTCTACACTTGATAACAAACCGTCATATTTTTCTCCTAATCTCCTGCTAATAAAAGGCTTCAGAGTTCTTCATTTTCATTCTTCATTTTTTGTTGTAAGCCTATATTATCTCTTTCCTCATCTGTTATTTTCATAGCTTTCCTCTTTTCCCTACTATTGTCTTCAGTTGTAGTGATCAATTCTTCTAAATATGTTGAGCAATCTCTATGGTAAAAGTGTAGATTAATTTAGGAAAACATACTCCATTTATTCTTGGGTCACAATTGACGGTGCCCCCATGCCCGCAGATGTCAGAGCCATCAATGAGGGCCACTGGATTCACACCCTTGCTTTGGTCCAGGGGGAATTGACTTTTCCCCCAAACCATCTGTTCTTAGAATATTTTGAGTTCTTCAGGGTGGTCCCAGCTCAATGTGTCCCTAATACTTGGTGTATATTCAATGGGATGAATCACATAAACGAGCTCTATGGGACCAACCTGGGTAACCCAGAGATTAGGTATTATTACACTTAGTTTCATACAACCGATGCCATTTTTTCTTGAAGGCGAGGAAGGCCAACAAAGTGTTGATTGTAAACATCCCTATATCTAACAAAGGATATTGGGATCAAGGTTTTATTTATAAAAATTGGAAACATCCACCGCTCCTTGAGGGAGAAGATGACACAGGGTTTCTGTGACCATACTCGGGGGGAGGGGGTGATATAGGTTGACACTTTCTCTTTTCATTGATTATATTTGTTTATCATTTTGTTGTATTATTACTAACAATGCCTTTTGTTCGTGACTTTGAGCATCTCACATGAAGAACAAGGAGACTTCCCTAAAAACATCAATTATCTTGACCTATTGAAGGCTTGGAGGGTGAAAGACTACCTTTATGATGGTGAGCACACAAGATTGGCCTCTATTTTTTAGAGTAAAACAATACTACTATCCACTTTATTTCTCACCCGGTAGATGATATTCCTCAGCTCCCACTCACTGATGAGAAAGCTTCTTCATCTTTTGAATATCTTGACGTTAGTTCCATCTTGCCAGACGAAGATGATTCTATAGATCCCACCGGGAAGAAGATCCTTTTATTGTATGATGGTGATGATCTCGCACTTTCCCCCAAGGCCAAGTCCCATAAAAAGGCTGAGGGTGAGTTATCCAGAGCTGACGACCAGGGTTTAGTCATCAAGGATAAAAAGAAGGAGGAAAAAGAGAAGAAAAAGAAAGACAAAGAAAAGGAGAAGAAGGAGGAGGAAAAGGAGAAGAGGAAGTCCATCGTGTCCCGTTATTCCTTGAAGAAGAATAAAGTCCCTACCCTCTCTTCCAGGTACCTCAGGCCTAATCCGTAGCCCATAATCCCTCCTTAGCCCCTGTCATACTGAGGGGGGCAGTGCTCGCTAGTGATCATGAGCGACTGAGGACACTGGGACCTAAAGAACTTTCCATCCATGATCCCAAACTTTATCACTGGTGAGGATCTTCTTATTATTTATTTTTATTCTTCGTCTGCTCGATTATGATTTTTGACTATCTCTAACATCTGTTCTTTATTCTTTTATTTTACAGTTTGTGGCAAAGTTTACCAACCTTTTGTATGGCCTCATCGACCAGTACAAGTTAAAGATGAACTAAATGAGGCGCTATAAAAATCTCGGGAGGCCATGACCTAGACCAAGCGGGACGATGAGTGAGAGAAGCAGACCACCATCGAGGCCATCATTTCGCTGAAGACCAAGAATAGTTTATTGAAGGTTGAGAATACTCACCTGAATATAAAAAATTCTCAGTTGGCTGTGGAGGTTGCCCAGATATTTTTCACCAAGGACACTATCATTAGACAAGGCTGGACAAAGCCTACTCTGATGCCAAGATCTAGATAGACTATGCTCACAAGGCTATTTTTAAGAAGGGTTGGGATCAAGCCTTGGTGAAAGCTAGAGTCCCTTTCTGAGTATGATTTGTTCGAAGAGCACCAACCTAGTTCCCCTCTGAAGGTTGATGAGGGGCCATCCACCAATAACCCTACTGATCAGGACGAGGAGGTGGAGACTGAGGGAAAGGAAGCTGAGGCTGAAGAGTAGTTGAAAAAATGAAGCCCTTAGTTCCTAAGGTTTTTTCATTTTTTTCTTGCACTTTGTACTCCTTTTATTTTATATTATTGTTGGAATGTAATGGCTTGGCCTATTCCAGTAACTTGTGAATGAAAATAGTATTTCCATTACTTTGAGTGAAGTTTATTTATATTACCCTAAATAGCTTTATTAAATTTTTGTTGAATTACTGCTTGTCTTTTCCTTTTTTTATGGTAGGTTGTTACTGAGGAGATTCTGTCCTTTTCCAACAACTTAGATAATGTGCTTGGGCGGGGTGTGAGAAACCAAGCCCACCGATCATTTATAACTGCTTATAAATCATTGAAGAAAAGCACCGAGTCATATAAATACTAGTCCACCTTAGTCTCCATGCTGAAGGATGACCTCAAGGACTTGGAAGACGTGTGATCCTCCATGAAGAAGGAGATAAATAACCTCAAGTCTTAGATTACAGAAGCCAAGTATGTGGGGAAGGTCAATGCCCTAGTCCAGTCAGAGAATGTTGATTTAGAGAAGAGGATTGCTGAGGGCGGGGTAAAGGTTTAGGGGAGAAATGTCATGATTATGAGGCTTAGTCCTGATGTGAATAAACTACGTTGTTCAGAATGGGTCCCCGAGTAACTTAGGCGGCTAGTTATAAAGAGGGATGGCTTGATTCCCCTCTGAAACTACATGAAGATCAAGACATGAATTACAAGCATAGTTGGCTAAATTCACTTAATGTTATCAATGAACCTATGGATTCCCAGCTCCAGTATATGTACCATATAGAGTGCCCAACATATCGGCGACCTCTCTTTGGGCGAGATAAGGCATGGGTCCTCTTGATCCCCATTCCTCTTTAATTTGTTGAGATCTATTTGGAAGTCCATTATAGCGATGAAGAATACCGACCTGATGCTAACGATAGTCGGAGAAAGCCGATCAAGAAGTTTTTGGCCAGCAGACCATAAACTGTTTTAATAATTTTTGTGACTTTTGTAATTATTTTGTGATTGACATCTTTTGTAATTGGTAATTTACCTAAAAATTAAGTCAATGCCAATTTTTATGCATTTTTCCATTCATTTATGTCTTGCACGTGTTATGTTTGTCTTCCTTTCCTTTTAGGT
The DNA here is from genome assembly GCA_949130495.1 of Sambucus nigra. Lineage (NCBI taxonomy): Eukaryota > Viridiplantae > Streptophyta > Magnoliopsida > Dipsacales > Adoxaceae > Sambucus > Sambucus nigra. The sequence continues at coordinate 337,863,628 of OX422208.1, forward strand.
CATGTCGTCACACTCCTTTAGGCCTAGACGAGATAATGGCAAAAATGCACTTGTTTTGTCGGCTGTCCACCCGTTCAAGATTTTATTCGACTAAACAAAATTGGTTGATTGCCTAAGGATCCCCCATAGGGCTTTCATCTCACCTGATCAAGTTGAAGATCACCTGTGCTGACTTTAATAAGGAATCGAGGACTTTAATTATAATTGTAATTAGCAAAATTGCTATTGTAATTAAGTTAAAGCCTGATCGACACTTTCAAATATTAATGCCAATTATGAGCCTATTACTATGGGAATCATGTAAATCAACTGGAAAATTAAGAGATTGAGCAAAATAAGGAAAATGGGCCTTTATTCATAATTGAAATAATCAACTGCGAGCAACATAAGTTTTGAAATGAAAATTTGCAAAAACTAAGTGCTAAAAAGTATGACTAAAAGTAGAGTTTCTTGAGGTTGGCCGCATTCCATGATCTCGATATCTCTCTTCCATTAATTTTTTCTAAGTGATAAGCTCCCTATAGATCATCTCTGATTACTTTGAATGGTCCCTCCCTGTTGGGCCCTAGCTTGCCGTCTGACGACCTTATGGCTTTGACGAGAATTTTTGTGAGGACATAATCCCCCACTTAGAACTTCCCCGGTTGGACCCCCATTATTGTACTACCTCACCAAATAATGCTGGTATGAGGCCATCTTAATCATGGTTGGATCTCTTCATTCATCGGCCATGTCAAGTTCAGTGCGAAGGGCATCGTCATTCGGCGCATGTTCAGCCATCTTTGTTCTTATGATTGAGAGATGAACTTCGAGTGGAATTACATCTTCCATTCCATATGTGAGTGCAAATGGTGTTTTCCTGATTGATCTCCCAGGTGTAGTTCAGTATGCCTAGAGAATATGAGGAGGCTCATCCACTCAAGAGCCTTTTGCCTTTTCCAACCTCTTCTTAAGGTCATCGAGCATTATTTTATTGGAGGCCTCTTCCTGGCCATTACTTTAAGGATGCACCACTGATCTGAAGTGGTTCTTGACTTCGTTCTCGTCGTAAATTTTTTAAAAAGTACCACTGTAGAATTGTGTGCCATTATCGATTATGATGGACCTTGGTACCCCAAAGCGAGTTATGATTTTCCTTCAGATGGACCTTATCATATCTGTATCTCTAATGCTGGATGGTGGTTTTGCTTCAACCCACTTGGTGAAATAATATTTGATGATAAGAAATTACTTGCGATTCCCTAGCTTAGTTAGTAGTGGTCCCATGATATCCAACCCCAACTGTGCAAATGTCCATAGGTTTGTCGATGGCCTTAGGTCGTTGGTCAATTGATGGACCATTGGATAATTTTCATACTTCCAGGTATAAACACCTGCATCTTTCTGCATGTACGACCACTAGTAACCTTCTTTGATTGCTTGAAATGCTAGGGACCATCCTCCTATGTGGCTTCCATATATCCCATCGTGAAGTTCATAAAAAACTCGCTCCATATCCTTTGGGTGTATGCATTGGAGGTAGGGGCCTGTGAAGTATCTCTTGGAAAGTTTTCCCCCAGGGTCCAAGTAGAAATGGGCAACTTTCACTTTGACTTGGTGGGACAATTTCTTATCGGTCAACAGTCTTTCATTTTTTAAGTATGCTATGATTTAGTCCATCAAACTAGGACCCTTATGGAGGAAAAGGGCATGCTTAGGGCTTATTATTTTATCGATACTTGTCTTAGAGAGGAATTTTACTTCGATTGTCCTCTTGAGATCTGAGTCCATTACTGAGCTTAGTGCTGCCAAAGAGTCAACACGAATGTTGTGCCCTGGGGATTAAAAGTAGACTTCCTCGAATTTCATAATTATCTCGCACACGACTAGAAGGTGGGCAACCATCTTGTCATCCTTGGCATTAAAATCTCCATTGACTTGATTAGACACCATTTTGGAGTTACAATAAATGTTGAGCTACCTTGCCCCCAGCAACTGGGCCTTGCACATACCAGCTATGAGCGCCTCATACTCAGCTTCGTTATTGGAGGCTTTAAATCCCAATCTGATCTCTTACTCGATCATTGTATCCTCTGGAGTTACGAGGACAATTCTCACGCCTATTCCATTAGAATTGGGGGCACCATCAACATATGATGTTTAACTTTTGACCTGAACCTGCTCATGTATCTTTAACTAATCAGCCAATTATTGGTCGATAGGACCAAATCCAATGAACTATGCAATAAAATCATCTAAGAACTTCCCTTTGATTGTTGTCCTTTGTTAAACGTGAATGCCAAACCTCCCAAGCTCTACCGACCACTCAGACATCCATCCACAAAGGTCATCTTTTATTAAGGATAACTTTAAGGTGCAAAGAAGTAATTATAGTAATGGAGTGAGCCTCAAAATAATTCTTCAACTTCTGTTCAACGATCACCAATGCATAAACTAGTTTCTCCAAAGTTAAGTACAGTTGCTCATCCAGGAGCCTTTTACCAGCATAGTAAATAGGAAATTTTTTCGCTTCTCTCTCGCAGGCCAAAGTCGAGTTGGCTGCTTGACTTAATACTATGAGATAAATGTACATAAAGTCCCCTTGATCGGCGATTATCAGCATTAGAGGTTTACTAAGTAAGAATTGATCTCCTTAAGGGACCTAGAGCACTCGTCCTTCCAAGTGAGGCTTTTATCTTTCTTGAGTAGCTGGAAAAATGGTCGATAATGCGCAGATCATTTTAAAATGAAGTGATTGAGTGTTGTGACCATCCCAACATGCATTTGGACCTCGCATAATGTTTTTGGTGGCCGGACCCTATTGATAGCCGTTATCTGATCTGGATTTTCTCTCAATCCCCCTCTTGTAGACCAAATGGCTAAGAAACTTTCCTGATTTGACCTCGAATGAGCACTTTGTCACGTTGAGTTTCATTTGATAGTGCCTGGAGATTTCAAAGGTGTTGCCCAGGTCTTTAAGATGGTTGTTGTTATTCCTACTTGTAATGAACATTTCGTTAATTTAAACCTCTATGGTCTCTCTTATCAGGTGTTGGAACATCTTTGTGCCCATCCTCTGGTGTGTAGCTACAACATTATTAAGGCCAAATGGCATGACCTTGTAACAATATAGACCCAATGGTGTTGTGAACAAAGTCTTGTCTTGATAAGGGCTGAATAGAGGAATCCAGTGGTACCCTGCGTAAGCATTTAAGAAAATCATCCGTTCATGGGATGCTATGGCATCGACCAATTGGTCTATCTTTGGTAGGGGAAACTATCCTTGGAATATGACTTATTAACGTCGATGAAATCTATACAGACTCTCAAACTTCTGTTGCTCTTACGAACTATGATCGGGTTTGAGAGCCAAATCGAGAATTGAAATTCTTTGATGGACCTTGCCTCTATAAGTTTCCCTACTTCCTCTTTTACTACCTTTGCCTTCTTTGGTAGGGGTGGACAAAAAAAATACCGACCCGAATAGACCGATTTGATCGAACTGGACCGAATCGAAAATTAAGGTTATTTTGAAATCGGTCTAAAAATTGGTCCACAAAAACAAAAAAGCGATTAAACCGGTCCGGTCCGCGGTCCACTATATTAAAAGATTGATTTGGACCGGACCGAACCGATTCCCATATATATATAATAAAAATAATGTTATTATGTTTCTTATATATAGTCTTTGAATTAATGTATATAACTTTTGAATTTAATTTGGAACATTTTATATATGTATAGACATTTTTTTTATTTGGGTTAAGAAAACCCATGTAAATATCACTTGGAGTTTCGAGTATTATAATTTTTTTATTTTTTGTATATATATTTGTGAGAACAATAGATAAAAACATTCATAAAAAGTGTATATATATGAAATAGGGTCAGGACCGAATTTAACCCCGGACCGAACCGAAAAAAGCTTGGACCGAATTAGTAGGTTAACCGAATTAATCGGTCCGATCTCGATCCCAAAAAAATGAGGACCGAATATTCGGTCCGGTCCAAAAAATAGGCAAAAACCCGGACCGGATCGGACCGGACCGTGCCCACCCCTATTCTTTGGGGTTGTTCGATGAGCCTTCTGTATAATCGGCTTGAAAGTTAGATCCAGATAGAGACGGTGACAGGAGATCATATGATTAATTATGGACATGTTATATGGCTCCCATACAAATACATCCAAGCTTCGTTTCAGATAGGAAATTAATTCCCCCTCTCAAGGTCGGTCAGTTTTGTTTCGATCAAATTTTTTTTCTTTGATCGGATTTTATAAAAAAATAACCTCCTCTAAGTTTTTAACGAACCTGTTAGCAGTGTGGATCCTCGTTTCCTCCACCCCTGGTCGACCATGCTGTAGTTACTATTTTAATGGAGTAGATCCATCCTGGGTTGTCTTCAGAATAACCTCTTTCTCTTTCTTCTTTGCTTGATTGGGTCTAATGGCAGTGATGTAGCATTTTTTAGCAATGGCTTGATCACCTCTTATCTCCAATATGCCCCGATATGTGATACACTTTAGCTTTTGGTAGTAAGTGGAAGGGATAACTCTCATGGCATGAAGTTACCCTCTATTTAGAATGGCGCGATAGGGAAAATCAATATCCACCACCAGAAACTCTATTAGCTTTGAAATATTTCCTACCCTCACTAGCAAGATCACTTTTCCTAAAGGCGTGGTCATCTTCCTTATAAATCCGACCAGAGGGACATTTACCTCCTTTAAATCTGACATTTTGAGCTTGAGCTTATTGAAAAGCTCCAGGCACATCAACTTTGAAGAGCTCCCTTGGCCCACTAGTAACTTATCCACATCCTAGTTCGCGATTCTGAGAGTGATTACCAGTGCATCCTGGTGTAAGGTTCTTATCTCAATCAAATACTCCTCTATGAAAATGACATGCCTATTATAGTCGACGTCCTCTGATTGCCGACACTTTTCAGCCTATCTTTTGGCGGGATCTATCTTAAAGGCCGCCATCATGACTATGACTTTATTGAGCTCCATCTGACTAACGTTCCCTTAAATTTACTTGAGGTTAGATGCCCCATGTATGATTGCAAACTTATGTCGCATCTCATCATACAAGACATTTTATGGTTTCTAGTTTCCATTAGTAACGACCTGGTCAGATTTCTTCTTAATGTATTCATTCAAATGCCCAGCCTAGGCCAAATCCTCTAGATGAGCTTTGAGCACCTTACAATTCTCAGTCTTGTGGCTGTTTTATTTATGAAACGCGCATCGAAGCGTGTTGTGACACTTAGTCAGATCCCATCCCATTTTTTTTGTCCATTTAAGGAACTATTGATCTTTTATTTTTTCCATAATCTTGTAGATCGCTTCCTTAAAAACTGCATTGATGGCTTGAAAGGATTTAAAGGATTCTATCTTACCCTAATTCTTGGCACCAATCTTCTTTTTGTACTCCTTTTTGGGATTGCTCTCCTTCTTACACCTTTTGTTTTCCTTGACACGACCGGTCTAAGCCTGACTGGTGTTGACCATGCCCTCCAGCTTGGCATATTTCTCAATACATGACATGAGATCGTCAATAGTATCAACGTCCTTATTGGTAAATGTAAGGACATATTTTTATAAGTTCGTTATCAATTAATTATGTCATATACCGCTACACCGTCGAAGAGAATTCAAGAGAAATCTACATCAAGACGGATCCGAATATATCAAGTTCTTCATAAAAAAGACTCCACAAAGTTTACTTTGGTAAGGTTATATTTTAAATACCTTAACTTTCCACTTAGAGCTTTTAGGATATTTTTACAAAATGTTTTCTACGTGGTGGAGCAGACTTTTCGTCAAAATTTGAGAATGAGTATTTTTTCTAAGTCCTAAAGCGTACCTCAATTTTGACGCCCAGGGAGTTCAATCAAGATAGCTATCTCATTCGAGTGACATATGGATGTCGTGCGACGTCGTTTGAACGACATCTGTCCTTCGTTCACGCAAGATAGCTATTTCATTTGAATGAGCTCGAATACCGAGGTGATGCATTTTTGTATAAATACTCATTAAATGGTTTCGTTTTCATTAAGAAGTCCCAGCATTTTGAAAGACAGAAAACTGCAAAATTACATAATCCTTTTGACTTTTTCTTTTAGGATTTAAAATCTTTTTTGTTTTCAATTCACAAAAATCCCATATGCTTTGGTGAATTGTTTTGGTGTTCAATAACACTGCTTTTATTTTGTTCAACCTCTGTGGAGAAGGCATCTCCATATTTGATCGGTGGATACCGAGCGTAGTCATTCTGCATGTGGACGAGCCGAAGACGATGAACCGACACCTGGAGGGTATTTCGCTGTCTCTCGTATCTTTGAAGGTTTACTCAAGGCACCATGCATTACACATTTGTGGGCGATTATCAGGTTGTATGTAAGTCAAAGGCCTTGTGAGTTCTTCAATGTGTTCTAAAAGGTTTTACCCGAAAGGTTTTTTTTCCTGAATTGGTTGTCTTTATTTTTCATGCATGGTTTGAATGATTTATGACATTTAGATGCATGTTTAGGGGCTAGATTAATTTTGTTTAAAAATAGACTCTAATTAAATAAGGTTTACTGGGAAACTTGCGAATTTATTTAAATCAGTATCACACACCGCATTTATTCTTTTTTAAATCGCATTTATTTGTTTACAAATTGGTATCAGAGCGGGTTGCGCTAATTTATCACGTATTCCTATTTTCCGCAAAATTTGTGTGATATTGATTTTTTTAAAAATCATGAAAAATCGCAATTTTTCCTATGGAGCACTTATATAATCAAATGCTTATTTTTTATGGGTCTAAGTATGCCTATTGGAAAGCTCGCATGAAATCTAGTTTAAAAGCCAATGAAAAGCGTGTTTGGTTCTTTTTCAAAAATGGGTGTAATCCTCCCACGGTCACCGTTGAAAATATCACCTCTTTAAAACCCGTGTCGGCCTATACTGAAGATGATTTTAAAATGTCTAAATTTAATTCACGTGGTTTGAGTTCTATTTCTAGAGGCGTCACTCCTCAAGAGTTCCATCAAATTATGATGTGCACCACGTCTAAAGAGGCATGGGATGTTTTGAAATTGACACGTGAGGGTACGAGCGCGATTAAAGAATCAAAATTACAAAATTTGGCCACACAATTTGAGACTATCACCATGTCTGAGTCTGAATGCTTTGATGATTTTTGTGCATGTTTGTCGGACATTGTTGATACCAGTTTTAATTTGGGTGAGGTTATTGATAACATGCGTGTCGTTAAAAATATTTTGAGGTCTCTCCCAAAACGCTTTATTCCTAAAGTCACTGTTTTGAACTCTTTGGGAAATTTGTAATCACTTAAGTTGGAAAAACTTGTAGGAGACCTTCAAACTTATGAGATAGACATGTTTCCCCAAACCATTAAGGCTAAGGATTGAAGCGTTTCTTTAAAGACTCATTTTAAGAAAAAGAAAGAAAAAGTTTGTGAGTCCAATTCTGAGGGTGAGTTTGATTTTGATGATGTGGCCATGCTTGTGAATTTTTTTAAAAAGTTTCTCAAAATGAAAAAAGAAAATTCTTCCAATAAAATGAGATCTTTTGAGTCAAATAAAAAGAAAGTGGAGTCCAAAGATAGTGATTAGGAGGATGAGATCATGTGCTTTGAGTGTGAGGGAAAAGGGCACATGGCTAAAGAGTGTCCTACTAGGATAAGGAGAAAGGGCAAAGAGACTGTTATGCCTACCACACTTAGTGATAGTGAGGGTGATGAGGCAGATGTTGGAGATGATTCTGATAACACATGGGATGTGTGTAGCTTTTTCGAGTCATGTGACCACACCCACTTTGTCTCACATTGATAGAGGTAATGAGAGCACCGGTGATGACTCAAGTGTTTCTAGTGGAAATGAGAGTGGAGATGAAAGTGAGCTCTAAAAAGCCTTTAGAGATTTGTACACCGAGACCTTGAAAACAAAGAAGTATAATAGAGATTTAGGTCGTCGGGTTTTGAGGTTTGGAGAGAGAGAAAGAGTTTTTATGAAAGGAGAAGTGTGATTTGACCAACACATTGTCTAGTATGATGACACATGTATCCCAACTCGAGATTTGAAGAGTGCTCGTTTGTTCAAATGAAGAGATTATTTAATTAAACTCAGTTTTTCAATTAAATCCTAAAACATGCATCTAGGTGTGATTGGAAATAATATAATCATGCAAGAATATTTAATCACACACAAAACACACAAATGAGGAAAAATCCCCCAAAGGGGCAAAACCTTTTTATTTTCACTATAATTTGTAAAAACGGTTACACGAATTACAATGAAAATAAGAGAGACATACGAAATACCCTCAGGCATCGATTTTGATGTCTCGGCTGGAATCTCCCGCAAGAACTCCAGGTGGGCAGCAATGAAGAAGAGAATAGATTCTCCACAAATTACTCCAGATGAGTAAAAACGATCCTCATGAAGGTTTAACGATTCACATACATAGATGGGAGTGTTTATGTGAATAAACAAGGCATAAAACCTTAAAAGGTGAAGTCTGTTTTCTGGGCAGTTTTTTGCAGAAATCGTGTTTTGAAAATACTTGAAAAACGTGTAGAATGCACACTGGTATTTATACAAAAATCGAGGCGACGACGTCGCTCGAATGAGATAGGCATATCGCTCGAACGAAGGACACATGTCGTCCGAACGACAGTGCAATCTCATTTGAACGAGCTCGTCGACCGAGGCACTCCGCTTCTACACTTAGAATTTTTTTTGCTTTTGATAAAAATAAATCAGACTTCGAAAAAACATTTTTTGAAAAATTTCCCAAATATTTATTTAAATATAAACAACTCCATTAAATCATTTTACCTATGATGCGTCATGGAGTAGTGGGAAACAGTTGAGCAGCACGTTGCATGTAGCATGATGCACGTGTGAAGATGATGGATGCATGGATTTAGATAAAGGCCGTCATGGATGATCGTGATGACGTGCCGAATGTAGCGGTATCAGACATACAAAATGTGATCTAGGGAAAACAGAAAATTCCTAGATTCTACCCCGGACATTTATAAAATTATGTCCATACAAATCTCCCCCTATGTTTATGCCGGTACATATATAAAAAATTCGAATTATGCTATCTCTATAAAACAAATGACGTACAATATAATATCCCCTTTAAACCCTCAAAATGAGAATACTAAATGACATGTCTTCAATCAAACTTCAACATCTTCAAATTTTCACTTTAAAAAACTCCCAAAGCTTTTCTCATCAGGGTGTGCAATCCAATAGATATCAATTCTGTAGCTACACACATGAGATAAAGCAGATTCGCGTGACACGCAACAGTTTGAAATATCAATTAATCTTAAGCAAATAATTGATAAGTCAACCAAACAAATATCCCCCATAATTCATTCTCCCCCTTTTTATGATGTCCCCAAATAGACAGATATGAGAAGGATAAACATGGAAACGGTCACAAGGTAAAAAAAATATATTTTTCAATTTTTCAATTTTTTTCCTACAAAATATACAACAAATAATCACACCATGAACAAACACAAAAACAACCAAGTCGATGATAGCATAAATGTAGGGGTGTGATAAAATTCGATAGGAAAATCATTGCATAAAAACATGATATATGTGCGCGATGAATATCGGATACTCCTAACGAATGAACTCAGCATCTACCTTAGGTGTAAAAAGATGGAAATATGAGACAATGACTCAATCTAATCAGCAAATCAAAGCTCAAAGTGATTTCCACACCAATAACGTCCAAAACGATTTAATGCTTTTTCAGGACTTTCAAGGAAGTGCAAACCCGTTTAAATTCTCCAACCAAACTCCCTCAGATTTATATTTTGAAATGAGGTGATCTAAATTCTCAAACTTTGGAGAATTGATGGTGAAACCTAATGGCCCATATTTGGCATGTATTTCTTTTTATTGCCTTTAAATTTTTTTCGGGCTCTTTTAACCTCTTTGGACTCCTGATAATAAAATTTCTCAATTTTTTAGGTCCGATTTAATGGTGGATTAACCGAAAAGGATAGATAAGAACCTTTTGTAGCCCTTCACCGTTTTAAAATAAAACACAATCTCACCAAACGGTTTTTACATGCATTCCAATCTTGTCAAGTTTTATCGCATATGGTTCGTTGTATAGACATAATTGAGATGGAAACACTCAAGCCAATATGTGATAGACAAGCACAATAATCAAATAAAATCGTGCATGTGTGCAATAAGGGAGATAAGGAGCCAAACATGTAGACATATATCATTAATCACATCTCAAAGACTCCAAACAATGTAAAGCACATGGATGCAATGATGTAGCGTCTCAAATCACTATCAAACAGTCACATGGATAAATGGAATGAAATCTGTGACTTGGCTATCTTAAATGCTCATCCATAAAAGGTGCAAATAAAATACAAAAATCTTTTTTGTTATTTTCTAAAAAATTTCTAAAATGAAAATCTTTTTGGATTTAAAAAAAAGAAATATAAAAAAGAAAAAAATAATAATGCAAATGATACAGACTAGCAATAGGAATCATATGATATGAATATGATAATGCATCCTATCCTAGACACGGACCAACCCCTCAGTCAACTATGAAAATTCCTAAAGACTTCCTAAGACTCTTAAATCTAAGGGCATCTAAAGGTTTCGTGAAAATATCAGCCAACTGACGATCGGTGGGTACGAAACTCAGGGATACGACTTTCTCCTCAACTAACTGACGTATAAAGTGCTCACGTATCCTGATGTGCTTTGTATGATAGTGCTAGACTAGATTGTGGTATATGTGTATCACGCTCGTGTTATCATAGGAAATAGTCATGGTGTCCTGTGAAATCCCATAATCCTCCAACATTTGCTTCATCCACAAGAGTTGCGTGTAACAACTCCCGGTGGCGATGTACTCAGCCTCAATAATGGAAAAAGAGATGGATTTTTGCTTCTTGCTCAACCAGGAGATAAGAGCAGAACCAAAATAGAAACACCCACCAGAAGTGCTCCGACAACCATCGACATCCCCAGCACAATCGACATCCGAATAAGCGAAAAAATGGTCATGGGTATCAAAGGAATACCAAATAATGTATGAGACAGTCCCACTCACATATTTGATAATACGTTTTAGAGCGAGTAAGTGTGACTCTTTCGGGGATGCCTGATATCGCGCACAGACTCTAACACTAAAGGCTATATTGGGACGACTGGCAGTCAAGTGGAGAAGACTACTTATCATACTCTGATAAAAGGTTTTCTCTACGTCTTTACCTGAAGTGTCTTTACTAAGCTTGATAGAAGTACTCATAGGTGTACTTGCATGCTTAGTGGAGTCTAAACCAAATTTCTTCACTAGGTCTCTAGTATACTTGGATTGGGAGATGAACATCCCAGCCTCTAGCTGATGAACCTGGAGACTAAGGAAGAAAGTAAGATCACCTACCATGGTGAGGATGATGGGAGCACGTGGATCCAAAGACTATGTCGTCCACATAGACCTGGGCAACCAAAATAGCACCGCCATCTCTCCTGACGAACAACGTCATATCAACTCCCCCTTTCTTGAATCCACGAGCTAAGAGATAGGAAGTAAGCCTCTCGTACTAAGTACGGGGTGCAATCTTCAAACCATACAAGGCTTTACTCCGATAGTAGACGTGCTCCGAGTGCTTAGCTTCTTCAAACCCTTTTGGTTGTTCCACGTAAAACTCCTCCTGTAGAATGGAATTTAGAAAGGTACTCTTGACATCCAATTGATATAACTTGAAACGCAGATGGCATGCGATAGCGAGTAGTAAGCGGATGGACTCAAGCCTCACAACAGGAGCAAATGTCTCCCCAAAGTCTACACCCTCTATCTGTGTGTAGCCTTGAGTGACCAACCTAGCCTTATTTCTAATTATGGTACCATTTTCATCCATTTTATTCTTAAAAATACGTTTGGTACCTATCAGATTAGTCTCACTAGGTCAAGGGAGAAGTTCCCATACATAGTTCTTTTTAAACTGAAGAAACTCATCCTGCATGACAGATATCCAGTGTTCATCCTTGAGTGCTCCTTTATGATTCTTGGGCTCGACTGTGGACATGTAGAAAAAATGACTAGCAACGTTCTCTAGCTGAGCACGAGTCTTGAACCCTAAAGTGGGATCGCCAACAATGGCAGAGGGATCATGACTGTTGCGAACCCAAGTAGGTGTGTCCCCTAACACAGGACTAGGGTCCACAGGGTGTGGGTAAGGGACAAGTAAATCGCTGCCAGAAAAGTCCTCATCATTACACTGAAGGCTAGGATCAATAAACGTCGAAGGTTCATCATCTTGCACGGTGACATTTATTGACTCCATAACCTTATATCTCTTCAGGTTAAAAACCCGGTACGCTCTACTATTTGATGAATATCTTAGGAATATTCTGTCGTCACTCCGGGAGTCAAACTTTCCTAATTGCTCTCTATCCTGTAGGATGTAGTATTTACTCCCAAAGATACGGAAATATGCAAGGTTGGGTTTCTTGCTAGTCCATAATTCATAAGGCATCTTAAGTGTGTGTAGACGCGGGTAAACCCTATTCACCGTATGGCATGTAGTAGACATTGCCTCTGCCCAAAATCTCCTACCAACCTTACGACCTAGAAGCATAGATCTAGCCATCTCTTGAATCGTCCTATTTGTTCTCTCAACAATCCCATTTTGTTGAGGAGTCTTCACAGTAAAAAACTTATGTTTGATTCCTAGGCTGCCACAGTAAAGATCTACCTTTGCTTTATTAACTTTCGTACCGTTGTCACTACGTATCCTGTTAATAGTGACTCCGTATTGATTTTGAAGGACATGACACTTTGTCGTTAAAAACTCTACAACATCGGATTTCACTCTCAAAAAACCTACAATCGGATATCTGGAGAAATCATCTACCATCACGAGGATATACCTCTTACCACCCAGACTCTAAGTACGGGTAGGACCCATAAGATCCATGTGAATCAACTTAAGTACATGGGAGGTGGTAATGGAATGCAACTTCCTATGGGGGCTAGGGATTTGCTTTCCCAATTGACAGGGTCCACAAACTGTGGAAGTTGGCTTTCTAAGTGATGGTAAGCCACGTACTAGGTCCTTTTTAGCTAAACGTGTCAAATCTCTAATGTTCACATGACCTAGACGTTGGTGCCACAGATCCATAGGAGTGATCGTGGCGTTGTTGCATACAAGTGAGGATGTGTGCATAGTCCCATAACAATTATCCTCTGTACTCACCCCTTGCACTAAAAGTTTACCCGCTTGATTATAGACATTAAACGCGTCTCGATCAAACTTTACGATAAAGTCAGCGTCGCACAGCTGGCTAATGCTGAGAAGGTTTGCTTTCAAACCTTTGACGTACAAAACATTCTCTAGCTTAGGAAATCCTGATAACTCTACTATACCTCGTCCTACGATGCTAGACTTGCTCCCATCTCCAAAGGTGACTCTACCTTCCTTATACTCCTCTAGGTAGGTAAAAAATGAGACATCACCTGTCATATGTCTGGAGCACCCACTATCACAATACCACTGTGAGGTATTATGTGATTTGAGAGAGACATGAAGAACAAGGGCCTTTTCCTCTTTCTCAGGTACCCAAGAAGTGGTAACCTTTTGTTTACCCTTGTTGTTGTTGGTTGTAGCCTGGATGCGGGAAGCATTTACTAACGGTAAAGACATTCGTCGGAATTCCTCCATCAGACTCTGTGATGTGGCAGCTAAAAACTCAACATGCTCTCTCAGACTGGAAAAATCATCAATATGATGTGGTGGAGCAGTAGTACATCGTGTTCGACCCAAACTATCGAAAAACTCCCTGAGGTGGCCTTTTCTTTTGTACTAAGTACAAAAGAACACAGTCTTAGGAGGACTTGGGTTTTCTTTTCTTGGTCGAACTCTTCTTCGTGGTTTTTGACGATGGCTATATGGAGTCGTAGTAAACTCAGGAACTGGTCCAGGTGCAATTTGGGACGTGGAGGCACCATCATAACCTATTTCCTGCCTATCACCAAAACCTAAGGCGGGCCGAGGAGCATCTTTCCCATCTTTCCATATTTGTCCTCGATTTGAACCTTGACTTCCCGTGCTCTCTCAGGATCATCAGTAAGCTGGGCAATAAGGGCTTTAATTTTCTTTCGAGTCTCCAGGGAGGAATGGAGCTCACTCGTAAGACTATCCACTTGTTTAGTCAAGTCCCCTTTCTCTTTCTCAAAACCACTCTCTCTCACTCTCCAAATAGTCTATCTCTCTCTAAACAAACTTTCTTTCTCAACACAGGCAGACTCTCTCTCTTTCAAGGTAGTGAAGGTGGAGGAATATCTCTCTCTCTCTTCTTATAAATCTTCCTCTAAAGAGGTGATCCTAAGAACTAACTCTTTGTTATGCTTTTTGTTTTTAAAAGACTTATTATATAACTCAGCGTAGGCGTGTTGAAGGTTACTTTCGCTCTCACTTGCCTCATCCTCCCCCTCACTCACATCGTTCTCATTGTCGAGGTACCCCTGTGAAGTAGTATCCTCATCGTTGTGAGGATAACTATAATTTCTCACATGACTATACATGAATGTGGTGAAGTTACATTCATGCGGTGACTCATCTCCAGAGTCCACCGACTCGACCTCACCGTCGTCACTAAGGGTAGCATTAAGGGCAACTTTGCCTTTTTCTTTGGCAAGTCTGTTTATCCTGGTAGCACACTCAAAAGCTCTATGACCCTTACCATCGCACTCATAGCATCTCTCATTATCTTTCTTCGGAGAGTCTTTAAAATCTTTTTCATTTTTCTTATTTCTCAAAATTCTTTTTATCTTTGAAATTTCCATTTTTTTTGAATTTGAGAATTTTCTTGAATTTTTTAGCAAACTGGGCCAAATCATCTAAATCAAAGTCACACTCAGAATCTGAAGTTTCTATCTCCCTTTTTCTAGATGACTCAACTCTCTTTCTTGTCGACCCCTCACTCTTTTTATCCTGGGCAGTAAGTGCAATTCCCTTATCTTTAGGCTTGACATATTTAGAAAACATATCAATTTCATACATTTGTAAGTCTCCTACAAGTTCTTCTACTTTAAGCGTCTTTAAATTACCCATAGAATTTAGCACAGTGACTTTAGGGATAAAACCCTTTGGCAGTGACCTAAGAATCTTTTTAACAACTCTAGCATTAGGAATGTGTTCACCAAGGTTAAAGCTAGTGTTTACAATATCAAATAATCTAGCATAGAATTCATCAAAACACTCAGACTCAAGCATGGTGATAGTTTCAAATTGAGTTGTAAAATTTTGCAATTTAGACTCTTTCACAGCATTAGTTCCTTCATGGGTAGGTTGCAAAACATCCTATGCCTTTTTTGACGTGGTGCATGTCATTATCCATCGGAACTCGTAAGGTGTGACGGATCCAGAAATAGCTCTTAAACCCTTTGAATTAAAAGATGACCATTTAAATTCTTCTTCAGTCCACGTCGTGGCAGGTTTTAAATTAGTCACATTATCAACAGTGAAGGAGGGAGGTGTCCACCCTCTTTCAACAAAAATCCAAACACGTTCATCAATGGCTTTTAAAGAAGATTTCATGCGGGCTTTCCAGTAAGCATAGTTTTTCCCGTCAAAAACTGACATTTTATTATATAATTTCTCCATTGAACACGCCATTTTTCAAAAATCAATTTTTCAGAAAATTGATATCTTAGAAAAAAATTGTCGAAAATTACATGGTATAATTGTGTAAATGGCTATGATACCAATTTGAAGAGTGCGCGTTTGTTCAAATGAAGAGATTATTTAATTAAACACAGTTTTTCAATTAAATCCTAAAACATGCATCTAGGTGTGATTGGAAATAATATAATCATGCAAGAATATTTAATCACACACAAAACACACAAATGAGGAAAAATCCCCCAAAGAGGAAAAACCATTTTATTTTCACTATAATTTGTGAAAACGGTTACACGGATTACAATGAAAATAAGAGAAACATACGAAATACCCTCAAGTGTCGGTTTTGATGTCTCGGCTGAAATCTCCCGCAAGAACTCCTGGTGGGCAGCAATGAAGAAGAGAACGACTTCTCCACAAATTACTTCAGATGAGTAAAAATGATCCTCATGAAGGTTTAACGATTCACATACATTGATGGGAGTGTTTATGTGAATAAACAAGGCATAAAACCTTAAAAGGGGAAGTCTATTTTTTGGGCAGTTTTTCACAGAAATCGTGCTTTGAAAAGACTTGAAAAATGTGTAGAATGCACACTGGTATTTATACGAAAATTGAGGCGGCGACGTCGCTCGAACGAGATAGGCATCTCACTCGAACGAAGGACACATGTCGTTCGAATGATATCGCGTGAGATGCTTATCTCGTTCAAACGATAGTGCAATCTCATTTGAACGAGCTCGTCGATCGAGGCACTCAACTTCTACCCTTAGAAAAAAAAATCTTTTGATAAAAATAAATCAGACTTCAAAAAAACATTTTCTGAAAATTTCCCAAATATTTATGCAAATATAAACAACTCCATTGAATCACTTTACCAATAATGCATCGTGGAGTAGTGGGAAATGAATGATCAACACGTCGTATGTATCATGATGCACGTGTGAAGATGATGGATGCATGGATTCGGATAAAGGCCGTCGTGGATGATCATGATGACGTGCTGAATGTAGCGGTATCAGACATAAAAACTGTGATCTAGTGAAAATAAAAAAATTCTAGATTCTACCCCGGACATTTATAAAATTATGTCCTTACAAGAGTGATCTCGAACGTGCCAGGGAGGTCAAAGCCAATTTTGAGAACGACCTAAGAAGGTTGAAAAGGTGGTTCTTAAGGGTAAAGGTGAGAAGTTTGGAATAAGTCATGACGGTGCTTCTACTTCCCAATTAGCACCCGAACCGATTCCCACTTTAGTGTTAGACTCATGTGAGTCTCACCCTAACCCACCTAGGCATCCCATTCCTATTAGGAGAACGCGTCCTAGAGTTTTTGAGAGAGGTGTTTCTAGGCCTATATATGTTTGTTCCCATTGCAAAAGGAGAGGACACCTTAGGGAATTTGTTTTAAGTTGGGTTATGTGTCAAATTTTGCTACTACACGTGTTTATGCCACACATGCACCCACACATGATACTTTACATGCTCCTGGAGACTACATGAGAGAGTTTGCACATCTAGGTGAGCAAGTTAAGTTTTTGGTCAAAACTTCACAAAATTTGATGGAGGTTTTTAATAAGTTGGCACCACCTTTAGAAAACCCCTCCTCACCTAACGATTGAGGTTTGACTTGTTTTCTAGCATAGGATGTTTTCCATGAAGACATTATTTGCCTATTACTTGTATGTATCATTTTCCTATGTTTTCCATTTTCTGAAAATTTTTGAAAAATACAAAAAGATTTTATTTTGATAAAATTTTTGAAAAATCCAAAAAGAGTTTTATATTTTGTTTACACCATTTATGGATAGACACTTAGGATGACCGAGTCACAATATCATTACATTTTTTCCATGTGACTATTTGATAGTGTTTTGAGACAATATATCATGTCATATTTGTGCTTTATAATGTTTGGAGTCATTAAGATGTAATTAAGTGTTACTTCCTACATGTTTGACTCGTGATTTCCTTTATTGCACACATGCACGGATTTGTTTGATTATTGTACTTGTCTTATCACATGTTGATTGGGTGTTTTCACTTCAATCCTATCCTTAAAACAAACCAAGCGCGATAAAACTTGATAAGAAAGTTGTGCATGTAAGAGCCGTTTGTGAGGTTGTGTGTTTTGTTTGAAAACGGTGAATGGCTACGAAAGGTTATCATTTATCCTTTGCGATTAAGCTGCCGTTTAATTAGACCTAAAAAATTGAAAATTTTTATTATTCGGGGTCCAAAGAGGTTTAAAAGAGCCTAAAAAATTTAAAGGCAATAAAAAGAAATTCATGCCAATTATGGGCTATTTAGGTTTTTGCACGAATTCTCCAAAGTTTGAGAATTTAGTTTATACACCTCTAAAATAAAATATATATGAGGGAGTTTGGATGGAGAATTAAAACGGGTTTTCACGTCCTTGAAAGTCTTGAAAAAGTGTTAAATAGTTTGGGACGTTATTGGTGTGGAAATCACTTTGACTTTGATTGGTTGATTTGCATAAGACGATGTCATCTAAATTCAATAATTTTTACACCTAAGGATACTTTTGATGTTCATTCATTAGGGGACCACATATACATCGTGCACATATGATTAATTGAGTTGATTTACCTATCGAATCTGTTCAAACCCACACATTCCATTCTCATGACTTGTTTGTTTTAGTTTAAATCCATGGTGTGATTTTTGGTGTCTTATTTTTGTTTGAAAAAATTGAAAAAATCCAAAAATAGTTTGTGAAAGTTTTCGAGATATACCTTTGCATTTTTATCGTGACACTCCATGTTTTGATTGTTTCTTCTTATATGTCTATTTGGGGACATCATAAAAAGGGGAAAAAGAATTATCATGTTATGGGGGAGTTTTTGCATTATAGGGGAGATTGATTTATTAATGATTTATTCTTATATCATTTCAAACTCGATGCGCCACGAAGGTATTTTGCTTTATCCCATGTGTGTTGGTAAAAGATCGAAGATCATTATGTTGCACACCCTGATGAGAAAAACTTTGAGATTTGATGAAGACTTTTTGAAGAACAATTTGAGATCTTGCAAATTTATTCATAGGAGGGTAGATTTGTATAGGTCATTTGGTATTTGATAATTCAGATGTTTTTATGTTTGTACCTGCATAGACATAGGGGGAGTTTTATAAGGACATATTTTTATAAGTCCATTATCAATTAATTATGTCATGTACCGCTACACCGTCAAAGAGTATTCAAGAGAAATATACATCAAGACGGATGCGAATATATCAAGTTCTTCATCAAAAAGACTCCGCAAAGTTTACTTTGGTAAGGTTATGTTTTAAATACCTTAACTTTCCACTTAGATCTTTTGGGATATTTTTACAAAATATTTTCTAAGTGTTGGAGCGGACTTTTTCGACAAAATTGGAGAATGAGTATTTTTTCTAAGTCCTGAAGCGTACCTCAATTTTGACACCCAGGTCATTCAAGCGAGATAGCTATCTCGTTCAAGCGACATACGGATGTCGCGCAATGTCGTTTGAACGACATTTGTCCTTCATTCGCGAGAGATAGCTATTTCGTTCGAATGAGCTCGAATATCGAGGCAACACAATTTTGTATAAATACTAATTAAATGGTTTTGTTTTCTTTAAGAAGTCCCAGCATTTTGAAAGACAGAAAACTGCGAAACTGCAGAATCCTTTTGACTTCTTTTTTTAGGGTTTAATCCCTTTTTTGTTTTCAATTCACAAAAATCCCATATGCTTTGATGAATTGTTTTGGTGTTTAAGAACACTTCTTTGCTTTTGTTCAACCTCTGTGGAGAAGGAATCTCCATATTTGATCGGTGGATACTGAGCGTAGTCATTCTGCGTGTGGACGAGCCAAAGACGACGAACCGACACCTGGAGGGTATTTCACTGTCTCTCATATCTTTGAAGGTTTGCTGAAGGCACCATGCATTACACACTTATGGGAGATTATCAGGTTGTATGTAATTCAAAGGTCTTGTGAATTCTTCAAAGTTTTGTAAAAGGTTTTACCCGAAAGCTCCTGAAATTGTTGTCTTTCTTTTCATGCATGGTTTGAATGATTTACGACATTTAGATGCATGTTTAGGTGTTGAATTAATTTTGTTTAAAAATAGACTCTAATTAAATAGGGTTTACTTCAAAACTTGTGAATTAATTTAAATTGGTATCACACACTGCATTTATTCGTTTACAACTCACATTCATTCGTTTACAGTAAAGGATTGGTATAATATGGATTTGAGGGGTAGACTTATCTTTAAGGATGCCACAGTAAATTGCTTCGATCAATCTTCCACCTCATTGCACACTTTCGAATAACATTTGGGAGATTCACCCAAATACTCTTGTGGCTTCTTTTTCATCATGAACAGCGACTCCACTATCTTTGGATGAGAGCTGCTGGTGATGAAGCGTGCAGTAAAGGACTCAGTGAGGGATTTGAATTTCATGATGGATCTATAAGGCAGCATCTCAAACCACTTCTGGTCCATGTCACCCAAATTAAAAGGGAAAATACAATACATCAAAGCGTCGTTATGACTTCATAATGTCATTGCCCGCCTATACCGTCAAACATGATCGATGGGATCAGTCTTTCCATCATTGATCTTGAACCTGGGGGTTGTAAACTTATTCGGGGGTTCCTCCTCCTTGATAGTTTTCAAGAAATGAGACTGTATCTAGGTGATAAGAGATCTCTTTACTAGATCTTATGTATACCAGACCCCTCAGTGTGTCGGGTGTTGGTTCATTTCCCTTCAAACCAAACTCCTTAAGTCATCCTTATAGCGATCTTTATCCTTGTAGCTCCTGCTTTGATGACTTTCATTCTTTGAATATTCTTGGTTCACCTGGTGCTCCTTCATTGGTTGTGAGTCTTATTCACCATAGGGCTAGGAGTACGAGCATGAAGTTTATAATCCTAGCGGAGTTTGCGCTCCATTTCTTCTAGTTACCGTTGGAGGAGATAATCCTCTTCAACCTAGAGGCGGGCAACCTCCTTTTGCTGTTGAAGCATTACTTTATAGGCATTGACCAAACGTGATATCTGGGTAGATATGGGTTGCCCATGGCTTTCCTCTAAAGGCTATTATTCTCGTTAGAACCTTGGATTCCCATCTTGATGAATCTCAGACCTGACTCTTAATGGAGCCAAATCAACATGCACATCTCTAGGTTGGGGTGCACCATTTTTTTGGGTGAGGCATTATAGCTATTCTTTGAAGAGATTGATTTCATGGAAATAGAATAGTTTCTCACAAACAATGCCAATTATAAGTGCAAATTAATCATAATTAGGAGATTCCAGATAGCAACCAAAAGTTAAATAAAAATGCGAATCACACAACACACAATATATGTGGTTCGTCAAATTACCTACGTCCATGGAAATGTCACTGTATTCTTATTAGTTTCTATCAAAGTTTCAAAATTACATCCCCCTTGGGTTTAGGCTGCATTTATAGTTGTTTAAAATTGCAGGGGTGAAATAAGCCAAGGAACTCCCTTGTCTTAAGATAAGCTCTTGGGGTGATTCCTTGAATATCTCGTCCAAGATGTTAGGTAATCGATATGAGCCAATCGTGATTACCATGTAATTATCTATGTAATAAATGTTGGTATTAATACTTTTTTATGGTAATATGGTTCGTTCATGCCCCTAACTCGGTTGGGCCTGGTTATACAGCCCTGAGTTAAGCCCAATTATATTTTGGTCCCCACACGTCACATTCGAGACTTTGAAGAGGTGTGCAATACATTTTCAGACCAAAATTTCACACCCGATCTTGTGAGACTTAAGCTTTTTTCTTTCTCCATTAAATATAAATCTAAGGATTGGTTAATCACTATTCCCTCCAATTTTATTTGGAATTGACAACAACTGTAAGATCTATTCTCAGAAGAATTTTTTCCAACACATTAGAAAAATGCGCTCATGAAACAAATTCAAATTTTTTAATAATATGATTTTGAGACATTCAATAAGTGTTGGGAATGTTTCAAGTCTTTGAATCGGTCTTTCCCTTACCACAACTTTGACCAAAATCGATTGATTTCCATTTTCAGTGGTGGGCTAAACTCCTTAACGAAATAATTAGTTGAAACGATGTGTGAATGTAACTTACTTTACTTAAGTGGTGAGGAAGTTGAGGCCCAATATGATTTTTTTTTAAGACCTTTTAGGCTCGGATACGATAAATCCTTTTGGTCGCATTAGTCGTGAACAAACCACCCCTCTAGGGAGAACCCAAGTTGTATCTATCCTACAAGAGAATAATGATACACAAACCATGTACGACCATTTTTTTCTTAGGATCGATACTTTTCTATTTACATAACAATCCCCCCATACGGATGCTTTTCAAAAAATTTTGTTATGGAGGAGGTTATGTGCATCACATGTGAACACACTGACCATAAAATGAATGAGTGACTCGCACTTCCTAGTATCAAGATCTAGTTGTAAGAGTAAGAAAACACTATAGGGCATATAAAAAGCAATGTCTTAATACCCATACGATCCCAATAATCCCTCGTATACTCCAAGTTGGAGGACGACGCACCCTCTCTTAAGTTGGAAGGACCAAACTCCACCACCTCAAGGCTTTTAAGGCCCATTTCCACCTCCATCCCTGCAATATCAATGACCACTCCCAAAAATCATAAACTGCAACATCCTCCGGTGGGACCTCCTCCTCCCGCTACGTATTTGGCTCCTCAAAGAAGTCCAAATGAGGAGAAATACGCCATTATTCAGAAGGTTACCTAACTAGAGCGATCCATTTCTCAAATGGTGCGCACTATGCAAGAGATGCAAACATCTCTTACCTAATTGGTCCAAAATTCCCAAGGTGTAGTGAGACTGCTTTTATCGGTGAAACCTCAAACCCATCCTAAAGGGAAAATGGGGGTTGAGAGTTCCAATCCGAGCACATCGAAAATTGAGAACGCAAAGGGTATCACCACCCTTAGGAATGGCAAAGAGTTTGATAACAATGTTGTGAGGCCTTCGCCACAACAACCCATTCCACTCATTCTAAAGGAAAATTCATTGCTTTAAAGGATGTGCAATCATTTATTCCCATTACCATAGATGAAGATATCCCTAAAGAAAGAGATGAACCTATAGTTTTGAGCGACACCATTTGTCCTATTCTAGCCCCATTTCCATAAAGGCTCAAAGAAAAGGCTACTAAGGCATCCGAGGAGGGTTTTCTTGAACTATTCAAATAAGTAAATATGAATATTCCCCTCCTTAAGGCAATTGAGCATGTGCCAAAGTAGGCCAAGTTCATGAAGGACTTGTGTACTGTAACATGGAGACAAAATGTGCTAAAAAAGGCATACATGGCAGTGCAAGAGAGTGCAATCATAACCAATGAGCTTTACCCAAAGTTTAAGGACTTGGGTTGCCCCACCATTTCCTGCATAATTAGGGATTCTATAAATAGATCGTTCCCTCCTTGATTTGGGACAAAGTGTGAAATTTCTTCCTTATTTTATGTATTTTTAGTTAAATCTCGACGAGATTAAAGTGACCCCCGTCACTTTACATTTGGTCAATCGTTCGAATAGGGTACCACGGGGAGTCGTGGAGGACATGATGGCGTGATGAAATTATATTTTGGTAATATGAAGCTCAAAGTTAACGTGTTCAACTTCCTTAAGCAATTCCAAAGTTACACCGATAGTGAGGAAGCGATTAAAACAGCGTCTTGCATTGGAACTCTTGTCCAAGAATATTTTGGCCTCTCTCATTATAGAGATCCATTAAAGGTGTGTATTGAAAACCCATTGGATGGTGATTTTCTCATACATGATGAGTCTTTTAATGATGCCCTTGATGCGAGAATTATTATTACCTGAATGAGGAGTTATTGGACATGTGCAATTTACTTGAGTACTTTGTGGAGGTGAATGAAGGTATTGAGGATGGTAACAAAGGGGGTATGGTGAAAGAGAGATCACAAGTGATGAAAGTGAGGGGGTTATCAAAGACTTGATGTGGATCTCTCACTTTGAGAAATTTCCCCCACGTGACTCTTTTCCCTTCCCATTGAATGTTTCAATGCCCAAGCCTGAGATCAAAACCTTACTAAAGGAGCTTAAGTATGTTTTCCTAGGTGGTGCGAATACATATCTTATGATTATATAGGCAAACCTTGATCATTTTCGAGAGAAGGCCTTGCTAGAGGTGTTGATGAAACATAGAAGTGCTATAGGATGGTGCATCTCTGACTTGAAAGGGATCAATCCTTCCATTTTCACTCATTTATGATGTGATAATCTGCCTCATTTATGATAGTGAGTGGGTGAGATCGGCATAAGTTGTGTAAAAAAAGTCGTATGTCACAATTATGGATAATGCAGATTGTGACATTTTGACCTTTAACATTCCAATCAGATACCATGTTTGCATAGACTATAGAAATCTTAAAGTGATCACGAGGAAATACCATTTTTCTTTACCTTTCCTTAACCAAATTCTCGAAAGGGTAGCCGAGAATAAGTATTACTATCTTCTTGATGGCTATTCGGGGTACAATCAAATTGAAATGGCCCATGAAGATTAGGAAAAGACCACTTTCATGTGTCTATATGAAGCATTTTCCTTTCAAATAATTCTTTTGGGTTTTGCAATGCATCGATAACTTTTCAATCGTGCATGCTTAACATATTTAGTTACATGATCAAAAACATTATTGATGTTTTCATGGACGATTTCAGTTTCTTCAGTAATTACTCTAAGGGATGCCTTGATAATCTTGAAAAGGTGCTAGCTAGGTGCATTGAGAAAAACCTCATTCTTAACTGGGAGAAGTGTCACTTTATGGTGACACAAGGGATCATCCTGGTCTATATTACCTTCAATGATTGTATTCAAGTTGACAAGGCTAAGATTGATGTTATTATCAATATTCATCCTCCTAAAAACCTCAAATATGTGAGGTATTTTCTCGATCATGCCTATTTTTGTCAACGTTTCATTCAATACTTTAGCTTGATCATGCGCCCGATGTGAGGTCTTCTTGCTAAAGACACTCCATTTCTGCGGAGTGACGTGTGCCAAAAATCATTTGCTAAGTTAAAATCCATGTTGACCACAACCCCTATCATGCAATATCCTAACAATACCCTTCCATTCCATATTATATACGATGTAAGTTAATATGCCATAGGGGTAGTGCTTAGTCAACAGAGGATAAAAAACCTCACGTGATATCCCGTGGTATTCGCATGTTGGATAATGCATAAATGAACTGATCCACAATGGAGAAGGAACTTCTAGCCAAAGTGTTCACATTGGATAAATTATGGGCTTACTTAGTAGGATTGCCCATAGTTTGCTTTACCAAACTTGTCGCTCTTAATTACCTTTTTTCCATGAAGGATGCTAAGAGTGGGCTCATACATTGGGTGCTTATCCTCTAAGAGTTCGACCTTTCGAACAAAGATTAAAAAAAGGGTGAAAAATGTAATCACGGATCATTTATCCCAACTTACGTTCGATTATCATCATATCGATCCTGTCCCTATTCTCGGATGGGCAACTCATGGACGTTTTAACTTTTCCATGGTTTGCTGATGTTGCGAACTTCATTGTTACCGAGGCTTATCCACCGCATTTATTAGCCCATGACAAGTAAAGATTTTTGAGTTTGGCTCGGTCATTCTTCTTTGATGACTCAAATATGTTGAAACATTGTTAGAACCAAATTATTCGCAAATGACGAGATCCCTAGTATATAGTCTCTTTTCCATAACAAAGCATGTGGAGGATACTTTTCTTCCCAAAATACCACTTTCAAAGTTTTACATTCCGGCTTTTATTGGTCTATAATTTTTAAAAAGGCGCAATGTTTTTGCAAGACTTGCGCCCATTGACAATTACTTGGGAAGGGAACTAAAAGGAACATGATGCCTCTTTCCCCTATTCTAGCAATCGAAGTTTTCGATTGTTGGGGAATAGACTTCATGGGTCCATTAGCTAAATCCAATCAATTTGAATACATTTAATCGTTGTTGACTATGTATCTAAATAGGTGGAATTCGCTCCTACTAAAAATAACACAATGAAAGTGGTGTTAAATTTCCTAAGAGATAATATCTTGGCTCCATTCGACACACTAAAAGCAATCATTAGCAACCATGGCGTTCATTTTTGCAATGACATATCACCGCCTTGATGTCGTAATATGGTGTCACCCATAAGGTCTCCACCATATATCACCAACAAACTAACGACCAAGAAAATTTGGACAATAAGGAGATAAAAGGGATTCTTGAAAAGCCTGTAGACCTATTGAACATGGATTGGTCATATAGGCTAACCGACACGCTTTGGGCGTATCAGACGGCTTGTAAGACGCACATTGGGATGTCCCCTTATCGCGTGGTACATGTGAAAGCATGTCATTTGGCAGTAGAGCTTCATCACTGGGCATATTGGTTCAAAAAGCTCATTTTTTATATTACCGAAGGCAGAGACCTTTGCAAGTTTGGCCTCATTGAAAGTTACGACCTATATGAGAAATTTTGTATATGTAAGGACAAAACTTAGGCCTTTCATGAATAAAGGATCATGCAAAATTACTTCAAGGTGGTAAAAAAAGCTATACTTTATGATTCTCGCCTCCACCTTTTTCTTAGGAAATTACAATCCTTGTGGAATGGCCAGTTCGTAGTACAAAAGGTCTACGATCACGATGTCATATAGATTGTTAATTCGAGCAACAAAACCTTGTTTAAGGTGAACGGGCAAAGGCTTAAGCCTTACCTCAAGGGATTCAACCCCGATCTTATTGAGATCTCTTTTCAGGACCCTCCCGTGGCCCCTTATTAGGCATTGTATAGTAGGATTCGGGTCGTTCCATTTTTGGATTACATATTTCTTTCAAATTTTTGGCAATCATGCATTCTTGCACATAATATGTGTACATATGTAAACCCTTCATGATTATTTAACCCATTCCATCCCCCATAATTGTCATCCTAGAAAGGTCATAGTATCCTAATTAGCAAGGTTGGCCTGAATCAGAGTCGCGGTCGACCAGACCCAAACCCGAGAACGATCACATATTTTTATTTTTCCTTCTAACTTGGAAAGTATGCATCTTAAGATTTGAGCGATCGACCGGCCCCCAAAGACTGTTGATTGATTTTTCGATTCGATGCACACTATCGTCTTATCAAGGCTTAATTCAAATCGCGATTGATCGGTTCCATACACACGATCAATCTGTGTTTTAGTTCATTACACATTGCCTCGATCCCTAGGTTCATTTTAAAAGTGCAGTCGGTTGGGTTCAGACCTGCAGTCGATCGGGCACTTCAGTTATTTCGAGGCTTCCCTTTCATTTCTTTCCTTTATCCCTTTAAAATCCACACCTCTTCTATTTTCTCCCAATCAGAATTCCCAATTTCTAAGCCCTAGTCTCCATTCCTAGATTTTAACATAAAACCACTCTATTAATCCAATCTTCTCACATCTAAAGTATGATTCCTCAACTAATTTTCAGATTTTTTGGAGTTTTGTTAGTTATTCATATGTTAGGGATCTATACCGCTGTGGGATTAACTTGCACAATTGCACAAACTCCTTGAATGTTTGTTGTTTCACCCATGATTTCCATATATACACACTATTTATTGTTGATTATTTTATTATGATGTATGTGTGGTTGATGAAACACTATTTTTAATTGGGTTTTTTGAATGTTGATAGTTTAAGGAGCATGTTATTGGGTTGTGCCACACATTTTAAAATTGCAACATAGAAATGCATTATTCTTGTTGAAATCCCATTCATAAACACATATTGCGATGTATTCTTGATATTGTTCTTGAATGGTGTTGTATTTATTGGTTCAAATGTCACCCGCCCCCCTGTTATGACATTATGCATACCAAATGTATGTGCAAATGCCTAATTTAGTTCCTTCCTCACTTTGGACATATTTTTGCTTAATTCTCACTCGGTCTCGCATTATTACACAAGTTGGGCCTCAATTGGGATGTTTTCCACATGTCTCACTCATTTTGATGAACCAAATGCCATTTTTCATCTAGCCCTCGTAATTCTTTAAATTAGCCTTAAATTTCATTGTTGTACTAATTTATATTTTGTAGGTATAAATGGGTGACGTGGATAAATATGACCAGAGCCATTGCGACCCACCAAAAAGTTTTGAGATTTTTCGATGCAAGCAAGAAAAAAAGTGGTATGAGGCATATTTTGTGACCAATTAATGCCCACTTGCTATAAAATACTCTTCATAATCACAAACATTCCTCCTGAGGTGCTATCCCTTCTTCAGCAGTATAATTAGGATGCCTTCCTTGCCAGAGAAAAGAGGTCAATAAAGAGTTGGTGCACTAATTCTATGCTTCATTGATTCAAATCAAAGGGAAGCGGGTCTTTTATGAGGATTATTTGAGGGGGTGAGAATCACATTTACCAAAAGGGATCTGGACCGATGGATGGAAAATGTTGCGAATCTAGATAATTTTGTAAACCTGAATGATGAGGCAACTTTTGAGTTGAACACCCTCATTTAGTACATGGCACCTGGCCAACTGTGGCTGAGAAGATGTTCAAATCGGCTCGCATGCAAGAACTATCAAGGGTATTGCACTACATCAACATGCATTGTTTGATGGTGACGAACAACATATCCTAGGTTCATCACAAAAATGTGTAACACCCCGCCCACCCGGGGAGAGCGAACGGAGCGCTACTGTCGATAAACTAAATCATTTCCATAAATAACAAGGTATAGAGCATCTAAATCCCATAAAAGAAAAGAAAACACTAATCTCATCTTCAAATTAAATACAACAATCTAACTATCTCGAAAACAGATAAATCTCCAAATTCTCTATACATCAAAATAAATGCAATTCTTCCAACTTGTATTCTCCAATAATCTTCCCAAAATAATCCACGATAAAATCCTTCTCCAAAAATCCCAAGCGCCCAAAAATCCGCGCTAACCTGCCACTAAAAGAAAATATGGAGAAGTACACAATACGACAGGAAAGATGCTCAATAAATATGTTAGCGTTGAATAAAACGTAACAATACGAGTACGAATATTGAAATCAAATGTGAATCTCATAAGCAATTATATCAATATAATTTCTCAACAACACATTAACTGGGTCACCAGGCCTCACCACCATACCGCGCCTATGCATTTTTCTAGCATATCCGGAAAAAGGAATATTGGCGGGTGCCCAACTTTAGTGCCATATTAAAATCTCATGACAACATGCTCAACACCAAATATAATACCATATGAATTGAAATTAGATTCCAACAATAATTTTCAGATTTCCAAAAGAATTTAACAATTCAAATATGAGTCAATAATCACATGAAACCAAAAGGAGAAACACTCGCGAGATTAAGGAGCATATTGTGTAAAACCCCATATCTTAAACCACCAAAAAGAACCAATATGAATCATCACATAATTATAGCCTCAAAATCTATTCACACCATCACGTTCTTCTTGCGAAAATAATCAAATCTCGTTGTATCCCAAACTCGAGAAAACACCAAATAAGCCTTTTAATCTAAGGTTGAAATCTTGAATAAGTTTGAGGCTATGGTTTGTAGATGAAAGGGAGTAATTTTGGAGAGATCTTCTGGTTGAAAAGTTTGAGAAAAAGTGATTTGAAAAGCTAAGCCACGAATTAGTTGATATATAAAGGATTAAGAGTTTGATTTAGAAAAGAGTTCTAATCATATACAAACACTAAAATTTTATTCTAAACGATCGGACCGTTGGAATTGGATGAAATTTTATAGAGAATTATCCGAAGACGAGAGGAAGCTACAGAAAAAATTCAGCTCGATCGGACCGTTCAATATTTTTAAATATTTTTTTTGCTAGAGAGTTTTATGTTTTGAGGACTCTTAGAGAGTTTTATGTTTTGAGGACTCTTTTATATAATAAAAATTCAATTAAAACTCCATTTTAATTCCAATTTCAAGACCATTTGAAATTCTCACCTTGAAAACTAAAATCCAACATATTTGAGCAATAAAAATAATTTTACCAAAAACTTTATTTTCCTCTATATTTTGAAAATACCCCAAAATTACGCGAGTTGTTACACTTCCCCACTAACAATGGAATTTCGCCCTCGAACTTCGCCGAATGCCTAACTCTCAAAAATCAGGCCAACAATCTCCAAAAATCATCTCATCACCAAAAATAAATTCCTCACATCTAGTCTAGATGTCTAACACGAAACGATAATCTAAAGATTCTATCTACAAAAATACGCACCACAAAAACGCAATAGACCCAATACCCAAGACCCGAGGGTTGTCGTATACCTAAGCTCTGATACCATTCTGTAACACCCCGCCCACTCGGGGAGAGAGAACGCAGTGCTACTGTCGATAAACAAAATCATTTCCATAAATAACAAGGTATAGAGCATCTAAATCCCATAAAAGAAAAGGAACCACTAATCTCATCTTCAAATTAAATACAACAATCTAACTATCTCGAAAATAGATAAATATCCAAATTCTCTATACATCAAAATAAATGCAATTCTTCCAAATTGTATTCTCCAATAATCTTCCCAAAATAATCCACGCTAAAATCCTTCTCTAAAAATCCCAAGCGCCCAAAAATCCGCGCTAACCTGCCACTAAAAGAAAATATGGAGAAGTACACAATACGACAGGAAAGATGCTCAATAAATATGTTAGCATTGAATAAAATGTAACAATACGAGTGCGAATATTCAAATCAAATGCGAATCTCATAAGCAATTATATCAATATAATTTCTCAACAACACATTAACTGGGTCACCAGGCCTCACCACCGTACCGCGCCTATGGATTTTTCTAGCATATCCGGAAAAAGGAATATTGGCGGGTGCCCAACTTTAGTGCCATATTAAAATCTCATGACAACATGCTCAACACCAAATATAATACCATATGAATCGAAATTAGATTCCAACAATAATTTTCAAATTTCCAAAAGAATTTAACAGTTCAAATATGAGTCAATAATCACATGAAACCAAAGGGAGAAACACTCGCGAGATTAAGGAGCATATTGTGTAAAACCCCATACCTTAAACACCCAAAAAGAACCAATATGAATCATCACATAATTATAGCCTTAAAATCTATTCACATCATCACATTCTTCTCGCGAAAATAATCAAATCTCGTTGTAGCCCAAACTCGAGAAAACACCAAATAAGCCTTCTATTCTAAGGTTTAAATATTGAATAACTTTGAGGCTATGGTTTGTAGATGAAAAGGAGTAATTTTGGAGAGGTATTCTGGTTGAAAAGTTTGAGAAAAAGTGAGATGGTTCACTGAGACTATGTGTGGACTACCGGGAGGTGAACAAGGTCACGATACGAAACAAGTATCCATTGCCTCGAATTGATGACCTGTTCGACCAGCTGAGGGGAGAAACTTTCTTTTCGAAAATAGATCTGAGGTTAGGGTACCATCAGCTACGTATTAGGGAGCAGGATGTTTCAAAGACTGCTTTCTTGACGAGATATGGGTCCTATGAGTTCAGAGTGATGTCATTTGGACTCACAAATGCTCCAGCCGTATTCATGGACTTGATGAACCGAGTGTTCCGAGAGTTCTTGGATCAGTTTGTCATCGTCTTCATAGATGACATCCTGATATATTCACACTCTGAGGAGGAGAATGTCGAACAATTAAGGAAGGTTCTTCAGACTCTACGAGAGCATCAGCTGTATGCTAAGTATGAGAAGTGTGGGTTCTGGTTACGTGAAGTGAAGTTCTTGGGGAATGTTGTTTCTGAACAAGGAATAGTATTTGACCCGGGTAAAGTATCAGCGGTGAGGGAGTGGGGACAGCCCACAACACCGATGGAAGTACGTAGTTTCTTGGGGTTAGTTGGATACTACAGGAGATTCATCCGAGGGTTCTCCAAAATAGCGGGCCCATTGACGAATCTGACTCGCAGAGGGGTGCCATATGTTTGGGATGATGCTTGTCAACTGGCTTTCGACGAGCTAAAATCAAGCTTACTTCAGCACCGGTTCTTGCTTTACCTAAGTCGGGCGTGGAGTATTTGGTTTACACGGATGCCTCATTATGGGGACTTGTGGGAGTACTTCAGCAGGAGGAGAAGGCTATAGCTTTTGCCTCCCGCAAGCTTAAGACGCATGAGAAGATTTGTATTTATTTTGGTTGTATAGAGCATTGGCGATTTATTTTCTTTCGAGATAGTTAGATGTTTTATTTCGAGAGATTTTTGGTTGTATGTAATTTGAATATATTTCAGATTAGCAGATTCTCTTTTTTTTATTGTGGGTTTTAGATGCTCTATACCTTGTTATATTGTGGATTAGTTTAGTTTTATCAATAGTAGCGCTCTGTTTGCTCTCCCCAGGCGAGCGGGGTGTTACAAAATGTTATTTTTCTTATATGTTTTGTTGAATTATTCGAGTGACATTAATCTACCCGACTACTACATAATGTACATTACGACAAAGGAAAGGGCCTGGAATTTTGTCCTTCTTATGCTTGGGGTGATTACTAGGGTTTGCCGTGATGCCAAATGCCCCGAGTACCCGAACGATGAGGTATCGAAGCCCAAAAATCCTCTGGATAAAGAAAATATCAAGAGATTCATGGGGAATAACTGGGGAGTGCCGCCAGTTTAGGATAGGACAAGGGTGGTGATTAATTACTCAGATGAGGAGGAATATATAAGGAGGGCTGACAAGGTTCTCGAGAAGGAGGCAGCTCCCATATTCACTGACACTCACTTTGCAGCGTTCGAGGCTATTTCAGATCATAGATGGGAGGAGACTCAGATGAGGTGGTCTACACTAGATTCCTTCTTTGACATAGACCATTATAAGTAGTCGCAAGAGTTTAGATAATGTAAAGTATGATGACGGACCTTTATATATAGTGACATAAACTAGATGCGCCAATGCCAAGTGATTTCAGGAACCCTTATAATGCATGTGACCCGAATGCTCTAGGATCCTCTAGTGTTTCTGATTATTAGGCATCCTATGTTATTTTCTATGATGTGGGATATGTCTGTTGTTTTTTGTGATGGTTATTGTGAGTGTAATTAATCATAATAAATAAATTCCAAAAAGCAAGTAATGAAAGAAAATACAAATTCCCACACAACACAAAGATATATGTGCTTTAGCAATCGCTTACGTCCACGAAGAGGTTTTTGAGTTTTTATTAGTGTATCTCAAAGCTCGATAATTACATACCATTTGACACTAGGGTGAGGGTTATATTTATAATGGTTTAAAGTGATTGAGTTATTTAAGGAACTCTCCCAGATCCCTAGTACCTCATCTGGGGATTCCTGATTATCTCGTTCGAGATTTTTTGTAACCAACTAAGCCTATCCGTATTTGAATGATAAGCGTTTGTATTTATCCACGTGTTAAACATTTTTGTTAATATCTTTATTATTGGACTAGACTATGGCACCGTGATGATCCTATTGGTCCTGATCGGACTAGCTAAAATTGGGATTTTATGGTTTAGACCCCACAATTGTCCCTAAAATTCTTGGCCAAAATTGGGCCAGAGTAGCGCAAAAGAATTTTAAATCCTTTGTGAGCCCAAGAAATTGATCCAAATATTATTGAAGGCTACTAGTCGAGAATTTTTATAAATATTTAAAATTCGACGAGGGTATGCGGGTCATTTGCAAGGAATGAGAATTGCCAAAAACCCACTCTTAAGCCTTATTCCAAATGATTGTTACGCATGAAATTCAAACGTCACTTGTTTTAAATTTTGTACCCGTCACTTTGATTCTTCCTTGCTAAAAAAGACTCCTAAGTTCCTGTTTGGTTTCACTTTCCCTATAAGTGCTTTCATGATCCTTCTTGCATCTTGTTCTTCATAATTCTCTTCTGCTAGCTTCTGTTTCATTCTTCTTTTGGTTTTCTTCTATTTCCAAAATGGCGAGCACTCTTCAGGGGAAAAATATAGAAGATTTTAGGAAAATGTACTCCATTCTTCGTTGGGTTACAATTGAATGTGCCCCCATGCCCAGAAATTCTATCCCAGTTGATGGGGGCACTGGATTCATACTTTCTCTATAGTTCATGGCGGATTAACCTTTCCCCCAAACCCACTTTTTTTTAGAATTTTGTGAATATTTTGGGGTGGTCCCATATTAGTTTTCCCCTATTGTCAATGGGGTTCTTAGGTTCAACGAGATGTATAGTACAAACCTTGGTATTCAAGAGCTCAACTACTGTTACTCTTAGTCTCACACCACCTATGGCCTTGCGTACCTGAAGGGGAATAAGGCCAACATGTCTTGGTAATGAACCTTACAGATTCAAACAAAGGATATTGGGACCAAGGTTTCATTACCAGGAATTGGCAACATCCACCTCTCCCCAGGGCGAAGAATATGTTGGGTTCTTGTGCCCAGCTTGGGGGGTGGGGGTGGGGGTGGGGTGATATAGGTTGAAACATATTATTTCGACACTCATTTTTTTTCAAATTGTAATTTGTTCTTTACAGATGAAATTTTTTCATTCTTGGACTTTGGACAACTCGTTTGAAGAAGAAAAAATTCTCTCTTGACCACATTAATCAAGTAGAGTCATTAAAGGCTTGGAAGGTGAAGGAGCTGCTTACTGGTGGAGATCATCCTCGCTCAACTTCATTTCTCTTGGAGTATAAAAACACTATTGGTAGTTTTACTGCTCTCCCAGTAGATGATATCCCTAACCTCTCTCTATCGGATGAAGATGAGTCTATTTCCTCTTTCTTTGAGTCCCTTGATGTCGAGTCTATTCCTGTCTATGAAGAAGATTCCATGACACCCATAAAGAGGGTCTTGCTGATAGACACTACACTAAAACTATCAATTTGGCACGCTTGGACAAGGGGAATCTGGCACAGTTTTAAACTGTGCCAAAATTTGGCATGATTTCTAAAAATTCTGGCATAGTTTTAAACTGTGCAAAAATTTGGCACGATTTTAAAATGTGCCAAAATCGTTCCAAATTAAAAAAATATATATATAAAATAGTAAAATAAAAGAATTTTCATTCATCTCACTCTCCCACTCACTCTTCACCCAATTCTCCCTCCCACTTTTCACTCAAGCCTCGCTTTCTCTTTGAAAGAAAAAAATGATTCAGTCTCTCTTTACGCCACTCTCTCTCTGCGCTAACAGTCACGCCGTTCAGACCTCCCCTTCATCGTTCATACCTCTCTAGCGCAACATTGATAAGAACTGATAGATCAAATCATTCCTGGTCAAACGATTTCTCAGAACCAAACCAAAACACTATAATGTGAGATGTATTTTCACCAAACCAACACAATGGGTTTTGGTTTGGGTGTAATTTGAGTGGGATGAGTAAACTA
Organism: Sambucus nigra; assembly: GCA_949130495.1. Taxonomy (NCBI): domain Eukaryota; kingdom Viridiplantae; phylum Streptophyta; class Magnoliopsida; order Dipsacales; family Adoxaceae; genus Sambucus; species Sambucus nigra. The sequence continues at coordinate 337,898,717 of OX422208.1, forward strand.
TAATGAATACTCAGTTTATTCATAGTAACTAACTTTGCTGAAAAAATGTATCCCAAATAGGACAGGGCATGTATATTGGATTCAAAGCCCTAGTAAACTATATGCAGTTGTTCTTAATGTCCGCAATGCCTTACAGAACGCTTGAGGTTATTAATTCAATTTTCTTTATCTGTTTCTAAGCTTTTTGAGATTGTCAAAATGAGTCACGGGCTAATGAAAGACACACAATTCACTAAAATCTTCAAAGAAATGTGCAAGTGTGTTGGTTGGGTCTACTTTTGTCAAATGGCTTAGAGTTCAGAAGTTTGATGCCACCGAGGACTCGTTTGGCAACTCAATTCCAAGGATTGGAATTGGAAGGCCAATTTCAATCCCGTGCAATTAAAATTGGCCTTTCAATTCCATTTTTATGGTTTGGAATTCGGTTGCCAAACGGACCCTGAATTTCAAGTCTTTATGGAAATGGTTTCCAAGATCTGTTGTGAATGCCTTTTTGTTTTTCCACATTACCTCACACTTTCAACATCTCTTTTTGCTTTTCCTTTTCTTTTTTATCTAGGCCTCCAAGGTGGTCTGTCAAATCATTTCCGGTCAAACGATTTACACCAAACCATTTCCGATTAAAATCTGAGATGTATTTGTTGATATGTTGCTCGGTGAAATTTCTAAGAAATTCGTCTCTTTCCAATGAGATATCAAATTATTAATTTCTAGAGTGGGACATTGCTTTTATTTGGATTTTTACACACAGAATTCTCTCGAATTCATTGATTTTGGATTTCAATGATCCCTCTCTCGCACTGCTTATATTTTGGTGGGATTTGTGACTTCTGATGTGGTTTGTTTTGGTTTAATGGTTGATTTCTTCGTATAAAGGATGATTGTGAGATGTGTGGTTTATTTTGTCTTTATTTCAGTGTTCTTGGGGGGTCGGAGGATGTGTCATGGGGTTATTGTTTGTTAAGGGTTGTTTTGATGCCTTTTTGAAAGATTGCTTCGAAATTGTTTGGTTGGCAAGGAGAGTTTGTTGATCTTTAGTTATTTCTGCTTCTTATGTGATTTTTTAAGATGCGGTTGTTTTTTATTGTGGGAGTTATTTTTTAGCCATTGGTGCATAAACTTGTTCCTCTATTAGCTTGCTAACGAGACAACAAGTCTTGGTGTATTTTACTCCATGTTTGCGTCTTTTATAGTTTTTCATATTCTCGTGAAAACTTCTTTAGAGTAATTCGAGTAGGATACCAATAGTTCTAGTTCAAGCTACATGTAAAAAATTGTTTGATATTTGTTCCAACCTTGAACTGTTGATGAGTTTAGTATTAAATTGGGGTTTAAAATTTTTGATCCATGTTTTTAATAATCTATTTTGTAATTTTTTTTTTACATATTTGTCATCAAGAACCCTCTGATTTATAAAATGTTTAGTACTTGTATACTCTGTATATTGAATATTCCTTGTTTAGACTTTAGTTCCCTGTTTAATACATGTATATTATAAGAATGTTTAGTTTCCTGTTCTTGTATGTTGTAATTTCAGTCCCCTTTTGGTTCTACATATGTTAAAAGAATGTTTATCGGGAATGGTCATGATTTGAATTGTGATAAAAGCATAGGGCTGTAGGAATGGTTTAAATAACAAAGATTAATTGTTTGTTAAGTGTAATGATAGTATAGATACATAATGGCTGAGGGAGGACTTACAAAAGCAGAATTCACAGAATGCTGGCGAACAACATGTAGAACACCTTACATCATGAAGTTGGCCTTATCAGATGGTATAGGTGGTCTCCTATTTGGTTATGACACAGGTAACTCATAGACACCTTATCCTTTTTATGAACACTATTTTTTCCATTTTGGTGAAAGACGTTGAGACACCGTAAGTTTATGATTTATGCCAAGTGTATCATTTCTGCCATTTGTGTCCTTTGAAATCAAACACGTGGTGATGTCCTACCTAAGGCTTAGAATGAAATTTCATAGTGCATTTACTAGACAGAAAACTAATTGTTTTGTTTTGTTTTATTTTCTCATAACGATTAAATTCTTATGTTGTGATGCTTCAGTTCTTATGATGTGATGCTTCATTTAATGTTCTAATTCTTATGTTGTCATTCAAGGTTGGTATTAAATAAACTGGTACTACAGAGGGTGCTTTCTAACTTGTTGTTGAGGACAAAAAAATAAGAATTTTCTAATTCATAAAATTATTAATCTATGTTACTTATAACTTGGTTTTTGTTTTTGTTTTGTAGTGAAAATATAGACAACATGTCCTTTCGATGGATGCAAGCCTTAAGAGAGCCATTTTTCTACAAGTGTTCTTTAGTTAAATGGTATACTTTATAGTGCATCATTCTACATAGTGCATCATCCTTCATCGAGACTCACATTTAGTTTAAAGGTAAACTTTGTAGTGTATCATTCTACAGAGTGTTTTGAATCAGTGACTCTTAAAAAATTTCCTAATCCATCTTGTGCTACAACATCATATTGAGTGGCTAATTTATGTGAAAGATTGTATTCATGGTTGATCCAAATTATAGTTACTAAATTATAATGACTATATATAACAACTGATGTTATATATATAATATTCTAGGTACAAATATAATGCCCTACTTTGATTGAATGCGAGACTTATAGGTACAGAGAACTAGTTACTAGTTTCACATGAATTATGAGACAATTTTTTTATTTAAGTCAGACATTCTTAGCTTTCTATTCACCCCCTCACCTTCGGGTCTCTTTGGAAACATTAGTTTATGTAGATTCATTTCTTTTTCAATATATCTATTTGAGATTGATTCATTTACACCTATATTAATGTCCAAAAATAATTATTTCATTATATGATATGAAACTCAATGATCCTTGGTTAATGTTTGGACATGTCTTAGAGCAATTTAATCGAACTAGTAACCTCGTTTTATCACCATCCAACTGCCTGATCTCTTGAGCATGAGTGAAAACCCATCCAACTACTTGATCTTTTGAGCGTGAGCCCCCAAATGGCCCCGTAAGAGGCACTAACACCTCGCATGGGACCAATGTAACTCGTAGGAACTGAACATATAGTCACGGGCCTCTCAATTTGAGAATATGACGATAATTAGAAAATATAGAGATTAGGCTTTGAAAGAAGCCGTTGAAGGGTTAAATAGTAAACCATCCCCTAAACGACCCTATAAGAGGCACTAACACTTTGTACAGGACCAATGTAACTCTTAGTAACTAACCACGTAGTCACGGGCCTCTCGATTTGAGAATATGACGATAATTTGAAAATATATCGATTAGGCTTAGAAACAAGCCGTTGAAGGGTGAAAATCCAGCGGCCCCGTCAGAGGCACTAACACCTCCCACGGGACTAATGTAACTCGTAGGAACTTACCATGTAGTCACGGGCCTCTCGGTTTGAGAATATGATGATAATTTGAAAATATGTAGATTACGCTTGGAAACAAGCCGCTGAAGGGTGAAAACCCAAACCGGCCCCCAAGCGGCCCCGTAAGAGGCACTAACACCACCCACGAAACTAATGTAACTTGTAGGATTTGATCGTGTAGTCACGGGCCTGTTGGTTTGAGAATATGATGATAATTTGAAAATATATATCTTATGCTTGGAAACAAGCCGTTGAAGGGTGAAAACTCAAACTAGCCCCCAAATGGCCCCTTAAGAGGCACTAACACCTCACACGGGATCAATGTAACTCATAGGAACTAATCGCATAGTCACGGCCTCTCGGTACGAGAATATGATGATAATTTGAAAATATATAGATTGGGATTAGAAAGAAGTCGTTGGAGGGTGAACACCTAAACCGTCCCCAAACGACCTCGTAAAAGGCACTAACACCTCGTACGGGACCAATGTAACTTGTAGCAACTAACCACGTGGTCACGGGCCTTTCGATTTGAGAATATGATGATAATTCAAAAATATATAGATTAGGCTTTGAAAGAAGCCGTTGAAGGGCGAAAACCCAAACCATCCCCCAAACGACCCGGTAAGAGGAACTAACACCTCGTACGGGACCAATGTAACTCATAGGAATTGACTGCGTAGTCACGGGCCTCTCGGTTTGAGAATATGACGATAATTCAAAAATATATAGATTAGGCTTAGAAACAAGCCATTGAAGGTTGAAAACCTAAACCAGCCCCGTAAGAGGCACTGACACCACGCACGAGACCAATGTAACTCGTAGGAACTGGTCGCGTAGTCACGAACCTCTTGCTTGGAGAATATGACAATAATTTGAAAATATATAGATTGGGTTTAGAAAGAAGTCGTTGAAGGGTAAAAAACAAAACCACCCACCAAACGACCACGTAAGTGACACTAACACCTTATACGGGACCAATGTAACTCGTAGGAACTAATCCCGTAGTCAAGGGTCTCTCGGTTTGAGAATATGATGATAATTTGATAATATATGGATTAGGCTTAGAAATATGCCGTTGGAGGGTGAAAACCCAAACCAACCCCCAAGCGGCCCTGTAAGAGGCACTAACACTTCCCATGGGACCAATGTAACTCGTAGGAACTGACCTCATAATCACGGGCCTCTCAATTTGAGAATATGATGATAACTTGAAAATATATAGCTTAGGCTTAGAAATAAGCCGTTGAAGTGTGAAAACCCAAACCAGCCCCCAAACAGTCCTGTAAAAGGCATTAACACCTCTGACGGGACCAATGTAACTCATAAAAACTGACTGCGTAGTCACGGGCCTCTAGAATTGAGAATATGACGATAATTCAATAATATAAAGATTTGGCTTTGAAAGAAGCCATTGAAGGGTTAAAACCCAAATCATCCCCCAAATGACTATGTAAGAGGCACTTACACCTCGCACGAGACCAATGTAACTCGTAGGAACTGACCGCGTAGTCACAGGCCTCTTGATTTGGGAATATGATGATAATCCCAAAATATATAGATGAGGTTTTAAAAGAAGCTGTTGAATGGTGAAAACCCAAACCACCCCTCAAACGATCCCGTAAGAGGCATCAACACCTCGTACGGGACCAATGTAACTCGTAGGAACTAACCATGTAGTCATGGGCCCTTCGGTTTGAAAATATGACGATAAGTGGAAAATTATAGATTAGGATTAGAAACAAGCCGTTGAAGGGTGAAAAACCAAACAGGCCCCCAAGCGGCCCCATAAAAGGCACTAACACCTCCCACGGGACCAATGTAACTCGTAGAAACTGACCGCGTAGTCACGAACCTCTCGGTTTGAGAATATGACAATAATTTGAAAATATATACCTTAGGCTTATAAATAAGTCATTGAAGGGTGAAAACCTAAACCAGCCCCCAAACGGTCCCATAAGAGGTATTAACACCTCGTACGTTACTAATATAGCTCGTATGAACTGACCACGTAGTCATGGGCCTCTTGGTTTGAGAATATGAAGATAATTTGAAATATATAGATTAGTCTTAGAAACAAGCCGTTGAAAGGTGAAAACCCAAATCAGCCCCTAAACGGCCCCGTAAAAGGCACTAACACCTCGCACGGGACCGATGTAACTCGTAGGAACTGAAAGCATAGTCACGGGCCTCTCGGTTTAAGAATATGATGATAATTCAAAAATATATAGATTAGGCTTAGAAACAAGTCGTTGAAGGGTGAAATCCCGAACCAGCCCCCAAATGACCCCGTAAGAGGCACCAACACCTCGCACGGGACCAATGTAACTTGTAGGAGCTGATTTGGTAGTCGTAGCTTGCGTAAGATTTTCAATTCGAGAATATACACTACAAAAAAAGTACTTTTTAAAACTGGACTTTTTGAGACGGCTAAAATTTGAGTCTCTAAAACTCACTTTTTGAGATGGGTAAAATTAACTGTCTTAGAAACTAATAATATTTAAGACCGCTAATTTAATCCGTCTCAAAAGGTATTATTTTTAAGACTGTTAATTTTACCCGTCTTAAAAGGTAATGTTAAAGAGATGGTATATTAATAGCCGTCTCAAAAGATATACCTTATGAGACGGCTAAAACCAATTTGAATTCCCCCCTTTATCAATTTTTATTCCCGCTTTCTATTACCTTGAGAAAACAAAAAAAAAAGGAAAAAAAGGCCAAAAAAAACAAGTCAGCGTTTTTTTCATCTTGCAGTTTTTCTCGCATTTCTTCGGTCGCTCTCCTTCGCCCCGGGCATTTCATTCTCCTTCACGCAGCTCTCTCTATCTTGGCTCAGCCTCCATGTTGATTCCCATTACTCTTATACTTATCTAGGTTAAGTAATTTAAGATCTACAAATGTGTTACTTTGTTTATGCATTTAATCTTTGTAGTAGATGAATATGAGAATCGATTAGGTTTTTTATTTAAAGTTATGATTGGTTTGAATATGATAATTTGGACAATGGATCATTCTAACTAGTTGTATTTAGTTTTGATTTTGTTTGTGTCTTAATGTTTAGATTTGGTTTGTTGATTTTTTATAAGGCATGAGGTGAAGTGTTTGTTTTGAATCTTACTCTATTGTATTTATTTTCTTACAAACAGTCTTATTAAGTTTTGCACCAATTGTAAATTGTTTGTTTTTTTTCTTACAAGGTTGATTTTACATAGTTGAGCATGTATCACCCATGATAATGGGTTGTTTATATTTTGCTTTTGAATTCACCTCTATAGGTGTTATTGATTGTATTTGTATTTTGTAACTGAAAAAGAGAAAAATAATGAAATCTTTGTAGTATTGTTGAATCATTTTGTGATACGACCATTCATCATCTTCTTACTATGCAATTATTATATAAAAGAAGGATTTTACATAAATTTGTATTAGAAAATTTCAAATTGAACAATATATTTACATTTATTCTGTGAATTATAGTTCGAGCATGTAGATTATAGAAGTTTGTGCAAAACCCCATATGTTTTTCATATTTGGCTCCATCCCTGCTACACATGTTTTTCATTTTTGGATATTTGACAGGGATCTATTGCTTGCGTGACCGTTTTTCATTCATTTTGAGACATTTTATCTAAACTCGGACATTCAAGTTACAACATTGAATTGATATGCATACGAGGTAATTTTAATTCTTAATCATTGATCTATATCATTAGTTTTTGTACATATGATTTGTAGTGGTGATATGAAGTTGAGGGTGAGCCAATTGAAAACTGGATTGATTTGTAGTGGTGATAGGAGGTTGAGGGTGAGCCAATTGAAAACCCGGATTGCCAATTGATTGTTGTAGTATATTTTTATATTAATATAAAATAATATTTGTTTACTATTTTGTGTTAATTTTTGTTAGATTATTGATATGTTTGTTTATAATTGATCATCTAATTCAACGGGGCAGGTTTTGGCAGGGATCCACCCCGCACTCGTCCCTAATGGGGGGAATTTGGGGTAAATAAACAGGTCAAGTTGGGTTTGAAATTAAAAAAAACGTCGGTCTTGGGGCATAACGGTTTTTGTGTGTAAAATCCCCGAACTCCCCCCGTTTAAGGGTATTATTATAGGTATTCTACTTAATTCTATGCACCTTAGTTAGTTTGGAATTATAATAAATCAATGCATACTCTTAGTTAGAGGACTTTATTTTTTATAAGTTTAACATTAAAAAAGATTGAAATCCATTAAAATACTTGAATAATATAAGTTAGAAAATATCATTAAAATGCTTTGGGGTGGGTTCTGGGCCCTCACGGGGTTTTTAAACGGGTTAGAGGCGGTGGCGGGGTAAGCGGGTTTGGGGTGGGGTAATGGGGTTGCGTTTGGACAAACCTTTCCCATTGCCATCCCTAAGTGTTACACTTGCCGCTCAGTTAAGGGGTACCACTCCCGATGCAAGACTTTATACGCCCTTCTAGTGTTCACGACCAACATGATGTTTTGATCGCGAACTGCGAAAGGATATATTTCTATTTTTTTCATAGTCGGTCGTTTCTCTAATGTGGCATGCTTCATTCCCTGTAGAATGACATCAAACGCTTCCCATGTCGCCACATGGTACTTTCAAGAGATTGTTTGGTCTTCACGGTGTGCCCACGAGTATAACCTTTGATCGGGTCACTGGGATGTTATGTTTCACTTACCATTTTTTACGCTCACTATGACCCCTATTCCATAACTTCTATTCCACGACCAACACGATGTTTTGATTGAAAACTGCGAAATGAAATATTTATATATGTGTGATAGTCGACAGTTTCTCTAATGTGGCATGCTTTATTCTGTGACATCAGACGCTTCTCATGTTGCCATATGGTACTTTCAAGAGATTGTTTAGTCTTCATGATGTGTTAATGAGTATTACCTCGGACCGGGTCACCGAGATGTTATGTTTCACTGACCACTTTTGACGCTCACTATGACGCCTATTCTGTCACACTTTATGTGCATAATGTGGTTGTTAATTGAGGGTTGGGAATCTTCTCTAGTGTTTAGACTCTGATAATCCTTGACAGTTGGATTTTATTATCACTTAGGGTGATTTTGTATATAATAACATTGTTATTAGGTACACGAGTCTCTCCCCATTTTAGATTGTGCTAAAATTAAAGTTATTTAATCTATGTTCATTGGACTACTTTGTAATGGATAAAAGTTAACACTTTTGGGTGTCTGACTAGCCAACTCTGCTTTAATGGGTAGGTAAAGTTTCTTTTTATAGTGAAACTAACCTTGTTATACTTCTTTGAGTTAGCCAACTCTCCTTCATCTTCATAAGTTTTGGCCGTGTTTGGATTTATTTGTTTATTTTATATAAAGGTTTGTGCACCTCTCCTTCTAAAGCTTTACTCATTCTTGGATTATATGGAAAGTGTTAGTACGCGGCTCCTCTATGCTATAAAACACATGCAACGTTTGTCGTGAGAACTACTAGTCCTATTGGCCCCGAAAGCTTTAGAGTGGTATGCGATCAATTTGAGTCAGTGCAACTAGGCTCTTGGAGTGAATGACTATAGAGGCACAACTTCAAATGTGAAATAACTTATCAAAATTGTAAAAGAATAAATTTACACACGGAAGCCTATGTAGCTTATAACATAACCCCCTTAATATTATCTGAAGCTTATCACTAGAAATACAAACTCATATCACAAATACGGTCATAAAATGAGCATAGGCGACCCTGAATACACGGGACTATGTTAAGTGAAACATAAGAAAATGAAGGTAAAGATGGATAATCCCACAGCAAAGATGTGAAGACAATATATTCACCTTTAAGGATCTTCATTCGTAATCAAGTTATCTTGATGGTGTATTATTATCTCCAACCCCAAAAATTATTCCAACTACTTCCAGCTCCTAAACCAACAAATTAATGGACAATCTGCACAAAATATCTTCTTTCAGGAACTTCCTCGCCTTCAAATTTACGCAGAAACTTACTACTGAAACTCCTATTATTAGTGAAGAAGATAATGAATTTGCTATTGTTCCAACATCAGTTGTAAAGAGGACCATGGTGGTTCCCCTAGTTCAAGGACTAGAACCGAATAATTGCGAGCGATTAACGATCCTGATCTGAATCTTCTAGCCAGGAACGTAAGTCCATGGCTCCACCACGCTTATGCATCTTACCAAATACTGCCTCCCATAAGCCTCTCCATTCTCCCATATCCCCTCCCCCATCATGAACTTGCCACGTGACCTCCTCTTCCACCTACCAGTTAGTAGTTGTAATAGAATAAATTGGTTTGATACCAATTGATAAGGTCTTGATATGTATACTCAGTTGTAAACCCTGTCGATAACTTCTGTCAATTGAAGATGTTAAAGGAAGAAGACTCTTAACTCCAATCAACTGTTTCGAGAATTTCTTAAGCAAGCAGTGAAAGAAACTGAAGATTTAGTCGAGCAGGGGTTCATGGTGTAAGAAATCTTATCTTTTTGGATGCCAACCAATCAAAAAAACAACGAAAATGCTAAAAGTTTCGACTCCGTACCCAATGAAAATAATGGATCTGGCTAGACAGTCGGGGATATGGATAGGCCTATCATTAGGATGGTTATTGACCACTTGAATGAAGTTAAACCTTCTCATGTATCACTAAAGTGGTTTGCTGGGAATGTAATTCCAAATTCAACAACCAAGTGGATCAGAAAATGAATTGGCAGGCCACACCATTTGAGGAAAGATTAGAAAAGGCATTATTTGAGGAGATTCTCATCTCTGAAAGAAATAATTTTAGAGGGATACAACCTATAGATTTTGAAAACAAGGAATGCGATACTGTTCCATCTCAAGTGAAATCTTCAACTCATTTCAACTCTATGGTAACACTATCGATGATGAAGCAGTTAGGTCCCAACATAGATGTGGTCAATAATGGAGTTGAAGCCATACATGTTGTTCTACACACTGATTATGATATTGTTTTGATGGATGTATGAATACCAGTAATAAATGGCCTTCAAGATATAATACTAATCTGTTCCTTCGAGGAAATTAGTAATTTGGATGATGCGGTTAAAGCTAGAATTGATCAGCATCTGCCACCTTCAGAGTTATCATCAAATGGCCATCATTTTAAATCGCCTCAAATGAGGATTCATATTATTACAATGACAGCAAATGCATTATTAGAGAGTGCAGAAGAGTGTTTTGCTAATGATATGGACTCTTTTGTTTCAAAGCATGTTATATTTCAAAACTTAAGATAGTGTCTCCAACAATATTTACCATGATAACCCCCTCCTATAAATGTATGCTTCTGTATAGATAAGATTGTGTGATAGGAAAGTTTTGTAATCAATGAATCATGTTTTTTCTGAGAAATTAGCATATCTCTGTTTTCAATTCTCCCAATTTCACTTCCTTTAAAAAAATATCAACTCTATGGTTCCATTCTAAATTGACAATATTAATAAGGTTTGCTTCCTAAACCTAAGAGAGAAGTGGATTTCTTTAACAACATGGTAATTAGCTGCAAAAATTTTTAGATTGTTTCTAGAGGATGTAAACTAACTCGGAATAGCAACAGAGAAGCGGAGAGGGGGGATGTTAAAGAAAAGTTGGATATGGGGTTTAGTAATTTGGAATGGATAACTCTTTTTACTTCTTATTTGGTGACTTCTTTTTCAACTATGGATTCTGATTACAGTCATGTTATAGTAGAATTGAATCCTATCATTTGTAAGAAATGACGTTGTTTTGAATTTGAGGTATTTTTTTTAGAGGATAAGGAGTGTCCTGATGTTGTTAAAAAGGGTGGACTATGCATGTTCTTGGTTAAGATATATATATGATGGTTTCTAAAACTATTTATACCAAGGCAACCCTGTTTAGGTGGAGCAAAGTGAAGTTTAAAAATTCAAAAATTGAAATTAAAGAGTTACTCGGGATGCTTTCGATTGTTAATAATCCAAAGATTTGACATTTGTTTTTCACTTAAGGTGCTTGCAATAAGATGGCTTTTGTTATAACTGCTGAAGTTTGTGATACAAATGCGCTGCTCATCGTCAATGGCGAGCTAAGTGCACTCCAGCTAATATTCCAAATATACGGTAGGAGCTAAGTCTTCTCTGGTCCAATAGTTACTGTGAAGTTATTTGAAGATATTGGTTTGATTTGTGAGTTTATTGAGGAGAAAGGTAATGGCAGATTTATGGTTGTGGACGGGGGTGGAAGTTTGCGATGTGCAATATTGGGGGGTAATCCTGTGGTACAAGCTCAGAATAATGGATGGATGGGTATAGTAGTCAATGGTTGTATAAGGGATGTTGATGAAATCAATGGTTGTGATATTGGAGTGAGAGCTCTTGCTTCTCATTCGATAAAAGTTTTTAAGAAGGGGGTGGGAGAAAAACACGTTCCGATAACCATTGCTGGGACTAGTTACTGCGATGGGGAGTGGCTTTATGCAGACACTGATGGCAGTTTGATTTCTAGGATAGAGTTATCTGTTTGAGCATCCTTCTCTCCACTGGGATTTAATATGGAGAAATAGTAATCGTGGCTAGTAAAGTAAAATCTTATTTAGCTTTGTTTCTGAAGCTCAATTATGTGTACTATATTAAATTGGTGACATCGATTTCCTTTAACGATTATGACCATTGGCACTAGAACGGTTATGACCAATAGTGACATCGTTTTCCTGTAATGAATATAATCTAGGCCAATGACTCCCCCAACTTTAGTTTCATTATCCAATAACATTTTTATGGGTTGCATATAGTTGTTGAGTATGATAACATCTATATATCATGTGTGGGTATCTCTATAATTCTTTTTTATATTTCTGAGGGAAAAAATTATATTTTCATGTTGTAAATATTTTAAAGGAAAAAATTATATTTGTATGATGTAAATATTTTATACAGGGGCATATATTGTTGGGCATATATGCTTTTCTATTTCTTTCCTTTACGCTTGTTTAACTTTTTAGCAAGAAGGCATTGTTATTATTGATATTGTTTAGTTAGTTTATTTTTTTTTTTTACAAATATATGAATTTTTTAAGAGTTCGACAATGACTGAACCACTGATCCATGTGACATTTTTTTATCACACACGACCAAACCTATAACGTTTATTCCCACATTACTTACAACACCACAAAAATAGGCCATTTCAATATAGTAATTGGGATAATGTAGATATGTTTAGCTCAAATGCCAATCATTTTCACAAAAACCACAAACATTTGTAAAAGGACCCACCTTAAAATTTTCAAAATCTGGTAGTGGGTGTAAGAAATTCTAGTTTCGATCAGAAGCCATAGGCTTACCATGCCCCATTGTAAAACCTTTGGTTCCATCAGGCACTCTTGGGGCGAGAGGTAGTTTTGAGTTCTCACTGACAAGTTTAGAGAAAGTTGTCCAGGTTTAATTTTAATTTTAATTTTATTTTTTATGTCTATTAGAACCACGATATTTCTATCTCCTTGCTCGTCCTCGGTTTCGATCGTTGTGCCCATTTTCTCCTTTGCTAAATGCTCACCATTACATTAATCAAGTGTATCATCACAAGGCTCACTTAAGATCTAGTCTTCCTCTGCCCTGGTTGAATCAAAGAATGTAATTATGCTATTCTTCTCGAAATCCGATCCATTCCCACCCTTTTTTGCCTCTCCATATTTATCCCTGCGCTTGAGAATCTTGACCCGCATGCCATATCTTCAGTCTTTTTTATCTCTTAAAGTAGTAATAGCTTTGCCAGCAGCCTCTACAGTCTCATACTCCATAAGAGCATGTAGCTTGCCACTTAGGAGCTTATCCACAATTGTGCATTTTCTTAGCTCCCTTATAACGTTCGGGTCCCAGATGCAAATATTCTTGATATTTCCAGCTTCGCCAAATATTCGTTGCATGTTCTCTTTTGAATGATCCTCGGGTAGATTCTCTATTAACACTGTGCATGCCTTCGGATCCTTCACCTCAGTGAATGGAAGAGGCTAAAATCGCTTTACATTTTTCTCGTCTGAAATTAATATAACAAGAGAATATTCTCTTAGTGAATCTACTATTAATGACCTGCCCAGGGTGAGTTTCTTCATTTTCCTAAAATTTGCGATGACTTCAAAAGGAACAAACCCTTCCTTGGTCAAATAATAATTTCATCAATTAAGTAGTACTCCACCTAGTTAATGATCTTGTCACGTAGAAAATCAGTTTGAGACTGCTGAGGGGCTTAGTCCATGTGAGATTCTTGGAGTTGGGGTGAGAACAGACTCTATGGGAGAGGAGAAACATATAAAACACTCCCGCCTACAACTTCGTATACAAGGCAATGCTACTACTGATATAAAATTGGTGCAGATTTACAGTCCCATGGTAGAATCTTGACCAAACAATGTTGACGCTTGAAAAGATATTACATTTGAGGTGTATATTTAGACGCCTTCCGATATATTTTAAGAATTTTAACACATTTCTGATTCCTTGTGTGAAACTGGACTCTCTTAAGCAGTAGATTCAAACCAGTAGCTGCCTTGTCACTTCTACCATGATCCAAACAAGCTGATTCTCCTAACTCCACCGGTCCAGACTTCACTGTAGTATATATAGAGTTAAATCGTGGAACAATAGCACCCTCCGTGAAACTCAAACTTCTGGCCATCCTACAAAGGATAAAACCGAACCTTCTATTCGAGGAGGTATATCTTCCTTTCACAACTAGCTCTTTAGTGATGTCTTGATCCAATCTGTTGGAAGTCCCAACAGTAATTGAAGTCCTAGTCTCAGTCTCTGTCATAACACTAACATGTAGGGCTGACCAAATGGGTTTGCTTCATTATTATTTCCTTTTCTCATAACTTTACATTTATCCTAATTTTTAGATTTGCTTGGGGTGATTTGAATTTCTCCTTCCCTACTTTTGAGTTTCTTTTTTACTTGAACTCATTTTGAGCTCTAAACTGTATTCCATGTCCCTAGAAGATTTTAGTGACTACATTTCCTAGTATATCAGATGGAAGGGTATCATGTTTATTCATGCTTCGCTCGCTTGAGATAGCTTCCAGAGCACAGTGAATAACAGGGTCTCTGCCATTTTTTCTCAAACTTAAGTATTCTGACACATTTCACATGAATCTGTTTTGAGCAGAGAACTATAATGAAGGTGTGTGAATGTGGGGGCTATAACAAACCTTATGCGTTTAAGATCTTTGAATTTTAGTTGAAGAGTGATTGTTTGGGTTAATGCTTGTTTGTGTATGTCAAAGTTGCTGATATTTTGATTTTTATTGTCAATGGTTATATTTTTCTAATTTTAAAATCGAGCAACTATCATGTATTAGATGCATTTTTATACATGATGATTGTAAGTGATCAAAATAATCAACCATTTTTCTTCAAATCTGCCTAAATTGACTAAGAAACTTACATATATGCGTAGTAAAATAGGAAGAAAAAAAATCGAACAAGTCATAGGATCTTGACAAAAGTTGTTTATCATTACTTAAATGTTCTCAATTCATTGTTTTCTTATTATTTTAATATAGATCGTTTATGAACAGTATAGTGATGTGCAATAATTGGGAACAAAAATTGGCTTTATCCACAACACATGAACTTTTATTGCATATTTTAAATAATTATCAATTTGTGGTTTTAATTTCTCTTGGTGAGCTAAAAATGGTCTGTTTTGATTTCCTCATTTATTATTATTTCTTCCAGTAGAACTGTAGTTTCAATTTGTTTTCTAATAATTTGAGCACTTAACTTTTAATGAAACGGTTATTCCTCTCTTGGTGATTCTTGAATTTTGTTTATGCTATTAATAATGTATGTAAATTAATAAGTTGTAACTTTGTTTTATACACCAATTAATTTGTCCTTTGATAAATGGATGATAAATGACAGTGTGCATGAATTTGGTTCGTGGTACCAAGGACAAGAAATTGAGAGTCAAGGACCTGTCAGAATGCCCACCAAGGTTCTCAAAATCATTAACACAAAGTCCACCGGTGGAGAAGGTATTATTTCTTAGAATGTAAAAAGCCGTTCGAGCTCCAAATATTGAGAGATTTTCAAGTGAAAAATTCTTTCTTTTAATATTAAATTTTGAATGGTGGTGGTGAAAATTTTCTATGGTGGTGAGAATTTGCAAATTTGTTGGTATATAGTATTCTTAGAATCGATTTTAATGTTTAAAATAGGTTGGGTACCTGTGGTTTTCATGAATAAATAAAGGAGGCTCTGTCGAATTTTAAAAAAAATAATAGTAGTTAGATATTTATTAAAAAGATATCGTCGTTTAAAATTTATATTGTTTGTGATGAGAATATACTATATTTATTCATTGCACCTTGTATTGTTGATGAGTGGAATATTAATTTTGATGTAACTGAAACTATTTTTTTTGCAGATGGCAACTTTTGTAGAACATGCAATGCTAATTATTAATTTTAGGAGGTCGTATGCTTTAAGATTGCAGGATTACTTTGATAAAATCTTTTCGCATTTTGGAATATAGGAATTTAATGTATTTTTGTTGTCAATTCGAATATTAACTTAGTGTTATTATTTTTGTTTTGATGAATATTTAGAGATGCTTGTAGGTACTCTAATTATTGTTGAATGAAAATGATTCGTTATGTTGGTTGAAAATTATCTTATGTGTTGTATTTTTTGATCATTTGGTGATGTTTTAATAAATTGTCTCAAATGTAATTCAATTCCATATTAAACTTTAGCGATAGATTTTATTGTCCCTAATATATCAGGACAAAAATTTTAAGATCCCTTAACCTCTTTTGGGATGGTTAAAACTATTCCAAAAATATATTAAAGACGACTATCTTGCCGTCTCAAAAAGGTTTTGTAAAATAGTAACCTTTTGAGATGGATTAATTCCAGTCTCAAAAACATTCTTTCGAGACAGCTCTCTTGCCGTCTCAAAAGGGTCATATAAAATGATGAGCTTTTGAGACGGATTTCTTCCCGTCTCAAAGACCTATTTTGAGACGGCTATGGCGTCACAAAAAGTATTTATGACCCCCTATCAAAAAGACCCCCCCTAGACGTCCCAAATACCGTCCCAAAAAGTATTTGAGACGAATAAAGAATCTTTTGGGACTATTAGGCCACAGTCTCAAAAGCTAATTTTTTTTGTATTGATAATAATACTTGTAACTCCTATATGTAATTTTTTAGCTTGAGTAAACTTTTTATATAAATTACTTGGTTACTATTATCATCTCTTTTTTGTATCCTAGTTTTTTTTGTCCGATAACATTTTATCGTTAGCATTTATTCACGTGGAGCACACTGTAACAACCCAGGCTTTTGGTCGACTATTTTATATTATTTTGCCTGATGGGCTAATTTTATAAAATAGGAAAAGTTGGAGTAAATATTATTTTCCGTGATATTAAGGGATAATATTTACTATGTTTTGTCTATTTACCGTTATGAGTAGGTAAATAGCATTATATTGTATTTTATTGCGTCGTTATATGTAAAACAACGGTTATGACCTATATTTAAATTTGGGTGTAATTAATAAAATAAAATGGAATTTGGAACACAAAAACAGTTCACTTTATTCCGAATGCCAAAATAGGGGGTGCGGTTGTTTTTGGAATAGTCGAGATAGTCGAAATAAGTGTCAAGTTGTATTTTTGAGTTTCAGGCACTTTTGGGGTGTTATGACTCAATTATGTGGTTACGAGTCATTTTAATGGTGTATTAGCAATTAAAAGAGCGGCATTTATGTTTTAGAACCCATATAAGTTCCCCCACCCCTTTTATTTTTCTCATTTTGTGTTAGAAGCCAAAGGAGAGAGAGAGAGAGAGAGAGAGAGAGAGAGAGAGAGAGAGAGAGAGAGAGAGAGAGAGAGAGAGAAAAGAAAGAGTTGGGAGAAATGGAGAAAAAGAGAGAGAAGTGAAGATTTGGGCTAAAATCCGTTGCTACCGGAGGTGGATCCGAGACTACGAACCTCGAGGCAAGTTTCTTACTTGCTAGTATATGATTTAATGTGAATAATTTGTGTGATTGTTGTGTATATTGGAAATTTGGAGAAAATAGTAGGTTTTGTAAGATTTTGATGTTTTAGCCTTGGATCTTGTTGTTAACGTGATTTAAGTGATTATAGGGGTTTATTTTGGTGTATAATTGTAGTGGTTATGTTGTGGGGTGATAAGAGTAAAGAAATTGTAAGAATATTGGGTGTAGGTTTCGGATTTGGCTTTGAAGGAAAGGGAATTTTCGAGGACCTGATAGGAGCGATCGACCGCGGTCCCAGGACCGGTCGACCGGTCATGCCAAAACGAGTTTACTGCTTTCTGTGGTAGGCAAAATCTGTAAGGGCGATCGACCGCGGTTCCCTGACTGGTCGACCGGTCCCCTATTTTTCACCCTTATTTTCCTTAGTTCCTCTAACTTCTTTATTTTAAGATAGGAACTTAGGAGCCTTCCTTTGGGAAGTAATGAGGAGTCGTAGAGGGTTGTTGTGGGTAGACTAATGTCCTAGGATAGAAAGGGATATTTGGTCTTACCCCGAGGGCTAGCTTGTGTAGGTTAATATCCGTATGAAATAGGAGGTTAACCTAAAAATTAATTGGAGATAACATGATAATGTTTGGGATTTTGGAGTCAATTATTGAGGGAGATTCACTTTGATGATTTATGGTTTTGTGTTGGGCTTTTGGAGACTAGTGTGAGTCTATGGCACCTCGGAATCTTAGGTCATTAATAAATATTACTCAATGAATAAAGAATGCATATTATAAAATGTGGTACTAAAGGAATGAATACAAACAAATGATTTTTGAAAATGTAAAATATGATGTTTTCAAAAAAAAAAGTTATGTTTTTCATAAATGTTAATTTATGGATACACACCTCTCTAAATCGCTATCATAAGGGAAGTTGCGCGCATTGTGATGAAGCCCCCTTGTTAGTGAATGCAGGGTGGATATAATCCCTAGGTCATATGAGCGTTTATTCTATATTTTCTGCGCTGGCTAGGTGATTCTAGGTGTGGTCATGACTATCCCACAGGCATATGGATGCTTCCCGACATTTCGGTAGGATCCCAGGTTGTCTTGATGATAGGCCCTGGAAGATGATAGCCGTTTAGGGATGCACACAGTGGGGAAACCCGGACGGGCGGTCTTAGATTGCGTTATATATATGATATATAACTATGTGCAATAATGTGGGACATTATTGGTTATTAAAGCATTTTTATGATAATAGAAATGGCTTTAAATATATACTTTCCCAGATGGAAGAAGGGAAATGGAAGTATATGATTTGCAAAAGCATTTTTATGACAATAAAGATGGCTTTTGAATACATTTTCCGGATGGAAGAAGGAAAATGGATGATATGATATGAAAAGGTTAAAGCATTTTTTTTTATGATAATAAAACTTGCTTTAAATTATATATATTTTTCGGATGGAAGAAGGAAAATGGAAATTTATGAAATGGAAAGGTAAAGCATTTTTATGTTAATAAAACTTGCTTAAAATTATTTATTTTCCTGGATGGAAGAAAGGAAATAAAATTGGTAAAGAAAGTTTTGAAATGAGATTGAATTGGTAAACATTTGGTAAAATGAATTTACCATATATGTATATTCCTAAAGAAAGAAATATGAATTGTGCCCCTAGGTTGTGGATGGATTTATTTTATATCTTCTTGAGTAGCTGTAGATGTGACCTCCCACACATATGCACACACATATATATTTATTGATTACGTGCTAAGGATCTAATGGATCTCGATGATCAACCTTGCCTAAGAAGTAGTGTATCGGGGGGGTTTCTTGATTGGATTTCTCTTTGCGAGTACCCCACGCATGAATAGGGCATAGTGTTGAGACTGGGGAGAAGTTAGTCCTTAGTACTTGGGTTAACTATAGCATCTCATGATATTGCGCTAGGTTGTGCTTTTAGATTGAGAGGTGAGAAATATTATTGTTAATTGCGAGAGAATTACGCACTTAACTGTGATGCATTTTAGTCACATGGGAATCATATCAAACCGGGCCATGACCCGTCTATATTTCGTTGTTTTTGCATATACTCCTTGTCATACAGGTGCTCTACCGCATGGACACCCGTATTTACATTTCCATTTCAGTTGTCATGGAGCTACAGCATATTGCGTATGTTGTAGGTTATTTGTATTAGACGCTTCTTTCCATTGTACTCTAGTTATGTTCAGTTATTTATTCGGGCGTGTTGCCCATGCATTGCACTCATTTATTAAAATGTAATATTGAATGTGTAATACTCGGTGTAACTATTTGTATTGGTCTGTTCACCGACAGCTTATTCGGTGATTATTTATTATATTGTCATTCTTTATCCGTTGATTTTTATATCCACCCTTTTCGCAAATGGGATTGTCTAAGTGTTTTTCTTTTACTTGCAGATTTTAAATTTGACAGTCCGTTTTCTAAAATGATTGGTGGTTATCTCGTACTATTATTTTAATCGACAGTGATGCTGATAATTGACCATCTATGATTCCTGTGATTATTAGAGTATTGGGCTGGCCACCTATTATTTTAGTAGGCGGGTTGTCACACACACAGGGTAGTCAATGGTTTACAATAAAGGGATTATTTATTTAATGTCGTTAATATTCGGGATTCTATTTTTTTGTGTTATGGCCGTGCGGGATATAATAGTTTTATTGTTTAATTTTATGGTCGTGCGAGATTTTGTAATTTTATTGTTATATTTTATGGTCGTGCGGGCTTTATATTACGTAAGTTTTATATTAGTAGGTTTTATAATGTTTAGAAAATAGAGAAAAATCTGCCCAATTTTTTTTGGTTTGTGAACTATTAAAGACTTGTAATATTTTGAAGTTTGTATGTACATTAGTTTATCAACAACGTGCGAGATTTGCAATTTGTGAATTTTCGTGTTTTCAAATATTTTTTTTCTTTTATCCAAAAATTTGGCACCGTTCAAAACCGTGCCAAAAGTGTATCAAATTTTGGCACGGTTTTGAATTGTGCCAAAAGTTTATTACAATGTACTCAATCTGGCACAGCTCAAAACTGTGCCAAAATTGTAGCAGAAATATTAAATTCTGGCATGGTTTAAAAGTGTACCAGAAGTTTTCCTATTTGGTCAAATCTGGCACACTTTTAAACCATGCCAGAAAAAATGACTATTTTGGAACACCTGATTCTGGCACAGTTCAAAACCGTGCCAGATTTGATCTGACATAGTTTTAAACCATGCCAGATTGTTGTTTTTGGTGTATGAGATGATGACGATGTGGAGGTTAGAGCTTCCTCCCCAAAAAGTCCTTGAAGAGTACTGAGACTGAAGGCCCCAAGACCAGTGACCAGGATTTGATCGTTAGGGAGAAGAATAAGGAAAACACTCCCATGGTCCCCTACCTTTCCAAAAATTGTAACATCCCCCCTCTTGACAGGTCCTCATAAGATATATTTGTGGCTACGAATCCCTCCTTGGGCTATGGCCTTTTGAGGGGGGCTGTTCTCGCAGCTGATTGTGAGAAGCTCAAGCAGCTCTCTCTCGAGCAACTCATAACCCGTGCTTACCAAACTTTATCACTGGTAAGAAACTTTCCTTTTTTCCTTTACTTTTTTTATAGAATCATCTCATACTTGTTTTTTTCATGTTTGCAGTTTGTGGAAGAGTTTGTCCAACTCTTGGATGGTCGCTCGGACTAGTCCAAGGTTAATGATGACTCAACGGGGCACTAAAAAGTCACAGGAGGCCTTGGACAATGCTCGAAATGTCTATAAGAGTGAGAAGATGTCCACCAGCAAAGCCATAAATGTGATAGAGATTGAGAATGAGAAGCTCGTGGTTGAGAACTCTCAACCGAAGGCCAAAGAAGGCCAGTTTTGATAAGGGATTCACTGAAGCTTTTGAGGATGCCAAGAGCCAGTTGGTGTAAATTCGTAAATCTATCTTAAAGAAAGGCTGGGACACAACCTTGGTGAGGACCAAGGCCCAACTGACTCCGACCTCTTGAGGGAGCATAAATCGATCTCGCCACCATGAATTAAAGAGGAGGATACTACCAGTGTCCCAGTCGACTAGACCGAGGATGTGGTGACCAAAGGCAAGGTTGATCAAGTTGAGGACCAGGTGAAGGAATAAGTGCACTTTGGATTAGGACTTATACTCCTTGCACTTATGCTTTTTTTTTTTTGTAAGTACCTTACCCATTTTTCAGTATATTTATGAAAGAACATTTCCCTTAATTGTTACACTATTTGAATGTCTTTGCTGAATTTTATCCTTTGTGTTTGTTTATTTTTGTACTATATTTCCGATGAGATTCCCTTATTTCCTAGAAACCTAGATGATTTTCTTGGCCAAGATGCGGGTGCTCGAGCTCGTCGAGCATTTTTATCCGTCCATAAGGCCTTGAAAAAGATGACTAAGGCCTACAAGAGCCAGTCAGTCTTATTGGCCAAGTTGAAAGATGACCTGAAAGACTTAGGAGACGATGGATCTTTGATATAAGATGAGATGGATGGCTTAATGGCCCAATTTGATAAGGCAAAGATTGTAGGAGAGATGGTGCCATGCTTTAGTCTAATAATGATGAGCTAAAAAATATGCTTACTGCTACTCAGTAAGGCATCCAAAGAGCTCATGTTATGGTGATGGGCCTCGGTCGTGATATGAAAAAGATTCGCTACTTATTTAGGATGGGTCCTCGAGTGGCCTGATCAGTAGGCTACAATAAGGGTTGGGAATATTTTCTAGTCACGATGGAGGAGGCCGAAAGTGTAACGTGCAAGCATGGTTGGCTTAACACCTTGAAGGTTATGAAAGAGCCCCAAAAGTCTCAAATTTGGTACATGTACCAAGTTGATTGTCTGTTGTATAGGTGCCCTCCCTTTAATCGCGATAAGAATTGGATTCTTTTGGATGCCTATAAGAGTTACATGGAGGCTCATGATAACGATGATGAGTACCGACCAGATACTAATGACAACCGAAGGAGGATGATCACAAAATTTCTTGCATGTCGACTACTGATAATTATAGTTTATGTTGTTTGTAATTATCTTTTTATAATTGGATCTTTTTGTAACTTATAACTAAATATTAAAATATAGTTAACTTAATACCAATTATCGCCCCTTTTTAAATTCGTTCATCCCATGTATGTGTCATATTTATCTTATGCTCCCCTTTAGGTTGTGCCGTCACACTACCTTAGACCTAGAATAGACTATGGAAAAAATGCACCTGGTATAATGGCAGTCCACCCATTCAAGATTTGATCCCACCAAGTTGAGTTGGTTTAATTCCTAGGGATCCCCTGTAGGGATTTTGCTTGGCAGGGCAATTCATGAGGTCATTTTTATTTGTAATGACAAAAACCTGAAGACCTTAAGTTTAATTTTAATAAGCAAAGTTTCCATTGTAATTAAGTTAAAGTCTCATCGTCCTTTTGAAAAATTAATTCCAATTGTGAGCCTGTTACTTTGGAACAATGTAAAGCAATTGAATAGCTAAGTAATTGAGCAAATAACCAGGGTCTTTATTAATAACTTGAATGTGAATTTCTAGCAACATAGGTTTTGAAATGAAAATTTGCAAAAGCTAAATATGATGAAAATAAAATTAAAAAATAAGACTTCTTGAGGTTTGTCACGTTCCATGCTAGGGGTATCTCCCTCCCCTATATTATTTCTAAGTGATAGGCTTCTTGTAAATCATCCAATCACTTTGAATAGACCTTCCCAATTGGGCCCTAGATTGCCGTCTGACGGACTTTTGGCGCTATTGAGGACTGTCCTGAGGGCATAGTCCCCAACCTAAAATTTCCTCAGATCAATCCCTCTGTTGTATTAATGCATTAACTGTTGCAGGTAGGAAGCCATATTGATCATGGATTTTTCCCTTCGTTCTTATGATACGTCAAGTTTAGAGCAAAGGAATTTGTCGTTCAGTGATTGCTCAACACATTTTTCCTCATGGTCAGTAGACTAGCTTTGAGTGGAATCACAACTTTCATTCCATAGGTACGATAAAAGGGTGATTCCTCGATAGGTTATCTTGGCGTACTGCGATACGCCCATAGGACGTGAAGGAGCTCATCCACCCAAGCAAACTTAGTTCTTTCCTGCCTTTTCTTTAGTCCATTAAGCATTATCTAGTTAGAGGCCTCTGCCTAGCCATTGCTTTGGGGGTATGTCATATAACTAAAGTGGTGTTTGATTTCATGCTCGTCGCAGAAACCTTGAAAAGGCCCATTCTCAAATTGTGTGTCATTATTAGTTATGACTGCATTGGGTATCCTAGCGCGTTATAATATTTTTCCAAATGAACCTGATCATATCATCATCTCTAATGTTTTTCCAGTGGTTCTACCTCAATCCACTTAGTGAAATAATCCATTCTGACTAATAAATACTTGCGATTTTCTGGCACAATATGGAGTGGCCCTGCGATATCTAGTCCCTATTGTGTAAATGACCATGAGTTGGTCAAAGGCCTCAAGTCACTGGCTGGTTGATGATGCGTAGGAGATAATTTTTGGCACTTTTCACACTTTCGAGCATAAATACTTGCGTCCTTTTGCACATATGGCCACCAGTAGCTTTCCTTAATTGCTCGGAATGCTAGAGACCTTCCTCTTTTTTGCCTCCCATAGAGTCCATCGTGACGTTCATAGAGAACTCGGTCGATATCTTTTTTATGTACTCACTAGAGATAGTGGACTATGAAAGATCTTCTATAGAGTTTTTTCCCAAGTCCTAGGTAGAAGCGAGCAACTTTCACCC
This sequence comes from Sambucus nigra, assembly GCA_949130495.1. Classification (NCBI taxonomy): domain Eukaryota; kingdom Viridiplantae; phylum Streptophyta; class Magnoliopsida; order Dipsacales; family Adoxaceae; genus Sambucus; species Sambucus nigra. The sequence goes on from OX422208.1 coordinate 337,922,905, forward strand.
TGACTTTTTGAGCCAACTTTTTGCCAGTTGGCAGTGCGTCATTAAGTAGGTAGGTGATAATTGGATCCATCCAGTTTAGACATTTTCCAATGGAAAATAATGCTCGAAGGGTCTCTTTTTTAAATGCTAGGCTTATAGAGGAATTCCAATTCGATTGTTCACCTGAGATAAAAGTCTACTATTGAGCATAGGGATGCTAAAGCATCTGCATGACTATTGTTACCTTGAGGGAATTATTGGATATGGAATTCCTCAAACATTAATATCATCTCACGAATTACTTCTAGGTATGCTTCCATACTCTCGTCCTTAGCATTGAAATCTCCAATGACTTGGTTGGAAACCAACTTTGAGTCACAATAAACTTTGAGTTTATTTTCCCTCAATAACTGAGACTAGCGCAATCCAACTCTCAGTGCTTCGTGATAAGCACCCAAAACTGTACATTTTATACCCCAAATAAACGTACTTTAGTTGCTAATTCTCGGCAAAAATGGATCTTATGTGCTTAAATGTTTATCTTGTAGGTCAAATGTCCGTTTGCGGTATCAAAAGCTATATATCAAGGAAAATGTGCATTGAATGGAGCTAAATACCCTTGTCTCGTATCCTAGCCTACCCTAAATCGAGCCTAAACATACCCCAAACCCCGTGTATGTTTAGGTTGTGCCCTTTTATATTTTTTTAGATTTTTAATTTGAGTCGTTTTATTTTTTACTGTTTATTTTAGATTCATTTAGAATTTCTAGGTTTTATTTTCTATTTTTCTATTTTATTTTTATTAGTATAATTTTATTTTATTTTGATTTTGATTAATTTTTATTTTATTAGGATTAAAATTTTTAGGATTTCAATTTTTTTTAGATTTATTAGATTTTACATTATTTTAGGATTTTAGTTTTTAGTTTAATTGATTTTTATTTTTTATTTCTTTTTAGTCTTATTTATTTTTTGAGTCTTTATTTTATTTTTAGATTAGACTTTTATTTTAAGATGTTTAATTTTATTAATTTTATTTAATTTGTTTTTAGTTAGTTTTATTTTTCTAAGGGTCACAATTTAAACACACACAGAAACACATTTACTCACCCTCACCCACCTTACCCTACACCTCACAAACACAAAACCAACCCCCTCCACTATTCATCATCATCTTCATCCTAACACACACACACTCTCTCTCTCATCACCTCAACAACCGGAAGGCACCAACCCCGACCTCCCATTCTTCGACGAGTACAACCCGCCAGAGCCCCTGCGCCTTCCATCTCCGGCGGTCAGCCCCTACAACTCACCAGACCTGACCCCAAATCCGGCGAACCCGGATGTCCCTCTACCCTCGACCGTACCCAACATCATTTAACCCGTAAACAAACCCAAACCCGAAACCCCTACAACTCGGGCGACCATAAACCTCAACCCGGCACCCAACCCCCTACAGCCTCCGACCTAAAGCCCAACAGCACCGACCAGACCCTCATTCCTTACCAGCCCCTACACCCACTGTCTGAACCGAGAACTCCGATCGACCCATGTCCAAAACCATTTAACCCTATACCCATTTCCCATCTTCAAGCCTTACACGATTCTCACCTGCCAAACTCCCAAAACAAAAGCCAAATAAAATAACTAAACCACATAAACCCCATGTGCCATATATCTCATTAACCCCATTTAAACCATTTACCCTCCTTTTTCCCTTATTATCCCCAACTACCATTTTAATCCCTTTACACAAATTACCCCCAAACAACCACTTCCCACATGCACCTTCTCTTATACCCAATATACCCCATAACAAAATCTGACTTTTATCCCCCCTCACTCCCATTATCAAATTTACCCTTGCTCCATTGTCCACTATAAAAAGAATACCCCGCTTCATTAAAATAAATATTTGGAAGACTAAAGGAAGAGAATTTTAGAGAGAGTTAGAGATAGTTTAGTGTAGAAAATAAATTAGGATAAACACCATTTTGTAAATAGTTTTATTTTATTATTTTTATTTTTGTTGGATATTTGTGAGGTTACATTTTTTAAGAGATTTAATTGAGTGATTATTTAATTGCAAATCACTTGGATGCTCAATTGGAGGGATGTGAATTGCAAATTCAAGGATTGGAGTCCAATTTCACTCAAATAGATTTGGTTTGATTGTTCTTCTCTTCTACTTTATTTTATTTGCCTTTGATTGTTTGATTATCATGTTTAATATGATGTTAGGCTAAATCCCCTTTCAAGGGGTGGGGTGAACCCTTATTTGATGTTATTTTAATTTAATTAGTTTGATTACTTGAAAACTCCCTTTGAATATTAATTTTGATCCCTCACCCTTAAATTTACGCCTCGAGAGAGGGTAAATGATTTTCGAGAGAAAATCAAAATTCTAAGTTATAATACCCACTTTAGATTCGAACTATAGATAGGGGTTTCTTAAGTGGGGTATTATTACTTGAATTTCAACTCTATTTTTATTTTTTAAGATTTACATAAATTTTAATTGATCGATCCTAGCGGGTGATTAATTAAAAGGAGTGTAGATCTATTTTCTAAAGTTGTGGGGGATTAAACTTAATTTTCTAAAAGGTTACTATTAAAATTACATTTGCAATGAGAGTTGATTTGTAATTTTGATATTAATTTGGGAGAATTCAATTAATTAAATTAACTATTTCGAATTGCTAAAATTTGTGGTGTAATCCCACTCCTTGATTGTTCTCACATTTATTTACCCCATTTATCTCATATTTTAGTGTTAGACTTTGTTTTTCATTTTAGTCACTTTTTAGTTTGTAATATGATCTTCCATTTAGTTTAGTGTTACTTCACACCCTACCTCACAAAATTGTTTTAATATTTGAAAAGCTAAAAAAAAAATAGAAAAGAAAAATTCCAAAAAGAAAATAAAAATTGAATTACAATTGAGTTTGTCTCCAGCTTACCCCCTTGATGTGGATTGATACCCTTACTTACCTTGACAATTTAGTTTGAAATATATTTTGTAGGTAATTTGAGGTTTTGACTAACTTGGCTTCAAATGACGACTCTACACCAAAAAGTTTTTTCAGCAAATGGCGTCGTTGCCGATCTTTGGAGCTCGACATGCTTTAGAGGATTCCCGAATTTTGTGATTCACTTGTATTGCATTTTTCAAATTTTAGTACCATTTTTTTTTATTTTAGAAGGCTTGTATTTAGGATTTTATTACCTTGCTTATATTGCGGTGCATAGAGACACCATTTATTATTTATTTTAAATTTGTAATAAATTGAAGACAAGCGTGATAGGGAACTCGGACAAGGTAGAGAGAGGGCGTCCATTGGAGAGAGGATTTAGAAGTCTCTTTACCTTGGGTTGGTAGGACTCCCGGGGTTGACCGAGATAGGCGCAATCTCCCCCCAGTCGACTCAAATTTTTTGACACCCGCGGCGTAAAAATCGTGGGAGGTACATCTCTTGAACACTCGCGCCTCTCCTGTTAGCGAGTAAATTTTGTGTTCTCTTATGTGCTCTTATTCTCAAATTTATTTTTCGAATGGTGTGATGAATTAAATTACTAAGACCTACACCCGGTCACTCAAGAGAAGGGATTTCATCACCCGACTCACTCGCTTACCATTGTGTGATATCCTAGCCATCACTAAATTTAAAATCAATCCACTAGGTAGCCCACTAGGAGAAAATTTTGCAAAGGTGATCACTCATATTATTCCGTGATTTTTTATTTCCCACAGACTTAATTAAAATTTGACTACCCCTTTCACTAATTTGAAGATAAAAATTGGCTATGTGCTAGTTAGGTTTTCTCCATGACTTGTGTGTGTGTTCAATTCATTTTTCGGTGGTCAGTTTTAGTGAGTTCATCAAATTCAAAGAGTCCATATTTTTCCCACCTTTTCTTCTAAAAAAATTCTTCCCTTTTTTATAAAAAAAAATCCAAAAAAAAATTCTTTCATTATTTTTTTAGAAAATCCAAAAACATTTTCTTTCTTTCATTTTTAGAAAAATCCAAAAATATTTTCTTTCCTTTTGAAAAAAAATACTTCTCTCCACATGGCCAAAGAACGTCCCTTACGGAACTACTTTGGTCATTTTTCATTGACACGTGACACGTGTGAGAGTGATCCTGAGTCGTCTCTTTATGATATTTTTAGTGGATTCACCTCTCTCAAGAGTACCCTTGGTACTCTTGACCCATCTATGCACGAACCTCTTATTCCATCACCCTCGGTGTCAAGTGTCGACGTGTCGCACATTTTGTCGTGCACCCATTGTTCTTATGCTGATCACATGTCCCATGAGTGCCCTTACTTTTCATATCCTTACGAACCCACCATGGATCATGTGTATCCATATGACATTGTTTCGGAACCCACCTCGAACTACTATCCCGATGTATCTAATCCCGAGTTGTGTGAGTACCCTAGTTATTCATGGAGGCCTAATCACCCTTTCACGCAATATGAATCCCAACCCGATGTTGTGGATCCTTACACATTCCAACAGTCGTCATGTCAACCTTGTGCACCGAGTCATGATCAGTTACCTCACTATGCACCCACTGAGTATCAACCATTTGTCCATCACGCAAGCGATCATTTCGTGTATGATGAACTTGGCCCCACCCCACACACTTCCTTTAAGTGTTCTCCATATAGTGATAAGGAGTTGTGTCTACCTACACCACCACCAACCGTCACTCCACCACCACCATCATCCACCTCTGCTTTCAAAAGCCTCTTGAAAAAGTTCATACTCGAGCAAGAGCAATCCACTCAAATTCAAACTCAAGCCCTCCAAAGGCTTGAAGAAAGGTTAAATGAATTGGAGTGTGCGAGAGAGTCGGACATTCCTATGGATCCTCCCATCGCTGCAACCGAGTGTGATGATGATGTGTCCTCTTGTGCCACAGATTTTGAGTGTGACCAACCATACCACCCCGAGAATCTCAAAGTTGGGACCATCCCATGGTTCGGGCCCCAAGTCGACAATTGTGTTGACTTACCTTTCATTCGTGAGCCTGATCAAATCCCGTTATATCCAAATGAACCCACACTTGCAGTTCCTATTCCCTTTCCCGCTGAATCCAAAGCAATGCCTGAGTCTACACCTATCGAGATTCACCCTTATGTTCCCGAGGAACAATTTATCCTAGGTTAGCTACGTCTACGAGTGCTCACTATTTTCCCGAGATAGAATTCGTGATAGTTCCTACCTATCCGGATATGGATCATGTTACACCATGCTTGGCTCATCTTGAGCCCAATATTTCTAGTGATCCAGCTATCTACAATCTTAGTGCCTCTTCTTACCCACCCACCACATTCCTTGATACTACTCTCATGGAGAATTTGACCACTCCATCTTTATAAACCACACTCCCTTGTGAGTATTCCTTTACTCCTCTCAATGACTGTGTGTTGGATCATCTTCCTCCGCCCTTTGTCCCACCTGACCCACCCATTATCCCTTCCACCCCACCACCTTATTAGAATCTTGATTTTACACAGTTCATGTTTCCATCTACATTTTTAGATCCTCACCTGAAACCATCCTCCACTAATTACGAGAGTATTTGTGGTGCTACTCTCCACTTCCGTGACACCGAGCTTGTTACTCTATACCCACCACTCTTTTGTGGTGTTTATTTTTTCCCAAGACAACTCCCTGGCGTGTCATGGAGCGACCATCATCATCGCCCATTGATAAAATGGTCGTGTGATTTCTCTGAGGCCTAACCCATTCCACTTACCAAACCATTTTTCCTTCCCATACAACTTGAGCACCATGCTTATAGGGCCCTAGTTGACCTCACCTTTCGACTCAATAAGGCCCGTGATTGATGCTTAATCACCCATGCCACCCTTACCTTAATACCCACCCGCCCATGGTCCACCGATGTTTTGCATCATGTGATGCACTTTGCCATACAAGTGCATTGACCATTCTTAGCCCTGATCCAACAAGACTGACCCTTCAGTCTTGTTTGGGGGTGATTATCATCGCCTAATTTTTCTTCCGCCTAGTACTTTCCTCATTCTTATCCTTAGGGTGAGATTCCATCGGTCTAGATGAGGACATTAAACTTAGCGCTACCGGGAAGCAGGCCACGTTTCTTGTATGAGTCTCATCCTGTTTGGGGGTGTTGTTTCACATCAGCTAATGCTTTATCATGTTTATAGACTTGTACAACTTTGTTATCTTACTTTTTATTCAGGTTTCATTTTGGCTTCATTTGTCCACTTCATTAACGGATGATTCTGGTAATCTCTTTCCTACCTTATGCTCTCAATTTTAAAAATCATTTTACTTAACATCGAGGATGATGTTCCTTTTTGTTTGGGGATGGGGAATTTTATCAAAATCGTACCTCTTTTGAAAAATTTTGATTTTTTAACCTGATTTTTAAAATTTCATGCAGTTTCTTTCATCTCACTCATTGATGTGTATTTTCACTCCTCCATCTTTCTAAGTCTAGGAATCAAGCTAGAGGATTTATATTTTTTCTAAATAGCTTATGTAATACATAACAGGGCATTTTGCACCCTGAATTCCTAGACTCGATAAAATTTACACACTTATCACGTCACTACGGTTTAGATCTGAGGAGTACTACAATTCTAATGAGAACCTTAAGGATCACTAGTAGAGACTTTAGCTTGTGATATTCGTGCCTTTCACCCTTTCAGAGAGTTTTACGCAATCTCCGAGTCACAAGTTGATTCAACTTCTTTTGGGTTCGCACTTTAATTGTTGTATGATCTCATTATTCATCATTTTTGGCTTGATCACTCACAATGGCATCTTTTTCGAGTTGTAAGAAACATGTGCCTTTAAATTTATCCCGATCACTAGGTTTTCATTCATTCACTTACCACTTTTCCATATCACATTCCCATTCACTCACCCATTACCTTCCCATTTATTTCCCTCATCATACATACACACTCCCCACTCCATTCATATATCATCCATCATCATTTTGAGAAAAAGAGTGTTGATTCCAAATGTTAAATGTCTTCAGTGTTGGTTTGAAAAGTGAGAGAAAAAAAAATAAAAAAGAGAAAAAAAAATAGCAAAAAAAAAAAGAATATGGAGAAAAAGAAAAGAAATATCGGAAAAAAAAAAGAAAAGAAAAATAGAGAGTTTTGTAGTTAGTTGTGAAATAAAGACATTTGTGCCTAAAGTGCTATACACTCTCTCACATCGCATATCCATCCATTTCGCATCCATTTTACATCCATCATTTCACACATCCATCTTATCCAACCTCAAATCCCATCCTTCTCATTTCATTTCCCCCTCAACCATAATCATCCATATTTTCCCTCGGTGTTCGGGCAAAATAAAAGTCAACGTGGTGAATAACTCGACGTTCTCACTATAGTGATTAGCATTTCTTTCATGAGATCATTTTTCTTTCTAATTGTTCGTTCTTTCTTATGTGTGTGTGAGACGTTTGAACTTGCTTACATTTACTCACCTCCTCACACACAAGAGCGATACATTAACCCATATCTCGAGAGTTCGTTTAAGAGAGATATATCCGTGAGATTTTGAAGTTGAAGCGTTGATTCCGATAAGGCAATCTAGGAATTACTCTTATGAGACTCGACCCATTTTGATTGATTCACACAACACACGTTGAGTTCTAGGGAAGATATGTGTAATACCCCGTATTTTCTGTGATATTTATTTTTGGGGATTAATTGAATTAAATGTCTATTAATTGGAAATTAATCCGGATAAAAATATTAACGAGATGTGAGTTAGTATTTTATTATAATGTGTATACTTGGCATTATATGAATATTGGTAATATTGAAATTGTCGTGAGATTTAAATACGGCAATTTGAGAATTTTGCTTGACACGTGTGACCGCCACGTCATGGTATTTTGTATTAAATTAAAAAGTGAATTTTAGTTCCATTAACCGTATGGTCGTTTTGAGTGCTCCAACGCGTCTGGAAGGGTCGAGATAGTCAGAAAACACTAGCCGGAAGTTTAGTTTGGGTCCCGGGGTATTTTTGGGCCATACCGGCATCATAAAGGGTATTTTGGTAATTTACATTTTTGGGAATTAAAAAGTGACGAAAATAGAAATTACAATCTGACTATTTCCTTAACCCACTTAACCCACTAACTACACTATGGGACAACATGGGCTACGGGAGAAGTTGATATACCATTCTAACTTACCAAAAACCAAACACACCTCCATACCTCCATTGTCTTCAACCTTGGGAAGAGCTTGAGAGAGAGAGAGAGAGAGAAGGAAAGAATTCTGCAGAAAGAAAGAGAGATGACAGACTTAACTTCAAGATTCAACACCAAATTCAGAGATAAATTAAGGCAAGTGATTTAAACTCTTTTGATTCAAGATATGTTTCCATGTTTAGGAATTTTCGAAATTGATTTTTGGAGATAAATTAGACCCATGAATTGGAAGTTAAAGGCCATGATTTATGTAGGAATTGCATGTAGTATATTCTGGACGAATTTATATGTTATAAACAGAACCTTGATGATCTAAAAGTGGTATTAGAAGAAGTTTAATGATATTCTTGAATGGAAGAATTCTGGAAATTATTTTGATGTAGTTTTGATCTAAACCAAGCCTTTAAATGATGAATTATGGGACTTAGAATGTAAATACTGTTGTAGGATGATAGTATAATGTTATAGTAACCTTGTCTTGGAGTTTCATGCTTAAAAATGGAGTTTTGGAACGAAACTGTAACTGCAAAACGAAGCAGTCCGTAACAGACCTGATGCAATCGATCGATCGATATTCATCAGTCGATCGATCGACCACCATCGATCGATCGAAGGTAAAGGTCGATCGATCGACCTTCCCAGAATGAGTAAAATTTTTCCTTAATTGAATCTTAATGATGTTAACCCTTGATTAATAATATTGGTGACATTATGAATACCCTTAACCTTAAGGAAGACCAGTAGGCATGATTATGAGATTGGACCTTAATTGGAATTTAATTTGAGGAATTATTCTAAATAAATGAAATTCATTATGTGAGATAATATTTGGGTTAATAGTGCAAATTTGAATGATTTGATGGAATAAGGTTTGGGGCAGAAGTAAAGACCTTAGGTATATGTGGGAATTTTGGGAACTTAATAGTCTATTTGAGATAGGTTTTAAGTCTAAGATATTACGACGTGACGACTATTTAATTTATATATTATCGGGATACTTGAAATATATGAAATTGGAATAATGGTATAATGATGTAGAGTATACCTTTATTAATATCGAGATATCTAAGATGTGTGAATGCTTAGTATATAATTTTATGTGCATGACATACCTACCATACTTGCTATCACGGGAGGTTACGCTCGCTTAGGGCCTTCTTATCCTTGTGTGCCCGGATTTAGATAGGTACCTCGAGGACATAATTCAAACGAACGACTTATTTGTGAGTTAATGAGCCAACTGACTATGGAGCGTAGGTATGTACGTGACCATGGATATAATTGAATTATGTTCGACTCCATTTTTGTGTGTGGTGTTTATTCCAACAATTCCTGAGAGATTCGGAATTTGTAATCCTTATGTACGTGATGTACCGGGATGGATAGCAGAGTATGTATGCACCGTAGCTTAGCCTTGGGTGCTTGTATTGTATAATTAAGATGTGAAAATATACGGTTATATGAGAAGGAATTTACTATGTTAAATTGTGAGTATAATTATGGTAATGCTTTGAAAAGATAAAAAGGGAAATTTTATCAATAAATGGTTTTGTTAATGATTGGGAATTCGGGAATTAACGTAGAACTCTCTATTCAATTGTTAAGGTTGTTAAATAAACGTGAACCGAGTAGTAGTGTTAGAAACTCTTTAGATAGTTATGAGATAACACATGAATGGGTACAGGAACGTTAGGAGTGCACAGTTAGACGAGAGGTGAGTATATCATGTGAGAGCACGTCCTAACATGTACTTTGCATATACTGTTTTAAATGTTTTTAAAGCACTTGCAGGTTTTTAAAATATCTCCACATTCGGGCTCTGACCCGTTTGCTTTCAAATCTATCTTTTTGTAAAACCATTTTAGGTGCCCAGCCACAAGGTCACCATGCATAGGATTCTCATTCTGATGACGAGCTGTAGCTTCTTGTGGAAGCTACAGGGATTTGCTTTTAGACGCTTATATCATTTGGATTCCTTATTCAGTATTCCTCAGTTGTAGGGCATGTTGCCCAAATTCTATTAGATACATTTCCATTTCAGTTTTTCAGACTTTGGCATGTATTCATTCAGTATTCAGTATTTCAGTATTTACTTCAGTTGTGGGATTGTGTTATGAGGAGTTTTTCCTCCAGATTTATTTATATCATGTGACGGTTATTCTATTTACTTCATTATGGTGAATGGTGTTTTATTCTTCTTTACACTTGTTGCATGTTAATCAGACTTTAATTAAAATTTGGCAACTTACTTTTTAAATACTAGGTGGTTAGTAATAATAAAAATGTTTTCGACAGTGATGCTATTAACTGAGCCAACTTGGCGTTTTGATTTAATTTAATAAAGGAGTAGCTACCCGGTATTTAATTAGTCGGGGTGTCACAATATGCCTTGAGTATTTATTTAGCTAAATTTTTTACACATTCTAGCTTGTATTTCTGAAATCATTTATCTCATGATGGATTGTGCGATCATTCTATATCTAATAAGAGATTGACTGCCTTTCAATAAATCTTTGTAAATAAGAATTTTGTGGGTATATTCCCTGCAAACCCTCACGAGACACAACTCGTCTTGTAAGGCAACCTATAGGTTTAAAGGCTTATTGCACATGCTAAGTGCAATTTTAAGTGCCCGCGAAAGTGATACACTTTTAGTTACTTATTTTTCTCTTTCTCTCTATCTTATTGCTCAAAGACTAGCAACGCTCTGTTTGGAGGTGGTGTGATAAGTACCCAAAATTGTACATTTTATACCCCGAATAAACGTACTTTAGTTGCTAATTCTCGGCAAAATGGATCTTATGTGCTAAAATATTTATCTTGTAGGTCAAATGTCCGTTTGCGGTATCAAAAGCTATATATCAAGGCAAATGCGCATTGAATGGAGCTAAATACCCTTGTCCCATATCCTAGCCTACCCTCAACCGAGCCTAAACCTACCCCGAACCCCGTGTATGTTTAGGTAGTGCTCTTTTATATTTTTTTATTTTTTTAAGAGTCATTTTATTTTTTACGGTTTATTTTAGATTTATTTAGAATTTCTAAGTTTTATTTTCTATTTTATTTTTATTAGTATAATTTTATTTTATTTTGATTTTGATTAATTTTTATTTTATTAGGATTAGAATTTTTAGGATTTCATTTTATTTTTAGATTTTACATTTTTTTAGGATTTTAGTTTTTAGTTTAATAGATTTTTATTTTTTATATCTTTTTAGTCTTATTTTTTTTTAGTCTTTATTTTATTTTTAGATTAGAATTTTATTTTAAGATTTTTATTTTATTTTTTTTAGTTGGTTTTATTTTTCAAAGGGTCACAATTTAAACACACACACTCACACCTTAATACCCAACACCCTATCCTACACCCAAACACATTTACTCACCCTCACCAACCTTACCCTACACCTCACAAACACAAAACCAACCCCCTCCACTATTCATCATCATCTTCATCCTAACACACTCTCTCTATCTCATCACCTTAACAACCCGAAGGACCAACCCTGACCCCCCATTCCAGTGAGTACAACCTGCAAGAGCCCCTACGCCTTCCATCTCCGGCGGTCAGCCCCTACAACTCACCAGACCTGACCCCAAATTCGGTGAACCCGGATGTCCCTCTACTCGCGATCGCACCCAACATCCTTTAACCCATAAACAAACCCAAACCCGGAACCCTTACAACTCGGGCGACCACAAACCTCAACCCGGCACCCAACCCGCTACAGCCTCCGACCCAAAGCCCAACAACACCGACCCAACCCTCCTTTCTTACCAGCCCCTACACCCACTTTCAGAACTCGAGAACTCCAATCGACCCATGTCCGAAACCATTTACCCCTAGACCCATTTCCCATCTTCAAGCCTTACACGATTCTCGCCTCCCAAAATCCCAAAACAAAAGCCAAATAAAATAACTAAACCACATAAACCCCATGTGCCATATATCTCATTAACCCCATTTAAACCATTTACCCTCCTTTTTCCCTTATTACCCCCAACTACCATTTTAATCCCTTTACCCAAATCACCCCCAAACAACCACTTCCCACATGCACCTTCTCTTATACCCAATGTACCGCATAACAAAATCTAACTTTTATCCCCCTCACTCCCATTACCAAATTTGCCCTTGCTCCATTGTCCATTATAAAAAGAAGACCTCACTCCAATAAAAAAAAATGTTGGGAATACTAGAGAATAGAGAATTCTAGAGAGAGAAAGAGTAGGTTAGAAAAATAGGGAATTCTAGAGAGAAAAAAATATTGTAGAGAGGAGAATTAAATTGTACTTCAATTTCGTTTGTGTTTGTACACAATTGAGAGAAGCTTGGACTTAATGCAAGTGCAATTTCTTTTCTCCTACATTTTGGTTTGAATTTCTTCTCTCTATATTTTTATTTTAATTTAGTAACTTTTATTAGATTGTTATTAAGTGAATTATGACTATAGTTGGCAAATCACTCCATTTAACGAGTGAAATGAAGCCCCATATATTCAATTGAATGTATTAATTAATCTAGTTTACTTTGTTTCATTTAGTTAATTTTCTTTTCATTCCTACATGAGTTTATGCATTGAGAAATGGTAAACTATCCTTGAGAAAGGATTAAAATCTAATATGCTCTTAATTTTTTTATTCAAACTAGAGATAGAATGACCCACTAATTAGAATATATTATATTTTATTATACTCATACATTAAATTTTTGTTGGATTTATGATTTATTAAATTAATCTACTCTAGCGAGTGATTTATATAATTTTTGTAAATCAATTATTCATTTGAGTTGTGGGGATGAAAATTGGATTAACTAATTTTATATTAGTTTGTTTTGTCAAATGATGAGAATCAATTGATAAAATAAATTAATATTTGGAAAATTAGTAAACTAGAATAATTAAAACATTTAATTGATAAAGTGGAGGTTAAGTTACATTCCTTGAATATTTCTCAAATTTAATTTCATCTCATTCTTATTACTCAGTTCTTATTTAGCACACTTGTTAGTTTGTTAATTTCATCTCTCATTTTAGTTTAGTGTTACTTCACATTTTTACCTAAAAAGTGTTTTAATATTTGAAAAACATAAAAAAAAATAATCAAGTGAGTTATATTCATTATTCTCTCATTTTTAGCATTAACACCTTAGATTTGGATTGATACCTCACTTACCATTATACTCTATTTTTGTCTACTTTTATAGGTTTGTGAATATTTTTGATTGAAGAGTTTTTACAACAACGACAAACACACCAAAAAGTTCTTTTCATCACTTCGTACTCGGCTTCATTGTTGGAGGCTTCGAAGCCTAACCTGATCCCGTACTCGATCATGATATTTTTTGACGTTATAAGAACAATCCCCGCTCCTGCCCACTTGGAATTAGAGGCTCTATCCTCATATAGTGTCTAGCTCTCGGATTGGTCCTACTTGCGATCTCTTAACTGCTCGACCATCTGTTGGTTCGTAGGAGCATCTCTTGTGAATTCTTCTTTAAAGTTGGACAATATTTGCCCCTTGACTGCAGTCCCCGATTGAAAGTGAATGTCAAATCTCCCAAGTTCCACTAACCATTTGGACACGTGTCCGAATATTTCAGCCTTGCCAAGAACAACTTTGAGGGAGAAAGAGGTGATGACAATGATGGATTAGGCCTCAAAGTAGTGTTTCAGCTTTTGAGAGGCTATTATTAGTGCGTAAGACAATGTTTCTAGCGGTAAGTGGCACTGCTCAGCGTCCAAGGGAAACTTTCTGGCATAGTAAATGGGGAACTATTTTTCCACTTTTTCACAGACAAAGGCCGAGCTAACCACGTGGCACGAGACTGTAAGGTAGTGGTAGAGAGGGTCCCCTTGATCGGGAATTTCTAACAGTAAGGGTTTACTCAGGTAGGATTTGATCTCCTCAAGAGACTTTGAACATCCATCATTCCAGGTGAGCCCATTTTCCTTTTTGAGCAGGTGAAAAATGGTTTGTAATGCTCGTATGACTTTAAAATGAAGCGATTAAGTTCTACGAGCATCCCCGTGAGCTTTTGGATTTCACGTAACATCTTCGGTGGTTGAACATTGTTGATCTCATCTATATGGTTATGGTTTTCTTCAATCCCCCTCTTGTAGACCAGATAGGCTGGGAACTTTCCTGACTAGACTCCGAATGAGCATTTTCTCGCGTTGAGCTTTATCCGATAACGCTAGAGGATTCCAAAGGTGTTGGCCAAATCTTTGAAGTGGTGGTCTTTACTCTTGCTTTTGATGAGCTTATAATTGATATATAATTCCATCGTTTCTCCCATTTCTTGCTTGAATATCTTTATGACCAGTCTTTGGTACGTGGTTCCATCATTCTGAAGACCGAAAGGCATGACCTTTACATAGTACAAACCAAATGGTGTTATGAACGAAGTCATAAACTACACCAAATGAGGAAAATTGTAACGGATTTTTTCCTATTTGTAACGGATTTTGTTCATTACAGATTTGTAACGGACAAAATCCATTATCAATAGCAAAAATTCGTTACAAATATATTATAATTAAATGCAAGAGAAATTTTAAAAAAAAAAGAGAAAGTGGGAGAGGAGTGAGCGGCTCCACTCTCCAACTCTCTCATGTCTCTCTCTATACCTCCCCAACCCGTTCGTCTCTTCATACAGCTCGCGAAATTGGTATACCGTCGCGTTTAGTCTCTCTCTATACAGTTGATGCACGAAGTTGATGCACGATCACTGATCGCCCCTCTCCCGTCGGATCGCCCCTCTCCCTCCTCTGGACGTCCCTCTCGGTGTTTCGACAGTCGCCCGCCCCCTCCCTCCAGCCAGAGATATTCCCTTCCCCTCTCCTTCGGCTCATAGATTCACTCAATAGGTAAATTAGCATATTTGTCAATGGATTCACACACAACAGTTCATTCAGTTCATAGATTCATTGTTTTTAAGTTCAAGTTCAATGGGTGTTTATTACCTGTTAATTTTTTATTCATTGTTTACCCTATATTTGTTTCAAGTTCAATGGATTCCCTGTTTAGCTTATATTTGTTTAAATTTTTGAAAATATAGATTTGTTGGGTATTGGGTTATTAGTATTTTAAAAATAAAAGTATTGATTATTTGTTATTGGGTTGTTGCCTATTCCGTGATTATATTAGTTTTCTCATTTTCTGTTAATTTTAATTGTCGAAACATAATTTGGAATATATTTTCAAATTTATGGTAATTATGTTGAATTTTTTTATTGTAATTTAAAATTTAGGGTAATATTTTGTTGAGGTATTTCAAAAAAAGTCTTCAAACAAAGTGGGGGCAAAAAATGGGTGAATATAAACATTAACATTTTTAGGGTTGAAAAATTGTAAAAAAAAGTAAAAATGGCCCTAAAAAAATTGCCTTCGGGGCTCCCGCCCCCGAACCCCCGATCTTTGTAAAACAATTCGCACCCCTTGGCTGAAAATCCTAGGTCCGCCACTAACGATCAAGTATTTTTTCTCGTTTCCCTCGTTTCCCGTGTCTCTGCATAAGATTTATGGTTTTGTTATGGGATACTCATAGATATTCCCACAGCTTTACGAATGAGTTTGATTCCATATATTGGGGATTCAATATATGAAATCAAACTTTTGGAAAATCACATTAGAATTACGAATTAGGAATTACGAATGAGTTTGAGTCCATCCCCTACAGCTTTACGAATGAGTTTGTCATATATTGGGGATGGAATCAAACCCTACAGCTTTACAAATGAGTTTGTCATATATTGGGGAATAAAGAAAACTTTTGATTTTCAAAAGTTTTTCAAATTTTTCTTTGATTTTCGAAGAAGTAATATGACACACTCATTCGTAAAGCTGCAAGGCATAGGGAAATATCAACAAAGTTTGATTTTTAAAATTAGGTTATTTTCTTTCTTTATATTTCATTTTTGGTTTGTTCAATATGTAGTTTTAGTTCTCTCAATTTTTTAATGTAGGGTGTAGGTGTAGGTTGGAATCGGGGATGGGGTTGGGGCAGAGGTTTTGAAAACAACTGATTTTTATTAAAATTTGTTTGTGTCATTTTTTTATTTTTTTATTTTTTTATTCTTCTAACATATTTAATAAAAAAAATTATTCTAGAGGTCATGTGCAAGGCACGTATTTAAGTAAAGAAAAAAAATCTTATTTTTATCTAATTTCTTTAATATAAATAGTACCTGATTTTAATTGTGAAGTATGGTTACTGTATAGTATTTTTCATTTCATGATAAATAGGCTAAACCGATTGCACAAGATCACATCGAGTTGTAAACTCATGAGGAACAAATATTATTAATTGATGAATATTTACTTAAAACCATAAATTTATGAGCAGTATTTATATATTTTCTAATTAATATTTTTTTATAAGATGTGTAAAAACATTCGGTACTAGTGGACTCGCGAGGGATATGTGTGATAGTAGTTTTTTCGGTGAAGTTTTCAACTTTAAATCTTGTGTTCTTATGTGATTACTTTTATTTTTCACATTTATTAATTGCATCACCATTATGTAATTGAACTAATTAGTTTTATTCGATAAATTAAAAGTTATTTCAATTAAGAACATGAGATTTCTTTACGATTGAGTAATGAAGTAAGAATTATTTAATTTGACTTAGAGCCCTAGCTATGCAGATACTTTTTCACTTCTAAATAGGCGTGGGACATTTTGTAAGTGACCCATGAAAGGACCTCCATTATGAAGCATAGTCTCATACAAACTCCAACCATTTGAGACGTTACGGGGAGGGTCATTTTCTCATCTATGTATCTTAAGTTGATTAATATTTAGTTTTGCCCAATACACTTATTGCGATACACATCTTAAGTTTTATGGTAAATCAAAAAGAACCCCATGAATGATCAAGTTATTTGCAAATAGAAATCACGATGAATTATGTGTTTTAGTTACTTGATATGATGAATAAGCTTAAATTTTCTTTTTATTCATCAAAAATGTGTTTAGAACTTAGAAACCATAAATTTAGCATAAGTCGTGGTATAATTAGTTTCCATAAATAGACACCAATCATTATCGAAGATTATAGTTACAACTTATTGTTAATGTGTGCTTTATCTTGTTTTATAGAATGTCACGACCGATTAACAAAGACTGGATGACTGAAGAGAACAAAGGCAGCTTGTCGTATTTAAAGGGCATTGAAGATTTTATGAAATTTGCGGAAGAGAATAATGACTAGGGGTTGACAATGATACCTTGTCCATGTTCGAAGTGTCACAATAAATTGCGTCTGAAATCGAAAGAAGTAGAGAGAAATTTGTGCACGAATGGTATGCATCAATTGTATACTGTATGGTTTTTTCACGGTGAAAATACATGCGTGAACACTATTGATCCCCCACCGGTAGAACAAGTTGAGGAGATCATAGTAGAAGAAAACATCGAGGAACAAGGTGTTGGGGTGGAAAATCTTGTTGATGTTTGTTACGGAGTGAATGGGGAACCTTATGTAGATATTGAATGCGGTCAGTCACGAGTTTCCAAAGAAAATCATGTCGTAAATGACAAGTACAATGAATATAAGAGATTATTAGTTGAGAAATTATATCCTTCATGCGAGGGTCCTTAAACAACTCTTTCTTCAATTATAGAACTTCACAACTTAAAGAAGCAATTTGGTTGGTCAGGAAATAGTGTCATGGCACTTTTTTCTATCTTAAAAAGGTGGCTCCCAAAAGGTAATACACTACCAGAAAAATATCCAAAGATGAAGAGTATGATGAAAGACTTGGGGATGAAGGCCAATTACATTCATGCATGGGTCAATAACTGTGTCTTATATTGGAAGGAGAATGAATATATGGATGAATGTCCCCAATGTGGAGAATCAAGTTATTCATTTACTATGAGGAAAGGGGGAAGGATTACCAAAGAACCTAAAAAGGCGTTGAGACATTTCCCTCTGATTCCAAGGTTGGTGAGATTTTATACTATTTCGTGGATAGCCCGAGAAATGACATGGCACCATAGGGCAACCACTTCATAGGATTACCAACGAAATCCATGTGATTCGTCCCAATGGAGGAGTTTCAAATCAAAATGGCCTGAATTTGCTAAAGAAGGACGCAATGTTTGGCTCTCAATAGCAACCGATGGGTTTAATCCTCGTAGCATTCAGTCTTCCAGTTATAGTTGTTGGCCTGTCATCACGGTGCCGAATAATCTTTCACCTTCATTGTGCATGAAGAGCGAGTTTCAAATGTTGTCTTTGTTAATGCCTGGTCCAAAGGCACCGGGTCAAGACATCGATGTTTTTCTTCAGCCATTAGTTGATGAGTTGAAGGAATTGTGGGAAGTAGGTGTTTCGGCCTATGACATGTATGAGATGCAGCCTTTTATGTTAATGTGGGGGATTCACGATTTCCCTGCATATGGGAATTTATCTGGGTGTATTACACATGGTTATAAAACTTGCCCTGTTTGTGGGGACGATACTCCATCCATCCGACTGGTACACAGTAATAAGATAGTTTATACAAACTATCGTATTTTCCTTGACATGGATCACCCTTTTCGAAAAGGTGGGAGTTTGGAGCTTAGGTCAACAGAGTATACACCTCCTCCACGTCGGTTGAATGTGGACGCACTTGTAAAGAAGTTACGTTGCATCAAGTATACACTGGGAAAGTATCCAAAAGTTTTCAGTAATAAGCGAAAGATGGGTGATGCAAATGAGAATTGTAATGCTGAAGTTAAGGAGGCATGGTATAAAAAGTCAATTTTATTTTACTTTTAATGGGAGTTGATTGGTGGGATGTTGGTGGTTGTACAGAGAGTGCTATTGAGGATGTAATTGGTAAGAACTCCCAGGTATGGTTTATTAGTGTGATTTATGATACAGAGTTGTAGGCTTCTTCTTAGGCAATGTTGCATCATATAACTGAGGCGGGAAGTAAAAAATTATTAATTGAGTACGTAATAATGACATGCAATATAAAAAGAGTTATAGAACTTGGTTTATCTTTTTTGTTAATGTTTGTTATTTTAGCTAGCTGTTGGACTATTGAAGTGTCATATTGTTTCATAGTTTGTATGAAGTTTATTATTTTATACTTCAAAAAATTTAAATTAATTATTTGTTTTAGATAAAGATTCGCCTGTCAAATAATATTATATTTTATAATCTCAATATGTTGTAGATGGCCATATGTTTATTCACACAAATACATTTGCTTCTAATTATTATAATACTAGAAGTTGTCAATGCCCGGGCATTGCATAGGCTAAAATCTAGTTACATATATTTATGTGTATATTTCTACGAAATTTGTCTCATTCTTCTATATTTGCAAATTTCATGAGAATTTTGGTTGCATCACTGGAAGTGATTGTCCGCTCAAAGTAATATTCTCCTTCTTTTAGTTTAAACCGTAATAGTTTCAATAGTTAATAAAGATAGCTATTATTTAGTTTTTTCCAATACTAAGATTGAGTTTGTTTGAGAGGTTCTTATTGGGAAATATGAAGATTACTTCTGGGCGAATGAGCTCTACTTTTGCAAGAAATATCACGAAGACTACTTTGGGGAGAATATTATGTTTAAAACTTTAAAGTTGTTAAGACTTCTTTTTTAGTACTATTATGGTCATAAGCTAGATGGTTTATCTTGTACTACATTTAGTTTTTGGAATTTTAATGGTTATGAATAAAATATAGTTTTGGATCAGTTTAATGTCACTGAAATATTTTTTGTCATCGAAATATTGTATCATACATTTTATCACGTGCGTTTATGTTTGAATGAAATTTGTGGGTATTAGTTAAGTGTAGTGCATTAACATTTGATGAGAACGAGTTTTAACTAGTGTATTTATATCTATTTATTTAATGAGAAATTATTATATTTTTAAAGATATATTAATATTGCTAGCGGACTTTAACCGTTAAAAATCAAAATATTCGTTTCAAATATATGACGCTCCCAATCCATTACAATGTATTTTGTAACGGTTTGCATCCGTTACAAGTTCTATATTTGTAACAGATAAGCATCGTCACAATTTAGTAAATTTGTTACTAATATATATTATGTGTACCAATGCTAAATCCGTTACAAAATAAATTATAACGGTTTTCGTCCGTTACAAATCTCCATTTTGTAACGGATTTTATCTGTTACAAATTTTGTCGGAAAAATAAATAACGCCAGTTTTCTAACGGATTTAATCCGTTACAAATATTTTTTGTAACGGTTCTTTCCCATTACAATTGAACTGTTTTGGTGTAGTGTCTTGGTTAGGGCCAAAAAGAGGAATCTGGTGGTACCCCAACTAAGCATCTAGGAAATTCATTAGTTCATAGGCCACAGTGGCGTCGACTGGTTGGTCCATATTTGTCAGGGTAAACTATCCTTGGGGCAAGCCCTATTGAGAGCGGTACAGTGTATATAGACTTTCCATCTGCCATTGCTTTTATAGCCCACTACTGGATTTGAGAGCCACTTTGCGAATTGAACTTTTCTAATGGACCTTGCCTCAAGAAGTTTCCCTACCTCCTTTTGTACCTCCCTTGCCTTCTTCGAGGCAATGTGAAGAGATTTTTGTATGATCGGATCAAGTGCTAAATCTATGTGAAGATGGAGACAAGTGATTGCAGGATCAATCTCTGACATGTCATACGGATCCCATGCAAAAAAAAATAGGTTCTTCTTAAAAAAGGTGATCAACTCCCTTCTTTAGTGGTGGGATAATGTTTTACTGATTAGAAACTTCCTCGCTGGTCGGCTTTCATAAAAAACTACGCCCTCCAGGTTTTCTACGGCCCTGTCAGTGGCGTGGATCCTGGTATCCTTCATGCCAAATCGACCATGCCTTAATTAATATTTCAAAGGAGTAGTTCCATCCGAGGACATCTCAGTAAGGACCTTCTTGTATTTATTCTTCTCCTGCTTGGGTCTAATGGCGACGATGTAGAATTTTTTAGCAGTGGCTTAATCGCCTATGATCTCCATTATGCCTTGATCTTTGATGCATTTGATTTTTTTATGGTAAGTTGAAGGGACAACTCTCATAGTGTGAATACACCCTCTTCCGAGAATGGAGTGGTAAGACGAATCAATGTCAACCGCTAAAAACTCAATGATCTTCAAAACATTCCATGCCCTTACTGGGAGGACTACTTTCCCAAATGGCATGGTTATTTTTCCTACGAAGCCGACCAAAGGAGAAGTCTCTTCCTTCAAGTATGGCATCTTTGGTTTGAGCTCGTGGAAGATTTCTAGGTACACCACCTTCAAGGAACTCCCTTGATCCACCAGTAACTTATCCAGATCCCAGTTGGAAATCTTGAGAGTGATTACTAGTTCTTCGTGGTGGGAGTTTCTCACCCTGACTAAATCATCCTCCGTAAACACTATGTATTTATTTTAATCCATGTCCTTCGATTTCCCATGCTTTCCATCTTGTCTCTTATCAAGATCTATCTGGAAGGCTCCCATTATAGACTTGACCTTATTGAGTTCCATTTGAACTGCATTTTTTTAGATCTTCTTGAGCTCGGCCCCCCCATTTATCATAGTAAACTTGTATTATGCCTCATCATCCATGGCGTTATCTAGTTTTTGGTCGTCGTGGATGACTACTTGATCATACTTCTTCTCTATGTATGCATTCAAGTGCCTTGCATGGGCTAACTCCTTTAGGCAATATTTTAGTGCCTTGTAGTTCTCTGTCTTGTGTCCTTTTCTTTATGGAATGCACACCGAAGTGTGTAGTCCTTCTTGGTTGGATCCCCCCATCTTTTTTAGACACGTGAAAAACTATTGGTCTTTGATTTTCCCAAGATCTTATAAATCGATTCCTTGAAAACCAAGTTGATGGCATGAAAAGCTTTGGACGAGTCCACCTTGCCCTTATTTTTGGTCCCGTTTTTCTTCTTCTTCCCCTATTTAGGGTTATTTTCCTTGTCATTACCTTTATTTGCCTTAGCGCAACCATCTTCTGCTTGGTCGTCATGGACTACGTACTCCACTTCGGCGTACTTCCCAATTCATGACATATGGTCATCGATAGTGTCTACTTCCTAATTTGTAAGGGACTAGTGCATCATGGAGTTAGGGGTAAGCTGATCTTAAAATATGCTACTACAACCTTTTTTGAGCAGTCTTTCACCTTGTTCATAGTCTCCCAGTATCACTTGGCATACTCATATAGGTTCTTTTGTGGATTTTTCCTCATCGTGAGTAGAAAGCATATTCATATGTGAGTTGTTGATTATGAAGCGAACAGTGAAGGCCTCAAAGAGAGCCTTGAAGATCTTAACCGACCTATGAGGTAGCCTCTCAAACCACTTTTGGGTGACATCCCCTAGGTTGGAGGGGAATATACGACACATAAGATCGTTGTTATGGTTACATAAAGTCATGGCTTGCCCATACTAGTAAATACGGTCTATAGGATCCATTTTGCCATCGTTAATCTTGAACCATGGGGCAGTAAATTTCTTTGGGGGTTCTTCATCCTCAATAACTCTTGAGAAGGGGGATTTTGTTTGAGTGATTAAGTCTCTTCTCGCCATATCCTTGGTGGATTCGACCCCTCAGTGTTTGGGTGTTGGTACATTTCTCTCCAGACCAAGTGCCTTATATCATTCATGTGGCGCTCTTATTCGTGGTGCCTTCTCACCAAGTGATTTCCATTATCCGAGCGCTCATGGTCGTGGACAGTGATCCTTCCTTGGCTTTGAGGTTTTCTCACTTGAGGGATACGAGTTTGACCACGGTTTTTTAGTTCTCCTAGCAGGGTTCCCCGTTCATACTTTCCAATTATTGATGAAGGCGTAAATTTTCCAAAATTTGGAGGTGAGTTGCCTCCTCCTACTATTGAAGCCACGCTTCATATGCGTCAACCAACCATGAGATCTGGGTTGATCTATGTTGGTCATTGCTCTCCTCGGAGTGCTGCTCCTCTGAACAAAATCTTGAATTCCCATCTTGGCGAGCTTTAGATTTGACCCTGAGTAGAGCTAGGTCATCCCGTAAGTCATGAGGCTAGGTGCACTATTTGGGAGGTGAGATATTTGTTTCTATTTTTTCGTATGGGTTGCTTTCGTAAAATAGAAAATCATTTCCCTAAATGGCACCAATTGTGAGTGTAATTAATCACAATAAATGAATCCAGAAAGAAAGTAATTAAAGAATATAAAAATGCCCACACAACACAAAGATATGCATGGCGCCCGCGTCCACGAAGAGGTTTCTGAGTTTTTATTAATGTCTCTCAAAGATTTACATCCCCTTTGACCCTAGGGTGAGGGTTATATTTATAGTGGTGTAAAGTGGCTGAGTTGTTTAAGGAACTCCCCCATCTTGCTATTGGCTCATGTGGTGATTCCTGATTATCTCGTCCGAGATTATGGGTAACCAATTAAGACTATTCATAATTGAATGATAAGAGTTTGCATTTATCCACATGATAAATATTTGTGTTAATCTCTTTATTGCTGGATCGAACTATGGCACCGTGGTGATCTTGTTGGGCCTGCTCGGACTAGATGAAATTGGGCTTTTATGATTTGGACCCCACAGTTATCATATGTTGTTAACCTCTATTTTTTCTTGTTAAGTTCCTTTTGCGGTATTATGGATTTAGGATGATAATGTAGTTATACTTGTTTTATTAGATTTTGATGTGTGTGAACTAGAAAAATTTATAAAATCATTTGTCCAACATCAATATATCTAGTATTATGAATTTTCCCCTCGTATTATTGTGACTTATGTAATAGTTTCCCTAACTTAACACGTTTTCTTATATATATATTTATCGTTATCTCTTACGTTTGTATAGGCTCAGAGTGCGTATCTCAGATATTGCTCCGAATTGGGGCTTACGTATTTCCTTATCTTTTTCATACATTTTTAATTCAATTGAGGACAATGTATGGTTCAAGTTAGGGTATATTTGTTCAATTCTATCCTCGGTTCTTTTTATTTGTGAGACATATATATTTATAGAAAAATAATAGAATAAAAATAATAAAATATTTTTCTTTCTTTCATTCTTCTCTATTGGGAATTTTCCCATCATTTTCGATAATAAATAAGAATTAATTCCCAATTCAAATGCATTTACAATGATGCATGTTCTATAATTAAGAGGAATCATCGATATTAAGAATAACTTCATGATTTAACTTCGAACCCATGGGCACAAGTGCATTCTTTAGTTTTAAAGATTTGACTTAAGATTTTTGTAATTCGGTGATATTTCATGGGTTGTATACACTTTAACCGAGAGAGATTTATGCTTTCCTTCAAATTGTGAATGTTATACAACTTCAATCTCTCATTGAAAATGTTAAATTCGTTGATAATATCACTATTCTTTCATTTGATCGTTCATTAATTTAGTTCAGTATGAAATGGGTTACTTGAGAAAGATTTTCAAAGTTATTTTCACTCAAGAATTGCGTAAACTTAAGAAAAGGATCATTGGTACCCCTTGTTATACACTCATATTGGCCTTGATCTTACCCTACATATTTCTCTCGCTAACCCATTTGAGCCTAAATATAGCCTTTCATTTAATGACCCAAAATCCCATAACCAATTCCAAATTGGATTTTTAAGCCATACATATCACCTCCCATACATTTGTTTGGAATTATACTTGCGATTGAATAATGTCATTATTATGTTGTGTGCAATTGAGCATGTGAGAGTGAAAAATAAATAAATTGTGAAAAAAAAAGAAAAAAAAAAGAAAGAGAAAGTATTTCCATTTCGTACATACTGCTCAACAATATTTGTTACTCTCCATTGTTATATCCAATTCTTTGTGTTGAAATTATATTCCAATTTTTGAAATTTCTCGTTAATTTCCATTATTATAATTGTTTCATCCCCAAACACGTTCGAATCCATAAATCACTACACCAAAAACAGAATTTCGGCACACCCCGATATTAAAAATTTGGCACACTTTAAAACTGTGCCAAATTTTGGCACACTTTAAAGTGTGCCAAAATTGAGTACACTTAACTAAAATATAAAACACCCTATAAAAATCCACTATATTCACACTTTGGTATCCCACTCACCCTCGTTCATCCCTCTCTCTGCTTTGACCTCTCCGTTCATCTCTCTCTCTCTCTCTCTCCTACCTTCGATGCCTCCATCATCCACAAAACCAAGTATTTCATTTCAGTTTCTAATTGGTACCGAATACAATTAGTATATGATTTCATTTAAGATATTTCATTTTAGTATTCCATACCATTATTTTCGTCTCAAATTTTCCTATACGAAGCTGTGTTTCAACTCAAAGCTGAGTTCATCCACGAAGGTAATTACCAGGTATACATGTTCCATTTTTCATTTCATTCCACGAACTTTTTTTCTAGTTTTCATGGTGTTTAATCTTTGGCATTTTCATGTCTCATTTGTATTCCGTTTTATTATATTAGTTTAAATTTTTAAGAATCTATTAATTTGGTACCGAACATAATATTTTTCAATGGAAGCTCTTATTTCTATATTTTTTTTATCTTTGTTTTCATTTTGCAAGAATGTAATGAATTTCATATTGAACACATATCAATCTCATCTCTAAAAGACTTTTTCGTTGTTGCACACTAGGCTGATGAGAATTGTAATCGAAGTGATGAGGGTTCAGGCTTTATATTCTTAAGAATAAGTAGGTTTTCTTATTATATTTACTACTTTTTTATTATTAATGTTTGCTATTGATGTTTCGATAAAATTATAGATCAAATTTTGAGTTTTAATTGTTTTAGGTTACACGCCAATTTTTTGGTAAAACACTCAAGTGAGCATTCTAATTTCTTCGCTTACATTGCATATTAAATGTGTGATAAGTGTTCGTTGGCTATGTTTTGAAACCTACATTTTATCATGTGTTTAATATAAGGCAACTTAGCATGATTTCAAATCTTCATAATCTTCCCTTATTATTTTTTTTACTGCAATTGATTGATTCACTGAGGTTCCATTTCTAAACTCAGATCTTTCATTTATAATGATCTTTCATGAACCATTCCAAGTTTGACCGATCAAGTTGTGACCATATTTCAAAAGTTTATGAAAATTTGAAGATAATGATGGGTAGTTTTTCAATGGACTCTACCTTCATGCTCATAGCCATTATTGACTAGGACATTTGTTAACAGTGGTGGTGTTGGGAAGAGAGAAAGAGAGGAGATGGAAAATTATAGGAAAAGTGAATCATTTTGTTTCATTTTTATTACAGAATATGTGCAATGTGGTTTCTTTTTGTTAATGTCGAAAAATATGATATTTTTCTTAGTCACTAGGAAAACCTCGCGAGTTATAGGTTCATCTCTGTTTGGAGGTGACTTGATGTTTATATCTTTGGTTTTAAAGTATGTTGTGTTCTTTAAACGAGTGATTTTTACTCTTCGACCACACTACGAAGACATGTACTCATGTGACGGATACGAATTGTGAGTTTTGTTCTTTTACTATTTGAGATCCTTTTATATGGAAGGTAAAAAATCCACCATAACGTTTAAGCTAGCTATGAAGTATAATCACTTATCTTAGTAATATAAATATTATTTGCACACAAGTCATTGTTGACACATGTCATTGTTGACACCTTCCCTTTCACACATGTTTTCATTCTTGATAACATTCCATTAATTTGTTTTAGGTAATTTGAAGGATTTATATAATGTTTATTTATTTGTTAAAGCTCAATTTTTTGACAAAAATAAACACCTTAAAGGAGGAAATTGGTTTCCGCAAATGTGGAAAGTTAACACCTCTTCGGAAGGCATTGATCCATTTCGAGTCAGTACAGTCGATTCCAAAACAGATTGATTATTTGGATTTTATTGAAAAATGTGTTTACTATTTTAGTTATTCTTAATGTTTCCACCATCCTTATTTTTTAATATGACCATCACATATTTGAATGAATGTCTACAACGGATTTTTTATAATTATTACTATCTGGAACAATGCATTTCAAAATTTTATTCACAGTAGCTTAGAAACTTCTTACATGAACTATGTATAGGTATTTTATTAATTTGTTTTCTTATGTATAAGAGAATTTTGTTCTTTAAAACACTATTGTAGTCATTAGTATAGATAACAATCCATTCATTTTCGAAGCCAGTTTGTACAGGTATTACATGTACACTTTGGTTAAGGTTTGGTGGAACAAAACACCTCCAAATTTTCTTCCAGATTTGGATTTAAATTCTGCAACTCTACTTCATGACCATTAGCTTCACCATATCCATGTATCAAATTCTACTTAACGCCTTTTTTCCAAAATTTAATTATTTTATTATAGATCTTATGGAGAGCTTATTTCTATACTCTATTAGATTGGGCATGTAACTTATTTCTTTATTCTAATAGATGTGGTGTTTCTTTATTCTATTACGAAGAGCTTATTTCCTTCATGACCATTCATTTGAGTTTTTTTCTAGGAAATAAGTGTGTAATGTGTTTAGTTGTTCGCAAATTCTTACTTTTTGAAAATTTTCTTTTCACCTATAATCCTCTGTTGAATGTTAAGGTGAATGTGAAAAGTTGATAAATGCATGTAGTTTGAAAGTAGCTATTAAATATGGGGAAGAGATGATTGGATAGTTTTGTTACATCTCATAAGAATGATTGCTTATGTACTTGGATTTTGATGGATTTAATAATGTTGATCTTGGTCAATAGTTATACATTTAGTGATATATTTAGGCATGAAATTTGGGCATGCTAATGTTTTCCTTCAATGTAAGTAGTTATAAATTTAGGCATGGAATTTGGCACTCGATGTAAGTTATACTTTATTTTAACTCTACTAAAAATTATGACATTGTTTTTTGTAGGACACATTTTTTCGAGATCAGTAGGTAACAATGTGTGTTAGAACATAACACTTATTTGTGATTTTTCGCAACATCAGATTGTATATCAGTTATTCATTTGAGTTTGTGATTTACCCATATAGCTTACATAGATTGGTGTAAGTGAGATGTTTTAGGCCTATGGAACCAACAAATTATAACCACCACTCGAGTCTTTTATTGGCACTCCCTCCTTGAGTCGTTACACATTGGTATGTTAGTGTCACAAATATGTCAGAATAGTTTTAACTGTGTCACTGGCACGCGTTATATCTATAGAGTGTTATTAAAATATACCTTTTCATGTGAGTAAATGTTATTATCCACTCCCTACCATTTTTCCTAAATACTTTTTCATGAAGACTAGATTCTCAAGTCACTTGTTATTTTAATTGAAATTCTATATGATCGGATAAATCATCTTCGTTCAGGGGTAGTTAAGTACTTTAGAGGTCCTAGCGCCATCGCACAATAGTATATGAATTCAATTATATATGTAGATATGCATATTCTAATGTTCAATGTCAGGTCAAATCATATTGATACTGATTAGTAATGTTTATGTATGCTCTGCCCTCAAGGTTCCTTATCACATTGAAGGAGGTCAGCCTTCATACCTAATAGTGGTTGGTTTGGTATTTACGCCATTGTCGAAACCACTAATAGAGTATGTGTGTTAGATTTTTATGCTCAGTACTCCTTTCGTCTAATATTAAGAGTCCTGTTTTTCTATATAGGCTATTCCGACTTAAGAGTGTTGTATGTAAAAATAGTATATTAAAATTTAAAAATTATGACATCATCTTCACCGTAGAAGCTGAACATCAAGTTGATCGATGCATTAATAAATTTGCAAGGGTAAAATTGAAAAAAAAAAGGTTTCCCCTTAAATCTTTAAATTTTAAACATTAACTCTTAATTTAGGGATAAGGGAGTAAATATACAATCTTCTTTCCACAAATATAATGTTCTATATGCTAATGCTAATTCGAAAATTTACACTTTTTTATAGTGAGGAATGTGGAGACAACATAGGAGTAAGTGATTAGGCATAAATTTTTTCGAAATTATCCCCTAATTCAGTATCTTTAAGCACCTCGGATAATGGAATTCATCTTAATTTATCTCATTTATATGCTACTGACCCTTCTATGTAGTATCTCGAGTTTTTTTCCTTTTGCATGATATTTACATGTATTTATTGCTAAGTAAAGAGAGGAAAAGGCCAAAGCAGAAGAATAAATCCAGGAAGAAAAGTCAAAAGGGCAAAAGCATAATTTTCATTAGGAATTAGGATGCAAACCAAAAATAAAAGTTGAAGATCTCAAGTCAACAAGTGTGTAGGAATAAAAGACATCCAATTTCGAGTTACGAAGAAGAAGTTAGGAGGTCCTAGAGATGAAGAGATAATGAAAAGAAATAGAATTGAACACCTGACCAATCCTATTTAGAACAAAAATGGACCGATCTAGACCCTTAAAACTCACTGGCAAAAATTACAACATGGACCGATCCTATTTCCATAAAAAAGGACCGATCTGGATTCTTATCATCGTAGTGGGAAAATTTACATATCTGATCGATCCTATTTTCAACAGAAAAGGAACGATCTTGATTTGGAAACAGACCGAGCCGAGCACACCCGACAGACCGGTCTGGCGAAGAAAAATCTTGATTTTTTGCTCCGATTTTAAAGTTTAATTCATCTACAACTCCAGATTTTTCAAGATGAATTTTAACTTCTAGTTATTGTTAAAGAAAGGGGTTCGAACAACTACATTGATTTTTATTAGTTTTTAGAGAGAGAAAACACTCTCACCTGGTTGCAATCCCTAGTTTTGAAGATTCATTGCGAGATTCAGAATTGATTTCCAGTTTTATTGAATGTAAGTAATTTCATTTCATTGCTTTAATTTAGCTAATTAATTCTTCCAATCAAAATTGCACTTTCAAAAATTACAAATTGTTCTTGTTCGTCTCTTCTATAGAAGTCATGAATCTTGTTAGTTTAAGAGTCAGTGTTCTCCTTCACCTAATCATATCTGGCTAAATGTCTGTAGGGTTGGGGTGCATGAATCCCACCCGATGTAATTCATCGTAATTGGAAATAGATTTTTGAATTAAATCTTAAAGGATTCGTGTTGTGTGACTATCGCAACCGTCGTAGGACTTTTGATCTCGTTTGTCCTAGGTAACCAGATGCTTAAGAGTGCGACGCACGTGTAGTAAATGCGTCAGTGCTTTATTCTTACCTTTGATTTTGTATGATGCGGGCTACAATCCTTCATATATGGAATGCTTAGGATTAATAAAGACCGGGTTCCTTGAAAATTCTAATCCTGAAATCTAGTATCCTACAAGGTGAACTACTAGGGTGTGGGGGATTGCAACCTAACCTTTTGTTCTCATTTGCAGTTAAATATTTTATAACGTTGCCATTTGTTCTTAGACTAATTAGTGTAGTTGCATTCAATTAATAATTAGTCTAGTTACTTGTTAATTTAAATCCGCATTTAGTTATAGTAATTCTCCCATTCAAAGCATTTTTTTTGTTTCTTTTAGAGTCAAGTTAGGATTCTCCATCTTTCCAAACGTCGTTACGATTTTCTCGGTCTATTTCCCTGAGGATTCGACCCCGATTTACCAGAATTATTACTTGAGCGATAGGGTTGCACTTGAGCCTAGATAGCACGCACACTAGAACACATTTGTGGTCGTGTCAAGTTTTTGGTGCCGTTGCCGGGGATTTAGGTAGAGTGTACATTAGATTGAATTAATCCATAATCTTGACCCAAAAAAAACTCTCAAATGCCCGTCAATGAAAAATCCATCACAAACTCCTCAAGCCACTCCCACTCACATTCACGAAAACTCGATAGTCGAGTACAACCCAGACAACCCACATACCCCTCGCGTCCCTCAATTTTGGGTTCCACCTCCTACACCGCCTAATTCACTGTCCAATTACACTTCGAGTGACCCATCTGGTTAAATTTCATGTTACACGCCTAGTGCACCGAGTGAGGATACCGAGTCGTTAGGTGAGAGAGCTATGTCACAGAACGGAAGCGTAGGCACGGGTGAGGGAAAGGCACCTTATCGACCCTTGAGAGAATTCTTGTACCCTAAGCGGTCAGTCACTCCGGGATGCATTATGCTCCCATATAATGCAGGGCAATTTCGTTTGCGGAATGGAATGATCCAAATCCATCCCACATATCATGGAATGGAATCGAAAAAGCCCTATCTCCACATTAGGGAATTTGACGAGGCGTGCAAAACGTTCAGCAATCAAGTATGAACGAAAGATGTGATCCGCCTCAAACTTTTTCCATTTTCTCTCAAGGATAAAGCTAAGAACTGGCTACGATTTTTACCTACTAATTCGATTACATCATGGAATGAGTTACAATCTAAGTTTCTCAAGAAGTTATTCCATCTACATCAGACGAACTCCATTAAGGCTCAAATTCAAACCTTCCGACAATTAGAAAATGAGCCATTTGATCGATGTTTCGAGCATTTCAATGAGTTAGTTACTTCATGCCCTCATCATGGAATTGATAAACAACAAATCATTTCCTTCTTCCATCATGGGCTGAACATCAACTCTAAACAACTTGTTGAAACAATGTGTGATGGCTCCTTTGTCGACTTAAATGCTAATGATGATGAGCTCCACTTGAGGTATGTCGCCGACACCACCAAAGCATGGAACACTTATGAATCTAGTAATCATCCTCGAACTCGCCAAGCGGCCACCACCTCATCGGCGTCCGGTATATATAACGTAGGCAAAGATACCATAACGGACCGTCTACTCGATCAATTGAGAAAGCCATGAGAGATTTACTCACAGCACGCGTAAGAGAACCAATTGGAACCATCCACACCACCACATAAAAGGTGTGTGCGATTTGTGAGGTGGGACATTCAACAGGGGAATGCCCGAAAATACCCACCTACAAAGTCATGCTTCAAGAGCAAAGGAGTGGTGTAGGAGAATTTAAAGGTAATTTGGGTGCCCCATAATGAAATTCTTACAACCCTTCATGGAAAAACCACCCAGGTTTTAGCTATGGGCAACCACGGGCTGCATTGAATCCTAATTCACATGTTCCACCTCCTCCACCTCCATACTTTCAATAAGCACCACCTATGCAAGGACATGTTCCAGAATCACCTCTTCCAACACCGTATATCACTCCACCGCGGAGAAATTTCGAGGATACAATACACCAATTCATAAACTCCCAAAATTGAACCAACGCTAGATATGAACACATTTTCACCGACAAAAATACGAACATTTCAATGTTGCAATCATATTTGATTATCCAAGAGAAGGGAAAGTTTATATCAAAAGGCCAAAGACCTCCTCAAGGTCAAACTAGTGTTATCTTTACGTCTACAAAAAATTAAGAGCAATGTTGCGCGATAACCACTCTACGTAGTGGGAAAGTTGTTGATTTATCACCTTTCCCGCACGACGCACCAAAAGGAAAGGAGGTTTCTCCTGGAACAAAAGAGGTCGAAGATGCCTCCTTGAACGAGAGTGATAATGACAAAACTAATGAGCTCGAAGTCATAGTGAAACCCCCCACAGTGTCACATCCCAAACCCAAATCCATTCGAATCATTTCATTTATATTATAATCAAATCATAATCTTCAGTTCATTCAAAATATAATTCATTTATCAATATTTTTTTTCATGTACAATAAACATAATCATGTTCTTTGTACCATAACATAAATTAACACCAGAGTCATAATTAAACGAAAATGCTATACTATGATTGATATGATTAAATATTAAAATCATCAAATCAACCCATGCTAACTCAATATATAAGAAGTGCGAGTGTAGTAAAACCTCAATGTGACAATGATAAAATCCCCACGTCTAATCCCCAAATCTTTCTAACGGTGCAACTCTAAAATCACTGATCATATGATATCCTAGCTGGCAGCGTACAAACATGAAAATGTTAAAATATAAACCGTAAGCATTAAGCTTAGTGAGGTACTCCTTCCCTGAAATGAAATAACAGTTCTTTATCAAATATATGGATATAAAATCCAAATAATCCTCCCCTGCTATGAAATGTCAATTCTATATCAAATATCTAAACATAACATCCAAATAATCCTTCCCTGCAATGAAATGACAATTCTATATCAAATATGTGGATATATAATCCAAATAATCCTGCCCTGCTATGAAATAACAATTTTATATCAAATCTGTGGATATAAAATCCAAACAATACCACCCTGCTATGAAAAACCAATTTTATATCAAATCTATCGATATGAAATCCAAACAGTCCTGCCCTGTCATGAAATAACAGTTTTATATCGAATCTGTGGATATGAAATCCAAACAATCCTACCTTGCTATGAAATAACAGTTTTATATAAAATCTGTGGATATGAAATCCAAACAATTCTACCCTGCTATGAAATAACAATTTTATATGAAATCTGTGGATACGAAATCCAAATAATCCTATCCGTTGGCAATAACAAATCCTGGAACATAAGTTCCAACAAATCCTTGTCATAAGACAAATCAAATAATTAGATATTTATCCAATTCCAATCCTAGATCATAAGACCCAAACAAATCCTAGATATTTTAATATCCAAACAAATCCTGAATACTAAAGTATTCAAACCAATCCTGGATCATAAGACCCAAACAAATCTTGGATATTTTACTATCCAAACAAATCCTAAATATCGAAGTATTTAAACCAATCCTGGATCATAAGACCCAAACAAATCCTAGATATTTTAATGTCCAAACAAATCCTGGATACCAAAGTATTCAAACAAATCCTCTCTTATAGCTATATTCATATTTATATATGAAACAATTCGTAAGTACACTCACCTTGGAGATTTAATCAGGCTTTTCCCTTGCCTTTATCCGGTACTTGTTCAGTCGGTTCTTCTTATCTCTCTATCATTCTTACAATATTAGTATCATCATAAGAATATTAACAATTTAAAGAATAACTTAAAAATAACTCAATTCATAAGCATCATATGATTCTATTCAAATCATTCATCATAAATGAAGTTCCATCCAAATTCATGTTAATATATTTGTCATATCCAAATCATAGAACAAACATATATTCATTTCTTCTTCTTAATTCAATCCTTATGATATTAGTATTCCAATGCAAAATATGGCACATGATTTCAAGTTTCCTAGAGCAAGAAAGGACCATTTCTTTACTACATAGCAAATCTTCCCTATAGGCTCTTTTATCGTTCATTCAACTTCCAGGAATTTTCATATTTTTTTTACATCATAAATTTTTATGATATTTCACTCAACATCAATAAACATATTGAAAAATAAAAAATTAAAGTTTCATAATTTTTAAGGTTCATTTATGATGTCAAGTAAAACATCGAACACATGGCGTGAATACTTTCATCGTTGGGGAAGATATTATACCCGAACTTCAAACTCTCACCAAAGATTCATTTCTTGGTATTTTCACATGATTTTCGGATATGTAACACATATATGAGTCTATTTTCATTTCCAACAAGAATTAATCAATTCCAATATGTATACAAAAAGGTATAGAAGTTTGAATAAACAAGGTTACTAAACGAAGCAATTTAAGGGTTTACTCATTCAACTTTGTTTAAACTCGTATTTATTCATGCGTATACCTCAATACATGGAAGTTTAGTAAAAAATGATGATTTCTATCATTTAAATCATTAATATAATAAAAATAATAATATTTACACGTAGGATTACCTTAGGGATGCTTACGTAATTTTCTAAGAATTTTTCTCCAACATTTCCTCCTCGCTTTCTTCCTAAACTTCCCTATTCTCTATCCTTAAGTTTAAATTACTCATGGCTTATTTTGGATGAAGGATAAGGTTATTTCAAAGGTATAAGGTCGGCCAAACCAGCCTACACCTCCAACCAATCAATTTAAGACACTTGTTGGGTATAAAGGATGAATTACCACTTAAACGGATGGACAAATTTGCCCTTGGTTAGTAATTTTGGTATAACTTCTTATTCGGACCTTCGTTTTACACACCGTTTGTTGTGTTAAAACCCTAACTTACCTGTCTAAAACTATATAGTTTTCACCTCAAGTCAATTGTTATTTATAAGGGTCAAAACTAGTCTACAACCTGAATATTCCTAACGAAACTTCAAAATTTTGTATTTGTAACTAATTCGATATTTCATGCTTTCTGAAGGTAGGATTAGACTAAACATAATAACTTAACATCATATATATTAATAACACATTACTCATATCACATAAGCTAAGCATTATTTAAGCATAATTAATCATAATTATATTCAGATTGTCACACTTCTCCCCCGTTAGAAAACTTTATCCTCGAAATTAACATACCTTGGTTGTCCGAATCGAACAAATACGGATAACGTATATTCATTCTATCTTCGCTCTCCCATGTATCTTCTTACATGGAATGTCTTCTCCACACAACTCTCACAAGTGGGATCACTTTGGATCTCAATATTTGTTCCTTCCTATCCACGATAGCAAGTGGTTCTTCCACATAACTCAAGTCTTCCTTTACCTCAATAGGTTTTTCCACTAACACATGTCAAGGATCCGATACTTTCTTAACATAGAAACATGGAAAACATCATGTAGTCGGGATAACTCTGGTGGTAATGCTAACTTATAGGCAACCACCCCGTCTTTTTCAAGAATTTTATAGGGTAATATAACGTGGACTTAACGTTCCTTTCTTTCCAAACCTCATAACTCCTTTCCATGGTGATATCCGAAGAAACACATAATCCCTTTCTGGAATTCCAAATCTTTCTGCCTTTTATCTTCATAACTTTTTTATCTGCTTTGAGCTGCTCTTATTTTATCTTGAATAATTTTCACTTTTTCAGTGGTGATTTCAATCAACTATGGACCTTCTATCTTCCTTTCACCAACTTCACCCCAACATATCAGTGTACGACACCGTCTACCATACAATGTTTCATATGGCGCCATACCAATAGTAGATTGAAAACTATTATTATATGCAAATTCTATCAAATGCAAATATGTATCCCAATTACCTTTGAAATCAAGCACACAAACTCTAAACATATCCTCCAAAATCTGTATGGTTCTTTCAGACTGCCCATCCGTCTGAGGATGAAAAGTTTTACTAAACTTTAAGTTAGTACCCATAGCATACTATAAGCTTTCCCAAAATTGGATGAAAAGTAGGGTCCCTTTCTGAAATATTAGAAACAGGTGCTCCATGCAATCGAATAATTTCATTAACATACAATTTAGCATGCCTATCAATTGTATATGTAGTCTTGATGTAATACCCCGTACTTTTGGCTATATTTATTTTTGGGATTAATTAATTAAATGCGTACTAATTGGAAATTAATCCGGGTTAAAATACTAACGAGATGCGAGTTGGTATTTGATTATGTGCATACATGTTTTGATATATGTATTTGGCATTATAAAAGTTGTCGTGACATTTATATACGGCATTTTAGAAATTTTGTTGAGACGCGTGGGACCGCCGCGTCACGGTGTAATATTTTGATAATAAAAGTGAATTTAAAATCTATAATCCGTATGGTCGTTTTGAGTGCGCCAACGCGTCCGGAAGGGTCGAGATAGTCAGAAAACACTAGCCGGGGGTATAGTTTGGGTCCTGGGGTATTTTTAGGCCATACCGGCAACTGGAAGGGTATTTTGGTAATTTTACATTTTGAGGAATTAAAAGTGACGAAAATTAGAGATGTAAATCTGAGGTGGATTAAACCCATTAGGCCCATTAACCAACCCATATTAACCTAGAAGGCTACGTATGTTATCATTTAGGTTTTCTAAGTTCCCCAAATCAAACCCTAGCCACCTTAAGCCACCATTGGAGAAGGAGCTTGGAGAGAGGAATTTCTGCAGAAAACTTCATCAAACCTACACCAAAATCAGAAAGCAAACCAAGGCAAGTGATTTAAATTACATTCCTTAAGCAGTGAATGCTTCTTCCATGTTAGAAACCTTGATAATCAATCTTATATAAGAGTTAAAAGAAAACCCATGAAATTGGAAGTTATTATTTAATTCTGGGATAGGTTTGCATGTAGAAACATTGTTTGAAGATTGAATTCAGAGATTTCATATCTATGTGATGTATAAACGGATTAAAATCTGGGAAATTATGATGAGAAAAATCTAGGGTTTGTGTTCTTGAAGAAAATTAAGGAATAATGCAGAAACTTGTGATTTATTGATGTTTAGAAGGTATTAAACCCTTAAAAGATGTTAGTATATCTCCTTAGTATGTTTGAGGATGGTTAGAGAACTTAATACATTGTTGGAACGAATTTTAGAAGAGATTTGAGGTGTTAAAATGGATGAAAAACGAATTGGGGAAAAATCTGGGCCGAAACTGGTCAGTCGTTAGAAGCAGTCCTCAGGTCGTTCGAACGAACTCGTTCGAACGAGCTTCTAACGAGTTGACCAGTTGTTGCTAACGAGTAGGGATTTCGTTCGATATCTCATTCGAACGAGATATCGTTAGAAGGGAGAGTTTGTTCGAACGAATTGGATCTCGTTCGAACAGCCTCGTTCGAACGAGACTTCTAACGAGCCGACAGTTCAAACTCGTTCGAACAGTCTCGTTCGAACGAGACTTCTAACGAGCTGGCAGTTTGGGCCATTTTGGACTGTTTTGATTTTTGGAGTTTCGTAAACTTATTCGAGGATATAGATATCATTCCGTAGATGTAGTAATGATAGAATTGGGACATTTGGGTATTTATGAGAAGGAAATTACATACGAGAGATTGTATTACATGGACGGTTTGGGTTGAGACGTGAGTGTGTACTACGACGTGAGAAGATTATGGCGCGTATGATTATAAACCGGAGTAGTATATATTGTGATAATTATAGTTAGTACGAGAATGCGATATGTACTACGATTAAACTACGGTATTACTAAGACGTGTGTTTACTTAGTATTGGTATATGAATTGTGTGTATGACATACCTACCATACTTGCTATCACGGGAGGTTTACGTTCGCTTAGGACCTTCTAATCCTTGTGTGCCCGGATTTAGATTGGTACCTAGAGGACATAATTCAAGAGAATGACTTGATTGTGAGTTATTGAGTCAGCTGACTATGGAGCGTAGGTATGTGCGTGACCATGGATATGTTGAATTATGATCGCCTCCATTGTTTGTGATTTGTGTTATCTGAACTATTCCTGAGAGATTCGGAATACGTGATCCTTATGTACGTGATGTACCGAGATGGATAGCAGAGTATGTGTGCACCTCAGCTTAGTTCTCGGGGTGCTTATATTGTATATTTATGATGTGAATAATATACACTTAATTAATGGGAACCTTCAGGTTAATGTTGTGAATATAATTACGGTATTGTTTCGAGTTTGCTGATGGTGTTATATATATTGCATATTGAGCATCTGAGTTTACGTTAAACCCTACTTAATTACGAGCGTTATAATGTTAATAGAACCGAGTAATATGGGTAGGACCTATGATAGTCTAGCTAGAGATGATGTCACTTAGCTAGTGGTTTGTGTCGTTATAGATGGGTACTTACGTTAGGAGTGCACAGTTAGACGAGAGGTGAGAATATCATGTGAGTGCACGTCCTAACATGTACTTTGCATTTAATGTTTTAAATGTTTTTAAAGCACTTGCAGGTTTTTAAAATATAACTCCACATTCGGGCTCTGACCCGTTTGCTTTTCAAATCTTTTTCTTGTAAAACCATTTTAGGTGCCCAGCCACAAGGACACCAAGCATAGGATACTCATTCAGGTGACGAGCTGTAGATGTTTGTGGAAGCTACAGGGATTTTATTGTAGAAGCTTCTATCTTTTGGATTCCAGAGTCACTATCTATCAGTTGTAGGGCATGTTGCCCATTTCTATTTAGAGCATCTTTTACATTTCAGTTTTCAGACTTTAGCATTTATTGTTTCAGTATTCAGTTTACTTTTCAGTTGTGGGATTTGTAGTGAGGAGTCTTCCTCCAGACTTTATTTACACTATGTGATGGTTATTCGTTTTACTTCAGTATGGTGAATGGTGTTATTTATTTCTTCATTACACTTGTTGCATGTTAATCAGACTTTAAATAAAATTTGGCACTACTTTTTAAATACTAGGTGGTTAGTAATCATTAAAACGTTTTCGACAGTGATGCTATTAACTGGACCAACTTGGCATTTTGAATTAATTTAATAAAGGAGTAGCTACCCGGTATTTAATTAGTCGGGGTGTCACACTTGACTGCTAGAAAATGAGCTGACTTGGTCAATTTTTCCACCATTACCCTAATTGAATCTGACCCCTTCTGAGATCGAGGAAGTCCAACTATGAAATCCATCGTTACATGATCCCATTTCCATTATGGTATTAACAATGGTTGAAGCAAACCCGTAGGTTTCTTATATTCCACTTTCACTTGCTGACATATAAGGCATCTAACAACAAAATCAGCTATTTCTTTCTTCATATTATTCCACCAATAATGCTCCTTTAAATCCATATACATTTTAGTACTACCAGAATGCATAGTATAAATGGAATTATGAGCCTTATCTAAAAAAAATTCCTTTGATCCCTCCATATTAGGCACACATAATCGCTGCTTATATAATAAAGTGCCGTTATTAGCAATACAAAAATCGTCAGACTTACCATCTCAAACATCTTTCTGTTTCTTCTCAAGAAAAGGATCCTAACTTTGCGAATCATGAATACGGGTAACTAACAAAGGCCTCATGCTTACATGGGCAAAGAATATTTCCACATTTACTAGTTGCAATTCCACTCCCATCAATCTCAACTCCATAATATGATCAACTTTAGCACACTAAATGCAAGATAACTTACTCGAAGTCTTTCTACTCAAAGCATCTGCAACTACATTTGCCTTCCCCGAATGGTAGTGAATTGTACAATCATAAGCTTTAATTAACTCCATCCACCGCCTCTGCCTCAAATTCAACTCCTTCTGAGTAAATAAATACTTAAGGCTTTGGTGGTCAGTAAATATTTCACATACCTCGCCATATAAATAATGACGTCATAATTTCAAAGCAAACACAATAGCAGCAAGTTCCAAATCATGTGTAGGATAATTACGTTCATGTGTACGCAACTGCCTAGAAGCATAAGCAATAACTTTACTATGTTGCATAAAAACACAACCCAACCCCTGATGTGAAGCATCGGTATAAATAACAAAACCATCTCCACCATGTGGAATAGTAAGAACAAGTGTAGTTACCAACCTCTTCTTCAATTCTTCAAAACTATTTTCACAGTTAGAATTCCATTCAATCTTGACATCCTTTTATTTTAATTTAGTCCTAGACAAGGCAATCGAAGAAATCCCCTTAATAAACCTCATATAATATCCATCCAAACTCAGAAAACTCCTCACATCGGTCATATTATTAGGCCTCTCCCAATTTACAAAAGCTTCTACCTTTTTAGGATCAACACATATACCATCTCCAGAAATAACATGGCCTAAAAATACAACTTTTGATAGCCAAAATTCACATTTCTAAACTTAGCATACAACTTCATATATTTCAACACATTCAAAATAGTTTTGAGTTGCTTTTCATGTTCAACCATATCACGTGAGTAAATCAGAATATCATTAATAAAAACTATCATAAATGAATCAACAAAAGGACGTAATACCCGATTCATAAGATCCATAAATACAACTGGAGGATTAGTCACCCCAAAAGGCATCACCAGAAACTTAAAATGTCCATACCAAGTATGTAAAGCAATTTTAGAAATATCATTCTCCTTGACCCCCTCAACTGATGATAACCTGACTGCAAGTCTATTTTTCGAAAATGCTTGAGCGTCGTGCGACTAATCAAACAAATCATCTATACGTGGTAAAGGATAATTGCTCTTAATCATAGATTTATTCAGTTTCCCGTAATCAATACACAAATGCATAGTACCATATTTATTTTCATAAATAAACTGGTGCACCCCATGGGGATACACTAGGTTGTATGAACCCCCTATCAAGTAAATCCTGTAACTGAACCTTGAGTTCTTTTAATTCAACAGGTGCCATTCTATACGGTGCCATATAAATAAGGGTTATCCCCGGTGCTAATTCAATACTAAATTCAACTTCTCTCTCTGGAGGTAACCCAGGCAACTCACTAGAAAACACTTCTGGAAAATCTCGTACTATTGGAACATCAACTAATTGTAATGACTGCTTCATAGTGTTAAGAACATATGCAATAAAACCCTCACAACCCTTACTCAACAATTTCTTTTCTCCCACAAATTTAAACTCAAACTCACCAGGCATATTAAAAATAATTACCTTACAAAAAATAATCCATAGATGCATGATATTTAGAGAACTAATCCGTTCCCTTAATTATGTCAAAATGAGAGATATCCAATGGAAGTAAGTCTATAATTGTATCTCTAACCCCCACAGTCAAAACAAAATCATGAAAAATATATTCAACTACGATCATATCCCCCATGGTCATGGAAATACCCAAACCCACATCTAAATGAGTACATGGTCAATTGAGACATATAGCAAATGCACATGACACAAAAGAATTTGTGGAATCAGGATCAATCAAAACATAAGCACTTCTATCAGTAACAGAAAGTGTACATGTCACCACATCCGAAGTAACCTGAGCTTCTTTCATCGTAAAGACTCATCCACCTGACCTAGAACCACTGGTTTGTCCCATGCCACAGGTTTCATCTATAATAATCGAGTTATAACAACCAACACAAACCGTTTATAATACTAAATTATTGGTGAGTACATAAATAATTCATAAATATCAAATCAACTCAATAACTGACATCTAACCGTCACACATGTCCATAATTTATAACCTAGACGCTTTGATACCACTAATTATCACACCCCAAACCCAAACCCAAACCCAAATCCATTCAAATCATTTCATTTATATTATAATTAAATCATAATCTTTAGTCCATTCGAAATACAATTAATTTATCAATATTTTTTTCATGTACAATAAACATAATCATGTTCTTTGTACCATAGCGTAATTAACATCAGAGTCATAATTAAATGAACATGCTATACTATGATTGACTATGATTAAATATCAAAATCATCAAATCAACCCATGCTAACTCAATATATAAGATGCACGAGTGTAGTAAAACCTCAGTGTGACAATGATAAAATCCCAACGTCTAACCCCCAAATCTTTCTAACGGTGCAACTCTCAAATCACCGATCATATGATATCCTAGCTGGTAGCGTACAAACCTAGAAATGTTAAAATATAAACTGTAAGCATTAAGCTTAGTGAGGTACTCCTTCCCTGAAATGAAATAACAGTTCATTATCAAATATGTGGATATAAAATCCAAATAATCCCGCCCTGCTATAAAATAGCATTTCTATATCAAATCTCTAAATATAACATCCAAACAATCCTTCCCTGCAATGAAATGATAATTCCATATCAAATCTTTGGATATATAATCCAAATAA
Source organism: Sambucus nigra (assembly GCA_949130495.1). Taxonomy (NCBI): domain Eukaryota; kingdom Viridiplantae; phylum Streptophyta; class Magnoliopsida; order Dipsacales; family Adoxaceae; genus Sambucus; species Sambucus nigra. The sequence goes on from OX422208.1 coordinate 337,965,585, forward strand.
TCTTGCCCTGCTATGAAATAACTGTTTCATATCAAATCTGTGGATCTGAAATCCAAACAATCCCACCCTGCTATGAAATAACAGTTTTATATCAAATATGTGGATATAAATCCAAACAAGCATGCCCTGCCATGAAATAACAGTTTTATATTAAATCTGTGGATATGAAATCCAAACAATCCTTCCCTGCCATGAAATAACAGTTTTATATCGAATCTATGGATATGAAATCCAAACAATCCTACCCTACTATGAAATAACAGTTTTATATGAAATCTGTGGATATGAAATCCAAACAATCCTACCCTGCTATGAAATAACAGTTTTATATAAAATCTGTGGATATGAAATCCCAACAATCCTACCCGGTGGCAATAACAAATCCTGGAACATAAGTTCCAACAAATCCTTATCATAAGACAAATCAAAGCATTGGATCTTTGTCCAATTACAATCCTGGATCATAAGACCCAAACGAATCCTTTATATTTTAATATCCAAACAAATCCTGAATACTAAAGTATTTAAACCAATCCTGGATCATAAGACACAAATAAATCCTGGATATTTTAATATCCAAACAAATCCTGAATATCGAAGTATTTAAACCAATCCTGGATCATAAGACCCAAACAAATCCTGGATATTTTAATATCCATACAAATCCTAAATACGGAATTATTCAAACAAATCCGCTCTTAGAGCTATATTCATATTTATATATGAAACAAATCATAAGTACACTCAACTTGGAGATTTAATCAGGCTTTAACCTTGCCTTTATCCGACACTTGTTAAGTCAGTTCTTCTTCTCTTTCTATCATTCTTACAATATTAGTATCACCATAAGAATATTAAGAATTCGAAGAATAACTTGAAAACAACTCAAGTCATAAGCCTCATATGATAATATTGAAATCATTCATCATAAATGAAGTTCCATCCAAATTCATGTTAATATATTTTTCATATCCAAATCATAGGCCAAACATATATTCATTTCTTCTTCTCAATTCAATACTTATCATATTAGTATTCCAATGCAAAAGACGGAACATCATTTCAAGTTTCCTAGAGCAAGATAGGCCTATTTCTTTACTACATAGCAAATCTGCCCTATAGGCTCTTTTATCGTTCATTCAACTTCCAGGAATTTTCATAATTTTTCTACGTCATAAAGTTTTATAATATTTCACTCAAAATCAAAAAACATATTGAAAAATACAAAATTAAAGTTTCATAACTTTTAAGGTTCATTTGCTATGTCAAGCAAAACATCGAACACATGGCGTGCGTACTTTCAGCATTGGGAAAGATTTTATACCCGAAATCCAAACTCTCACCAAAGATTCATTTGTTGGTATTTTCACATGAGTTTTGGATATGTCACACATATATGATTCTATTTTCATTTCCAAATAAAATTAATCAATTCCATTAAGAATACAAAAAGATATAGAAGTTTGAATAAACAAGGTTACTAAACGAAGAAATTTAAGGGTTTACACATTCAACTTTGTTTAAACTCATATCTATTCATGCGTATACCTCGAGAAATGGAAGTTTAGTAAACAAATGGTGATTTCTATAATTTTAATCAGTAATATAATAAAATAACAAGATTTACGCGTAGGATTATCTTAGGGGCGTTTACGTAATTTTCTATGAATGTTTCTCCAATGTTTCCTCCTCGCTTTCTTCCTAAACTTCCCTATTCTCTCTACTTAAGCTTAAATTCCTCATGGCTGATTTTGGCTGAAGGATAAGTATAATTCAAAGTTATAAGGTCGGCCAAACTAGCCTACGCCTCTAGCCAATCAATTTAAGACACTTGTTGGGTATAAAGGACGAATTACCACTTAAACGGATGGACAAATTTTCCCTTGGTTAGTAATTTCAGTATAAATTCTTACTCGGACCTTAGTTTCACACACCGTTTGTTGTGTTACAACCCTAACTCACCTGTCTACAACTATCTAGTTTTCACCTCAAATCAATTGTTATTTTATAAGGGTCAAAACTAGTCTCCAACCTGAATATTCCTAACGAAACTTTAAAATTTTGTATTTGTTACTAATTCGATATTTCATGCTTTCTGAAGGTAGAATTGGACTAAACATAATAACTTAACATCATATATATTAATAACTAATTACTCGTATCACATAAGCTAAGCATGATTTAAGCATAATTAATCATAATTATATTCAGATTGTCACACACAGCCGCGCCATTTCCCCAACGATTAGTTTTCGACGCCAAAGAATCCTCTCGTGAAGATGTGCTCGATGTTCTTAAGCATGTAAAGATTAATTTACCTTTTATCGATACCATAAAGAAAATTCCCGCATACGCTAAGTTTCTTAAGGACTTACTTATGGTGAAACGAAAGCTAAAGGTAAAGAAAAATGTGTTCGTAGCATAGAACGTCAGCTCAATACTATCAAGTGACCTTCCACCCAAATTCAAAGATCCGGGTGCACCCACTATTTCATGAATCATGGGAGGAAATCAAATTGAGAGAGCGCTAATACATTTAGGGGCGAGTGTCAACATTCTCCCCTATTCCATCTATAAGCACACTACACCAAATCTGCCGAATTGTCACGATCATTGACCTTGACAATTATGGGGGTGGCAACTTTTGTTGTCATGTACTTGTCACAGTCATTGACCATGACAAGTTCATTAGAATTATCACGATCATGTCACGGTCTATGACCTTGACAAGTTTTGTCACGGTCATAAACCGTGACAAACCCATGATAATATTTAACAAATTATCACGGTCATTGACCGTGACAAATCCGTGACAACAATCCTTTGTCACGGACTTGTCAGGGTCAATGACCGTGATAATTCTGGGCAGAATTGAAAAAAAATCTGTTGGGAAATATGGCCACTACCACTGCCCAACAGTATATTTGTACCTGTTCAAACATCATATATCCAAATAAAATATAGATAATGCAAATATACATTCAAAACAATATGCATCATGATATAATCCAAATATAACAACTTAAAACAATTCAATTCAAATAATGTCACTACATGTCTGGGGTAAGGTTAGCTCTGAGAAGGTGAGTAGGCCACACGATATACTAATTAACACACCCAATAATATACATCGTGTCGCATTGTTCGCGCAACCACAAGGGGGAGTTCTCCCTCCCGGGTATCACATGCGTGACGAGCACCTTGGACTGGACTCGATGTCTTGAAGCAAACGTCCATGAACTAGCATACCCTGGATTGCATTCGGGTACCTCAACCCCCGCCTTATCCGTTGGCCATCAAATATGTCAAGTAAAAACACGCTCGGCCAACCAAGTGTCGACATCGGTCAGTTAAAGGGATCCATATAGGGGAGTGGATCATTAAAGTACGCACGTGTTGGCGATGAAGCAGCGAGGTCCACATCCTCGTCATCCTGCACCTCCTCCTCCACCACCTTCTCCTTCCCTTTCCCCTTACGGTTTTTGCCCAACTAACACTTCATGAATGAAAACGTATCTTGGACCGTTGCCTCCAAATGGGACAGCTTCGTGTCATATGAGTCCACCATTCGAGCCAACCTGGTGTCGCTCATCTCCAATCCGATGATCCTAGATTTGGACACCCGCGAGCTCACCCCCTTGTCCTCCTCTTGCAATCAGCGCCAAGCACTTGGCTGAGTGCGTCTGTGGACAAAGATGCCTTGTCGACATCAGACTGTGACTCATCGACTTCCTTAAGCATTGCCTGAAATGACAAAAAGCACATGATTAGTAAAATAAGTAAATACAAAAATTATAACATAATTAACTAAAAGTAAACTGTCGGATTACTTACGATTGTGGTCGTGATGCTTGGGGACACCTCCTTATCCTTCCCCTTCTTCGTCCAAATAGCCACATAAGTATCGAGCCTATGTGGCTTACCCCCAAGGCCATTCCCTATCCCCTGAAATAAAATAAAGTAAAATTAGTATCGGCCCCACAAAGTATAATAATGCAGAATAATATAGTTCTATAGTTATAGAAAAATTAAATCTTACCATCATCCTATGCTCAGCCTCGGTGTAAGACGTCCGGCCGAAGTAGTGCACGTCCGTCTTTTTTGCCCGATTTTCCCTCCCCGATTGGCGAGATGCCAATTGTCGCTACCCGATCTCATTGTCAATGAACTTTTGCCATTGTGCCAATGAGATTGGCTTCTTCGACGGGACGAATTCACACATTCGGATAACGGACTCTCGAGTCTTCCCAAAGTACCAGGTCCGCATATTTTTCTTCCACGTCTTGTGTTGATCCCTCAACAGCTTCAAGACGGAATCACGTAGCTTTGGATCCAGGCTGAATTGTTCTTGTCCAACAAATACAATGTTAGTTGCGAATAAATATAAATTTAAATATAAATATAAATATAAAATCAAATCAAATCAAAATCGAAATCGAAATCGAAATTGAAATTGAAGTATTCATTTAAATATAAATATAAATACATTACCTGTAGTGCCACCCAAATAGCTAACTTGAGCTCATTTGGCACCTCCCTCCAACTAGTGTACCCCGAGAATATGATCGTCTTTACCAGCTCGAGGGATCTCGCTAATAGCCCCGTATTGTTCTCGATGGCCATCCCCAATTTTCCATATTTGGGGAGCCTAGGGGCAGAGGAGCCCTCGTCGTCTCTGCTACCACCGAGCCCAGACGACATCATCATAATCAGCATCATCATCCTCTCCTTTATACCTGAAGGAGATATTTGCTGTAAAAAATGTTGTTATTAGTACAAATCAAAATGAATTAGAAGAAGACATGCAAATATGTACAATTACTACAAATCCAAATGAATTGTTATTGTTTAACACCTCAATTTTTAATTCCAAAACAACAGCATCTAGCTCATAATATGTACAATTACTAAAAATCTGAAACATCCTCACCCCCACCCCTACTTCCCACACATGCACACTACACAAGAGTGAAAATGATAAAGTGCAAAACAATTAAAAGCATTAAAAATGGATTGATAAAGTAGAAATTGGAATATTTATTACAAATTGAAAAAATATTTCAAATTCGGGTTATCAAAAAAAATGGATTGATATTCGGTAGGAGAAACCAAGTCATCCACCCTACTATTTAGACGCCTTGGCGCGTGTAGGACAATTGACCACGACTCGTTGTTGATATACTCCGAGTAAAACACTTAGTTAACCTTTTGAAATGCACAAACAAACGTGGTCGTTGCTCTTCAACTTGGACAAGTCAACCATGATAAAATTTGTGGTATGATCAACTTTACAAGCATTTTTATCCTCAACTCTTACCCAGTCACAATAAAATATAACCACTTTGAAGCTTATATAATCCAATTCAAATATATTTTGAATTACACCATAGTAAGACATTTCATCTTTAACGAGGTTTTTATCTTTTGCGCTCGCTCGAAAGAAAGTAAGAGCCTTGTATGAAATGCCCGAGTTCTGTACATTTGTACTTTCCTCATACACTTTTACGCCGAATATGTAATCGTTCAATCGATGCTTTTTGTGCTCTTGTGCCATGAACAAGGGTCCAGTGGCTAGACGAGCAAGCCTCGATGTCGCATCACCCGTCTTTAAGAGCTGAGAATATAGATAAATTAATTATATTAGTTGTAAAGTTTGAGTGTAATGTAACGTTATATAACGACCATTTTTATTATAATTACCTCTTGTGACAACCACGGCCTAAATTCCCTGTCTGATTATACCACTTTTTTCGTCTTTTATTGTTCTCACGTGCTTCATATTTTCTGCATATTACAAAATTAATCATGTATAAAATATTATAAAATAATGTTAAACATTAAAATAATTTAAACTTACTTTTTCCATTCTTCGACATCTTCATGTGTGTCAAATGGAGAACGAGCTACTTGTTCATGTTGCAAACTCGTTAATTTCACTCGTTTTCTCATCACATGACCACCATCATCGACCAACTCATTAGTGTCAACAACGCTGGTCGAGTCAAGCATATATTCCTGAGTATATATTGATGACTCCACGATGATGTATTCCCTAGTGTGTACCCAGAGAACATTAGGATATGACTGCAGAACTTCCTCCAAAAGTAACAACTTTAAGCCACTAAGTATATTATTATACAGAAATTATGCAGTCCCAAACTATCCAAACGAGACAATTCGAGAGATCTCATTACAGGAGTAATGACCCTCGAACGGGTCTAAGGGCTATTGAATGCGTACGCATAAGAACTAGAAGGCTAGTATCTATGCGCACTATATGTAATTTCAACTATGTTTCATTTAATTATCATACTATATATATATTGTTCGTTATATAAAGTAATTTTCAAAAACGTTAAAAAAATCACACCCCTATATGGACAATAATCCAATGGTCATGCCACTTTTAAAATTAACCAACCCAACATCGATCCATTATAATCCAACTGCAATGGCCACAACGAATGTGTATCCCGTACTCCTTCTATTTCATCTACTCAATTAATTCTTTTCATCAATGAAACTAACAATTAAAGTATACAATTATTAATTTACTAATTTACAATGAGGGGCAATCCTACTTGCATATGAAAGGGGCCTAATTATTAATTTATAAAAAAATTAACAACCAATCAATATTAAATCAATTAATTCTTTTACAAGGGGCACTACAATATGAGGGGAAATATCTAATAAACCAATAAAAATTTAATTAAAAATACACACACACACATATACACACACACGCACATATACACCCCCTGCCCCCTCCCCCCACTGCCCCTGCCCACCACACGCGCACACATGCACACATATATACACATGCACATATACACACACACGAACATATACACACACACGCATATATACACACACAAACACACACACACATACATACACACACACGCACATACACCCCCTCCCCTCCTCCCAGCCCTGCCGCCTCCCCCCCCCCCCCCCCCCCCCACGCATATATACACCACACACACACGCGCGCGCACATTTACACACATATATATACACACACGCACATATACATACACATATACATAAATGGAGGAGAAATAGAGAGAGAAAACATATCAAAGTTGTAGAGAGAGTGTGTGAGCAGCCGCTAGAGAGAGAGAGAAATGGAGGGAATAAAATCGGTGGGAAAAAAAGAAGAGGGAGGGTTTTTTACTGACAGAATTATCACAGACATGTCACTATCATTGACCATGACAACTTTTCGATATTGTCACGGTCATTGACTGTGACAAGTCCGTGACAACTGTACTGGTCACGGACTTGTCATGGTCAATGACCGTGACAAACATTTATCACGGTCATTGACCGTGATAAAAAATGCGCATTTTTTTGTCACAGTCCATGACCGTAACAAGGCTAGCCGCTTAAAGGGTGCCAATTTGACCTTTTTGGTGTAGTGGCAATTAGGTTTGGAGGACCTTAAGCCCACAAACTTAACTCTTCAACTCACAAACAGTTACGTAAAGATACCTTGGGGGGTCATTGAGGATGTGATCGTCCAAGTTGACACATTCTACTTCTCAATGAATTTTATCTATTGGGACGAGGAGCCCTCCGTTATACCGAGTAACCATGTCCCCGTCATTTTAGGCCGCCCATTCTTGGCTACAGCTAAATCCTTGATCAACACTCAAAATGGTTGAATACACTTACGTTCGGGAATATGACCCTCGAAACAAACATCTTCAATATCATCAATCTCGTAGGTGATGAGGGCGAATCTTGATAAATAGATCTTAAGGAAGAGACGGTATACGAGCATGAGAGGTACCACAAGCGGGAGCCGTTAGGGGTGTGCCTTATTTCATCAAGTCATAGCGGTAGTTTTGATGATGAGAGAAAGGTGGGGGAGGTGTGTGTAGTGATCGCGACTGAGAGCAAGAGATAGTGGTTAGAGAAGAGAAAAATAGTGGAGTTAGAGATCGAGCGAGTAAGCGAGGACGTAAGCATTACTCGCGCGAGAGAGTTAGGGGACGTGAGCATGGAAGATTTTGAAAAAGAATTTGGGCATGTGGATGAGAGCCTGAATGTAGAAGTCCAACATTTATTAGAATCGTTTAGTTACTTGGATGAGAGCGAATTGCAAGATACAATATGAATTCCTTCGTAATGACCATCCCTCCACATCGCATAAGTCTTAAGAAGAGAGTGAAAGAGAATGCTCGAAACACACTCGAGAGAGTGAATTAGGAGATATAAGTCCTAAAGACTTTGAAAAAGAATTTGGGCCGGTGGAATAGAGCCTTACTGTTGAAGTCCAATTTCTATTGAACTCTTGTAGTTACTTGGAAGAGAGTGAATGGAAAGATAAAATAGATGAATTCCTTCTTTGTGACCATCCACCCATACCACTTGAGGTCCCGGAGGCAATTGAGGAGAAAAGTTGTGTTTCGTCCGACTTAGAGCCCGACCAATGTGTTCAAAAAATTGACTCCCCTCCGAGAAGGCACACACAGACCACGCTTTGAGTAATCATCACGAGGATCCCCTTCCGATTAGTCACGACGACTCTCCCGGTCTTTCCCTTATCTATGGGCGTGGTCCCAACTTGTTCCGATTATTGGTTTACGATATGAAGACGGGAGAGATGAGGAGAGCATTGGACCCCGTTCATGGGGTCGGGTGAGTTTGTGGAGAGATGAGAAGTCGCCATACCCCCAACGCGTATGGGGTGATTTTTGTTGTATTATTGAGTCAAGTGTTAGTGTCTTTTTGCATTTTAAATATTTGCTTATTTTATTTGACACACTTGTTATTTGCCCTTCTTCAGATTTTTAGTCCTTTTGATTGAGGACAATGCAAAAGTCTAAGTTAGGGGGTGACAAATGCATATTTCTAAAACTTCACAAATTTTTAAAATGCCCCAAAATTTCAAAAACAAATTGAAAAAGTTCAGAAAAGCAATTTAAAATATTTTTCTTCAAAATAAATAAAAATTAGAATTTAATTTTTTTGAAAATATCACCGAAATTTTATTTAAAATCTCAAATTTGTAAATATCTAAACATACAAAGCCAAAATTGACTAAAGATGAAAATTGAGCGTGAATTGACGACTTAACGAATAAGTGTGGAGACTATTAACCCGGTGAGTTGCCGAGCTTATCCATTTTTCTGAGTTTTAAAATCAATCCGAGTTAATAACTATCTCCAAGTTCGATTTAGCATTTAAATAAATCATCGGGATGTCAATTCTTTAACTTTGATCGGTTATGGGAAATGAAATGTTTTCTTGAAAAGAGCGCTAAATAGATCTCTAAATTTATTTAATCTCGAGACACACATGGTAACACAATTAGCAATTTGGACAATGATGTTGGCCCTCGTTTGTCACCAAAAATATTAGCCATAAAAAGTCGTGAAAAATTAACCTTTTTGCAGCCCAATTTGAGCCGAATAAATCTTTTCTTTTTCATTTGTAGCCCGAAAAACACCAAATTTTACCTGGAATTGTGAAAACAAAAAATTCAGAAATTTAGTCCAAATGGTGCGATAAAAAGGGGAAAGAAAAATAGACAATGCTCAACAAAAATATAAAGAAAAGAAAAGTGTGAAAAATAGAAAAAAATAATAGAAAAAGAAGAGAAAATGAGCAAAAAGTTCAAAAAAGTACTAATGGACATCAAAAGAAATTTTTCCAATTCCAAACATTTTAAATTTTACCTAATACACCTTATAACCCGAAAAAGTCCTAACCGAGTCCGAATTGCAAAATTGGTTACCACGTGGAGAGTTAAGGCACAAAAGATAATAAAAGAGATTAAATGTGTGAATTAGAGATCTTGTTTCCGATTTCCCTATAATCGTACTCTAATGACGAGATCCTTCCCACCCCAAATATTCCGTCTTTCATGATAGTGTGCGTGAACTTGTGTTCCATTACATTTAATCTTATAAATCACGAATACCAAGCAAAAATAGCCACACTTAGAGTGATTCGTTTGCGAGAGTATCCCGTGAACATTTGGGTCAAAATGAATTTTTGAAAAAGTAATGGAATGATCAATCAGTGGAAATATACAGTTAATTTTTGGTTTCACACACACACACGAGAAATTGAGACTTACGAATACAAATATAAGGTGATTATTTTTCAAAAAATTTAAATCGAATAATTTTTAAGTATTTTGAATTTCTTTGAGTCAAAACAAATTTTGTGAATATATTCACTCCAAACCCTCATGAGACACAACTCATCCTACTAGGGTAACCTAGAGCTTTAAAGGCTTGTTGCATAGCAAGTGCTTCCCCGCGAAAGTGGTACTCTATCCTAATAAAACGATCTTCAAGAATTGAGCCGTACTTGAATTCTTTTACATTTCTCGGGACGCACAAAGTTCTAAGTTAGGGGGGGTTGATTAGGAATAAATTCTTTCAAAATTATCCCCTAATTCAGTATCTTTTAGCACCTCAGATAATGTAATTCATCTTGATTGATCTTGTTTATATCCTACTAACCTTTCTACGTAGTATCTTGAGTTTTGTACCTTTTTATGATATTTACAGGTATTTATTGCTAAGTAAAGAGAGGAAATATCCAAAGCAGAAGAATAAATTAAGGAAGAAAAGTCAAAATGGCAAAAACATAATTTCCGTCAGGAATCTGGATGAAAACCCAAAATGAAAGTTGAAGATCTCAAGTCAACAAGTGTGTAGGAAGAAAAGACATCCAATTTTGAGTTAATAAGAAGAAGTTAGGAGGTCCTAGAGATGAAGAGATAATGAAAAGAAATAGAATTGAAGACCTGACCAATCCTATTTAGAACAAAAATGGACCGATCCAGACCCTTAAAACTCACTGGCAAAAATTACAACACGGACCGATCCTATTTCTAAGAAAAAAGGACGGATCCGGATTCTTATCATCGTACTCGGAAAATTTACATATCGGATCGATCCTATTTTCAATAGAAAAGGACTAATTCAAATTTGGAACTAGACCGAACAGAGGCACACCCGATGGACCGGCCCAGCGAAGATAAATCTTGATTTTCTGCTCCGATTTTAGAGTTTGATTCAGCTACAACTTCAAATTTTTCATGATGTATTTAACTTCTAGTTATTGTTAGACAAAGGGGTTAGAACAATTACATTTATTTTTATTACTTTTAGAGAGAGAAAGCTCTCTCACTTGGTTGCAAACCCTAATTTTGAAGATTCATTGTGAGATTCTGAATTGATTTCCAATTTTATTGAATGCAAGTAATTTCATTTCATTGCTTTAATTTAGTTAATTAATTCTTCCAATCCCAATTGCACTTTCAAAAATTACAAATTGTTGTTGTTCATGTATTCTATGAAATCATGAATCTTGTTAGTTTAAGAGTTAATGTTCTCCTTCACCTAATCATGTCTGGCTAAACGTCTTTAGGGTTGGGGTGCATGAATCCCACCCAATGTAATTCATCGTAATTGGAAATAGATTTTTGAATTGAATCTGAAAGGAATTGTGTTACGTGACTATCGCAACCGTTATAGGACTTTTGATCTCGTTTGCCCTAGGTAACCGGGATGCTTAAAAGTGCGACACACGTGTAGTAAATGTGTCACTTCTTTATTCTTACCTTTGATTTCGTATGATGCGGGCTATGATCCTTCATATACAGAATGCTTTGGATTAATAAAGACGGGGTTCCTTGAAAATTCTAATCCCAAAATCTAGTATCCTACAAGGTGAATTACTAGGGTGTGGAGGATTGCAACCTGACCTTTTGTTCTCATTTGTAGTTAAATCTTTTATACAGTTGCCAACTGTTCTTAGAATAATTAGCGTAGTTTCATTCCATTAATAATTAGTCTAGTTAGTTATTAATTTAAATCCGCATTTAGTTGTACTAAATCTCCCATTCAAAGCATTTTTTTCATTTCTTTTAGAGTCAAGTTAGGAGTCTACATCTTTCCAAACGTCGTTACGATTTTTTCATCCTATTTCCCTGAGGATTTGACCCCGACTTATCGGGATTATTACTTGAGCGACAGGCTTGCACTTGAGCCTAAATAGCACGCACACTAGAACGCATTTATGGTTGCTTCAGTAAGCTGTGATTCATTATCAAAATAATTGCAAATAGTATTACTATATATAATATTCCATCTCTCGATTGCATTATTTATGTTCCAATATTGAATAATTATCTCTCTTTCGTTTAGTTGAAACGATTAGCAAAGGCAAGATACTTTTTGGCCAAGTTTGAAGGGGACAGATTGTGATCCTATCCCAGGTAGGTCCATTTTGTCACTTTCAAAAATAAGCACAACATACTGAGATAATGGCTTGCCATGTCAATAATATTCTCATTTGCATAATCCCAATTGGCCAAAAGAGGTCCAACTCTAGAAGTTGCTCATTCATGTAACATTCAAAATAATTCCAAAAAAAAAAAAAATTAGACGGCATACATGTAAGAAATTCAAAATGGAGGACTGATGTTATGAAAAAATAGAGAATTTATAAAGATGGGTGTGGCTTATTCTCCATTGTGCCCTAGTTTTGTTTTGCTTTTGTGTGCGCACGCAGTGTTATTTACTATCTTATGCATAACTCTTTATTTATTATTGACAAATGTCATATTTTTTGGGCAAATATAGATGGGTTATGATAATAAAGGATTTTGCATAGCTAATAACATCTTCTGCTAATAGGTTTTAGCGAATGAAGTGAATATTGGATACGAGGATATAAGCAATGAGCAGGCAAGTTATCTGTTACCTCTTTGAGTTTTAAACACAAGTTTCTCTTTAGTATGCATAAATTTAAAAAGAAAAATAATGTAGATTTTGAAGTTCAATGGGACTCAAATAAGAAATTAGTCATCTGGCTCATCTGATTGATTGTAAGTGCTAAACATATTTTGTTTTGTTTTAATTTGTTGTTGTTGCACTTTTTTATTACATGGTGATTTTTATTTTTCCCCATGTGCTTAACTAGTAATAAAAAAGTGCAACAACAACAAATCACAGTACTCAACACTAACTGACTCGCTAAATTACATTGTGCTTAACTATGGAACAACAAATTCACCTTTTTATTACATTGTGCTTAACTAGTTGTATCACAATACTCAACACTAACCGACTCGCTAAATTACAGTAATACCACACAACACAAGGGTGTTATGATTTATTGCCAATTCTCTAGTTATTAATGGAAAACTGGGTTTTAGAATAGATACAAGGTTAAATAACTTGAATTTTGGGTCTGATACTAATATCTTTTCTTCTTTGTTTATTGTAGGATAATACTCGGACGTTGCGTGGTGAGGAGGGGTTTTCACCTTGTGGGAAACCCCGTCATACACTACATGCAGACCGCATGCTTAATCAATGGCCATTTAATTATTGTATTTAAACATGCTGGTTGTATTTGATATAGATTTCCAAAATTGCATCATGCATTGAGATGAATTTCATATGTATTAAGATGAATTTTCTATTAATGGAATTTGAGCCATTAATTTTTATTGAGTCTATTGTTTGGATGTGTATTTATGTTATTGCACACTATTTGCATGTTGTTGTATTATTTTTACCATGCGGATTTTGTAATATTATTGAATTTTTGTTTTGGTAAAACAGGAACGAAAAATAGTGGAAATGTTGCTGATTTTTTTAGGTAATATTATTCATAATTAATTTTTTTCTTTGATGCCAAATTTGGCACAGTTCAAAACTGTGCCAAAAGTGTGCCAGAAATATCAAATTCTGGCACGGTTTAAAAGTGTGCCAAAAGTGTTCATGTTTGGCCAAATCTGGTACACTTTTAAACCATGCGAAAAAAATGGCAATTTTGGAACACTTGATTCTGGCACAGTTTTAAACTGTGCCAGATTGATGTTTTTGGTGTACTGAATACTCATTTCATTTTATAACCCAGACATAGCCTATGTTGCAACCCTATAAGGTCTTATATGATCCTAGGAAGAATGTGATTCGAAAGTCATAATGATTACAACAATCTATTAAAATACATTTCACCTCTCTTAATGTGTGATGTCCATCCATTCAGATTACATGTTTTATTTTATATACGAAGCGTTCTTCATTGATGATATGTGTGTGGCCTTGCATACTTATACATTTATTCATTATGCCCGCATGTCCCGTATGTTGCACCCCATTGAGTGTAATCACCAGAGAGGTTTTGATATTATGCTACGCTTTAGTATTTACTTGGTTTATAATAGTTTTGCCAAATCAAAACATTCACTTGTGCCCACTCATCATTATACACTTTCATAGTGTTAATTGTAATGAAGTTATTCTTTTAATGTTTGTGATTAAGGGCTATTGGGTGACTACTCATTTACTTTGATAATATCATGTTGATTGTGGAATTGTTGTTGAGTTTGGTTTTGATTTTTTGGGGCTGAAATTTGTGAGGAAACTTGATGTTTGTTGGTTTCATTCCTCATGAGACAACACTCATCCACTAGGGTAACCTAGAGGTTTAACGATTTGTTGCATTTGCTAAATGCACTCGTGCGCCCGTAAAAGTGATACTTTTCCCATTTACATATTTATTTTGTTCTTATCTCTCTGGTTGTTGGTTATTGTGTTAGTTCATCACTAGGTAATAGCAATGTCTAAGTTAAGAGGTGTGATTAGTCACGAATATTGTATATTATCTCCCATTACTTACGTATTCATGCACAATTGCGACCGTTAATCTTCTTATTTAATATCTTATACTATATAACCTTTGTTCTCATCATATATATGCTTTGAATGGTTTATTGGAGATTTTATAGGTAATGGAATGCTAAACGGTGCAAGTGTGCGCTTTTCGAGAAATTTTCAACGTATTATGCAACTTCGGGGACAATATAGTAGTTTTTGTGTTCGAACTTCATGCCCAAACCCTTCACATAAGTCGTATCTCTTCGAGTTATCTTTGTGTAGCCGCTAGCAATTTGTCAATTTGGTTCCTAGCAATCAAGTTATGACAATTTTCCTAGGTCCTTTTGTGTTTGAACCAAAAGAGATATGTGTGTCAAAATTCAGACATGCGATCGACTGACTTCAGACCCCCGATCGACCAAAAAATTGGATTTTTCCTTTGAATGCAAATAGTAGACTCTTTCTCATAACCCTGATCGACTAACCTCAGACCCTCAGTTGACCGATACTTTTAGTTATCTGATTCTTATTTTGGGTTTTAGGTTTTAGTTTTTGCTTTTGGTTTTGAATCTGCTTGCTATAAGTAGCAATTGAATTTTATTTCTAAATGAGGCTATTTTTCATCTATTTTTAGAAAAGAAAATAGAATTGGACAAATTTTGCTCTTTTATCTCTCTTAGGGTTCATTACATTTCTTTGTTTCTCTCTCTCCATGTCCTTAATTGTAAGTTAACCAAACTTAGCTTTATTGTAGTATGTTTACCATTAATACTCTCTTGTTCATTAATATCGTTATTATGCATTGAATCATATCTTTTAATGGCTTTTTCCCTCTTAATTAATCCTACTTTGTGTGTATGTATTGTTATTGTTATGAGTAGCTAACTTCCTTAGGTTGGGATCATAAATCCACCTTGCATGATTGAGCTTCTTGATAGGTTTGGTGTTTGCATTCAATAAATGGGTATATGTTTTGATATTGGAGTTTCCTAAGATTCTAACTTTCTTATCATGTAAGAATTGTATTTAATACTTTACTCCAGCATCAATACATTTGTCTGATAACATGTTGAAACCTTAGTTTCGTATTGTTCGGTTGACACCTTTGATTCGCGATTGTTGAGAACAATATTTTATTCCTATTTGATTGTGATTTAATTATAAGAACAATTTAATTTGTGACAGTCTGAGGTGGGGGAATTCTCCTCGACCTTTTCTAAATTTAATTTTATCATCCGTAGTATAAATGTTGTTTACTTCAATAGTCTTTAGATACGTGTACCTTAATTGTGGTTCACCTTGGTTCGTTACATCTTTCGAAACATAAATCATCTTTTCCTTTATTTTTATCTCTTGTTTATTAAATTTTAACTAAAAGAATATCTACGATGCTTTATATAATTCCCTACAGATATCGACTCTAGTCTTATCGAGTTTATACTACACTCGTGATTAGCATGAACTTACGTTATACAATATTTTAGGCTAGTTAGAATGCTTGTACATATGTCACTTTGATTATTACAGGTGCGATCTAATTCATATTGGGTCAAATGATCTCCACATATTGGGTGATAGTTGTGTAAGTAGGTATGAGATCATAATTCAAAGGAATCCACGTCCAAGGGATCTGTGGATTGTGATACCCCTTGATACACATATATATATTTTTTTCCACCAAGTAAAACTCGAACGGTGGATTATCTTATAATCCTGGTCTAGTCACAAATAAGTTAATATTGAGGATCATGGAAATTGATTAGATGTTGGTTAACGTTGATTAACAATAAATTAATTTAACCAAAAGGGTATCGTAAACTTAACGTGGAGAATCATATTATGTACCATAATCAACTTTGAATATAAGAACTCATTATATTTGGGTGATTTATGAGATAATTAAATTTGAGTGCAATCGTGATTATTTAGAGGAGATAATTCACGATCAAATAAAGAAAGATAATAAATATGGTAATTGTAATTATAATTTTTGAGTAATTATTTGGAGATGATTTAACTATTTTCCATGGGTCCCTGGTGTAGTCTATATACCCAAGAAGTCAAGCACCTCATACTTTTAAGGAACCAAGTTTTGCATAAACCCACCTTTTGTACTTGTTTATAAAGGTGTGGGAAGGGGTCTTAATGATAATGATTGTTAATTAGTTTTTGAAAGGTGTGGTAGAAAATGCTCTTCACGTTTTTGTGAAGAGTCCTAGAGGTAGACCACTATATATCACTGATAATAAAGGCTTTTCATCTAAAAAGGTGTCCACTGACCTACCTGACTTTAGGGAGGATCATTCACTAAAATACCCTGGCACAAAAGGTTTAATCAAGGTTTTTCGGATACCTTGGAGGGCATAAAGGATTTCATCATCATTTACCTTTGTCTCCTCATACGAATCACAACAAGATTCACAATGGTATGGATTCTCGAAATCCTAGGTCTAAACTTTAAACCTAGTTCTTGTTTTCTTTTAAATTCATGAATAATCAAAGACCTTTAGGGATAAAAAATTTCCATGTTTAAATGTCAATCCCAAGTTGTTTTTCCCAATAATAAGTATTAGAGCCCCTATTGATATTGATGTTATATTGAAAAGGTCCCTGTTATGGAACTCAAAACCCTAGTTTTGGCATGTTGTATTATTATACATGTCTGCGTATAGTTCTATACTTACATGGTTTTGTAGAGATTCTATGTTTACTTTGTGTGATTGGATCTTACAGTGATTTATCCCTAGTAATTTTTTTCTCTTAGATTCTATATGGTTGTAATAATTAGGTTCTTGTAATTATTTTAATATCGATGTTTTTGGAGGAGTTGGAAGAGGGTTTTATTGTATCTTTACTATTAGAATCATGTATTTCCATGGGGTTAGGTGTTTGGAAAAGTTTAAATGAGTTTGGTGAAATTTGACCAGGTTATAGAGGTTTTTAAATGGAAAAACGAGAGGAAGAAGAAGGTTGTCCCCGATAGGGCCGATCGATCGACCCTTAGAGGCTGATCGTATGATCTCTCCTGGGCAGATTCAGTTTTTGGAGTTTTTTTATGTTGTTCGATGATTCTTTCTACGATTCTTCATTTTTATCATTCCCAAAAGATGCAAGGGAGTTTTTACGGAAGTAAAGATCAACAAGAACTCATGGTTGTGATGAAGTTCACTTCAAGTTGGACTATATGTCAAAGATACGTCTTCTACAACAAGTACTCTTGGGGTTGAAGAGTTCTACTTCAAGAAGGAGTCTAGTCCATAATGGATAGGGAAAAATTTATATGTATTGTTTCATTTATTTATTGCATTTATTTATTCATATTTGCATGAATGTCTCTTTATTATTATGTTTCATAGTTTGACATGATAATTGTATTAATTGGAATACCCATTTTATGGATAACATAAATTTAATTTTGAGACCGACCTAGATCACTGTTTTTCTAGAAAATCCATTTTTTTTTTAAATTGAATTAAATCCGGGTAATTAATTTTAAGGTATAAATTCAAATTTGATCTTTGGGTGTTATTATAAATTATAAATGGCTTTATTTTTGTAAAATTAAAGATTAGGAATTTAATTTGTACAAGCAAATTTAAAATTACCAAGGATTTAAATATGGACTTTTAGAATTGAATGAATTATTTTACAAAACCCTCAAGTATTAAAATACTAAGTGGCATTGGGGTCCCATCATAAACCTCACGATCTCCATCGACATTTTAAAATTGTGATGCGATTAACTCCTCGTACCATCTTAATATGGCCCCATCAGATGGTTTTAATCGCGATATCACATAAATTTTAAATTTCTTAAGTGATAGTTTATTGAAACTAAATATGAGTAAGTTCGTTCCTCCCTTCGAGGAAGTTTGACACGAACGAGTTTGATTTATATAAATAAATAAATATACGATATACACTTCGACTCAAATTCTGATATCCTCACCATTAGAATTATGATCATTAGGAGTGGGAACAAAAGTTATCGGCTAATCATTATGTTGGACAGGGGTTCCAAAATTGTCCAGACAGCATAATGAAAGATGAAAGTTTGTATTCAAGGCGGTGTGATTTAAGCTCCCATGGAGAAATCTCACATGATAAGATAATTAGGATGTCCAACGATATTAATATTTGCCACTATAAAATTTAATCGAGTAGTTCTCATGTGTTTAATTGGAAAATAATTGTTTCATTTTCATTATTATAAGATTTCAAAACTGAATCCAACCTTTTCTTACTGGTTTTTAGCCTTAAAGGTTTTTAATGGAATAAGTTTCAAGGACTGAAAAATAATTAGACATTGTTTAAACTTGAGGGGATAGTATATTATTTTAACCTACAATTTCCATCAATATTTTAAAATTATGATGCGAGTGATTCCTCTGTTATCTTGACCTGGACCCTCATCAGATGGATTTGATCGTGAAATCATGACATTTTAAAATAAATGGTAATTCTTTTAAATTAAGTGTTACACGTGTTTGTTACCCTCATCTAGGAAGTTCTATATGTACAATTTTAATTCTAAATAATTGACCCATGAGAATTTTTTGAAACCTAAGATTGGTTGATGGCACTCAAGTGAGAATCATGTTCTTAGAATGATTTTATCATTGGTTGAACAAAGAATTATTTAGATCGGACGTTGTGGGGAAACTTGGTGCCATTTTGTAATTCAAGAATGAAGATCGTTGGTAGCCAAAGTTTAGTGTTAGTTGTTTGATAAGAGCTTTACTTCTCTCCCGAAAGGCAGGCAAGAAGATAAGGATAAGTCTCAGGTACAACGGTTTGGGTTAAGAATGGTTCATATTTCTTAGTAGTAGTGAAATAGCCGATACACATGTATTCTCACTATAACTAGTTAGAACATTTATAACAATGTGTTCGGGATTCGTTTACTTCGTAAAGAAAATGACATGGTAATGGTTTATATCTTAAAGTAAATGTAGGATTATGGTCCGATCTACGGTAAACCTGGTATGTAGACTCGGGAGCCATAAATCATAATTGCAACTCATTGCAAGGGTTCTAGATAATCGAGAAATTACTTTAAACAAGGATGTTCCTAGTAATGGGAAATTAGAATAATGCAACGGTATTAGCGGCGGAATATTCTTATGATTTTTAGTGTAGACATAAAGTTGATATAGGTAAATTATTTCGTTTATCATTTCTTTTTAGAAAAGTTTGTTTTGGTTTTCTAAATGGGCTTTTAACAGATATTTGATTGATTTGATAAAATTATTTTATCAAAATTGGGATATCTTTTATCTATTTTTGTGCATTGGGAAATAATTTATACATTATAATATTTGTCCCACTAATACTGCTATATACTGAATTTAATAGTTTTATAGACATGACCATTAAAGGGAAAGTTTCCTTCTAGTTACAAACACAAGTTAAGAACTTATGCTGAAGTGATTATATTCTGAATGGAATTCGAATACTGCTTTTAAAATGGACAGTTAAATTTATTGGAAGTGAATACACTTCTCGTCTTGAATCATATTTAGAAGGTAAAATGACCAAGGGGCATTAACGGACACAAGCTAAAAAGCCAAAGATGTTTTGGAAATGGTTTATTTCAATTTATTAGTTCGATGACTATCCAAAAAATAGGTGGGTTTGATTGCTTCGTCGATTTCATTGATGATTACTCAAATGTGTGGATATGTTTACCTTAGGCACTACAAGCCTAAAACTTTTGATTAGTTCAAAGTGTGAAAGACTATATTGGAGCATGGATGAGGAAAACTTTCCAATTTCTATGATCTGATTATAGGGAGAGTATCTCTTGGGATGATTAAGGGATCATTTATCAAAGGTTGGGATTTTATCCCAATTGTCTACACTGGGAATTACACTTCGAAATAGTGTAGAGAAAATAAAGGAATAAGGCTCTTTTGGATATGATAAGGTCGATGGTAGGTTATTTAGGACTACATGATTCTTATTAGGATTTTTATGTAAGATACGGGCTATACATTCTAGTTTATTTTGTTCTTAATAGATCTATTTAACTCCCATTGAACATAGGAGTGGGCACACGCTCACTCTAAGGTATGTTCGAATTTGGGAGGGCCCGACACTTCTGGTATCGAAGGACCCAAGGAAGTTAAAATTAAAGAAGGAGATATGTCTCTTCATTAGTTATCTTAAAGGTTAAAAATGTAGTTTATAGCATACTCCTAACTATAGGAAGGTTGTTGATAACATCACTGCCAGATTCTTGAAAGAGGATTATGTAATAAACCATGTATCCAAGTATAAGTTGGACTTACAAGATATAATTGAACATCATATTACCTATGTTAATCGACCCCCCTTATAAGATAAAATATGACCTAATATCGATAATACACTACCTTATCATAGTGGGAGCATTATCGATGATTAGGATACATGTGTCACTTATACTGGATAATAAGTGGTGCCACGTCGTAGTTGGGGAGTCAGCATGAATGGTAAGTATTTTCTGTGATCATTTCAATATGATTCCAGGTAAACACGAATCGTGTCCTGATAACTACAACGAGGCATTCCAAGATAAAGACTTTAGCTTTGACTTATAACTATGGACACAAAAAAGGAGTCGATGTATTTGAATAAAATTTTGGGACTTGTAGATTTGTTGATGTGGTAACACCCATTAAAAACAAGTGAAAATACAAGAAGTTAAAATAAATATGGATAGGAAGGTGTATACCTTCAAGGAAATGCCTGCGAAAGGGTTTACTCGAAAAGATAGGGATTGAATACGAGCAAACCTTCTTGTGGTAGCAATGCTAAAGTCTGTAGGGATTCTTTAAAGGTAGAAACTATGATCTTCAATGATTTTCTTAAGAAGTACATACTAAGAAGTCAAAAAAAGAAAAGTGGTGTAAGATTATGACATTTATTTTTGGATTTAAACTATCATTAAGATCTTTGGTTATTTAGTTTGATTAGGTAATCAAGTCTTTATTTTGACCAAAGCCCGAAAAGCACTTGTAGTATAAGATGCATGACGAAAACGTGGTGATATTTCCAGTACAATTTGTGGACAATATTTGCCTAACAGGGAACGAGGTGGGAGTATTGTCTTATATAGGAGTGTGGTTGTGTGGATGTTTGATATAAAATACTTAGGACAACTCATACACATTGTTATGATCAATCTTTCTCTAGATCGATTACAAAGGATGTTGGGATTATCCCAAGTCAATTATATCAATGTTGTGTACACATTATTGGCATAGGGATTCCATGAAAAAAGTTCTTTTCAAGTATGGAATCATTATGTCGAGAAATTAATGCCTTAGGAAACTTGACTATATTAAATGAACAAGGAATATACATGATTCTTTGATGGTGGGAAACCTCATGAATGCTATGTATTATGTGCAAAACTGAAATATGTTATTCCTACGGCATGGTCACTAAATTTAAGTCTAATATTCTTGTGCTTTTATACACAAGACTAGGTTTTTAATCAGATAAGGATTCCAAGTTCTCCACCTCGGAATATTTGTTTACCCAAAGAGGTTGATCTATAAGTTTGAGTAAAGTGAAGCAATCTTAGATTGCTAACTCCACCAGTAAGGCCAAAGTTGTTGTCACTTCAGATACAACTAAAGAGGCTATATGGCTCTATTACTTCCTATGTAGTTTGGGTGAGGTTCTTTCAAGTGTAATTGGCTAGTACACTTTGTAGTGAACGTAAAATTACGATTGAAAGTTCTAGAGAACCCACAACCCATAAAGGAGTTAAGTACAATGAGTGTAGGTTTCACCAAGTTCGAGAGATTGAACGAAATGGGTGATAAGTTTATCACAAGGTTGCACTGGATAGAACCCGATTAATCCTTCTCCCGATAAATAACAAACTATTATGTAGATGGGCTGGGATAAAAATACGTTATTGTAAAACTAAGTGGGAGATTTTTGGGATTTTATTATTAAAACTATGTATAAAGATTACTTTTAATTAAAGTTTTCAATTAAATTTGAAACAAGATTCATGGTTACGAGAATGCCTTATATTTGGTTTAAATATCTTGTAGACATGGCGATCAATAGAGCTCAGTTGGAATTACGATGAGTCGACTATAGGTTAATAACTAGGATATCATAATTATGGTTTTAGCACCATTGAAATGTTCACAACTTAGATACGGAGTTGACATCCTATCAAAATGGTTGCGATGTAATCCTAGTAGTTTATCTTAAACTACAAGGACGTGTATGATGGTTTAAGAACCTGTTCGATGTTTCGACAAAGGATTATGATCAATACATTCCAGTAATGTATTACATAGGCACACCCATAAGAATTGAGTCTAAGGGATGTCTTGATTGGACTTGGGCAATCTCACCCCATTTACAAAGGGTGCATAACCTCTTAATCCCATGAATTATGAGGATTGGAATGCATTCACAAATTTTACTTTGATTTATATGGGTGAGATCTAATTTATATTGGGTCAAATGATCTCACATATTAGGTGATAGTTGTATAAGGAGGTCGGAGATCATAATTTAAAGGAATCCACATACAAGGGATACCGTGGATTGTGAAACCCCCTTGATAGAATTATATGTTTTATTTCCACGAAGTGAAACTTGGTTGATGGATTATTTCGTAATCCTGGTGGGGTAACAAATGAGTTAAGTCTAAGAATCTAGAAAATTTATTAGATTTTGGTTAAAGTTAACAATAAATTAATTTGATCAAGCAGGTATCAAAAACTTAATGCGGAGAATCATATTATGTACCATAATCAACTTTGCAAATAAGACATCATTATATCCGAGTGATTCCACAGATAATTAAATTGGAGTGCAATCATGATTATTTAGTGGGTTTACTTTATGATAAAATAAAGAAAGGACATAATTATGATAACTCTAATTACGATTTCTAAGTAATTATTTGGAGCTTATTTAATTATTATTTTTGAGTCTCTGGTGTAGTCCATATACCCAATTAGTCAGGCTCATACTCTAAAAAAATAGTTGAGCTCAACCCACATTTTGCACTTGTATGTAAAGGTGAGGGAAGAGGTTTTAATGATAATTATTGATAATTAGGGTTAGGGAGGGGTGAGAAAAAATAATATTCACATTTTTGTGAAGAGTGATAGGGAGAGACCACCATATCTCACTCATAAGGAAGGGTTTTCATCTCAAAAGTTGTCCATTCACTACCTGACTTTAGGGAGGATCATAAACTAAAAGATCATAGCTTACATAAGGTTTAATCAAGGTTTTCCTAATACCTTGGAGGGCATAAAGGATTTCATCATCATTTACCTTTGACTCCTCGTACGAATTACAACAAGATTCACAACGGTATGGATTTTTCAAAATCCTAGGTTTAAACTTTAAACCTAGTTCTTGTTTTATTTTAAATCCATGATTAAATTATATCTTTAGGGCTTAAATTTTTCCGCATTTAAATGTAAATTCCAAGTTATTTTTCCAAACAACATTAGGCATGTCAGGCCTTGATTGAGCAAGGTTGAGCATATGAAAATGAGCAAGCGAATGCCTATTAACACGTGGAGCACATGGAGACACTCCAATGTGTTTAGCATGATTCCCCAAGGTAGATTAATACTCTTTAAGTGCCCACATAGATTCGTATGAACACAGTAAATGGGGTTAGATTAATACTCTTTAAATGGGGTTTGGATTCACCGGAGCTCCGATTTGGGGTGAGTAGGGGTGGCATTGAGTTAGGTTTATATCTATAACATTTTCACAAACATTAACATTTACTGTGTTCATATAACACAGTATATATATATATATATATATATATATATATATATATATATATCCAAACCTCTTTTTTCTGATATTATCTTATTTTTAACGATCCGCGCCAGCGGCATCCAATCCCCACCACCACCCACCCCCTTTATCGGAGCTCCACCAACCTTCATCAGAGCTTTGATTTTAGGTGGCATGGAATGCCGATGTAACATTTTCACAAACAGTAACATTTATTATTTGTGAAAATATTACAGAGATAAACCTAATGCAATACTACCCCTACTCACCTCAAACCCCATTTATCCAATATTCTCTTATTTCCTAAGGTCCGCTCCAGCGGCACTCCATGTCACCCCAAATCAGAACTCTAATGAAGGTTGTTGGAGCTCCGACAATTGGGGTTGGTGGTGGTCGGGATTAGATACCGCTAGCGCAGGCCATTAAAAGTAAGACAATATCAGAAAAAAGAGGTTTGGATCCACCGTATATATATATATACTTTGTTATAACACAGTAAATGTTAACGTTTGTGAAAATGTTATAGATATAAACCTAACCCAATGTCACCCCTACTCACCCCAAATCGGAGATCTAGTGGATCCAAACTCTATTTATCTAATATTCTCTTAATTTCAGAGGTCCGCGCAAGCGGCACCCTATGCCACTACTACCCACCTAAATCATAGCTCTGATGAAAGTCGTTGAAGCTCCGACAATGGGGTGGATAGTGGTGGGGATTTAATGTCACTAGCGTAAACCTTTAAAAATATGGTAATTTAAAAAAAAAATAGGTTTGGATCTGTGACACCCCGCCTAATAAAATACCGGGTGATCAGTCCTATACCAAATTAAAATAGGAATCCCAGTTGGATCATCCTTAGCGCCACTATCGAAAACTTTTTAAAACTTACTAACCACCTAGTATTCCAAAAACGGGTGCCAATTTTAACTTTTTAATTAAACAAAACAATACATGCGGAATTAAATATAAACCATTCACACAACTGAATGAAAATAAACTGAATCGTAATTACACAACATGCCGAATAAATCACCGGCCACCAAAGAAATAATCCAAATACAAATATTCAACATCTGAAAACTGTACCGAGAAGTCTGGGCTACAAGCCCTAAATAAAACTGAGACTGATACAAGATTCCTACTCTAGGAATGAATGAATGATGCGTCTAATCCAAACTCCTGCTAGCATCCACATATGCCGCAGCTCCGTGTCCCTGGAATAGAATATCAATCCTGGCGTCCCAGTGGCTGGACACCTAAAAGGTTTTGAAAATATTTTTATAGCAAGGGTTAGAACCCAAAACATTTTGAAAATACTTAGCAAGTGAATTAGCTGCAGTAATTTAACATGCATGAATGCGCTTCATATTAAAGTTAGTGTCGCACTCTCTTGTGGACATTCTCACCCCTCCACTAATGTGCACACCTAACGGTTACCTTAACCCCACCTAGTTGTACTACCCCGTCCAACTAGTCCTGGTGTAACCTCCCCTTGCCATAATACTCTAACCCGAGTATTATTATTTCCGAATTATAACTTATCTCACTAATCAACTTATTTAATTCCTTCTTAATTAATAGCCTATAACCGTAACACAAGTTATATCAATTAAATATATCACACACTGTATTATTCCCAAAAATGTTTAACTTAATTAATTTCTCATTAATTAACAGCATATAACTGTAACCCGAGTTATATAAAATAAATACATCACACACTGTATTATTACCTACATATAATATTCACTATCACATTATATGTATCTTACTAAAACATCCACACATATAAAATACGTGTACCCATCCTTCCGAGTATATCCTCACTGGTTGATTTCCTCTCAAGTGCCATCTCACTAGGTGTGCTCACTTTACCTAGTTACCCAAGTTGGATTCGCTCACCAACCTGGTTCAAAACAAAACGAAGTGGAGGCGGTCATATTCCTTCCCTGAAAGTGAGATAAGCCCCTCACCCATATAACGGACGCTATGACCTGGGGATATACTCACCCTACTCCTCAAGCTAGGGGATTCACCCACATCGCGCAACCTCCCTTCATTGTACTAGAGAATATAATTTAATAAATATCTAATCACTGATATTTAGTAGCACACACAATATATACACATATATATATACTATCACTACACCGTATATATATAAAAAATAAACCCCGGCTTTACCGTGTACTCACAACCCGTAACACTAGCCTGAAATCCCGAGTCTCTCACCTGACTCGACCAAATAAGTTTTCTCACTTATTATATTATTATTATCCCGAGTATATGGTCTGACTCTAATTTAATTAATTCCCACATTAATTAATGTAATACTTTCCCCAAGTCTATGGTCCGACTCTGTGTTAATTAATTTACACACTTAATTAATTAATACCAATCCAAATCTATGGTCCGACTTTCATTTAATAGATTTCACTCAATTAATTTCTATAATGATTGCCCGAGTCTATACCTCGACCCTTATTTAATTTAATATCACCTAAATTAACCTATTACCTCCCTGAGTCTACCATCCGACTCTAACTAAATTAATTACCCACCTATTAATTTAATACCTTTCCGAGTCTACAATCCGACTCTAGTTATATAATTAGCACAATTATCAGTTTAATACCAATCCGAGTCTGTGGTCCGACTCTATTTAAATTAATTTACACACTAATTAATTTATTTCCTTCCCGAGTCTACAGCCCAACTCTAGCTAATTAATTGCACATTAATTAATTTACCACTTTCCTGAGTCTATAGTCCGACTCTACTTTAATTAATTGCTCATTAATTAATTTAATACTTGGTGTCGCACAATCATTTTTCCCGAACTCGCTCACTTGGCCCGTAACTTAATATGTTCCCGAGTCTATATTCCGACTCTAAATTAATTATTTTATCTCCAACCTTAATTTACTACCTTGGCGTCGCTTAGCCAATATACCCGAACTCACTCACTTGATCCGTATCTCCCTATTTTGGAATATCATCCCTCAATTTTCTCCATAGAGTTTCCCCACATAAATTGTTCCTAGTCCCAATTACTATTCCCCATAATTACTAGGAATATGTATTTCATAATTATATAACACTAATTAATGTATGAAAATTAATATATAATTAATTTCCCCCTTATCTCACACACAGGCCGGACTGCCCAGAATTAACCATCGTCGATCGATCGATGCCCCCCGATCGATCGATCGATCCCTTCGTTCCAGCTCTCCTTCCTTGCTGAATTTCACCATTAACGAAAATTAAGGTTTTTAATCCAAAGTCTAAACCTCAAATCACATTATCCCACCACATAAACATAGTTATTCCACATCCTACACATCAAGGGACCTTAGGATAATCAATTTATCTACTTATCTCATGATTTTCGAAATGGGTCTTTCTCCACAAAAATTCAATTATCTGTTTTACAATCCAATTTCCAGATTTAATTTCTACTCTTTTATGTTCTGGATTTCTCATTCAAATCAAATATACATATTCAGATATCAATTACCTATCTAAATCTTACTTTGAATCTCATTCAAGTGTCCCATAAACAAAAACCCCATTTTGTACCCATTTACACCCAAAACGAATTTTAGTATACACATCACTAAAATATGAATTGGATATCACAATTAAGAAGTAAAAACAGTTAACCACTTGCCTGGAATTGTTCGTAGGGTCTGATCCGTCGTCGACATCCCTTAATTTGGCTCCAATAACCTCCAATTTGCCTTTTGATTGTTTTCCCCCAATCTCCCTCTCAAACCCTAGGTTAGAATAATGTTGGCTGCTCATTTTCCTTTTCTTAGGTTTAGGTTTAAAACACAAATCCCGTTTTTTGCCTAATGGGCTAAATTAAAATAACCCAAATCACCCCATGTGGGCCCGGCTATGCCCAAAAATGTCCCGAGACCCAATTACTACCCCCGGGTACTCTTTTCTGACTATCTCGACCCATCCGGACTCAACTGCGAACTCAGAATTGGCATCCGAATTAATTTATAAAAATTCTTATCTCACACCCAATTTCGTCTATACCGACTCCTGGCTGGGATAAGTGTATATCCCGTCATTAATACCCAAAATGACGTAATTAAATTATTACTATTCACTTAGTAAATAAATTTCCCTAAACATTAACCATTCACTCCCCGGTTAATATTTAAATATATATATTGCCATAATTAATTCAATTAAAATTACAAGACACAAGTAATTTAAAATTCCCGAATTAATTAAATATTAAATGTACAAAAATACGGGGTGTTACAGGATCTACCGTGTATATATATATATATATATATATATATATATATATATATATATATATATATATATATATATATATATATGTTATGTAATATTAACTCAGTAAATGTTACTGTTTGTGAAAATGTTATATATATATTGTGTAATATTAACTCAATAAATGTTACAGTTGGTGAAAATGTTATATATATAAAACTATTTCATAAATATAGTAACACAGTAAATGTTATTGTTTGTGAAAATGTCACAAATATGAAACTATTTCAGTTTTTGGTATATACAATAAAGTTTTATATCTATGACATTTTTACAAACTATATATATATATATATATATATGTTATGTAATATTAACTCAGTAAATGTTACTGTTTGTGAAAATGTTATATATATATTGTGTAATATTAACTCAGTAAATGTTACAGTTTGTGAAAATGTTATATATATAAAACTATTTCATAAATATAGTAACACAGTAAATGTTATTGTTTGTGAAAATGTCACAAATATGAAACTATTTCATTTTTTGGTATATACAATAAAGTTTAATATCTATGACATTTTTACAAACTATATATATATATATATAAAATATTCTCCTATTTTTAAAGCTATGTGCCACCCCTACTCACCCCAAATCGGTGCTCCAGATGATCCCGATTCCATTTATTCAATCTTATTTTCAAAGTTTCGCGCCAGCGACACCCCATGATACTCCGGTGGATCCAAAACCCATTTATTCAAAAGTCTCTTATTTTCAAAGGTTCGCGCTAGCGGCACCACATGCCACCCTTACCCACCCCAAATCGGAGCTCTGACGAAGGTCGTTGAAGCTCCAACAATGGTGGTAAGGATTGGATACCGCTAGCGCGAACCTTTAGATATAAGGTAATTTTGAAAAAAAAAGGTTTGGATCCACCGTATATATATATATATATATATATATATATATATATATATATATATAATGTTACCGTCTGTTTGTGAAAATGTCACATATATAAAATTATTTCATATTCTAGTGCATACAATAAAGTTTACTGTTTGTGTAAATTTTTTTCTTTGGAATTTTATAGCCTTCATGGATCGTGTTTGATAGATCTCGTCGAGCAGATTTCAAAAATAGTAATTTTGCGAAAAACGGATTTGTGAATCAAAAGTTATGATCATTTAAAAATTTTAAAAAAAAAGTCCAACCACTTATGTAACTTCCTAAAGGATGGTACGGATGATTAGTTATAAAAGGGTAAAATCGTGAAAAAATTCCCTAAAAGTTGGAATAGGACCTATGGGATTATTGAAAAGTCAACAGGACTTATAAGAATGTTGACCCCATAAAAGGGACCTATGTGTAAAGACCCCTAATTTTTGAGTAACTTTGAGTTCAAATTTAGGTGGGACCCACAACAATATAATTATGGGACCATATACGAACGCATTCTCCTTCGCAAAAAAATTAACGTAGTATATTCACATGTCCAACTCCATTAAGTTATGAATGATAAATATGTCTTCAAAGTGACTCATAATGCAATAAAAGTTAATGAATTGAGTGTGTTTTAACTCTTGTCCCACATAGGAAGAATAGTGAGAATTTGAATAGCTAATAAAACCTCAAATATGGACTAAAGCTTGAATGCCTTTGAAGTATCCCAATTCTTTGGAGGGTAGATGGCCTACACTTTGCAAGTGTTGGGCTTGGGCCAAAAGCTCACTCGCATCGTCCTGCTTGGTTCAGCTTGGGCTTAGGCTTAGGAAAATTTCATTACTTTTTGACTAATGAAAATTTAACTCTCCATTTTTTCTAACCCAAAATGCTTTTACAGTACCAGAAAAAATATTTATGTATCATTGCATTCATTTCTTCCACATTAATTATGGTGTTTGGTTTAGTAAATACACATAATTGTGTTCGCTGAGATTATACGTTGTTGTGCTACTTGTTTAATCCATAAATTCGTTGTATCTTGGGACACAATTGTTCATCACCCTTGAAGAACTTATTGGAGGGTACAAATTTGCCTTAAGACACTCTTGATAAACAAGACTAAGAATCTTATTCTTACTTTCTTTCACATATATTCTGAATTATCATTTTATTATAGGTAAGTTTCTGAATTTAAATTTTATTTCTGTAATTATTGAATTTAATTATTCTGTTTTAACTTTGAATTTATAATTACAGTATTAACAATCTTAAGGCAAATTTATCATTTTACTATTTTATAAATTCATACAGAAATATTATTTTGTGTTACAGAAAATTAATTTTCTACACTTTTCATAAATTGTACTCTGTTTCAGAAAATAAATTTTTATTTATAAATTGTTTTTTGAAAATATGTTTGTATAAGATTTTTTTTATCTTAAAATTGTAATTTTGTTTTGTACAAAATTTTTAACTTAATTTAAAAAAAATCAGTTTGACACATATTTTTTCTTAATTTAGTCTAGTAGAAACTAGGGTTTAAATATTTTAGTTTAATTATGTGTTATAGAATTCAGAATATTGTGTAGAATATTTTACTTTAATTATGTGTTATATAATTTAGAATTCTTGTTAGAATTCATATGGTATTAAATATATTTTTGGAAATTGATGCACAAAATTGTGTATTTTGTTTTGATAAATTCATTACAAATGAATATTATTATTGATAAAAAAATATGTTTTTGTAAGAGAAATGGAATCACAAAGTATAAACACAGTCCCTCCGACCGTGAATGTGACTCATGATGCTATTGTTGCCCCCGTGAACATAAAAAATGGGGAGAAATTGAAAAAATTTAATAGGACCAATTTCAAACATTGGTAAGGACAAATGTACTTCTATCTCACAACCTTTCAATTGGCAAGGCTTGTGTATGAAGATTGTCCCCATTCGCAAGAAGGAGATGAAACTGATAAAATTGATGTCGTTGAAGCATGAAAACATTCTGACTTTCTGTATCGTAACTACATCCTTACATACTTGGACAAGACGTTGTACCATGTGTAAAGCACCATGGAAACCTCTATGGAATTGTAGAATTCTTTGGAGAAGAAGTACAGAACTGAAGATGCGGGTATGACAAAATTCATCGTGGGGAGTTTTCTAGACTTCAAAATGGTTGACTCCAAGATGGTTATTTCACAAGTTTAAGAACTTTAGGTTATTCTTCCTGACATTCATGTTGAAGGAATGTCACCGAGTGATAATTTTCAAAGGGCGACAATAATTGAAAAGTTGCCTCCATCTTGGAACTTGTTCAAAAATTATCTCAGGCACAAACGCAAGGAGATGAATGTTGAAGAATTGGTAGTGCGACTACGGATTGAAGAAGACAACCACGAATCTCAAAATAAAAGTGGGAAGAACATTATGGAGTATAAGGCTCATGTGGTTGAAGGCCCTAAATTCGAATGTAAGCGTGATGGGAAAGGCACATCTAAGCAAAGAAACAAGTTCAAAGGCAGATGCTAAAATTGCGACAGGCCAAGACAC
Organism: Sambucus nigra; assembly: GCA_949130495.1. Classification (NCBI taxonomy): domain Eukaryota; kingdom Viridiplantae; phylum Streptophyta; class Magnoliopsida; order Dipsacales; family Adoxaceae; genus Sambucus; species Sambucus nigra. The sequence continues at coordinate 337,997,779 of OX422208.1, forward strand.
CGTTCAAGCGAGTGTCGCAAACCAAAGAAGGCTAAAAAGAATAATTATTAACCAAATGTGACGGAGGGTGAGAACATTTTTGATGGTATCGCAGACATAAATCTTTCTGGTGTTGTCTCTGAATGTAATCTGATAGTAAATACCAAAGAATGGTGGGTGGACACTTGGGTTACACGCTATATTTGTGCAAACAAATGGATGTTTACTACTTATAAGGCTTTGAAAAATGAGGGGACTCTATTTATGAGGAACTCTTCGAGTTCTAAAGTCACGGGAAAAGGAAATATTATTTTGAAGATTACTTAGTGAAATGAACTTACTCTTAACAATGTGCTACACGTGCCTGACATCCGTAAAAATCTAATTTTCGGATCGCTTTTAAGCAAGAATGGATTTAAACTTGTGTTTGTTTCTGAAGGTGGGACCGCCTCATAAGCATAGGGGGCACCGAAGGTGGGATCTCCATCTCCTCCTCCACTATCTTCCTCACCACCCTCTCTCCCAGGAACCAGACATACCCGAACTCGTGCTCCATCAGCATTCACATCTGCACGTTCATACCCGTAACCCCCGTGTCTCACAAAGACGTCCCCAAGGGTAGAAGGTCACATGCATCCCCAACAAAGAATTAGTATCTACTAAAAGATGCCAGAAAAACTCAGGAAAGGATGAAAGTTAACCTGATCATTCATAAGGTCATTTAAGACCCCCCGCACGTCCTTCACAGATAAGGGTTGGTTTGACTGTCAGTTGGACTTTCGCCACCGGAACATCCGATAAAAGTCCCCTAAATTTTCATCCTTTATGGCCATCAATCATGCGTTGTGCCCAATCACCTCGTAGAACCACTTCTATAAGAAGACATAAATCAGCAAAGATAATAAAAGAGTACTAAAGGAATATAAAAGAAAATAAGCTTAAGATTACCTCCAGAAGGTATGTGGCCCCGGTAAAAGTTTGTCGGTAGCATCAGGTAAATGCATCCAAGGAAGAAAAAAGGGATGCCAAAGTAAAGCTCCCCCAGTCATACATAAGCACGTCCGTTAAAATCCTCAAATACGGTAAAAACCAAAGATGAACGAAGTCGCCACTCGTCACTACCAAGAGTCCCCCAAGCAAAAGGAAAATATATAGACGGGCTATCCGTCTCTCTCGTCGCCCATCCGTAACATCAAAACTCCTCTTCAATAGAGTTTCCCTCATCATAGAAATTTTAATATCACCGAAAAAAATTCTACCCACATCTCTCAAAATAGTCTGCACCGCCTCTGGTGTAACCCTCAGAGTGCAGTCCACCACAATTTGAAACTCCTCCTAATCTAGTCTCATAAACTACTGGACATTAATGGGAGTAACAATCATCTCCCTGAACCTCAAATGAAATGTGTGGGAACTATCCCACCATCTATCCACAAAAGAACACAACACTGCACCAAAACGTGGCGTCTCATCCAATAGCTTCATCAACAAGCCAAACCCAGCATACGATACCATCCAGCGTACAACCCCAAGAAGATTATCCCAAACATCCTTCAAATTGGTCGTCCTCTGGTATTAAATGCTCAAAGGAGCTATGTCAGTCTATAAAGAACCAAAAGAAAACCCTTTATTTGCATAAGAAGAGAAAAGATAAAAATGAATTGGAAAACCAAAAGTCACCATACTTGCATAGCCATTAGGGTTTTTTACCATTTTCGAATGATGGTGCGCAGGCTCATGCAACAAAATTCGCTCATCAGCAACTGGCTCGAATGAGTCAAAGGCATTCTCATTGTCCAGTGAAAACGGCACCACAAATCGCTACTTTAAGTCAACCCAATCGTTAAAAACTAACCACTCGTTGTTATTAACATCGGCATAAGTGACAACCATTTGGAGTTTTGAAGGAATGACTTAGAAATGACTCTTGAAGAGAGAAAGTAAGAGATTTAAACATGTGAAGGTGTGAAAAATAAAGAGGGGTCGCCCCATTTATATATAAGGTTAAGGGGCATGCTAATTGGTAGCTCCCTGACCATACCGGTCGATAACTGTCCTTTCCTCTTCCTAAAAATCCCAGGAGTTCATTCCCTATGCTGATAGGAACCTCCCCATACCTGTCTATCAGTAGTCCCCTCCAAATTTCGTACCAAAATGCCAAACAAATCTGAAAATTGCCCATAAAATTCTCAAAATTTCCTAAAAAATCCTTGAAAACAAGGAACATTATTTTCCCCAAGGAAAACATTTTTGGAGCACTAAGCCCCTTAAAACTGTAAAAATCCCCATCGGGACTAATAAAACATTTTTATCATCAACACATTTCCCAGCGAAACGAACGGTGCACCCGCACTCGAGCCTACTATAATTTCCTAGTAGTACGCATGCATCCAACCATACTACACTATCCCCAGTAGAAATCGAAACTCAACCCATTACCCAACGGAACCAAAGGTGCACCTACATCCTTCATGCCTTCCCCAACGAAGCTATCCACCTCACAACTTTAGGTCCTCAAAATTAACCTCGACCCACAGAATCGGTTGTCACCACTTTAGGTCCTCAAAATTGACCTCGGCCCACGAAATCGGTCGTTTCAACTTTAGGTCTTTAGAATTAACCTCGACCCGCATAATTGATCGTTATAACATTAGGTCCTCGAACTTGACCACGACCCACAAAATTGGTCTTCAAAACTTTAGGTCCTTAAAATAGACCTCGACATGGAGAATTGGTCGTCATAACTTTAGATCTTAAAAATTGACATTGGCCCACAGAATCGATCGTCATAACTTTAGGTCTTCATAATTGACCTCGGCTAGTAGAATCGATCATCATAATTTTAGGTCGTCAAAATTGACCTCAGCTAGCAGAATTGGTCGTCACAACATTAGGTCATCGAAATTGACCTCGACCCATAAAATTGGTTTATCAACTTTAGGTAATTAGAATTGACGTCGACCCATAGAATTGGTCGTCATAACATTAGGTCCTAAGATTATACCTCGACCCAAAGAATTGGTCATCAAAACTCAAGGTCCTCAGAATTGACCTCGGCCCGCAGAATCAGTCGCTATAACTTTAGGTGCTCAAAATTGATCTCGGCCTGCAAAATTAGTTGCTACAACTCCTTAACCCACATAATTGGTCGTAAAAATTTAGGTCCTCATAATTAAACTCGGCCCGCATAATTGGTCGCCACTCCTTAGGTTCGCAGAATTGACCTCAATCCTCTTCCCTAGCGTCTATATGGTGTCTGTCATTCGATGACCTTAACTTGTTCTAAGGTTGCTCGTTGAGGGTCTCTATAGACACCCTATCTTAGGACCCCCCAAACACCTCCGTAAGTCCCTAACACTCACCCGTTCACCATAAACCCAAGGTCATATGACTTGAAATTCTGATCGTCGATTTATAGATGTGCGCTTTCCAATGATTCGAGAAACTTGTAGTGGTATACGACATACTAAACGTGAGGGACTATGTCCTTACATAGAAGCCAGGGTTCACCACCGTAGAAGATCAATGATGAGATGGCTCGCGCAAGAGGGTCCGCTCATCCGCCACCGGCTCGAATGAGTCAAAAGAGTTCTCGTTGCCCAATGCAATGGGCGTCCTAGCCCTCCATTCCAAGTTGTCCCAATCATTAACATTGAGCCATGACATGTGGTATGTGCTGCTTGAGAAACCAACCATCTCTTGATTTAGAACATTATAAGGATTTGCATAACGTAATTGCAGAAGAAGGCAAGTTAGAAATATGTGAAAAATGAGAAGAATTTTCCCCCTTTCTATAGGAGGCTAAGGGGCATGCCGATCGGCATCTCCCTGCCACCCATCGATTGTCACTGTCCCTCCACATACCCGAGGTACCCCAAAAGAACGTGCCACTACCGTTTGGCACCCCTCAAACCATGCCGATCGGCACCCTCCTTGAAATTTCGTACAAAATTTCCCAAAAAATGCCAAAAAAATCTCGAAAAATCCCCTAAAAATTCCTAAAATTACCAAATGGATTTTAGAAACAAGAAAGACATTTTTACGACACTCATCTCCCCAGTGAAACTCTTATATCCCTAGTGGAATTTCTGAAATCATTTGGATATCCTCCTCAGCAACGTCTCCAAAGGACACCACATAAATTAAAAATTTCCCAGCTACAAAACATCCAACCCTCGAATTATTTCCTCTCCCCCAGTGGAACCTAGAAATCAAATGCTTCCCTAAAATCCCCAGCAGAACCACGAGATAAATATCCCCATATAGTATCTACTTAAGCCCTCAGAATTGGCTTCGTCCCAGAGTATTTTTCACCTTCTTTTAGGTCAGAATTGACCTCGGCCCTCGATCGTCACCTCTTTTAGGTTGACCTCAGCCCTCGATCGGCACCTCTTTTAGGTCAAAATTGACCTCAGCCCTCGGTCGTCACCTCTTTTAGGTCATAATTGACTTCGGCCCTCAATTGTCACCTCTTTTAGGTCTAGATTGACCTCGGCCCTCAATAGTCACCTCTTTTAGGTCAGAATTGACCTCGGCCCCCGATCCTCACAAAATTGACCTCGACCCCCTATCGTCACCTCTTTCAGGTCAAAATTAATCTTAGCCCTCGGTCGTCATCTCTTTCAGGTCAAAATTGACCTCAGCTCTTGATCGTCACCTCTTACAGGTCAGAATTGACCTCGGCCCTCGGTCATCACCTCTTTCAGGTCAAAATTGACCTCGACCCTCGGTTGTTACGTATTTTAGGTCAAAATTGACCTCGACCCTTGGTCATCACCCCTTTCACGTCAGAGTTGACCTTGGCCCTCGGTCGTCACCTATTTTAGGTCATAATTAACCTCGGCCCTCGATCTTCACCTCTTTTAGGTTAGAATTGACCTCGACCCTCGGTCATCACCTCTATGAAGTTAGAATTGACCTCAGTCCTCAGTTTTCATCTTTTTTAAGTCAAAATTGACCTAGGACCTCGATCATCACCTCTTTCAGGTCAGAATTGACCTCGGCTCTGGTCGTCACCTCTTTTAGGTCAGAATTGACCTCGGCCCACAGAATTGGCCATCCTCAACATTCCCTTTAGGTCCTCTAAATTGGCCTTGACCCTCTGAATCGATCATCCTCGTCCCCTAGGTCCACATAATTAACCTATTCTCAAAACATTATGTGGTGTCTATTCGACGGATTTTACTTATTCCAAGCTCACTCGTCGAGGGGCTCTGTGGATGCCACATTCTAGGACCCCCTAAGTCTCTCCTTAGGTCCCTAACACTTCCCCATTTCACTACAAACCCTAGGCCATACTCCGAGTACCGATCAAGAGGCCATTGGGAGATCTCAAGCCCCGTTTGACTCTATTCAACTCTATCATCAGAGTGAAAGATCTTTGAATCTGCCAAGGGCCCTGGATACCCTTTCCAACGGTCCAGCCACCGGGCGCTCCTGGGCCTCGAATTGATCCTAATCAACTTCATCATCAGAGCAAAATCTCTTTGAATCTTCGAAGGGCACTAAAACCCCATTCCAACGGTCTGCCCCATCCATGAAACGGCATAACCATTCGGATGAACGATCCATTTTCCCACAAAAATTAATCTGGAGACCACTGGGCGCTCCCGGACACCGTTTGACCAATGTCAACTCTTCAGCTTGAACAAAACTGAAATAATTTCTAAAGGGCACAGAATACCCTTTCCAACGGTCCACCTCGTGGATGATTCTGACTTACAGTGCGAACGAACGACCCGTTTTACTCCGAGAGGTCTTTGGGTGCTTCCCGATCCCAATTGACCAAGGTCATATTTCTGAACTGAATGAAGCTCTTTGGAATGTCAAAGTACATCACCTAACATTTCCAACGATCCATCCCGTATGCAATTCTGACTCACCATGCAGAAAACCGACCCATGTATGCCCGGAAATCCCCTATCCAAAGGACCGATGTGCGCTTCTGAACTACATTTGACCCTGTTGCCCAAATAATACTTAAGAGGGGGGTGAATTGATTTTAGCAAACTTTTTGGGTCAAAATAATGTTTCAGAAAAATATTAAATTTAAATACAGTAAATTCAAATTTTAGATTAATAAATCTCAAATGAGTCAGACCAAGAATATCAAATAAATTCAAACAATCTTTAAACAAGTTAAAATTGAGATTTTAACACCCAATAAATATTTAAATTAATTATCGTACTAAATAAAATTTAATATTCTGAAATAAATGAATTAATTCAAAAATAATTATTTTAACCTTAAAAATAATTTTGTTAAATTTCAAAATTAATATATTTGCTAGTTAGTGTGCTTAAAATATTAACTCAAGCAAGCGTATGCAAACAAATAAATAAAAGTGCAGAAAATAAAATTACACCGAGATTTAACGTGGTTTGGCCAAATCCCGACCTACGTCCACGCGCCTAGAGCTTCCGACTCCCTTACGCTTCACTAATCTTGATCCACTTGACGGTAGGATCAAACCACCATGTACATCCGTTTGCAAGCTGAAACCTAGCTTCAAACACCGTGGTCCAATTTGCAGGTAGGAACCAATCACCGGTACAACAATCGTAGCTAAAATCGAGCTACTAAATACAACCCAAGCTTCTAACAAAGCTTTAAAGAAATCTGATTTTTGTAGTACAATGTAGAATACTGAAACTCCTTAAAATATAATTTGTAATCTGAGTTTCTTCTTCTTTAATGAGACATCAATAAATAATGTTGAAGTAGTCTCAAGTCTTCTTCTCCAATAATTAAGCAGAATGTAAAATTAATTGCTCTCTTAAATGATGTAGTAGCTAGTAGTAAATTCAAATGCTCTTAATAAATTCTCTAGTATTGCTCATAGTCTCATTCTTGTGTCTTCAACGCAGCTCTCTAAATGCTTAAGTAGCAACTTCAAAAACTAGTTGTTAGAGACAACCCTTGTGAGCATTAACTGCTCCTGATTTTCTGAGATGAAGCTAGCTGAAAAAATGATCTCTGATTTTCCATTTGGCTTCTTAATAAAAATGGCCGTTGAGACATGATAAGACCGAAAGGCTCTTGTAGATAACCTCACATAGGTTCTGAAAAAATATGTTAGTCCAAGAGAGATATAGAACCAAGATAGTGACATAAAAAATCAGATATAGGGAACGTATCATTTTGTGAAAGATAGTTTTCTGTCAAGATAAAAGACATTTGCGTCTCTAAAAAATTCAGATATGCAACAGTAAGAAAATGACATGAACTGATATATTAAGATATGAAAAGATGTTGAAATCCTAAAAGGGTCTTTACAAGACTGTCATGCACATGGCTCGATGCAGTTTTAAAATGATAGGAGACTGCCAAGGCAGATTTTTTATTTTATATAGCGAAAATCAAGGACGAATTTAGCAAAGGCGTATATCTTTACAAACAAACAATCTTGAATCAAACTAGTTAATGCACAATAGTTATTAAGCACCAAATAAAAAAATGGAACAGATGAGTATATTGTGACAACCCGCGATCCGAGATAATGGGTGGCTAGCCCGATACTCAAATGTAACAGGAATCATGGATGGGAATCATTCTCAGCATCACAACAATAAACTGAGTATACAGAAAAACCACCCAATAATTAAGAAAACGGGTTGCCAAAAACACTTAGAATTAAAAATTTAGTTTTAGAACCAGCTAAGAAAATAAAATTAAACAACCCAATCTGACAAGTACGTGGAATTCCAAAAGAGTATATATATAATACATCTGAAACGAACATAGACAAGAGGACCGTATAGGCTGTCGGTCCACATCTACATACCATGGATTACAATAGTTTAAATATATTACATAATACATTCATTAAACAATTACAAAAGTTTGGGCCACACGCCCGAGTGAAAGATCCGATCATATCTAGAACACAAAGATGAAGGCGTCTAATTCAATATCATGTAATAATCCGCAAAATATTATAACCCGTCAAAATCAAAGGAATAGGAATATCAAAACGGGCGTCCTTGCGGTGGAGCACCTGAGCGGATACAATCATATACACAACAAGGAAAATGAACCGGTCAGGGTCGGGTTTTATATGATCACCAGAAGAATAAAAAGCATGATAGGTATGAACAGTTATGCATGAATGATAAGGATGAAAATCTAGCATGATATCTAGCATTTTAAACTTACATGACAATTTAAGACATTTTACTAATTATGAAATGTAAATCAATTACACTAGAGAATTATAAGTAAACATCTTTAATTAAAACCTTTCTCATTAATCATATTACCACTTCATTCTTACGTTCCTTAACAGGAATACAATCTTTCATTCGATTTAATCATGAAGATATAATTTCACTTGATTAATTAAAAACCTCCATCATTAATCATCATTTCCATTTTATCTTTCCATTCCTTAACAGGAATACAATTTCTATCAGGTGCTCTTTATGGCACATAATCAATCACATGCTCTTTGTGGCACGTATCCATGCTCTTTATGGCATTAATATCCATCAAGTCCCACATGATGCAGAAAAGTTATATTCTCATACATATAACAATTCTAAGACCGCCCGTCCGAGTTTCCCCACTGGGCGCACCCTTAAATAACTATCATCTTCCAAGGCTTATCATATAAGACAACCTGGGCTCATAACGCAACGTCGGGACGCGTCCATATGCCTGCGGGATAGTCAAGACCACACTCGGAATCTCCTACCCATCGCAGAAAAATATATATACATAACAGCGCTCATATGGCCTAGGACTATATCCACCCTGCGTTAATTTGTCAGGGGGCATCACCTCACGCACGGAATTCCCTTATGATAGTATTTAGAGAGGTGTGTTCAAGTAAATTAACATTTACCATTTTAAATATCATTTTCATTTTCATTTTTCATTTCCATTATCCATGTGTTTGGTTCATTTTGTTCGAACCTATCATCATCGAATAGTTTGGTTCATTTTATTCGAACCTATCATCATCGAATATCATCATTTATATTCCTCAAATTATAAGTCCTGACTTAGTCTCCAAACAATCATTATGATTCTACGATTCCCAAAGTTAATATAATCCGATAAGCCCCTAAAGTCTCCAAGCATGGGCATTCAAATTCCTAACTTCTAAAATTCAATAAAAGAAGTAATGCCTTAACATTACTTTAAACCTCCCCGGAATAAACCCCAGATGACCCAATTCTAGTCTAGGGTGGCGACCAAACTCAACTAATACTCTAGGACTATAAGTTTACTTCATTCAAGAAGGTTCCTAGGTCCTAAGCCTAAAGAAAAAGGTTAAAAATTAACTAAGGAAATAACTCAAAACTGCAGGACCCGAATCAATTAGACCTAGGGGCCGAATCGATTCGCCCAGGCAAATCGATTCGCTCTGAAAGTGAATCGGTTCGGAAGACAAACTCAACTTTCTGCAAATGCCAAATCGATTCGGCCTTAACCCGAATCGATTCGGGTACCCAGACCTGGAAAACTGCTTCTATGCGAATCGATTCGCCCCTACGAAAATGCCAAGTTTGGCTATGGAGTCTTGAACTCCAAATTTCTCCTTAAACCCAAAACCAACCAAACCAAGATCATTTAATGGAACTAATACAACACAAAGACATCTAATTACCATCATTTACAATATTTATCATCCAAATCCATTTCCAAGAGTTATAATACCCAAAAATCTAACAAAACCCTAAAATGACAAACCATAACAATTCATAACTATCAAAACTAATTATTCTCCTTAAATGAAAAATCAGATTTGATGAAGATGAAAGCAAGAACAAACCCCAAATCTTCAATCTCTCTCTTTCTCCATAAGTTCTCTTCCTCTCTCTTCTCTCTCTCTAGGGCTAGAAGTATGTAATGGAAGAATAGGAATAGGGTAGGGGAAATAAAACGTGGCTTAAGTCTAAGAAGGCCACTTAAATGATTAATACGCGATATAATAATACGCAACTACACATTTAAGCTATAACCAGTCAAAAGTGCCCGAAATACCAAAATTTCATTTTAGCTCTTATGACACCATAAATCACAACTTGGATATTTTTACCTACTCACAAGGTAATTATACAACATTTCAGTAAATATTAACCTTTTCCACATTAAATTAATATTTACTCAACATTCCAGCATTTTATAATTAATTACTACACATAGTTAATAAATATAAAATAGACTCTCAAAAGTGAGGGTTGTTACATACTCCCCCCTTATGAGGGAATTTTCGCCCCCAAAATTCAAGCGTACCTCGCAAGAAGAAATGCGGATACTTTTCCCACATGTCATCCTCGCACTCCCCTGTCGATTCCTCAATGCTATGGTGACTACATTGCACGCTAATCAAGGGTACTACCCGCGATCACAATCGCCGCTCTCCATGCTCTGAAATAGCAAACGGCTGCTCCTCAAGAAATCATCGGGTTGCAACCCAATATCTTCAGAAGGGATGTGCCAAAGGGGCACCATCACATCTCTTGTACTTCTTTACAGAGGAGATATGGAACACGTCATGAACTTGCCGTAAATGTTTCGGTAAAGCAAGTTGATAAGCTACCGGACCCACCTTAGCGATAATAGGAAAAGGTCCAACGTAACGCGGTGCAAGTTTCCCTTCTGTCCAAAACTCTTAATGCCTTTCATAGGCAACACTCGCACCAACACTTGGTCCCCGACCTCCATCTCCACATGCCTTCTCTCCGCATCGACATAGCTCTCTTGTAGATCTTAGGCTATACGAATGCGATTTCGTATGAGCTCAATTTGAAAAAGTATCCCGGATCATTTCAGATCCGAGGAACTTATTATCTCCCACCTCTAACCAACAAGCGGTAGATCCACAAGGCCTACCATACAAGGCTTCATAAGACGCCATCCCAACAGTGAATTGATACAAATCATTATAAGAGAATTCAACTAATGGGAGACACTGTTCCCGACTACCCTTGAAGTCAAGCACGCACATACATAACATATCCTCCAACATATGGTTTACCCATTCGGTTTGGCCACCTGTTTGAGGATGATAAGAAGTGCTTAACCTCAATTCGGTTCCCATGGCCTCTTAGAAACTTTGCTAAAAGTGGGAAACAAAAATCCCCCCTCGATTGGAAACTATAATCAAAGGCACCCCATGCAGTCCAATGACCTCTTTATGCCCGGCCACCAATACCGACGGCGCATAAGCAATAGGTCTATGCTCCAACCTTATTACTCCCCATCCTGGCAGAGACTGGTTAATTGAATCCACCCTCGAGCTTAGCAACCTGAGCTCAGGAGTGAGAGTCAATGCATCCTTTCGCTACCCGAAAGTTAAGTTACCTCCGTAACATTCTAACTACGAGGGGCCTCATCTTCTTCGGCCTTACCTACCAAACCTCTCGAAATCCCCCCACTTCTCGATATTAGGGAACCAATACCTCTTAGAGTTAACACGCAACCTAATCGTGGTCAACTCCTGACAGCCTTCCTAAACTAACGTCACATGCCCTAAAGGCCTTACGTCCAAATAATCCTAAAGTCTACCTACCTATATCCTATCTAAGTCGCATATACATAATACTAAGTATATACCTAGTGCCCAAGACCTTTCTCAACTTTTGACATTTGCTCGGTTTCATGCGTGGGACGTCTCGCCGAAGTGAAACCCAGATAAGGAACCCTCCCGTTACACTACTACCTCGCGTTATCGGTCATCAAGATATAAAGGTCTAAGACACATGTTCAGGACTGAAAATATTCTAACTCTCAACCCTACTAATAAGATTCTACTTCTATATCTTACAATTTTTTACCCCATAACATATATGTATCTTTTTAAATAGCCTTGTTATCAAGGCATAACTCGGTATTTCCCGAAACATATCATCAAAATCTCTAACAATCGGAATAAAATCCAAGGGACCAACTACATCCCGAGAAGTCTCCTCCGTAATACAATATAAGTATGTGTTAGTACCCCCTTCTAAGAGAGGCATAACCACTAAAAACATATCTTACCCAGAAGAGGCAAACACTATGCTCTTACCAAAGCAATTTACAATAGCATGATACTTTACTAACCAATTCATACCCAATATCACATCATACCCGACCATGTCAAGGACGAGTAAATCGGCCTCAAAGCACAAATTACCAATAGTAATTCCTATATGTTTACAAACAAGGAAAATGAGCAAACCATCACCCATAGAAAACTCAGCGCTAGAAAAAATACTCTCAGCAGATTTTATCAAATCTGTAGTCTGAGCAAAGATTCCTAGAAATGAATGAGTGTGTAACATCCGTATAAAATAACACACAACTCTGGTACCCGTGAATTAAAAACTTGCCCTTAATAGTGGGGGGTGCCGGCGGAGCTGGAGGAAGCATAGCCTCCTGAATTTGATAAACACACCCATACTGTAGTTGTCCCTGCTACGGAGGAACAACCAAATCAGGTACCTGAGGTGGAAACTGAATATATGGATGTTGCGGAGCCCTAAGAAATTTACCCCCAATCAACTGGGGACACTCCATCTTGTAATGACCCGCCTCCCCACAATGGAAGCACCGTCCCTTCATATCCTCCTGACCTCGACCCCTGTTATTTCTAAACTGGGTAATGCCTTAGCCCGGATGACCTCTACTTCCAAAACCACCCCGACCTGCATGATGTGAAGCACCCTGACCGTGCCTATTATTATTTCCACCCGCAATAAACCCTTCAAAGCGTTGTCTCTTAGACGAATCCCCTTGCTGAGGGTCCCTCTCTTTCTGCTTACTATCCGAAGATTGGGATGAGGGAAATGCTCCTCCTCCAATCCCATGCCCTCACGGCTTTCCTGCTTGTTCCACAACAGTAGCTTTCGTGCTACTCTGCATATATAACTCATGCACCTGGCAATGGAGCAATGTTGCATTCATAACCTCACCAAAAGTTTATAAAGCTGGATTACCCAACAAGTGTTATCGGATTCTCCAGTTTAGACCTCCCCTAAACTTCTAGATCTTCCTATCTTCCGGAGTCACCTTATCCGGTACAAAACTTGCCAATCGGGTGAACTCCTCTTCATACTCCGCCACAGATCTCTCTCCTTGCACAACATCTTGTAACTTCCTCTTCATCTCCCTCTGAACTGCGAGAGGAAAATACGTAAGGTCGAACAAAGCCTAAAATTCAGTGATCGTCATTGTGTCTTTCTGCTCTGGTGTGGTCATCGTCTCCCACCAGTGTAACGCAGATCCAACAAGATTAAAAGTGGTGAGGATTTGTTTCTTCTCCTCGCTACATTATATCATTCGAAGGTGGCGTTGCATGTCCTTTTTCCATTGGTTGGCTATAATAACATCCGTGCCTCCCTCGAATTCCGGGGGATTGACTTTTAGAAAGGACTCCCTAACCCTTTCCCATGGAGAAGGTCCCGTAGGAGCTTGAACATCGTGAGCCCGTTGTTGAGCCTGTGGCAATTGTTGGACCACTGCGATCATGGCGGCATTAACCGCTTGAGCCACTATGTTTGCTACATCCGCAGCGTTAATGGTCCCTTGTGGAGGCGGTGGAGGACCAACCTCTTCTTCTACAACCCTATTACGTCTCGCAGGGCGACCTCTCTTAGGCGGCATCTGAGATGAAGAAGCAATAGAGTTAGAATACTATTTAAAACAATCTGTCTTGCAGAAGATCGCAAACATAAGCAACAAAGAAGTCCTAACATTAGGCTTTATATCAAAGAACGCTACGGTAGAACGTGGCAAATCCGCACAGATCCTAGTACTCTAGAACCCGATGCTCTGATACCATCTGTGATAACCCGCGATCCGAGATAAGGGGTGGCCAGCCCGATACTCAAATGTAACAGGAATCATGGATGGGAATCATTCTCAGATCACAACAATAAACTGGGTATATGAAAAAACCACCCAATAAATCAGAAAACGGGTTGCCAAAAACACATAGAATTCAAAATTTAGTTTTAGAACTAGTTAAGAAAATAAAATTAAACAACCCAATCTGACAAGTAAGTGGAATTCCAAAAGAGTATATATATATAATACATCTGAAACGAACATACACAAGAGGACCGAATAGGATGTCGGTCCACATCTACATACCACGGATTACAACAGTTTAAATATATTACATAATACATTCATTAAACAATTACAAAAGTTTGGGCCACACGCCCGAGTGAAAGACCCGATCATATCTAGAACACAAAGATGAAGGCGTCTAATTTAATATCCTGTAATAATCCGCAAAATCTTACAGCCCGTCAAAAGCAAACGAATGGGAATATCAAAACGGGCGTCCTTGCGGTGGAGCACCTGAGCGGATACAATCATATACACAACAAGGAAAATGAACCGGTCAGGGTCGGGTTTTATATGATCACCAGAAGAATAAAAAGCATGATAGGTATGAACAGTTATGCATGAATGATAAGGATGAAAATCTAGCATGATATCTAGCATTTTAAACTTACATGACAATTTAAGACATTTTACTAATTATAAAATGTAAATCAATTACACTAGAGAATTATAAGTAAACATCTTTAATTAAAACCTTTCTCATTAATCACATTACCATTTCATTCTTACGTTCCTTAACAGGAATACAATCTTTCATTCGGTTTTATCATGAAGATATAATTTCACTTCATTAATTAAAAACCTCCATCATTAATCATCATTTCCATTTTATCTTTCCATTCCTTAACAGGAATACAATTTCTATCAGGTGCACTTTATGGCACATAATCAATCACAGGCTCTTTGTGGCACGTATCCATGCTCTTTATGGCATTAATATCCATCAAGTCCCAATTGATGTAGAAAAGTTATATTCTCATACATATAACGATTCTAAGATCGCCCGTCCGAGTTGCCCCACTGGGCGCGCCCCTAAATAACTATCATCTTCCAGGGCCTATCATATAAGACAACCTGGGATCATAACGCAATGTCGGGAAGTGGCCATATGACTGCGGGATAGTCAAGACCACACCCGGAATCTCCTACCCATCACAAAAAAATATATATACATAACAGCGCTCATATGGCCTAGGACTATATCCACCCTGCGTTAATTTGTCAGGGGGCATCACCTCACGCACGGACTTCCCTTATGATAGTATTTAGAGAGGTGTATTCAAGTAAATTAACATTTAACATTTTAAATCTCATTTTCATTTTCAATTTTCATTTCCATTATCCATGTGTTTGGTTCATTTTGTTCGAACCTATCATCATCAAATAGTTTGGTTCATTTTATTCGAACCTATCATCATCGAATATCATCATTTATATTCCTCAAATTACAAGTCCCGACTTAGTCTCCAAACAATCATTATGATTCTATAATTCCCAAAGTTCATATAACTCCGATAAGCCCCTAAAGTCTCCAAGCATGGGCATTCAAACTCCTTACTTCTAAAATTCAATAAAAGAAGTAATGCCTTAACATTACTTTAAACCTCCCCGGAATAAACCCCAGATGACCCAATTCTAGTCTAGGGTGGCGACCAAACTCAACTAATACTCTAGGACTATAAGTTTACTTCATTCAAGAAGGTTCCTAGGTCCTAAGCCTAAAGAAAAAGGTTAAAAATCAACTAAGGAAATAACTCAAAACTGAAGGACCTGAATCAATTCGCCCTAGGGGCCTAATCGATTCGCCCTGGTGAATCGATTCGCTCTGAAAGTGAATTGGTTCGTAAGACAAACTCAACTTTCTGAAAATACCGAATCGATTCGGCGTTAACCCGAATTGATTCGGGTACCCAGACCTGAAAAACTGCTTCTATGCGAATGATTCGCCCCAGGGGCCGAATCGATTCGCCCCTGCGAAAATGCCAAGTTTGGCTATGGAGTCTTGAACTCCAAATTTCTCCTTAAACCTAAAACCAACCAAACCAAGATCATTTAATGGAACTAATACACCACAAAGACATCTAACTACCATCATTTACAATATTTATCATCCAAATCCATTTCCAAGAGTTATAATACCCAAAAATCTAACAAAACCCTAAAATGACAAACCATAATAATTCATAACTATCAAAACTAATTATTCTCCTTAAATCACATAGTAGTAAGTAGATAACTTGCCTTGTTGTAGAAAAATCAGATTTGATGAAGATGAAAGCAAGAACAAACCCCAAATCTTCAATCTCTCTCTTTCTCCACAAGTTCTCTTCCTCTCTCTTCTCTCTCTAGGGCTAGAAGTATGTAATGGAAGAATAGGAATAGGGTAGGGGAAATAAAACGTGGCTTAAGTCTAAGAAGTCCACTTAAATGATTAATAGGCGATATAATAATACGCAACTACACATTTAAGCTAAAACCAGTCAAAAGTGCCCGAAATATCAAAATGCAATATAGCAGTTATTTTGACTATCTCGCACCTACCGGGACTAACTACACCCTCCAAATTATCATTTGGAAATTTTGTAACTCATTTTATGTTCCGGTTTCATATTAAACCAAAATGTCATTTTAGCTCTTATGACACCATAAATCACAACATGGATATTTTTACCTACTCACAAGGTAATTATACAACATTTTAGTAAATATTAACCTTTTCCACATTAAATTAATATTTACTCAACATTCCAGCATTTTATAATTAATTACTACACATAGTAAATGAATATAAAATAGACTCTCAAAAGTGAGGGTTGTTACATATATATAAAAGACGGTTAAACCATAAAAAAAATATAGCTGAGATAATAAAATGATAATGCCTTAGAACTTGTTTAGTTTTAAGAAAAAGTATATGCGTGTCAAAAAAGATTTATATGTGAAGTAAAAAATAGTGGCCCCCAAGACTGCTTAAAAATGACCAGATGGGACAACACACTCTGATTAACTGTATGTATATATGTACATGCACAGAAAATCAAAATAGGTGTAAGATTTAGTAAATACTTTAGACAAATAAGTACAAAAAATATAAATATTATAAAGTTATATATGTAAATATAGTAGCAGGTATGATATAAAATATGACAAGCTTCATGGTCCAAGAAATCTTACAAGGCTGTTAGTCCTATTCAAAGAGATGCATATGTCAAGTTAAAATAAAATGCAGGCGCACGGCCCAATAATCTGACATGAGTTCGATCAAAAAGAAAATTGACACTACTTACCATAACACGGACAGAAAAAAAAAATTTGAACATTTAATTGTTGTATAGGCCGAAGTCCAATTATAAAGGTACAATATTTGATCTATCCAATGTTTAATGACGTAAGTCCCATTCGAAGCTTTAACAGATGATAAAAAATATTTTAGAGAAACAGACTTTAAAGAGGATATCTAGCATAGGCTTAGGTTTGAAAATAAAGGATGCCTTTGCCTTTAATGTATGTACCACCCGAATAAACCGAATGGATCGAAAAAATCGAACCGAACACGCTTTTGCGAGTTTTTTGTAATTTGGTCTTAATTCGGTCTAAAAATATATAGGACCGCATAATTCGGGTCGGTCTCGGTCTTGAATTGTAAAAAGAGGTTTTGGACCGGACCGCTTTCATTATATATATATATATATATATATATATATATATATATATATATATATATATATATATATATATATATATTATTTATTTCCTAACACACGCACACACATTTCACGACCTCAACCACGCAAGACACTGCTTTTCAAACTCAAAACATAACCCTAAATTTCTATTTTCTCTCTCTCTCTCTCTACGAACACACCACACCCTCCGGGCTTCCTCTATGCCGCCCCTCCCTTCCCTCACTCTACTCCGGCTCTGACATATATTGTTTGCTCGGTATATACCCGAATTTAGACCATCTATTCATTTGGATGCTATTTGTTTATAACATATATTGTTTCTTTTTTCATCTATTTCCATCTATTCCATCTGTTCATTGGGATTTGGATGCTATTCATCTTTACTCTTTTCATCTATTCCATCTTTACTACTTGGTATATATGTTTACTGCTTGCTATTCCATCTTTATTGCTTACTATTGGTTGGTATTGCTATTCGTATATATATTTACAGTATATAGATAGATAGATAGATAGATAGATAGATAGATAGATAGATAGATAGATAGATAGATAGATAGATCGTTCGATCGATCGATAGATAGATAGATAGATAGATAGATAGATAGATAGATAGATAGATAGATAGATAGATAGATAGATCGATAGGAAAATTAACATTTTCCATGTCTTTAGATTTGCCATTGGTTGTGACAACAGATACCAACCTCTTCAACACACAACACTTGTATTTGGGTACTTGTATTTGGGTGAGAGGGGACTAGAAATGGAAAATATGTTTTACAGTTTTTCGTTTTCATTTTTTAAATTTTAATTTTCTTTATATTTTTATGAAAAATGATAACCTTAGTAGTCCAAACGAATTTTCTTTATATTTTACAGCTTACTCCTTTGATCTACAGTTTACTCATTAGAGGTGTATAGCTTTGTTAGTTTTATTTATATTCACCCCTGTTTTATTTCTTGTTTTAGAGTGTTGATTTGGATACTAAATTCAGGAGTTTCAGAGTGTTAAAACATATATTGTATGGACTTGTAAATTAAGTCAATTAAAGGGATAAATTTGAGTTGTATATACTGAAATCAACACCCAGTGCTTGGAAATATTGAAATGTCACATACTTTTATTTATTTGTAACTACTTGTTTATTTTGATTGTAGGTTGAATCTTACCTCACAAGTATCCCGGTATACTTTTAATGGAGAAATCGTACTCAAAATCACAAGTATGGATATCCTTTATTGTGCTGTTTTTTTTAAGAGTGGTGCTTTTTTTTTAAAGAGATGCTGTTTTTTTTTTAATGTGCTCTTTTAATTTAAAAAAATGTGTTTTTTTAATAAAAAAAAAATGTGTTGTTTTATATGGGTATGGACCGAATAAGACCGAGACCGAATACGGACCGCTTGAAAACCGAATAGGACCGAGACTGATTATTCCGGTTCGGTCTCGGTCCATAATTTTTTAGGACCGATTAATCCAGTTCGGTCCTAAAAACACCTCAAAACCGGACCGGACCGCGAACACCCCTAGTACTGATATAGGATAGATTGGACTAAATATGATGTTTTCAATAGGTATTACAAGATGCAAAATCTATATAAGTGAATATAATATAAAATATATGTATTAAAAAATAGGTGAGATAATAAATGAAACTTTATTAGGAGATTTGACAAATAGGTTATATAAATAAAGTGTAATAACAACAACGTGTATATATATCATATAAGGTGTAAAAATAATGTAACCAAGAAAAAAAATTTGAATATCATAATATAATAACACGTATAAATATTTTAACAATTAATGAGAGTATAGAAAATATAGCATAGTCAATATACAATAATATGGAGAAATAATATAAAACAATTGTAATACTTAAAACATGAAAAATAAAACATGTAATTATACAAATATGTAAATATTATATATAATATAAACAAGAGATATTTACTTAACATTTAAGAATATGTGTTTGGAATCATCAAAATCAATATATTACATTAAACTAAAATGTACAATAATTACAATTAAACTAATTTAATATTAATTAGGGATAAATTATATTTTCGTTTAACAATCTCCCCATTTTTTATGATGACAAACAATGGTTCACAATAATCTATAAAACGAATAATTAAGCACAATTAGTGAATCATGTATATTTCTTTCCTTTTTAACATTATCAAAAAGATTTTTCAAATAAATCACGTGTCAAGGGTAAAAGGAGAATCTCCCCCTATCAAAAATAATTCATGCATGGAATTCAACCATAAATTGCTAGGGCATTAAATTCTCAATACGCACATGTGTCATCATAAATTTTCTCATAGCATGTATTTGAACTTTTGGATAGGCCTTAATATTATCAAATATCACATAAGTCACCAAAATGATAAATGATCAACTTTTCAAGTTCATAAATGATAAATGATACCAATTGTACCAGGCTCCACACTAACTGTGTGTGATATGCAATGGTTCCTCGTAACAACTTTTTACGCATAAATAGAAATCATAACTCAAAGTTGTCTAACAATTTGAATTAAGCACACAACATGAGTTTAATGTAAATACGAGAAATATAATAGATGTGTTAAATAGCACAATTAACTCTCCCGATAATATTGTTACATAAATCATCATGATATAATAAAGTTTAAAGGAACAACATTCAACATTTCATAACTCGATATTTTCAAATAATTTGAATTAAATGCACAACATGAGTTAGAATATAGCACGACATATAGCAAAAAAAACATATTGTGTTTCAAGCTTTGCCATTTTCGAGATACGAGCATAAGATTCACGGAATAATCAATCATATTGCAATATCCATATTAATTCATCAAAGCTTATGATCAAGCATTTTTCAAATAAATAATTTTCAAAAAACATTTATCTCCCCCTAAGTGATACTAATGAATATCATATATATAAATTATCATGAGACGATAATATTATCAATATTTGCTACCATAAAGTTATTTTTCATAATTCTCTATATATTCACAAATCATCTTTAAATTCAATAATCATGTGATTTTCATTTAGGCAGAAATATCATAAGAGTCATTTTCTTCAAAAAAAAATATTTTCAAGAATGTCACAAATATTCAAATAATGGCAATAATCATGTTGTAAGTAATAAAACTAACTCATAAATATTAATATGTTCATATCATCAAAACCAATGAGTCCATATCATAAAATCAACAAGTATCACATATGACTAACAAATTTTCAAATGACATTTTCGTTTCAAAATTATCATATGATAAAGTCATGAATTAATCTAATATAATTATTCAAAAAAAATATGTCAAGATGTAAAAAAAATATGAATGTTCATTTAAAAAATTTATCATTAAAATCAAGTGTATGTGTCATACAACATAAAATCATCAAGAATAATAAATGGAGAACTTTATATGTGAAGACTAAATTATGAATAACAAGCTTATATGTTTTAACAAATATTCTATGCATGGAAAAATATCAACTAAGATCATAAAATTAAATCATCAAGAATCATAAGATATGAAATTCAATATTCAAGAAGGGTGTTCCTTAGCACCTTACCAATACCAAAAATATTTTCATGAGAATTTATCCAAGTGTGGCATTTTCATCATTAGGCAATGATACTTGTAATGACAACTTTGCTTTCCATACCAAATCATTGGCTTTGAAAATCCACAAGCAATCTCAAGATAAAACATATACAACTTTGAAGATTTTCTCTTTGATACCAAGAGTGTGTTAGGTCCATAATGCAATATTAAAACACAACATTTTATAAAATGCATTATCTTATCAATTATTCATGCATAGTCATAATAAATGATAATCATCAATGACAATTTTGTCATATACAAAAATAGATTATTCATTAAAATAAATAAATAATTTGTCATTCTTAGTGTGTATTGACATATACAAAAATAAATTTATTTACATTTTCAAGCATTTAATATATTTGAGATTAGTATGAGATAAATCAAAATAATATCATTAATCACAAAAAGAAATTCAAGTAATTAATGGTGTCTAACTTAAAAAAGTATATAGACATGACAATAACAAAGAACAATAGTTATATCAAATAATAAACATAAAAAAAAAAATCAATACTAGTTCTTAATCTGAATTTTTTTTTGTTCAAGTTCCAATACTTGTCTTGCACCTATAAACTTTATCTTTTAGAACCCAAAATGAGTGTGGTTGATAAGGGTTAGCATGGGTAATTATCTCTTTAGGAATCCAAGCTAATTTTTATTTTTATACCTCTTTTTTCTAAAATGACAAAATTTAGAATAGTGTGTATTTCCACCACAATAAGTGCATAAAGATTTCGAATGACTAGATGAGGTTTCATTTCGAAATAAACTGGAATAACTCTTTTTCTCATTTTCTTCATCATATTCTATACCATTATTATTAAATTGAATTCTTTGATTTTCCATAATTTTATGAAAATATCCATTTCCTTTACTAAAAGTATCTAATGATTTCTTTAAATAATCAATCTCCCTTTTTAATTCATTATTTTCACATTCAAGAGGGTAGTGACAATAACAGATTTCTCCTTTTTCAAAGACTTAATTTCATTCTTTAAGGATTCATTTTCTAATTTCGGATTATCAAAATCATTTGATATAGAATCACATTTAGTTGAAAGTAATGAATGAGACTTTTTAAGATCAATATATTTATTTTTAAGTTCATCAAAAATATCACATAATTCATCAAAAATATTTTGCAATTCCTCATAATCATCAACAATATCATCATCAATATAACTAGAGTTAGGGTTAGAGTGTACCTCCTCCTTATCATTTGTCATTAGACAAGTAGCATTTGTCTCCTCACTGCTTGATTCATCAATATTAGCATATTGGCAAGGATTGAATTCTTCCTTTAAAATAAATCTTGAAATGCAAGGTTAACTACATGTCCATTTTCTTCTCACACAATAAAAGAATGTATAACTATAAGACATCAAATATTTTAGCATACAAATAATAAAAAGGTAGAGTGCAGCCTTTAAAGTAAATATGGAAAAGTTTGCCATGATCGTCAACCCTAAGATTGTTAAATCTAAAAAATAACAATTAGAGTGTTAACTCTAATACCAATTGTTGCCCAGATAATACTCAAGAGGGGGGGTGAATTGAGTTTAGCAAACTTTTAATATTTCAAAAAGATATAAAATTTAAATACACTTAATTCAAATTTAGATTAATAAATCACAAATGATTAAGACCAACAATATCAAATAAATTCAGCCAATATTTAAAAGTTAAAATGAAGATTTTAACACCCAATAAATATTTAAATTAATTATCGTACTAAATAAAAATTAATATTTGGAAATAAATGAATTAATTCAAAAATAATTATTTTAACCTTAAAAATAATTTTGCTAAATTTCGGAATTAATATATTTGCAAGTTAGTGTGCTGAAAATATTAAATCAAGCAATCATATGTAAATAAATAAATAAAAGTGCTAAAAAATAAAATGACACCAAGATTTAACGTGGTTCGGTTAAATCCCGACCTACGTCCATGCGCCTAGAGCTTCCGACTCTCTTGCGCTTCACTGATCCTGATCCACTTGACAATAGGATCAAACCACCATGTACATCCATTTTCAAGCTGAAATCGATCATCAAACACCGTGGTCCAATTTGCGGGTAGGAACCAATCACCGGTACAACAACCGTAGCTAAAATCGAGCTACTTAATACAACCCAAGCTTCTAACAAAGCTTCAAAGAAATCTGATTTTTGTAGTACAATGTAGAACATTGAAATTCTTCAAAATAGAATTTGTAATCTAAGTTTATTCTTCTTCTTTAATGAGACTTCAATAAATGATGTTGAAGTAGGCTCAAGTCTTCTTCTTCAATAATTGAGCAGAATGTAAAATTAATTGCTCCCTTAAACGATGAAGTAGTTGAGTGGTAAATTCAAATTCTCTCAATAAATTCTCTAGTGTTGCTCAGAGTCTCATTCTTGTGTCTTCAATGCAGCTCTCTAAATGCTTAAGTAGCAACTTCAAAAACTAGTTGTTAGAGACAACCCTTGTGAGCATGAAATGCTCCTGATTTTCTGAGATGAAGCTAGCTGAAAAAATGATCTCTGATTTTCCATTTGGCTTCTCAATAAAATTGGTCGTTGAGACATGATAATAACATTCTCAAAATAAATGACTGAAAGGCTTTTGTACATAACCTCATATAGTAACTGCAAAAATATGTTAGTTCAAGTGAGATATAGAACCAAGATAGTGATATAAACGATCAGATATAGGTAACGTATCATTTTTTGAAAGATAGTTTTCTATCAAGATAAAATATTAGTCAAGATAAAAGACATTTGCGTGTCTTAAAAACTGAGATATGCAACGGTAGGAAAATCACATAAACTGATATATTAAGATGTGAAAAGTTGTTGAAATCCTAAAAGGGTCTTTACAAGACTGTCATGCACATGGCTCGATGCAGTTTTAAAATGATAGGAGACTGCCAAGGCGGATTTTTTATTTTATACAGCTAAGATCAAGGACGAATTTGGCAAGGGCATATATCTTTACAAATAAACAATCTAAAATCAAACTAGTTAACGCTCAATAGTTATTAAGCACCAAATCAAAAAATGGAACAGATGAGTATATATAGAATAAGGTTAAACCATATAAAAAAATATAGCTGAGATAATAAAATGATAAAGATTTAGAATTTGTTTAGTTTTAAACAAAGGTATATGCATGTCAAAAAAGAATTATATATAAAGTAAAAAATCGTGGCCCCCAAGACTGCTTAGAAATGACCGGATGGGACAACACACTCTGATCAACTGTATGTATATATGTATACGCATAGAAAACCAAAACAGGTGTAAGGTTTAGTTAAATACTTTAGACAAATTCGTACTGAAAAAATATAAATTATAAAGTTATATATGTAAATATAGTAGAAAGTATGATATAAAATCTAAAAAAACTCATGGCCCAAGAAATCTTGGAAAGTTTTTAGTCCTATTCAAAGAGATGCATATGTTAACTTTAAACAAATACAGGCGCACGGACCAAGAATCTGACATGAGTTCGGTCAAAAAGATAATTGACATTACTCACCATAACATGGACGGAAAAAAATATGAAGGTTTAACTCTTATATAGGTCGAAGTCCAATTATAAAGGTAGAGTAGTTGAACTATCCAATGTTTAATGACGTAAGTCCCATTCAAATCTTTAACAGATGATAAAAAATATTTTCGAGAAACAAACTTTAAAGAAGACATCTAGCGTAGGCTTAGGTTTGAATATAAAGGCTAATGCCTTTGTTCTTTCAAAAATGCTATTTGGACTGAATTTTTGACATAAAAATTTTAGACACATTGAGGTGTCACGCTATTATTGGTTAGTTTTGTGGGTCCACGCCAGTGGAACCCCAAAACCAACCAATATAAGACTGCCACATCATTTTGTCCCCAAAAATTCAGTCGTTTCTTCGGTCAGTGTAGAACTGCCCTTGTTCTTTAATGTATGTACTGATATAGGATAGATTGGACTAAACATCATGTTGTCAATAGGTATTACAAGATGCAAAATTTATATAATTGAATATAATATAAAATATATGTATTAAAGAACAAGTGAGATAATATGTGAAACTTTATTAGGAGATTTGACAAACAGGTGATATAAAAAAGTGTAATGACAACAACGTGTATATATATCATATAAGGTGTAAAAATAACATAACCAAGAAAAAAAATCGAATATCATAATATAATAACACGTATAAATATTTTAACAATTAATGACAGTATAGAAAATATAGCATAGTCAATATACAATAATATGGAGAAACAATATAAAAAAATTGTAATACTTAAAACATGGAGAATAAAACATGTAATTATACAAATATGTAAATATTACATATAATATAAACAAGATATATTTACTTAACACTTCAAAATATGTGTATGGAATCATCAAAATAAATATATTACATTAAACTCAAATGTACAATAATTACAATTAAACTACTTTAGTATTAATTAGGGAAAAATTATATTTTCGTTTAACAGACCCAAAGTCAAATCCCGGACCCGGGAGCAGCCCGAAGGACTCTTGAAGTTCTCTGAATTACCTTTCTAACGATATGTCCTGTGCATGATTTGGATCAACGGATTACGTTCTACGAAGTTTTTTCCAAGAAAATATGGACGAGACTGCCAATTGGCAGGTCCAGTTTCCTGCCTATCGGTATTGTGTCAAGGGTTACTTGCTGATAGGCAAGACTAAGGAAATGTCGGTCGGCACCACCCCTCACCCTATAAATAGAGGGCATGACCTCACTCCCAAAGCAAACCTGAGATCCATCATCATCAGTGATCTCAGCAACATTCTCTCGAAATCAGTGAAGTTCTTTCATGTGAAATTCCATTCAAGCTTACATTCTCATCCTTTTCATACCCAATTTGACAAAATCACATTCTCTCTCATCCAATCTTCATCTCACATTCAAGGGAGTTCATCCAGGATAAAAGATCAAGCTTCAAATAATGTCCAATTCTTTCCCTATCTCTTTAAATTTCTTATTTTTGCATTAAATACATTAGATTCATAATCTAGTTCTAATTTAATCCATACAAATTAACATCTTATATTTTTATTACTATATTGCACATACTTTATTTTCTATAAAAATATTAAAAAAAAAGAGGGTTACACCCATAAATTCCGAACAGGATTATCCATCACACCTTTTCAAAACTAAAACATATTTTTCTCCACACACACACCTATGATAAAATTCCATATGAATCTATGGGATAAATCCCACCCTTATGCCATATTCGAACTACATGGACTTTGATGCCTTTTTATAGGCTACGTAGGCGTCTCGGATTGAAAGTCCAAGATTCGAGTCCAATTTTCCAAATTTTCCAATTTTCTAATCTTCCAATTTTGCCAAATTCCCCATTTTCATATTTATTATATTCTTGCATTATTATACATATTATGTTTGTGATTATTGTTAGCATTTCATCCAACGCATATTATCGTTTCATCATAACGATCAATATCATGATAAAAGCATAAATCATATTTTTTATATATTATTTTGGGAACATACCTATGGATGACCTCACTCTACCTTTTCTATGGTATGAGTTGAATGATTATGATCTCCATTATATATACACGCGCACACACTTCACGGAGAAATAAATAAAAATAATAACACAAGTTTGTAATGATGTGGTAAAGTTTTCATAAGAACAAAGTTACTCAAGTTTGTGTCTATCAAGTGTCTATACTTTTTCCTTTTGGGATTGGGATTGAGTCTTTTAGAGAGCTTGACTACCCATAGATTTTTATTTTTGTGTTTTGTCCCGGAATGTCCAAAGGAGGATATTTGTAAGGGAAAATTTTCAATAGAGTTAATTTGTATGTATATTAACTTAATTCCACTTGGACAAACCCGTTTGAGTTATAGGTTAAGATTTGAGTTGTTTATACTTCAATCTTATGATGTGGTTAATGTAAGACCATAGTGGCCAAGTTAAAATGTCGACATCATTGTGTTGTGTTCCACGCCACGTTTCATGTATTATTTTTTATCCTTGGATATTCAATTGGGTGTTTGTTTTAAATTTGTTTGCGGCCATTTTTCATAAAAATAATTTTAATATAAAAATGTTTTTTTGTTATGGTCGTTCGAACGAATTTCTTTAGCTTCAAACGAGTTTCTCTAAGTCATTCGAACAAGGTTAACACTTGGTTCAAATGAGGATGTGTTTCATTCAAACGAGCATCAAACAATGATCGAACAAGATTTTTCTGCCTTACATTGAAATATCGTTCAAATGAGTTTGTCTATCTAGTTCAAATAAACGTTCAAAAGAGATTGCACAACTCATTCGAACAAGCCTATGTTTTTTGTTTGAACGAGTTGCCTCATTTTTTGTGCCTCCACAAAATTCATGTTTTTTATAAATAGGAGTGCTGACAACTTATTTTTTTGAGAGGCCTTGTAAAATTGTTTTCCAAGAACATATCTTGTACCTCCAAACCCTAGTTTCACTCAATAGTTTTTTAGATCCAAGTTTTAATCAAAATATGCCAGTTTGAGATCTCCATTTTGTGCATCAAAGTTTGTTTAGTCATTATCCTTGTTAAGTATGGTTTTATGCGATGGATTTTGGGCTTGTTTGATGTTTATACGTGGTGAACTCCGTGTGTATGGTGATGTGAAGCGATGGACTCCGTGTTCAATCCGTTGACATTTTATTGAGCTTGGATCGATGAATATCGAGGCATGTGAGGATCACACATCGTGGCAATGCATAGGTGGACTCCTACGTGTCGTTGTGAAGAAGGTTGGAGGAACGAAGACATGTCAAGGCTTGAAGGAACCGAGTCGGTTATGTAAGTCATATGTCGTACTTGTGTAATTCCTAGATCATAGTGAATTTATGTAATTGGGTCGTCCGAGATTTTTTCCTTTATGAGTTTTCCACATAGATCAACATGTTGTGGTTTGTTTCTTTATTTACTCTTGATATACTCATTAGATGCATGTTTTAGGGGAAGATAAATTTGGCACAATAATATGTTTAATTGGCGCAAGTTTAATGGGTTAATCATTTCGTTTAATTATTTTTGAAAAATTAAAAATTGGTTTGTGTGTTTGACTATCCATATAAGACCTAGTGCATCCATGTCAGTGGTTCCTCGTAGATATCTTAGGATAAGCTTGATCCCAATCCAATGAATTTTTTTTGGTTCGGAACTATATCTGACAAGTAAGTTGACTGAGAATGAAATATCCGGTCTAGTGCATTGTGCTAAGTATAATAATGCACCAATTACACTTAAATAGGGTAATTTTGGGCCCAAGTTTCCTCATCATCTTCTTTAGGATGGCATGGATCTTTTTTTATGTTTAAATATTGGACAATTATGGGTGTACTTAGTGGATGTGTTGTGTCCATACCAAATATTTTCAAGACTTTTTTAGTATAATTAGATTGATGGGCAAAAGTTACACTAGAATTTCTCTCGATCTGCAGGCCGAGAGAAAATTTCATTTACCCGAGGTCTTTCGTCTCAAATTTCTTCTTCAAATAGTTAGCAGTTTTCTCTAGATCTTCTGAAGTCCCAGTCAAATTAATATCATCAGCATAAATTGCAACTATCACAATTCCCATTGGGGATTTCTTTGTAAAAACACATAGTTAAATTGGATTTTTTTGCATACCTTACTTAGATAGGTATTCACTAAGACGGTTGTACCACGTCCTTCTGGATTAGTTTAATCCATACAATGAACGTCTTAGTCAAATTGAGTACGTACTCCTTGACTTTGCTTCTGGAAATGCAAATCCTTCAAGGATTTTTATAGAAATTTTTGAGTCTAAGTTCCTGTATAAATAAGCAGTCACAACATCCATGAGTCTCATATCAAGATTTTCAGAGGCCTCTAAACTAATCAGATATTTGAAAGTTATACAATCCATAATGGGGGAGTATGTCTCATCATAATCAACCCCAGGTTTCTACAGGGAATCTTACGTCACAAGTTATGCCTTGTATCGAGTGATTTTATTTTTCTCAATGCTCTTTCTTATAAACACCAATTTGTAACCTACTAGGTTAACATCTTTTAGGATTTATACTATGGGTCCAAATACACCACATCTAATTAGAGACTCAAGTTCTACCTTGATGTAAACTTACCACTTTATCCAATCTTCTCCTTGTTAACATTCATTTATTGTACATGGTTCATTATCATCATCAATGCCCTTTGAAATTTTCTTAGCTACTAAATATGAAAATATATAATCAATGACTGTTTTATTGCGACCCCATATTTCTCTTGAATATTTATAAAACATAGAGATTTCATTACTGTTCTTAGGTACATTTGCCTCTTCTTGGTCTTTTATAGTCATTTCAGGGGCTTGTGTCATATCAGAGGCACTAATCTCTTCAGGGGTTTTAGAGAAAGTGGATCATTTATTCATAACCTCTTTTGAAGCGTTATGAGGGCATGATTTTGTATTTGATCTCTGCTTTCGAGGAGTGAAATCTTTGGAACATATAGGTCTACCATGCTTCTAGCGTGCAACAGATTCATTTGCTGCTAAAATCAAAGTTTATCCCACTGGAACATCAATTTTGGTTGGTGCATTAGCCGCGGGTACATGAGACTTGGTCACTTTTGCTGCATCATTAGATGCATCGAGTAATTCATTTGAAATTCCCTGAACAAGTATTATCCTTCGCATTTCATGCTCATATTGAGCAGTGAGAGGGTTTAGATAATGCAAGGTGTAAGTATTCCACGTTATTTCTCATCATTCTTCTAGAACGAACGATAGTTCTGGTACATTCTTCCCTCCCCATAATGGTGAGAAAATGGTCTCATCAAAGTGGCAATCCCTAAATCTAGCGCTAAACACATCACCTATCAATGGCTCAATATAATAACGAATGATTGATGGTGAATAATAACCAATATATATTCTCAAACGATGTTGGGAACCCATTTTGATACCTTGTAGCGGTGAGATAGGCACGTATACAGCACAACCAAATTTATGCAAGTTTGAGATGTTTGACTGACATCATGTCACGAGTTGTTAAGGGGAAGAGAATGGTAAAAATTTGATCGAAGTTGAATTAACTTGGCAGTGTGTAAGATGGCATGGCCCCAAGATGAGACTGGGAGTTTGGCCTGCATAAGAAAATTTAATGCTATTAGTTACAAACGTTTAATTAATAACTCGGCTAAACCAATTCTGTTATGAACGTGTAGAACTGGGTGCTCAATATCAATTCCTATGTGTAAGGACATATTTTTTATACGTCCATTATCAATTTATTATGTCATATACCGCTACACCGTCGAAGAGCATTCAAGATCAATCTATCAAGACGGATCCAAATTAATCAAGTTCTTCATCAAAAAGACTCCGCGAAGTTTACTTTGGTAAGTTTTTATTTCAAATACCTTAACTTTTTACTTAGAGCATTTGGGATATTTTTATAAAAAAAATTCTAAGTGTTGGAGTGGACCTCTTCGTCAAATTTAAGAATGAGTAATTTTTTCTAAGTGTTGGAGCGTACCTCGGTTTTGATGCCCAGGTCGTTCAAGCGAGATAACAATCTCGTTCGAACAACATGGCAGTGTCGCGAGATGTCGTTCAAACGATATATGTCCTTTGTTCGCATGAGATTGCTATCTCATTCATGTGAGATTGCTATCTCGTTCGAACGAGCATGGTTTTTGAGGCGGCGCAATTTTATTATAAATACTCATTAAATGGTAACGTTTTTTTAAAGAAGTCCCAGCGTTTTACAAAACAGAAAAACTGTGAAAGCATAATTCTTTTGGCTTCTTCCTTTTTAGGGTTTAATCCCTTTTTGTTTTCAATTCACAAAACTCCCATTTGCTTTAGTGAATTGTTTTGGTGTTTGAAGAACACACTTTGCTGTTGTTTAATCTTGTGGGGAGGATAACCTACACCGAGAAGACTGCGTGTCTAGGATTGCAGTCCTTGTGGTATAGATGCGTGTGAATCATTGTCGTTTTGTTTCTAGCCGTTGCTTTGGAGGTTTATCGAAGACACCGTGTGTTACTCTTATGGGCGAAAGCAAGATTGTATGTAAGTCAATGGTCTTGTAAACTTGTCAGAGTTCTAGAAATAAAATAAAAAAGGTTTTGCCCTTTGGGGATTTTTCCTTAAACTTGTGTCGCATGTTTTATTTATTTATGGATTGATACACGCACACACGTAGTTGATTGGTTTGGGGCTGATTTCAGTTTGTTTAAAAATAGATTCTAATTAAATAAGGTTCAATTGGAAACTTGCGAATTTATATAATTAATTATCACACACCGCGTTTATTCGATTTTTCAAATTGGTATCAGAGGGGGTTGCGCTAATTTATCGCGTATTCCTATTTTTCGCAAAATTTGTGTGATATTGATTTTTTTTGAAAAATCGCAATTTTTTCAATGGAGCACTTATCTAATCGAATGCCCCCCTTTGATGACACGAGTTAGAGTTTTAATGATTTAAATAGTTTGAATTTGACGTTTGCAAAAAGAATTAATTTTTGGAAAAAGAAAATTCTCGTTTTAAATCCGCGTTGGATCTTTTGCAAACGGTTCAAAATCAAAGAGATTTTTATCGTGAGAAATTTGTTTCCTTGGACCATGACTTTGTTGCTTTAAAAGTGTCCAAAAATGAGAGTGATGATAGGGTCCTATTTTTAGAAAAATAATTGGAGGACCTTAAAAATTTGATGGTTTGTGTTTGTGCTAAAGAGGATAGAAATATTTTAATCAATGAGTTTGTGGCATGTGAAGAGACTCTTAGGAAAAAGTTTGCTTTATTTGAGGGGGAGCGTGATAAACTGTTAAGTTTAATTAAAAATTTGAAAAAAGTGTCCCTTAAATTGGAAGAGTCTAATTCTTTGCTTGAGTCAAAAAATCTTGATGTTAAAAATTAATTTGACAGACTCGAGTAGATTTGATAGTGATGGTAATGGCTCATCTTGTTCTCATGCTTCTAATGCTAAAGCCAAAATCATTATTTATTTTAGAGGGCCAACCAATTTCAAGGATGTTAGAAAAGGTCAACCCATAGGTGTCGTTCCACCCGTTTACACATGTTCATATTGTGGTAGGAAAGGTCACCTTAGGCGTTTTTATTTTGATCTTCGAAAATGTCATAGGAAGTTTATGTCTAGTGTTCCCTTGGTTCCTAAATCCCCCACGCGACGTTTCACGTCTATTTGGGTTAGGAAATCACTTTTAGAGGCCCTAGATTTTAGACATGTTGATTCTCATTTGCTTGCACATGACTCTTCTCTTGCCATATCATATAGATGATTGTGTGTGCATGTTTGTCATACGCTAGTTTTTTTATTCATGGTATTTATTTTTGCTAGCGTTGTGACATGTATCATTTTGTATGTTTTGCACTTTTTGAAAATTTTTGAAAAATACAAAAAGATTTTATTTTGATAAAATTTTTGAAAAAATCAAAAAAGATTTTTGTATTTTGTTTGCACCTTTTATGGATGAACACTTAGGATGACCAAGTCACAATTTCATTCCATTTATTCATGTGACTATTGGATAGTGTTTTGAGACAATAGGTCAATTCATCCATGTGCTTTATAATGTTTGGAGTCATTAAGATGTAATTAAGTGTTACTTCCTACATGTTTGACACATGTTTTCCTTTATTGCACATATGCACGGATTTGTTTGATTATTGTGCTTGTCTTATCACATATTGGTTGGGTGTTTTCACTTCAATCGTGTCCTTAAAACGAACCAAGTGCGATAAAACTTGATAAGAAAGTTATGCATGTAAGAGCCGTTTGTGAGTTTGTGTGCTTTGTTTGAAAATGGTGAAGGGCTACGAAAGATTAGTTTTTATCCTTTGCGATTAAGCCCCCGTTTAAATTGGACTTAAAAAATTGAAGAATTTTATTATCCGGGGCCCAAAGAGGTTTAAAATATCCCGAAAAAATTTATAGGCAAGAAAAAGAAATTCATGCCAATTATGGGCCATTTAGGTTTTTGCACCAATTCTCCAAAGTTTGAGAATTTAGTTTAACACCTCTAAAAGAAAATATTTTTGAGGGAGTTTGATTGGAGATTTTATAACAGGTTTGCAAGTCGTTGAAAATCTTGAAAAAACGCTAAATAGTTTTGAACGTTATTGGTGTGGAAATCATTTGAATTTGATTGTTGATTTGTATAAGACGATGTCATCTAAATTCAATAAATTTTTACACCTAAGGATACCTTTGATGTTCATTCGTTATGAGTACATGTATGCATCGTGCACATATGATTGATTGAGTTTATTTAACTATCGAATGTATTCACACCCATTTTCATGACTTGGTTGTTTTAGTTTAAACCCATGGTGTGATTTTTAGTATCTTATTTTTGTATGAAAATTTTGAAAAATCCAAAAAATAGTTTGTGAGATTTTTTAGATACTCCTTTGCATGTGCATAGTTTGATCCATATTTGCTATGCATTTTATCGTGAGACTCCATGTTTTGATTTTTTTCTTCTTATCTGTCTATTTGGGGACATCATAAAAAGGGGGAGAAAGAATTATCATGTTATGGGGGAGTTTTTGCATTATGGGGGAGATTTGATTATTAATGCTTTATTCTTATATCATTTCAAACTCGATGCATCACGAAGGTTTTTGCTTTATCTCATGTATGTAGGTACAAAAGATTGAAGATCATTATGTCACACACCCTGATGAGAAAAGCTTTGAGAAGATTTGACGAAGATGTTTGAAGAACAGTTTGAGAACTTGCAAATTTATTCATGGGAGTGTAGATTTGTATAGACATTTTGGTTTTGATAATTCGGATTTTCTATGTATGTACAGGCATAGACATAGGGGGAGATTTGTAAGGACATATTTTTTATAAGTCTGTTATCAATTAATTATGTCATATACCGCTACACCATCGAAGATCATTCAAGAGCCATCTACATCAAGACGGATCCGAACTAATCAAGTTCTTCATCAAAAAGACTCCGTGAAGTTTACTTTGGTAAGGTTATGTTTTTAATACCTTAACTTTACACTTAGAGATTTTGGGATATTTTTACAAAATGTTTTCTAAGTGTTGGAGCGGACTTTTTCGTCAAAATTTGAGAATGAGTATTTTTTTCTAAGTGTTGAAGCGGACATTAAAATAATAATTTTTTTTCGCCGCAGTCGTTCAAATGACATAGCATGTCGTTCGCGCGAGATAGGCATGCCGCACGATTTCGTTCGAGCGACAGTTGTCCTTCATTCGAGTGACGTGCTTATCTCATTCGAACGAGCTCAATTTTCGAGGTGGCACGATTTTCTATAAAAACTCATTATGTGGTTTCGTTTTGTTTAACAAGTCTCGATGTTTTACAGAATAGAAAAACTGCGAAAGCATAATTCTTTTGGCTTCTTCCTTTTTAGGGTTTAATCCATTTTTGTTTTCAATTCACAAAACTCCCATTTGCTTTAGTGAATTGTTTTGGTGTTTGAAGAACACACTTTGCTGTTGTTTACTCTTGTGGGGAGGATAACCTACTCCGAGAAGACTGCTTGTCTAGGATTGCGGTCCATATGGTATAGCTGCGTGTGAATCATTGTTGTTTTGTTACTAGACATTGCTTTGGAGGTTTGTCGAAGACACCGTGTGTTACTCTTGTGGGAGAATGCAAGATTGTATGTAAGTCAATGGTCTTGTAAACTTGTCAGAGTTCTAGAAATTAAAAAAAAAAGTTTTGCCCTTCGGGGATTTTTCCTTAAACTTGTGTCGCATGCTTTATTTATTTATGGATTGACACTCACACACACGTAGTTGAATGGTTTGGGGCTGATTTAAGTTTGTTTAAAAATAGACTCTAATTAAATAAGGTTTAATTGAAAACTTGCTAATTTATTTAATCAATTATCACACACCGCATTTATTCGGTTTTACATTATGGATAAACAATAATCATCAAAAACTTGAGAAGTGAATTCACCTGCATTATCTAAGAGAATAGATTTGATGTGTTGATCACGAAAATGTGCTCTAAGTTTAATGATTTGATCAAGTAATTTTGTAAATGCCAAGTTGCGAGTGGATAGTTGTCACACCCTGCTAAATTCTGGCGTCGGCCGCCACCAAAACTAAGTCGGGCGTGAGTAAATAAATACCATTCTTAGAATGAGACAGCTATGAGACATATAAAATTAATCCATAAGATAATGATAATTAATACCAAAAGATAAACCATCCAACTAAACGATAAAAGATCCATCTCCATGCTAAACTCAAAGAAATTCCAATCTCTAATAATATGATATTGAATAATCTCCAACTGAATCCAGTGAAATAACTGAACAAAATTTATACAACTTTGGAACCAAATGGACCAATCACAACCATAAACTGAGTCTCAATACAAGTTCGAAGGAATAGAAAACTAAACTAAATTAATACGGATAAGGTAGAGCAACTCCAACTGGACCTCCAAGAAATTCTCCAAATAATGCTATGCAGCTTCTCCAAATACTATTTCCTGAAAAGTTAGTCAACGCACGAGGTCAGAGCCCCGAGCATGAATATACACTACTCCCCTCAATAAGGATCCTTGAATCCATACAGTAGCATTATACACAATAAAGTATTTTAAATTAAATGAGATAAATATAATCACTAACTACCCGAGAGGTCCCCATTTAAAAAGGCACACCAATATGATTTGAAATTACCAAGTCCCACGATGTTAATTTAATTAAATTAACCAAATTGTATTATTTTTCTCACTTTTTATTATGATGGTCCTTCCGCCCCGGGTGGTAATTTCCATCAAAGTGTCACACTTCCCCTTGTCAATCGTCCTATGACTCGTTTAAACTGTCGGACCCGACACATGACAAGGTTCCACACACGACATGACATAAATCGTCCTCTGACCCATTTAAACTGTCGGCCCCAACACATTATGTCGCCACAAATTTTAATACCCATTTTTATCTTAGGCATTAATTCTCAATTTATAAATTACCCCACCCTTTTATCGATGAGAGATCCTCAAAATACCCCTTAGTCCCATACCTAAGAGTCCCCAAGTTATCAATACGTCATACCCTATGTATAAGATGAATATCTAACATAAACCTCAACCTAGTCTCATGCCTAGACTAGAGTAACGACGATAAAGTATCAAAATTCATCCCACCCCCCGACATAATAAAGTCTCAATAATCTATCCTCACTAGTCCCATACCTAGAAGGCATAATCATAAAAAGGCCAACCCACTAGTCCCATACCTAGAAGGCATCCTAAAATATAGGGAAAACAAAAATACTCAACAACCCATCGTCACAATGACAATATTATAATACCAACAAGCCACACAAACAAGCATAATAGTCATCGTACAAAACTACGCAAGATAGTCCAATTCAATTAAATCTTAACTTCACCAAAATTGATCCCAATTAATCATTTTTTGAATAAACACTGAAATTCCTCATTAAATCATCATATTACAAATTTCATTATCTCAACACAATTAACGTGAGTTAAACACCCCAAATCCATTGATTCCAAAAGTAGGGTTTTTCTACATGAAACCTACACCAACAAAATCCCAAATTCTCTCATAAATCCTACGTACCCAAAGGTTATGAATATTATTCATATTAAAAGATTTCATAAAAGTAACCCCAAGTTTTATATGTCCACTTTCTCTAGGCAGCACTTAAAACGCATAATACTAAAGCAAAGGAATAGAGTACTCATGCCTGTGATTAGTTGGATGAAAATATGAGTAGAAGGTTGAACTCTTCTTAAGAAAACACCAATTAAATCTTCAAAATTTGTGAAAAGTAGGAGCTAGGGGTTGAATATGAGAGAAATATGTTTTGAAAAGCTTTCTGGAGAAAGTTTGAGAGAAAATTAATTTTCGAAGTCCCAGCCCCGTTTCTGTTTAGTATATAAAGGGTTTAAGAGTTAAAACACAATTAGGAGACTCCCATCCAATCACTGCCTCTGCCGTTCGAACGACGTACAATGTCATTCGAACGACCCTAGTATAAAAACCCAAATCTTTTAAAATCCAACTTAATTATATGATAAAATATACTTAAAAACATACCTGCCACTTTAATGATTTAAATAAAAACTTTATAACCTTTTATAAAAGTCCTGAATTAATTCCTGATTGAATAATACCAAGTTAAATCCTTAAAGGCTATAAACTCCAAAATTTTATTTTGCTCCAAATTAATTAAAGTCAAATAATTAAAACTCGGGATGTTACAATAGTATATAAACATGAGACCATGTAGTCGAAGCATCAATTAAAATAATAATATGTATAAAAGGTCCACTAAAAGGACGAACGGGGCCACAAATATCTCCTTGAATTCCTTGTAAAAGAAGATGGTGACTCAAAGGCTATTTTGAGAAACATGATTCAGTGATAAATTTTCCTTGTGTACACGGAGTGAAAAAATGGTCACTTGGTAGGGTGAGTTATTGGTTTGCTAAAAAGTGTCTGTTAGAGTTACTGTTGATCTTTCATAACATGTTGGATCTGAGGTGACCCAAATGATCGTGCCATAATAACAATACTTTAGGATCATTGAGCTTCCGACTCGTGATAGAGTGTGATTCTATTTTTTAAGTGTTTTGTGGTATAACTCTATGGATAATGAAGGAAATTTTTCTAGTGTGAGCTTCTGGCTTCCAACACTAGAAGTAATGCAAAGGAACTCTTTTTTACCTTCATTACTTGTTTCCATATGATACTCGTTCATTTTGATGTCTTTATAACTCAGCAGATTTATTCTGGAATTGCTTGAGTATATTGCATTTTGTATCAATAAGTGGGTACCATTAGGTAGCACCACGTGGACTTTTTCGGATCCGTCAATAATTTTATAAGGATCGGTTATTGTGGAAATATTTATCGTATCATACACCAAAGCGGAGAAAAACTTCTAATTTTTCAAAATAGTATGAGTTTTTCTTCCACTGTCAACTAGACAAGTGTCATTGCTTGCATGCATTTTTGGATCCATTCCTTTTATATGAGTAACACAATTAAAGATTACCAATCATATAAGCATTGAAAAGATAAATGTAAAACCATGCAATTTATTATAACAAGAATTTAAAGGAAAAAATGTAAGGATGTTTCAGGCATAAGAAAAAAAATATTATTATAGTGATATTAAGAAAACATATATTATTCAGTTCTTCAAAGTCATATGTGAAGGGGTGGGGGTAAGGGGAAGAGGGCGGACAATCTTGGCAACAAATGTCGCATTATTGATGGGATTTCCATCCTCATATTAAAAAAAGTCATCAACATTGATCTAGGTATTATCAATTTTCCAGCGGTCTTCAAGAGCTTCCATTACATTTGTCTCCACTCCCTTTTTCGAGGTACGATATTTTTCCACACCTTTCTTCGATGAACGACAGTTTTGTGCCCAATGTCCACTAAGGCCACATCTGTAACAAATATTTTTTGTATTTGATGGAGCTGAATTTTGATTCTTGTTAATTTGGTTACCATTCCTCTTCTGGTGGGCTTGAAGTTGGTATTTTTCTGTGTGCTATAATTATAGTGACCACCTCTTATGGAGTTTCCACAACCTCGTTTCATGTTGCCTTGGTCACCTTTAATTTTTTTAGAAGATTAGCATTCACTTCTAGGAGTGCTACAGAGTCAGTTGGTTGAGATGTTTGATTTTTCATTAATAGACTACTATTTCGCTCAGCGAATAGCAAACAAGAGATTAATTCTGAGTACTTTTCGAATCCTCACTCTCAATATTGTTGTTGCAGGAGCATATTCGAGGCATGAAAAGTGGATAAAGTTATCTCCAACATATCTACATCCTCCACCTTTTCTCCACATAATTTTAGTTTGAAGGTAATTTTGAACATTGCAGAATTGTATTCAAATACTGTTTTAAAATCCTGAAATCTCAGGTTCAGATAATCATGATGTTCACTGGGAAGTATGGCCGACTTTTGGTGGTCATAACGCTCCTTCAGGGTGTTCCATATTCAATAGGCATTTTCACAATTAAGTACTCAATCTTTAAATCATTGTGAATGTGATGCCATAGAAAAATTAGTGTCTTAGCTTTGTCTTGTTGAGACATGGTATTATCAATTGTTATGGCATCACCATGACTTCGGTCTTGGAGATGGAGATTCGCATCTTGGACCCAGTTGAGATAATTTTCCCCAAAGATGTCAAGAGCTTCAAATTCAAGTTTAGAAATATTTGACATATTAAACTTTTATATTTATAGATTATAATCAGAAAATCATAATGCATAATAATAGCATAAACTAATTCAATAGTTGGAGTATTTGGATGAAATTTGGTTATAATACCATTAAAAAAATTAATAATATTGTGAACCGAAAGGTTAAAAGATAAAGTGTTAATGGTAAAGCCATTAATAAAATAGGTAAAGGTCATGTAACCATTAAAATGGTATATAGAAAAATATATCTTTTAAGAAAGAATAATGATGAGCCCAAAAGCTAAAAAGTCATGTTGTAATTTTAATTTATTTTGAGACTATTTCAAATAAAAAATTGT
Source organism: Sambucus nigra (assembly GCA_949130495.1). Lineage (NCBI taxonomy): Eukaryota > Viridiplantae > Streptophyta > Magnoliopsida > Dipsacales > Adoxaceae > Sambucus > Sambucus nigra. The sequence continues at coordinate 338,037,483 of OX422208.1, forward strand.
GTGGAGCTTTTTATCCAAGAAAATTATTTGGGGACATTTAATGTCCTTGCCTTATAATAAAGATAATCAAAACTTCAGGTTTGATCAGAGAAAAAATTTATTGGAACTTCGGTTCTAAATGGAAATAATTATTTAGGTATATTTAGTATCTCTTGCCCTATTATAGAAATAATCAAAACTTCAGGTTTGATGTTACGGCACACTTTATTATCATGTCCAAAAATCACATCAATTGCGAACTTCAGGCTGTAAAAATTTAAATAAGAAATGGGAATTTCAGGTCCCAAATTTTAAATAGTATTGGGAACTTTAAGTCCCAAATTTCAATTGGCATTTAGGAACTTCTGGTCCCAAAACTTAAATAGCCACTGATAACCTCAAATCCCAACTATTCTATTACGAATTTAATGCCCTAAAAATTAAATAATTAATTGAGAATATTAGGTCTAGTATTAAATATGAAAGAACTATAATATTCAACCCTAGTTAAGATAAATATAATATAATTTGAATTGATCGTCATGGAAAAATATAATAAGACTGGAAAATTATTTGTATATTTTAGATTATTAAATTCAGTTAGTTTCAAGGTACAGATTAATTTGTGACGGCCTATTACTTGGGCTTGTAAATTACAAAAGAAAAAACACGTATTAAAATTAAATTATCAGTCCACAAAATTTTACAAGGATCGATAAAAATGTATTTGCTTAAAGTGTCAAAAAAAATTGTGGTAGAAAATTAGGCGCATGGTTTTAGGTACAACACAAGATGTCAGGACATATTTTCAAACAGATAAATGCTTCTCCCACCGATTTGAGCATACCGGATTTGTGCACCGGCTGATGTGGCAGATGAGATGGCACATCTTTTGGAACAAAAAGTGAAAGACACCAACTTCTATTTGGTTAAATCACAGCCACATCATTAAAATACCAACTTATTTACTTTGTCATCCTATAAATTTATTTTTTTTACAAAATATAACTTTCAAGTTAAAAAAAAAAATCAGTCCAGTTAAAAAACTTAAATACACGCTACATATAAATATATGTTAAATAATATATGTTAAAATTATGTGTTAAAATACAACAAGGCAAGACACGAAATCGTTTTGTTGTTTAACTTAACACAAACTAATTAAAAAATTACAATGCGATTATAAATCTTTTATTTTTTAACAAACACTATCACAATCCAAATAAAAACGCGACATGGCACTTAGTCGTATATTTTTCATACCATTGGTGCAGACCATTTTTTACTATTTTAAAAATAATCTTTTTACTATATTTAAAAAAAATGGTCCACGGCAGCGGTATGTATAGGTGGTCGGACTTCCAATACATACCGCTGGCGCGAACCACTTTTTCTAATATGTTATTCCGCGCAAGCGGTATGTATAGGTGGTCAGACTGCCTATACATATCGCTAGCGCGGAACATTTTTTCTAATATGTTGGTCCGCGGGTTCCGTGCCAGCGGTATGTATAGGTGGTCGAACTGCCCATACATGCTGCTAGCACGAACCATTTTTTTTAAATAGTAAAAAAATGGTCCGTACAAACGGTATAAAAAAAATACGACCCAATGTAAAGTCGCATTTTTATTTAGATCGTGATCGTGTTTGTTTAAAAATAAAAGATTCATAATCGGGTCACCCTGACCCTTTCAAGGTTATCAGTATCTTGGACTCCATAGCAGCGATCCTGACAATCACTTTACTAGTTCCCCTTAACTTCTTCATGAAAAGGAAACTCCACCACCGGCCTCAACAGCCCCGTTTCAACGAATTCCCCTGTCCCCCAATGGGGTCCTCGAACACACATTCTCCATAAATGTTAGCAACACTTCTCTAGTGAGCCTATCATTCCTCGGAAGAACTCTCTCTTCATTGTACTTACCTCGTCTCAGTACAAAGTTCGCTTATCCATAAATCTCTTTATTCACTATTGGCCTCTGACCGAACCTTATGTGAATAATTAAAACTGCATTCTTTTCATTCCTGCTAAATTGTGGGGACTCATGGTTAAAAACTATCCGTAAGATCCCTTTAGGGGAAAAACATATTGTTCCCCCGAATATGGTCATCACCATTCCCACCATTTCAATATTGCTCCTACGAGTGAAAAAATTTCCTCTAATTTCCACATATGGGCATTTCCACACCTTTCTCCAAGTCAAAACTTATGAGCCTCCTACTTCCACTGAGTAATGCTATACTGCCTTCGCATGAATTTACTTCAAAGTATGGTCCTTATCAAAGACCCCTTTCGAACCCTTAGCTTCACTGGGTAATTCAACTTTAGTACCACTCTCTACTACAGTGGTACTTGGGTACTCATAACTGCTATTCTTTAGTAGTCGTTGCAATAATTCTTGACAAATGCCACTAGGAGAATGACCTCTACTACGTTCCTAGTCTCCGACTTCAACTAACCGTTCCAAATAAGTACTTCCTTTTGTTTCCCTCATCATGGCCTTCCTTGGTCACCCTTCCTCAATCAGCACACGAATCTTGAACGGGCGCGCAAAGGATTTACTATAATCTCATAATATGGCAGGAGAACGAAATCTCACAAGAGGGATCAACAATCCTAATCATAAGGCTCTATAAAAAATCGAGAGCAACGCTGAAAGCGTAGTACGTCCGCACAGATTCCTAAGGACACTAGAACCTGATGCTCTGATACCATCTGTGACAACCCGCCTAATAAAATACCGAGCGATCACTCCTGTACCAAATTAGAACCGGAGTCGCATATGAATCATTCTTAGCATCACTGCCGAAAACCAATTTAATTACTAATAACCTATTAGGCTGGCGTCAAAATTTTATTTAACTAATCTTTTTAAACAACTATATAATTAAAACATTCACACAGTTTATATAAATGAAACTAGAAAGAGATAAAATAACCGAACACTCGGTTCAAATATGATACAACCAAATCGATTGCCGCACTAAAAGGCGGTAAAAGAATAACTAGGTGTAGTTGGGCTTTCGGCCCGAAAGTAACTACAATGCTACCTATCTAGATCTCAAGAATAGAAGCGTATAAATCAAACCTGCATGCATCCACAGCTGCTGCAACAGACGTCTGACTCAAAATGGATCATCATCTAGGCGTGCCTGTGTCTGGACACCTATATATATTATATGAGAAGGGGTGTTTTACTGTTCCAAAAAATCTACGGTTGAAAACGAATTTTTGGAGCGATCTAATGGTGTGGGATTATGCCATATAGGATTATACCCATTGTGATGTGGCACTTGGCAAAAAAAATTACCCTTCTACGCTTCCTTCCCCGCTCTCATTTTCGTCCAAAAAAAAACCCACCCCCGACTTTACTCTCAATCTCTTCATCTGATTCTCTCTCAATACAAAAAAAAACCTACCCTAACCGTCCCGTACAGCTGTCGCCTCCCCTTCCCCACCTTCTCCTCTCCTACCCGCAGCTCCTACCATCCCCTTCCCCACCTCCGCCGCTCCTACCCTACCCGTACAGGTAAAATCTCACCCACCTCCCTCGCACACACACACACACACGATCCCTCACGCACACACACGGAGATCTGTTGCACACACAGATCTCCTCACTCACCCAACACACACGACCACTCACGCACAAACACAGATCACTCACGCACACACAGATCTCCTCCCTCGCAGACACACTCATGCACACACGCACACACACGCAGATCTGTCGCACACAGATCTGTCACACACGCACACACGCAAGCATATTATTTTGAATCGTTTTGAATCAGATCAGCAACGGGTATTCGAAAAAATTGCAGTTTGTAAGATTTGGGGATTATTCTTGAGATCGTTTTGAATCAGATCTGCAACAGGTATTTTCGAAAATTTTCAGTTTGTGCGATTTAGGGATTATGCGATTTGGGTATCTGATTTTTTAGTGTTTTTTATATAAGATCGAAAATTTTCAGTTTGTGCGATTTAGGGATTATGCGATTTGGGTATATGATTTTTTGGTGTTTTTTATATAAGAAAAATGATGCTTGAGAAATTTTCAGTTTGTAAGATTTGGGTATTTGATTTTTTTTTGGCTTGAGATTGTTTTGAATCAGATCTGCAACAGGTATTTATGAAAATTTTCAGTTTGTTGTTGTTTTATATAAGATCGAAAATTTTCAGTTTGTGCGATTTAGGGATTATGCGATTTGGGTATCTGATTTTTTGGTGTTTTTTATATAAGAAAAATGATGCTTGAGAAATTTTCAGTTTGTAAGATTTGGGGATTTGATTTTTTTTTTTTTTGGCTTCAGATTGTTTTGAATCAGATCTGCAACAGGTATTTTCGAAATTTTTCAGTTTGTGCGATTTCGGGATCTAATTTCTTTTTGTAGTTTATTGTTTATTGTTGTTTTATATAAGAAAAACGACGATGCTTGAGAAATTTTCAGTTTGTAAAATTTGGGGATGATGCGATTTGGGGATTTGATTTTTTTTTGCGTTTATTGTTTATTGTTGTTTTATATATTTGTTGTTTATTGTTATTTCATTAATGAATTTTTTATTTGTTAGTTTGTTGACGATATGCTTGCATGTTTGTTTGCCATAAACCAGGGTGTTGAGAAACTCTGAAAAACACAAAGAAAGTGGAAACAAGTTCATGAGAGGTATAACACCACCCCCCCCCCCCCCCCCCCACACCTCTCTCTATGGTCTGATGTACTTTAGAATTGGTAAGAAATTTATGTTTTTTTCATTACATTTTTGAGAATTTCCATCCTAAAGTGCAAGTTCTCACCTTTGAGCATAATATTACTTTTTTTTTTATACCATAATATTACGTTTTTTTTCCATTTTGATGTTTAATTTGAAGTGAGATTGAATATTTTTTGTGTGAAATATCAAATAGTCAGATGTAATTGTGGAGAATGTCATGGTTATTTAGGCTAAAGAATACAGTTCTACGTTTTATATTATTCATGTATTAAATTTATCAATTCCCTGTTTTACTGGATGTGTTTTTGCAGATTTTGTTGTTCATTATTCTTAATTTGTGCCGATGGAGCATGTGTATATTGTCTTGAGCGTGGGGCATCCCTTCTGACACCCGAAAGATTACATAACTGAAATTCTCAGTCCCTATTCAATTTTTTAAATTAAAAATCACATAAACTTCTTTATATTATCTATAATATTTCTCCAAATATCTCATCTCATTTTTATTTCAGGGTTGATACCAAAGTTTTCGAATGACGACGTTCGAGAGATTGATAAGGTAATCATAGTTTGTACTTCATTTTTTTGGCGTTGTATAATGTGACTCCCACGTTTAATTTAATTGTGATGTTATACATGTTTAATGGGAGAGAGGTTTTTGATTTGGGTTTACAAAATTCTTCAATTCTATTATATTAACTAAATATACATGGTATGCTTTATATTATTGGTGAGAATGGGTTACAGATGATTTAATTGCATTTTGCAAACCCACTTTTATGTATATACTCTTATTTGAGAATGTGTTTAATTCAGCGTTTTAATAATTTTTTGAAAAAATAGAAAGTTTGAAATAACAAATAATACTTCAGTATTCTTTTTATTATATCTTTCGGTTGAGTTTGCGTTATGGTAACTTTCTCAACAGTGTTGATTTTTGTTTATTTGTTTTTTCATGAGCATTCGTAGGCATGACGGGTGGGGTATATAGACTCAAGTAGATTAAGCGTGTTATCCTGATTTTTGGTCGAAAATATGATATTGTTCTTATGTTTTGTAGCAGCTACGGGGCTGCTACCGAGCTTCTACAGGGCTGCTATGGTAATAGTTACTACATGGATGCTATGGGGCCGCTATGGAGCTGTTATGGGGCCGCCACGGAGATGCTATGGAGTTGTTGTGCGCTGCCGAAGGCACGGGTATTTCGCTAGCGACACGGTGTGTTAGAGACACGGTGTATTTTCTATATAATTAATAATTAGCTTTGTTTATATAATATTTGACTAGCTCTTTCAATTTAGTAACTATATTTTCTTTTTTGTATCAGGTCGCATTTGGAAAAGAATGGACAGTAATTATAGTGGAACATAATTATTTGGGCTTCCATCCATTGATATACATATATTTTTTAAAGATGTTTTTTTCATTGAAGCTTTTGTTAGGGGAATTTGTTTTTTTTATATTGTTGGATTTATCATTATCCCTTGAGAAGGGTGGATAGTCCAATAAAAGAAGGAGATTCTGCCCAATTTTTTTGAAAATTTGACACTTTATTTTTTTGAGACACAATGAGAATTCATTTGATGAATATTATATATTTCATGTTATATGTGACTTTGTTTGATGAATTTAGATTATTTGAATGGTGTTTGACAATTTGTTAAGCATGGTAGATAGTCCTATAAACAAGGGAGATTCTGACCAATTTTTTTAAAATTATACTTTTGTTTTGTTTTGTTGGGGAACGATATTTTTGTCATTTTACAAATATGTATTTTGAATTTTTTTTCGTTTCACGATTATGAACTTTTGAATTTTTCGTCGTGCCTTCAGGCACGGGCAATTCACTAGTATATATATATAGCAAGAGAGGAAAAATATAGAAATGGGTCAGAGCCCGAGTTGTGAAAATATTTAGCAAGTGCATAAATGCTTTATTATTAAAAATATGTTTTATCTCATATTTAAATTGGTATCGCACTCCCATGAGATACCCCTTACCTCTTTTCTAATAGTGCACACCTAGCGCATCCCTCTAAACATACTAGTCAAGCTACGCTGCCTAACTAATTTGTCACCCCCAAACTCTAGAAATCCTAAGCAACCTAAGTACTAAAGCCTCAACTTCTCCCTAGTTTCAACGATATGTCATATTCATGCGTGGGGTGTCTCGCAAAGCGAAATCCAAACAAGGAACCCCCCGATACACTACTACTTGGCAAGGTCGATCGTCGAGATACATTAGACCCTCAGTACACGAAAGATATATATATATATACACCCATTAAATAAGAACCCAAAACTAGAGCACTAAGGGTTAAACTTCTCCCCAGTCTCAACACTAGGCCATGTTCGTGCGTGGGGTGTCTCGCAAAGCGAAATTAAAACAAGGAACTCCCCCGATACACTACTACTTGGCAAGGTCGATCATCGAGATCCATTAGACCCTCAGTACTCAATTTATATATATACTCATATCATTATATACATTATCATACTCACTTTTATATGCACATCATATTACACTTCCGGATATAATCTCCCGGAATGAGAATTAATTCTTTTTCATTTCATATTCAATTTATCTCTTTACTCTCATAGAGATATAATATCTTGTTCTCATACACAAGTAATGTACTATACACACAAGTACAATAACCATCCCAATGAGCTATAACTCGAGGATGCGGTCTCTCAATGCTATCATCTTCCAGGGCATCACTCACATACCATCCTGGGGACCACCGGTAGGACTAAATGCCACCTACTTCGTGGTCAAAACCAAATCACAACGTCTGGGAAGCGGTCATAATTCCTCCCGGAAAGTAAGATGAAACATAACCACCACGTCTCACCCCTAATAAAAATCACACAATATAACAATGGACACTATGACCGGGGGACTATCCACACCCTGCTCCTCAAGCCAGGGGCTCACCCTCATTGCGCAACTTCCCATGATAGCATTAGAGGGGGTATGCTTCACATATATATATATATATATACTTTACTCACATAGTATATATATTCCACATAGTTACTTAAACAAATATAAATGGCCATAATTGCCAATCACACATACCGATGACCAATAATCCCAAAGATTCTCATAATTAATAATATTCAAGTATTCGCACACTCACGATACTAAACCCAAAAGTATCCCCTCACTTGATAAATAACGTGTACCCTATTCACACTTAAGGATTTATATAATTTCTCCCACTATACCAATTCACACTAAGTAAATACACATTTTCCCAAATTTATCCTAATAGTCTCGCAGCATATACTCAACCACAATCGATATAATTATGTTTTCTACGTGCATAATTATATAGGCCAGAATTCCCACCGAAATTATCCCAAGAAATATTTGTCACCAAACACCCTTAATTTAAATAGGTCATGGATTCCATTTCCACGAACCCAGGGACTATATTTAGTCCAATTAATAATTTAGAGGTCCCCACTCTATTTCACTTTAATTATTTCCTCGAAAATATAATTTCTAGTGTCGCACACTTAAGACACTCTCGTAAGCCCCATAAAAAAAAATTCAATTTGATAAATATATCTACCTTAATTAAGTCTAGTTATTTCCTCAATTAAATAGGCTTGAACTCCTTAATTTAACAAGATAAAATCATATTTGTGATTTTATCCCATATAAACATCACAAACCGAAATTGCCAAAATCCCTGCTCGATCGATAGATCGAGCCTTGCAACTTCTTCTCCGGCCCCTGTTTCGGCCATTACCAAACCTCCAAACTTAATTTCCTTTATTACCACCAACATTTAACAACACCCAACTAAATATACACAAGGTAAATAGGTTCTAAACATCCTAAATCCAAAGATAAATCATTAAATTCGATTAATTTCTAAGTTTCTCCAATTTGACATTTTTTTGTTTTCAATTGTTAAACTTCCGAGAAAAACCCGTTTGATCCATGAAAAACCCAACCCAAAATATTTAGGGTTTGTAATTACCAACTATGATATGAGATTTATGCTCAAAATTAAATAAAGCAAGTAAACACTTGCCTGGAGGATAAAATCCGACGATCCCGAGTCGAATCCGGCGGAGTTTGGCCCGAAAATCCTTTTTCTCTCTTCTTTCTCCCTTCTTCCTTTCTTCTCTTCTTCTTTTCTTTCTTTCTCCCACTCTCCCGTGCCTCTTATAAGGAGAAATAAGGGTTTATCCCCTTTAAACCCAAAAATTACTCGTTTACTCAACTGCGAGTCCCTATTAATTCAAAAAAATTCGAAACTGAATTTCAACACCCGGATACTCAATTCTGACTATCTTGACCATTTCGAGACTCACCGCGCAATCGGAATCTCCATCCGAGGAACTTGACCGCAACTCACTAATTTAACCCCACACAACTTAATGCGGTATTCCCCTTAAAATATTATCCTCTGTCGCTTTACCCAACTACGACATATAATTAAAATACTTCAACTTATTTACTTAACCCCGAAAGTAAATATAACACCCATTAAAAATCATTTAATCCTTGAAAACTCCAAAAATTACTATTCACGATAATTCTTGAATTTCCCAAATTACTCTTAATGATTGAATTTAATTTTCCATAAAAGTGCGGGGTATTACACGTGTCTTATCTTGTTATATTTTAACACGTATAATTTTAACACATATAATTTTAACCTATATTTATATATAGCGTGTATTTATGTTTTTTTATTGGACTGATTTTTTTTTAATTTGGAAGTTATATTTTGTAAAAATAAATAAATTTATAAGGTGGTAAAATAAATAAGTTGGTATTTTAATGACGTAACTGGGATTTAACCAAATAGAAGTTGGTGTCTTTCATTTTTTGTTCCAAATGATGTGCCCTCTCACCTGCCACATCAGCCGCTGAACAAATCCAGTATGTTAAACCGGTGGGAGAAGCATTTCTCTTTCAAACAACTCAAACATCAAGCTCTTGACTATAAAAAGTCATATATGTGTCAGATGCAGTATGAGTATACTTTATCTCGTCATCATGTTTATTGTTTATACTTTTATAAACATAAGGGTCAAATAATAATTCTCAAAATCTTGCGATTATAATTTTTATATACAAAAATTTAAGCCTAATCTAGGAATAAAAATATAAGGGAAATATTAATGTAAGAAAAAATATATTGGTTGAATTGAACTATCCAAATCGAGGAGAACAACTACACTATATATATTCTTCAAATCTAAAGGATATACATAAAATTATGTATATATAAACATATGGGATCATCTAGTAATTCCCCCCCAAAAATTGGTTGTCAAATATGCAAAAACTTTGTTAATAATTGAAAATAAAGGGTCAAAATAAAATTAATCAGAAGTACAGAATCTGAACTACAAAGATCCAAAAGTGATCGGTGCAACCATAGATGTTATGTTTTTTATGTAATTCTCATAACAGTGTAAATGAAGTACGAAGAAACCTATCAATGTCAGTTTAAAGGTTTCAAGGCTGTAAAGCTATATATTACTTTATATATTACTTACAGTTTAGGGTGATGCATGTGAAAATCGGATTTTCTTTGTTTTGATCAACCTTGCACCAGTTGATGAGGCTTTTGCTTTTGAGTCGATTTACACCTTTAGAAAAAAAATACCGCAGAAATTGTTTGGGAGTTCGTACTGATAACGTGTTATAAAATAAAGGATATAGAGATAATTTAAAAGGAGAGAGATTATTTTATTTCAAGTGTGTGTAATACAAATTTATATGGGGATCACCATATTTATAGGACATGGTGAGGTATCCCAATAGACATAGAAGATGTGTGAACATCCATCCCAAAGGTCACATTATTTAACATTTATCAATTCCATATTTTTTTTTTAAACTCACTTTTCCCCCTTTTTTAGAAAACTTTGTATTATTTTTCAAGCTTCTCTGCATTTTCAGTATATATTTTTTGTCAAATGTGTATAAATTTTTTGTGTTGAACAGATTTAAAAAAAAAATCCTTATTTTTAGAAAAAGTTTATAGGTTTTTTTCATTTTTTCTACATTTATTCAGTAGTTTGAAATATATTTTTCCAGTTAAATGTTTTTTGTTTTTTCGTGTTATTTCTTGTTTTTTAATTTTTTCAGTTTTCCCCTCATTTTCGAAATGTTTTTAGTATTTTTCATTTTCAGTAAATGTTGATACCAAATTTAGTCAGCAGACGTGGACCAATCATATGAAGACACCTGTCAATCTACGTAGTAAATACAAATACTTTCAACAAACAGCATACTTTCACCGAGCTACTCAGACGCTCCGAGCTACTTAAACCTACCGAGCAACTTAGGCGGTCCGAGCTACTTAGCGTGCAGAGTATCCAGATCAAGAAAATCAAAAGGCGACTACTCATTAAATTCTCATTATTATTGTACATAGGTATATGTCTACTAGATAACAAGGAATTCCCTTTTCATATGTACAGCCTGAAGACTATAAATACATTGTAACCTCGTCATAAGAGGAGGACTTTGGATCTCATAGTGAACCTATCATCGAGATTCAAGGCAAACAGTCAGCAATACAAACACAGTGGACGTAGGTCATTTTCATAAGGCTGAACCACTTTAAAAATCCTTTGTCTTATTTATTCATTTTTATCTGTGATTGATTAATTAGATATAATCTAATTTTTTACATCAACAGATTGGTGCCGTCTGTGGGAAACGACTGTACTTAGTGTTTTTCACCAAAACAACTCATCATCTATGGCTGAGATTCCGGAATCCAGTAATCGAAACACTGGGGTCCCTCCAAACCCCTCTACTCCACCAAACATTCAAGATCTGACTGGCATAATGGCTAATTTATCCCAAGGGCAAATGGCCATGCAAGAAACTAGGCGTCAACGTATACAAACTATTCGAGATGGAGTGTCGGCTCAGTCAGGACAACGAAGTGCTCAGAGAAATACCCATCTGCTATCTTCAAGAACTAGACGAACGCTGTTCCCGGAGGTCTCTCAATCTAGACGTACTGGCTCATATCATACTGAGAGGACTAATGATCCTTCGTATCAACCTAGTCGGACTTCATCAGTACGAGCTACAGATTCTCAACGGAATGTCACTCTAACTCCAGAACGGATCAGTTCTCTGGAGAGGTTGAGTAGAGTCTCTCCTTTTGATCGATTGGGCCCCAGGAGGAATAGAAACCCTCCTAGGATCGCGTTGAGAAACTCTCAACAGCCATCCAATTTAAGGGAAGGCTCTGCCCAATCACGCCCAACAGCCCGCAATGAAAGGTCCCAAGAGGAAAACTCAACACGATCAGTCGCTCAAACAAATAGGCCCGAGGTGGGAAATGATGCATGGAAAGGCTCTATTCAAAGGTTGGAAGACAGGTTAGGGGAAATGGCTAACTCCAAGAATCTTCGACAAAGAACTTTTGTCTAAGGGACACCATTCGTGCAGGAAATTGTGGATTTTCCCACACCATCAAAATTCAAAGCTCCTATGGTGACACCTAAATATGATGGAAAAATTGATCCTGTCCTCCACATAGAGCAATACCAAGCTGCTACCGATATATATGCGGTTCCAGATGAGATGAGATGCAGGGCGTTTTCAGGAACTCTCACCGGATCAGCTCAGATATGGTACAATAACCTTCCTTGGGGGAAGATTGTAACTTTCCTTCAACTGGCAGAGCTTTTCATAGGGAATTTCTGTTTTGGAGTGAAGCCAGTTAAAAGAGTAGCACACTTACTGAGCGTTAGACAGAAGACAGAAGAAAGTACGAGAGACTATATTACTTGTTTCAATAACGATAAACTTTAGGTAATTGATTACGAGGAGAAGACAACAAGTATTGCTCTGATGAGTGGACTATTACCAGACAAGTTGTACAATACTTTGGCCAAAGATCTGCCTAGGACCATGGCAGAACTGATGGAAAAGGCAGCCAAGATCATGAACGTTGAGGAAGCCATGGCTGCGAAGAAGAATACAGATACTAAGGAGACCAAGGTTGAGCCTAGTAAAATTGAGAAGAAGGATCAGAAGAACAATGGTGGCAACAAGCAGTCGAAAGGTAAACAAACGCTGGAGCAGATGAGGAAGTATGGAAATTATACTCCCTTGAAAGTAGATATAAATTACATTCTGGAGGAGATCAAAAACAGCGAGGAGCTAGCTTGGCCAGAAAAAATGAAGGCAGATCCTAACAAAAGGGACAAGTCCAAATATTACGGATTCCACAAAGACCAGGGTCACATGACCAAACGTTGAATAGCTCTCCAGAACGAAATTGAAACACTCATCAAGCGAGGAAATCTAACTAAGTACGTTGATCGCCAAAATGGTGGAAAAACCAGCAACAGAGGAAGGCAAAGATTTAAGTCTCCTCGCCGAGCAAAAGAAGACAAGAAGAGAGATCACGAAGATGATCCAAAAGACGACCCCGATCTCCTCAAAAGGCCAAGGCAGCCAGAGCGCGAGGTATTTTCAATCCATTTTGGATCATTTGAATGTAATGTCATTACAGGTAGAGATGCAGGAGGCGAAAATCTCACTGCGGATAGGAAAGCTTACATCAATGAGGCCCAAGCTTGCTCTTACACACAACGCATAAACTTGGCTGATGACGAGCGCCCGAGGAAGGTTAAAATGGATAAACTGGTCATCGACTTTTCTAAGAACGACCTGACAGGTGTACTATATCCTCATGACGACCCATTGGTGATCAAGATGAGAATGAAGGAGTTGACGATTTCACAGGTACTGGTGAATAATGGTAGCTCTGCAGATATCATCTTTTATTCGTGCTTTGGCAGTTTGAATCATAAGTTAGCCCAGTTGGAGCCATATCATAGGCCCCTCCTCGGTTTTACTGGCGAAAAGGTTTTTCCACTTGGGACGATCAAGTTGGACATGCTTATTAGTACATGGCCTGCGTACCGAACAGAAAGAGTAGGTTTTTTTATAGTGGATAAAAATGTCCAATCAACCTACAACATCATCATCGGAAGGGTAGGTTTGAAGAAGTTCGAGGCATTACCATCTACTGTACACCAATGTTTAAAGTTCCCAACCAATTTCGGAGTGGGAGTTATGAAAGGCGACCAAAAAGTATCTCGGGAATGCTACTATTCATCTGCTGAACAGGAAGAATGAGAAGAATCCAAGAAGAAGACTACTACATATCAAGTGGATGAAACATAAGATGCAGATATTGAGACATTAGACCCTAGAGATGAGTCTCAGCTTGTGAAGGGACAAGTCATGGAAGCTGCCGAAAATATCATTCTGGACAATGACCACCGAGAGCGAACAACCCAAATTGGTGCGTCATTGGATGTATTGATAAAACAGGAACTGGTAGCATTTCTAAGGCGCAGAAAATAGACTTTTGCATGGAGTCATGAAGATATGACAGGGATAGACCGGAGTTTCCTGTGCCACAAGCTCAACGTTAACAAGGAAGTCAAGCTAGTGAAGCAATGAAGAAGAGTATTCAGTCCTGAAAAGAACCAAGCTATACAGGAAGAGGTAGAGAAACTACAGAAAGCCTTTTTTATTGAGGACGTTAAATATCCATACCGACTAGCAAATGTGGTGATGATAAAGAAGAAAAACAACAAGTGGAGGATGTGTGTGGACTTCACTGATCTTAATAAAGCCTGCCCAAAGGATCATTTTTCTTTGCCTCGAATCGATCAGTTGGTGGATGCTACCTCGGGGCATGAATTGTTGAGTTTCATGGATGCTTACTCTGGTTACAACCAAATTAAAATGAAACATGAGGACAGGGAAAGTACCTCTTTTATCACCCCAAGAGGAACTTATTGCTATAATGTTATGCCTTTCGGACTTAAAAACGCAGGTGCAACATATCAGAGGCTGATGAATAAGGTGTTTGCAGAGAAAATCAGTCATAACATGGAGGTTTATGTTGACGATATGTTGACGAAAAGCAAGAAAGCTGCTGATCATTTAGTTGACCTAGGTCAGACTTTTGATCAACTAGAGAAATATCAAATGAAGTTGAATCCCACCAAATGCATATTTGGAGTACGAGAAGGTATATTTCTCGAGTGTATTATTAACCAACGAGGTATCGAGGCGACCCTGAAAAGATCAAGGCCTTATTGGAGCTACGATCTCCAGCTACGAAAAAGGAGGTGCAAAGTCTCACAGGGCGAGTTACAACACTTAACAGATTTGTGTCACGAGCAACAGACAGATGCATCCCATTCTTCAAAACACTTCGAAAAACTTTTGAGTGGAATAACGAATGCGAGGAAGCTTTTCAAGAATTGAAGAAATATCTGGGGACCCCTCCACGGTTATCTAGACTAGTGATGGGAGAAAGACTATACTTGTATCTGGCAGTTTCAGAGAACGCAGTTAGCTCGGTGCTGATAAGAGTGGAGGACGGAATGCAAAAATCGGTCTATTACACCAGTAAGGCCTTTCGAGGAGCAGAGATTAGATATCCAAGGTTGGAGAAGTTGGCACTAGCACTGATCGAAGCAAGCAGAAGGATGCGTCCATACTTCCAAGCCCATACTATAGTAGTGTATACTGATATGCCATTAAGACATGCTCTGCACAAACCGGAGAAATCGGGAAGCTTGATGTACTGGGCAGTAGAACTTGGTGAATATAACATAGTTTATGAGCCCACGTCGTCACTTAAGGGGAAGGCAGTAGAGAATTTTATTGCAGAGTTTACTCACTCTGATGCATCCGAAGAGCAGGAGTTATATACAGACCAACCCGTGGATGTTACGGGGTCATCAAAGATAACACCCGACCAACTTCCATCCATGGATAACCAAGAGAAGATAATCTATGAGTAGCAAGAAGTGGCGGGGGGGGGAGATAAAAGGAAGTATCAAATATTCCACCAAGGAACCCTATCTGACCAAGAGTTTGGTAATGAAGTATCTGTATGGAATCTATATGTGGATGGCTCTTCGTGTGCCACAAGCAGTGGAGCAGGAATAGTTTTAAACAGTCCTGATGGAATTGATATGGAGTATGCTCTACGTTTCCAATTTAAGGCTTCCAATAATGAAGTTGAATATGAAGCTATGATCGTGGGTCTAAGTCTGGCCAAAACCATAAAGGCAGGGAAAGTTATTGTATTCAGTGACTCACAATTAATCGTAAATTAAATTATGGGGTTGTACGCAGCGAAGGGAGAACTAATGGTCAAGTATCATGCAAAATCTATGGAAGTTGTCATGAATTTTTCCACAGTTCAGTTGATCAGAATACCGAGATTGGAGAATGCAAGAGCCGATTCCCTAGCTCGGCTAACATCAACAACACGCACCGAGCTATGAAGAACAATCCCAATAGAAATCCTGGTAGATCGGAGCATAGACAAAGATGTGATGATGAACTTCATTGCCCTCGACTTGGGACCATCCTGGATGGATCCCATCAGGGCCTATATCGAAGAGGGGGCTTTGCCAACTGATAAACTCGCAGCCAAGAAATTGAAGTTTAAGGTTGCTCGTTACATATTGACCAGTGGCATTTTGTATAGAAGAGGCGTTATAGAAGCACTACAGAGATGTGTCCATCCCTCCAAAGTTAAAGACTTGATTGAAGAGGTTCACGAAGGGTCTTACGGAGCCCATGTAGCAGGTCGGACGCTTTTGCAGAGAATAACAACACAAGGGTATTACTGGCCAATGATGAGAGCTGACTGCGCAGCTTATGCTAAGAAGTGCGATAAATGCCAACGTTTCTCTTCCATCCGAAGAACTCCCCAAGCATTGTTAACACCCATTACATCCCCTTGGCCATTCACCATGTGGGGGATAGACTTGGTCGGGACACTTCCAATGACCAAAGGGAGATTCAAATACCTCGTTGTTGTTGTGGATTACTTTACCAAATGGGTGAAAGTTGAACCTCTCATTGACATGACGTATGACAAGGTCTATCAATTTATTTGGAAGAGTATTATTTGCAGATATGGTCTCCCACACGCATTCATTACTGACCATGGAACCCAATTTGACAACGAGGAATTTGCTGCATATTGCCATCACTCCAATGTACAGAAGATCCACTCTGTGCTAGGCCATCCCTAGAGCAACGGGCAAACTAAAGTGACAAAAATGATATAAAAATGGTATAAAAATGGTTGGATGGCGCAAAAGGAAACTGGATTAACGAGCTACACTCTGTGTTGTGGGCTTATCGCACTACACCGCGAACAGCAACTGGGGAGTCTCCGTACATGTTGACATTCCGAAGTGAGGCTGTCATACCTGCTGAATTGGGTCTACCCACACATAGGATGCTTAATTTCAATTCTCCCATAAGCGACTTAATGAGGCGTTTAGACCTGGATATGCTCGAAGAAGTTAGGGAAGAAGCAGCAATCAGGAATGCTGCATACCAACAACGAACAGCCTTATTCTACAACAAAAGGGTGAAGAAGTGCGATTTGAAAGAAGGGGATTGTGTGCTGAAGAAAGTAATCCAACAGCATAACAAACTGGAGGCCAACTGGCATGGACCTTACAGAGTAACTGAAGTTGTTCGTCCTGGGACATACATAATTAAAACTTTGGAGGGAGAAGAATTCAAGAACGCATGGAATGCAGAGCATCTGCGTAAGTACTATCAGTAATTAAAATCCATATGTAACACAGTTCTTTCAATATGAATAAAGTGATGTTCAGTCCATATTTCCTCCTTTGTTGAAATTTTTTGGAATATTAGTGCTACACACTACACATACACAAATTCAGAGTAGTAACCACCAACTCCGATTGGTCGACAATTCATTACCCACCAACTCCGGTTGGTCGGCAATTCATTACCCACCAACTCCGGTTTGTCGGCAATTTAACACCACCAACTCCGGTTGGTCGGCAATTTAATAACCACCAACTCGAGTTGATCGGCAATTCAATAACCACCAACTCTGGTTGGTTGGCAATTCATAACCACCAACTCCGGTTGGTCGGACATTCAATAACCACCAACTCCGGTTGGTCGGAAATTCAATAACCACCAACTTCGGTTAGTTGGTACCAAACTAGGAAAGAAGATGGATGACCTCCTGAGGCATCCACTGTCTAGGCAACAAGGTAATCCTGACAAGATTACTACAACTAAGCAGGAACATGGGATGAAAATCATTCCACTGCTTAGGCCCAAAGAGTGACAAGTCACTATAACAATATAACAAATGGGACAAGTTCCATTATCTAAAAACAAAACAGGACATTTCGTCCTTCTACAGATATATATATATATATATATATATATATATATTCACCAACGAATAACAAAGACATTCTACAAAATATTTCCAAGGAAATGAAATTGTAAAAGAAACTAAACATTTCTTTATTAAAACCAAACAGATTACATACGATATGAAATTTGATTCATTACATAAAAATATCCTATTCTCTGGGTTTCTTTCCCTCTGCTTTTGAAACAGGTTCCACCCCAGCTGTAGGATCATATAATGCATAAGGGGAGTCTATAAAGTTCATATCTCGCATTATTCTGACATTAATTATGGATGGTCAATCAAGAAAGTGCTCTGGACGAGATATCTCAAAATTTGAATGAAGACTATAATTACTGAGATACTTGGAGATCAAAATTCGAGGAATAGCACAGGCTGGAATCCAGCTAAGGTCAATTTTGAAGGGAGGAACAGGTAAATCAAGAACTCCAGGTTCATAATAATCCCATAAGAAATGACCTTGCTCCAGTTTCAGAACACATAAGGCATTCAACCATCCCGACTTATATCCTTCGTTGTTCGACTGCTGCAAACGAGTATCAAGATGATACAGAGCTTCATTATACCCAGCCATCCAAAATTCCCTGGGCTGCTTGTGAAATTGATAAGTCAATCTATCAAGTTGCTCGTGGAGCTTTTTCACCAGAATTTCTTTACTTTCCAATGCAGAACTCTGATTGGAGAGTTGGTCGGTGAAACTCTGAATTTTTTTAGACATTTTTGCCAAAGCATGATTCTTCGTCGTCAATTGAACAGCTTGATTTTCTAAGGCCAATTGAGTTCTTGTCTCATCAATGTTAACTCGACCAGCCCTTGCTCGTCCACGGAAAGAAGATCTTGCTCTGCCAGGAGCAGGTGTCAAAATCCCGATTCGTTTCAAAGTCTCTAACTCTTCCCGTAAGCTAGCATTTTATATTTCTAAAAAGGAAAAACTATCATCATTAATTGGGACCAAGGCTCTCGAAGAAGAGGAGGCAGCAGATTTGAGATGTTTTATTTCCTCTTGCAACGCGATATTCTCTTGCTCTAGCAACCTGGCAATGTGTCTATGCTCTTCAATCTCAAGCTTTAACACACTTTTCTTTTTCTCATGGGCCGAAATGTATTTGTCATATCCCGTGTCAACACTCAATTGTTGGTACTTTTTCTTATAACCTGGATGCAAAAGTGTAGTGGATTCTCTATATTGCTGTTGAAGTTCCTCGATCGTTCCTTGAAGATCTTCAATCATTTCATAATAAGCCACATTGTTGGCTACAACACAATCAAGTAGGCACTTCAAGTACTGGTAAGCGTTAATTGCTCGTTTAGAGGCATCTGATTCGAGGATGTCATTAATTGCTCGTTTAGCATTTGAAGGTTGAGAAACAAAGTCAACAGGTCTCTCAGTAGGACATCTTTTCAATCTCCTCAGAGGAGCACTTTCAATTAAAGATGTTGTCTCTCCTTGTGAGATGGCAACAGTTTCAATCGAAGGTGCTACCTCTTTTGGAGGCACAGGGGGCTTCTTGCCAGTTTCCTTCACAGCAGTAGATGGGGGTACATCTACATTCTTTGTCCCCTCATCTGGGGAATCCTGCTTATTCTTCTTTGCCCCTTTAGCGGTAAGGGCAGACTTGTCAAAAAATGCAGGAGCTTTCCTCTTCTTCATCAGATCAGTAATATGAGTACTTAAATCAGAAGAAGATCCTTCCACACTGGTTTCAGAAGTTGGTATCCGATCAAGATCAACCACCACAGGATGAGCAATAAAAGATGAAGTGGAGCTTCTGTATCTCAAAAAATATGAAGCGGACATCACGTGCTCTCCATTGATCGACTGATGCAAGCTCCAGATAAGTTTTAAACTTTTTATGTTAACGTCAATCTCTTTTGGGGGCTTCCTTTTACTGTCAATTGTAACAAACAAAATTAATGTCAGTGATGCATTTCATCGAATACAAAGAAAACAAGATCAAAAAATAAAAACAACATATCCCATTGCCATAAAGCGGACACTTGGGACCTTGGTACACATCATTTCCATTTAATGGAGGGTGTTGCCAATTTTTCATCACAACCCCATGATCAAAATAATCCCTATTGGCATCGGGAAGATTGACAACTAAAGCTCTATTCGAAAACCTAGTTTTTAAATAGAAAGTAGTGTCGCTGGTAACCCATCTATAGCAATACATAATTTCTGGAATTCCCAAATGAGTTCCATGAAGTTGATTCAACCTATATACGCCATTAACTACCCTCCATGTATTTGGAAGTACTCTTGCAGGTACAATATCGAAATATTGGCAAAATTCCAAACACATGGGATTTGGCGGGAAAGAAAAGCCACACTCAACTACAAAAAGAGTTGGGAACCAGTGTCCCTCCGCCAAAGAAAATAAATCAGAAGGACAAGAAATTTCTTCCAAAATAACCCACGAAGGGATTGAAAAATCAGACCGAAATTTATCCAATGATTCAACAAGATAAACCATGGTGAATAAAGTAAATAAAGAAGAAGGAAGAAAATTTTACAGAAGAAAGAGAGATCGGTTGACAATGAATGATGGAAAGAACGAAGGCACAAGATAGAGAAAAAATGAAGAGTTCAGAAATACAGATTTGAAAAGTAAAAGACGACGGGATTTCTGTCGCGTTTAAATACTTTACCTCGGGAATAGAGAAAAGCAATGATTACAAGGGAAGACGTTTGCGTTTTCGGCAACTAAAAAGGGAAAAAGGCACAAATATCGAAGTGATCGAGAAAAATTCAAAATATTTACGAAGTTTGATATTACGCACTCAAAAGGAATTATATACAATGAAAATTTTTCTAATCTGTGAAGACCAATAATCTGGACAACTTTCAAGCAAAATGTTCCACACTCTTCTTCAACCTCAACTGTGAAATATTGGGGGCTTTTGTTGATACCAAATTTAGTCAGCTGACGTGGACCAATCATATGAAGACACCTGTCAATCTACGTAGCAAATACAAATACTTTCAACGAACAGCATACTTTCACCGAGCTACTCAGACGCTCCGAGCTACTTAAACCTATCGAGCAACTTAGGCGGTCCGAGCTACTTAAACCTATCGAGAAACTTAGGTGGTCCGAGCTACTTAGCGTGCAGAGCATCCAGATTAAGAAAACCAAAAGGCAACTACTCATTAAATGCGCATTATTATTGTACAGATGTATATGTCTACTAGATAACAGCGCATTACCTTTTCATATGTACAGCCTGAAGGCTATAAATACATTGTAACCTCGTCATAAGGGGAGGACTTTGGATCTCATAGTGAACCTATCATCGAGATTCAAGGCAAACAGTCAGCAAAACAAAAATAGTGGACGTAGGTCATTTTCAAAAGGCTAAACCACTTTAAAAATCCTTTGTCTCATTTATTCATTTTTATCTGTGATTGATTAATTAGATATAATCTAGTTTTTTACATCAACAGTAATTTTAAATATATTTTTATGAAATGTTTTTATTCTATTTTTGTGCTTCATAGACTTGTAAAACTTTTTTCAATTTTTTTCCGTGTTTTTAAGAAACGTTTTTAGTATTTTTCTACATTTTCAATAGTTTTATATATATTTTTTGACAAATGTTTTTAAAAAAAATTTCAACAGATTTAAACCAAAAAAAATATTGTTTTCCCTATTTTTAGAAAGAAAAAAAAGTTTACATTTTTTCAATTTTTTTCTGTATTTTCAGTATTTTGAAATATAATTTTCTGTCAAATATTTTTTTTTCACTTTTTCCCTATTTTTTAGAAATGTTCAGAGTTTTCAAAATTTTCTACATTTTCAGTATTTTTAAATATATTTTCTGCCAATTGTTTTTAATTTTTTTTTTGTCATTTTTGAACTTTTTTTTAGTTTTGTCCAATGTTTTAATTTTTTTGATAGTTTCTTGACATGTTAAATGGCTCTCAGTAATTTTCAAATCTTAAAAATCTATTTTCGTAATTTCCAAATGTTTTAAATTTCTTTGTAATTTCTATATTTTTAGAAAAGTTTTCCAGTATTTTTAGATTTTTAAAATAGTTTTTTAGTAATTTTTAATAGGTTTAATGGGTTTTTTATGTAATTTTTATAATCATTATAAATATTTTCTGTTAGGACGAAAATGCCCCACCTGACCCATTTTTCATCAAAAATGTTAACGGTATTATTTTTAGGTAATTGTTTAAAGTTGTTTTGAAAATTTAGGAGTTAAGTCCATAAATGAAAGTCTAGGGGATAAAGTGAAAATGGAGTATGGTTTAGGGGGTAGGTGTAATTAACCCCTTTTTGAAATACATATAACAAAAGAAAATTATCAATTAATATCCGTTGATTGTTTTATTTAGACGTGTGACAAATAATAATATCATTTTTACCTAAATTGAGGATGTATGGTTGATTATTATCCAATACTAGATTTTAAACCCGCGCGATGCGCGGGCGATTTACAAATCTCGTATAGAAAGACTTAAAGGAAACACATTATACAAATATTATAGATAAACATATCCAAATATTTTTAATGAGCAAAATTTTCTATTATTAGTTGACAATTAGACAAAGATACGAGTTAAATTTTGGGGCATATACCAAATAGTCCCTCGAACATTTTTTAACACACGTTTAGTCTAAGCCTTTTTAGTTTGCTCCAAAAAATCCGTCGTCATGCCGCTGACGCGGACCTTTGAAAAATAAGAGAATATTAGTTAAATGGGTGTTTGAGGGACTTTTTAGTACAAAATAAAAAATTTGGACTAAATATGTATTAAAAATGTTAGAGGGACTTTTGGTATTTGATCCTTAAATTTTCATTAATAAAGACTAATTGACATGAAATCCACTCATATCAAGTAAATATTATACAACCTTTTTTGATATACTACTTTTTCCATGAGATTGTTGTAAAAACAAATTTGGCATAATTCTAATCCAATAGTTCCTCTCACTATGTTACAACCACTGTTCTAAAAAACCCGCATAGGGTCCGTCTAGGCAAGCCTAGGCTTGAGGCTTGGGAGAAACGCCTCGCCTTAAGTTTTTTACGCCTTATTCTTGGAAAAACCCTTAAGGCGTACTTTTTTCTAAAAACAACAATGCTTTAGGAAAACGATATCGACTTTTAAAGAATTGTTTTACAAACCGGACTATTATCTCATCCAAAATAATCAAATAGTATTTTAATTTGCAAATATTCATACATATTTTTATGATATGTACAATTTTAGTATTTTAATAGCCTTGTTATGGTTAAAAACTATTAAAATATATTAAGAAGGCCTAAACGCCTTTTCACGCCTTTTTACGCCTAAGGCCCGCCTACGCTTCTAAGGCTTAAGGCTTGGCCTCCACGCCTCGATCACGCCCCGCGTTTTTTAGAACCTCGGTTACAACTTAATGCTGGAAGCTATCTAATAACAAATATTTTGGAATTTGGTCATAGCATCAACCAACATAATTCTTAATGGTAACGAAATGAGATATAACATAAAACAATTTTTCATAAACAAAACAGGTTCCTTTTGATGCACCAGAGAAGTAGTTGCAAACTATTTCATATTAAAAAAACACCACCACTAACCCGCAAAACTCCAACACAACCCACTACCGCCACGAACACTTCACATTACCACCATTACCCCACCTCAACAAACTACGCAAAACAGCAAACATTGGAATATTGAGCCTTAAACCCAAATCCGTAGGGCCCTGATTATAGTTATTACACACTCCAGACCAGCCACACAATCACACCCCAACAAATGAGTTATGAACCCTGTAAACCCTACAAATTTCCTAACCACTTACAAATTGATCCACAAATACTCCCTTTCAATCAAAATACACAACCAAATCCAGCTTCAACAGTCCCCAAATCAACCAAAACGATCAAATTATAGAATTTTCAAGCCAGCTCACAAATTTTCCCTTTCAATCACACAACCAAATCCAATCAACACAAAATATCAAAATATGAATCCTCCAAACCCTAGAATTTTCCAAGCCACCTCATAAATTGATCCACAAATTCTCCTTTGCACCAAATGTAATCAACAAAAATAATCAGATTATTACAATTTGCACTAGCATAACAATTTAAAAAGCCCCGAAAAACATTTTTTTTTTAAAAACAGATCTATAGAAATTTTGCTTTCCTTCAATATTCCAATCACAAAGTACAACAATTAACTGTTACATTTCCTCTAGCAAACCCTAACTTGAAGGTCCGGTTTCGGTTGGATCCCTTCACTATCAATCACCACCATGGCCATAGTTAAGCCGTTGCCCCAAATTTCGGAGGATTAAGTGTTGATCCTACCTGCAGTGGTATAGTGGTGAGCCTACCTGTAATGGTATAGTGATGAGCACTAACTAAAAGGAAAAATTTGGGAGAAAAAAGATGGTTTAGAGAGAAAATAAAGTCGAAGTATTTATGAGAGAGAGGTGGGTGATTTTGACAGTGTCAATACCACTTTAAAAACATCTCTATCAGTTGCCAAATGGGAGGAGATTAATAGGTAGAAGATGGAAGGTCAATCGGTTTACAATAAAGAGGTTAATGTGAATACAG
Organism: Sambucus nigra; assembly: GCA_949130495.1. Lineage (NCBI taxonomy): Eukaryota > Viridiplantae > Streptophyta > Magnoliopsida > Dipsacales > Adoxaceae > Sambucus > Sambucus nigra. Next base: position 338,062,008 of record OX422208.1, read on the forward strand.
AGACTGTATAAAAGGATGTCAAAACAGAGAAGGTGGATGGTTCCGTGTGGGGAAGGTAATACGAAGAGTGAGAAATTGGATTTATGGTACCCATAAATAAGGAATAACCTTTAAGCCACGTGGCAAACCCACTTTCAAAGACACCAAAATTATATATTTAGATATTAGATATCTAGAATGAACTCTAAATGTGTACATGCATACTAGTCTAAGTTTAGTTTACTCTTCTCGTTCATTAATTAACGAAAACTTTAATACTAATTAGGCAATACCAATAAGTGCACTGTTTAGCAGCCTATATCATCTATTTCTAAAATCTCAGCCAAAGCATTTTTATAGGTTAAACAGTATTAATTTCAAAACCTTACTAAAATACCAATACACCACTACTCTCTCTCTCTCTCTCTCTCTCTACTCATATTTCCAAAAGATGTAAAAATAAATTGTATTTACAGAGAAGCCTGCTAATCTGTAGTTATCAAGAAATGTCCCTTTCAGTATCAAGATTAGGAGAGACCCTGGTAGAGGACAACCCACCTGTCCCACGGAAATGGCCCGTCAACTTGGTGCATATCATCGCCCTTTCAGAGCTGAAAAAGCAAGCCGGAATAGCATTTCCATTGATGGCAAACTGTGGTTTTCCAGGGTTGTAATCACAACCGTATTTTGGGGGCGGTTCGGAGAGCTCCAGACTCCAGTTGGTTGGTGGCACACTGGGCTTCACATTCGCCAATGTCACAGGCTTCTCTGTCTTGAATGGCCTCTGTAGTGCAATGGAGCCCATATGTGGTCAGGCTTATGGGGCCAAAAACTTTAGGCTCCTTCACAAGACCCTTGTCATGGCTACTTCTTTGTTACTCCTGCTGGCACTGCCTGTCTCTTTCTTGTGGCTTAATGTCGATAACATTCTTCTCTACTTCGGCCAACAATATGACATTTCAACCGTCGCAAAGAGATATCTCCTTTACCTCCTCCCCGATTTGGTGGTCAGGTCATTCCTATACCCTCTTAGAGAATACTTGAGCTCGCAAAGCCTGACAGTTCCTATCATGCTGAGCTCAGCTCTCCCGGTAGGCTTTCACATTCCAATTAACATCCTACTTTCAAAAGCTAAGGGTCTCGAGGGAGTTTCAATGGCCATCTGGATAAGTGATCTTGTAGTTGTAATTCTGCTAGTATTTTTCATGTTGGTAGCGGAAATTGGTAACGGAGGGAGGTGGAAGGAAGGAGGTTGGTGGGACCAAGATATCCGTGATTGGATCCGATTTCTCAAACTATGTGCGCCGTGTTGCCTCGCCATGTGCCTCGAGTGGTGGTGCTACGAGATCCTAGTCTTGCTAACGGGGTGGCTCCCAAATGCCAAACAAGCAGTTGGTGTGTTGGCTATCATTTTAAACTTTGACCACGTGCTCTATTCGATTAATATCTCACTCGCCACGTGTGCTTCCATTCGCGTGTCAAATGAGCTCGGCGCAAACAAACCGGGCCCTGCCTATAGGTCGGCATGCGTGGCTTTGGCTGTGAGTACGGCCTTGAGCTTCATCGGTGGTTTAATGACGGTAGCTGCCAGAGGGACCTGGGGCCCTCTGTTTATCCATGATGAGATGATTATAAGAGGGGTAAAGAAGACAATGTTGCTAATGGCTCTGGTAGAAATGGTCAATTTCCCATTAGCAGTTTGTGGAGGAATAGTGCGTGGGACGGCTAGACCATGGTTAGGAATGTTTGCAAATCTAGCAGGGTTTTATTTTCTTGCCTTGCCCTTGGGAGTGATTTTAGCTTTCAAGGCCCATCTAGGGCTTGGGGGAATATTGGCCGGGTTCTTGGTTGGGGCGGTTGCATGCTTGACTTTATTATTGGTGTCTGTTGCAAGGATTGATTGGCTAGGGGAAGCCGCAAAGGCAAACACACTTGCCGGTTGCGAAAAGGTGGCAATTAACGAAGATGGAGATCACTAGAATTCAGCAACAGTTGAGACCATTGCACTATTACCAAATGCTGAAAACAACAGTTAGTATAACAATTAAACTTATGCAGGCAGATACTTTTGTGCTCATAAAAAAATTCAACCAGGAACCAAATTCCTTATTTGATTAGTCTTGTGTAGATGCATAATTGAACAAATTCTGTTCTCACAAACTCAATAACATTTTTATAGAATAAACTCGGAGCAGATTTGCAATATCCATTTTGGGCTACAAGAGTTGCAATAAATGGTAATAGTGAAAATTGGTGTGTTAGTTCTCAGCAAATCCAGGTTTAGAAATTAAATAGTGGAGCTCTTTGGCTTTATCATTGTCAAAGCCAAGGGAAGCAATTATCTTGTGACCTGGCGATTCCTCTTCCGACCACACTCCAAGAAGCAGATGAGATGTTGTAATTTCCCCGTCTTCACCTGCATTCAGAAATATATATATACAGACACATAACTTAGGCTTCTTGTCTATGTACAAGGGGAAAAAAATCTTATGAAATGCAATTCCCTCCAATATGCAACAATGTGTAAGAATGTATAATTCTCAAACCTCAAAGCATGCTATATATTTCAAAAGTTCAGAAAAACATACATCAATACTATCGCAGCCTCAACCATGCAGGATTATTACTGAACATTTCTTATTAGATTCTTATATATATATATATATATATATATATATATATAGAGAGAGAGAGAGAGAGAGAGAGAGAGATGTATATATAGAGAGAGAGGGGGAGAAAGAGAAAAATACGCCTAAATTTTAGAGAACTGAGTTCCATCAGAATATTAAAATAATTAGTCAGCCATCTATTTTCCTTATCTTAATAGGGAGCGGACTCTCCATATTCATATATGGGGACAAGGTCAACCGACATCTGCCTCTTCTAGACACTACAATTAAGCGGGAGCCTTGTGCACTGGGTACAAGCTTCTTATGGAGCATACCAAACTCTAGCTTCCTTGGCCTCGATTAATAACTCTCAGGTTGGTTTTTAGCAATGTTTTAAATCACGGTCGCGCAGGGTGTCGCGTTCTGGCTCCAAAGTAGCGTCGCGCATCGCGCGAGCAATTCATGCATTCCCGATTTTTAATTAAAAAATTTATAAATAAAAAAATAAATAACATTTTAAAATGAAATTTGTAAGAAAGTAACATTTTAAACTGAAATTGGTAAAAACAGTTATATTTGAAATTGATTTTTTTAAAGTTACTTTTTAACTTGACAATTACAAAAATAATAATAATAATAATAATAATAACATTTTAAACAGAATTCTGAAAATAAGTAACATTCAAAGCTAAAAATAATAAAATAAATAAAATTCTAATATAAAATTTGTAAAATAAGTAAAAGTTTAAACTTAAAATTATAATATAATAACATTTTAAACAGAAATTTATAAAACAAGTAGTATTTTAAATTGAAAAATATAAAAAAATAATAATAATAATAATAATAATAACATTTTAAACAGAAATCTGAAAAATAAGTAACATTTAAAGCTGAAAATTATAAAATAAATAACAATTTAAACAAATATTTATGACACATGTAGCATTTTAAAATGACAATTATTAAAAATAAAACATTTTGAACTGAGATTTGAAAAATTAGTAACATATAAAACTGGAAATTATAAAATAAAAAACATTATTTACTGAAAAATGTAAAATAAGCAAACGTTTAAGTAAACCGAGAGTTTGGAATAGAAAATATTAAATAAAAGTAACCTTTTAAGCTAAACTTTTTAAAATAAGCAAATAACATCATTGAGACCTTCGGAAATAAGTAAATTGAGGGTTTGGAACAAAGAATACCTCACCCAAACAAAGTTCGCATGTGAATTAAGGTAACTTTTTCCCCCTCCTTAAATAAACTGAGATTTCTAAAAAAAACATGGATAGCGTTGCTGTTGCGCCAAATAGCGCACGCTTTTTGAGCATCCTATAATACATTGACCGCAATGTTGCATTTTTGGCCCGCAAAAAGCAATAGCGCGCTTTTTAAAACATTGGTTTTTAGAATTTATCTTTCGGCAGGAACATCAAAAAATGTAAATTTGCAGATTTTACAACGTTGGGTGATGTGTATGAGGCCCCGAAGTTTCCATTGTATTTCTATTTTAATTGCTTAATTGTTAGTGGAATAAAGAATATTCTAGAATAGGTTAATTAGGATAAGTGATGTCATAGATTAGGTCACTAAGTCCATGACATCACCCAAGAAATCTAGACCACCAGGTCTTTGAGGCCCTATAAATATCCTATTATCCTCCTCATTTTGTCAAATGAATGAATATGAGAGAGAGATATCTTGGATTGTGGGGGAAGCACACTTTAAGTTGCTCTTTTGCATCACACAAACCGGAAGAGATGTCCAATAAGCATGAAAAAACGAATTGAGTGTAGACCCCCATCCCACTCACTAACCACTTTTACCAACCCCCCCCCCCCCCCCCCCCCCCCTCCGGAAATCAAACATTATCAATTAAATAGAAGAAAGTGGGGGAAAAAGATAATAGAATGTGGTTAGTGAGTGGGATGCAGGTTTACGCGCAATTCGTTTTTCATGCTTATTGAACATCTCTTCCTGTTTGTGTGATGCAAAAAAGCAACTTAAATTGTGCTTCCCCAACAACTCTCCCACCCCCACCCATCCACCCACATGTCAAATAATATATATATATATACCAATTTACCCAACACACACCCAAAAAAAAAATAAGGAAAACAATAATTGATGTCCTTTGTGCCCATTGAAGAGCGAAACACTTGATCACTCATTCATTGTCCATATACAACACTTTCTATGGAGAAAATCCTTCTTATAGTTTAGTCATGGAGTGCATCCAAGGACATGTAAAAATGTGCTCGTGATAGAAAAAAAATCGTTCCATAATTGCAAGAGAAGGAAGATTTTTTCGAGATGTTTGGTGATGGCCTTTTTCTGGATGACAGGAACAATATTTTTTTTGCTACAAGCGGGCGGAGACGGAATACATATATGAGAGAATTAAAACCTTGGCATCATTGTGGTCCTTATCATGCCTATCTTTGAGAGGATATAGCCTTGAGACTGGTAGGATGTGATGTAAACACGGAGGAATATTAACCACTAACACAAAATACCGAGTTTAATATCAATCCGCAAACACAATCTCAATATTGGAATCAACAAAAGGAATACTTACTAAAACTGAATTGTCCAATTACAATAAGGAGACCTTCATTTATAGGTATTTACGTTCCCTAAAAACTTTAGAATTAATGATATCTGATAATAATCCCAAACAACATCCTAACTAATAATAATAAAAGATTCAAAAGATCACAAATATTCTCCACCACAAAATCTGTACATATCATTCTCTTCTCCGAAAAAGCTCATCCACAAGCTTTCAATGAAAATTGAAGCCCGTGTCAAATAAATATATATATTGTAAATATCGGGCACTTTGATTTTGGATCAAAATATTTTTCTTCGAGTAGTCTGGGCCAAACTAAGATATTATGCAGCATTTTAAAAGTGGGGAGAGATCCAAATTGTTTCAGCCCAAGAAAGTCAACCAATGGGTCATAATGGAATTATAATATTTCTGAACCCATATCCCTTTTAAACCCAAGGCCCAAAGCTACTTCAAGGACAAAAAACCAAATCAAATCAGCTCTATCCTCATTGTCCAGCAGGTGTGTTGACTATTAAGTTAGCAAAAATCCCTGGGCCGAAGAACCTATGGTTGTGAAGTACTTTATCAAAAACCTCCACAGTTCATCCACTTGTTTGACCAAAAAATTTCCTCTGATTTTGCACCACATCAGACCCTAAAAGAGTCTTTGCTCCTTCATCCCGGAGATTACTCTAGCCATAGAGTACCAAAGGTATTCCTTTGTTATGAGTATTATATGCTTATTATTTGGTAAGACTCCGATGCCTTGCAGACTTTGTCTATTGCGTCACCATTGAGAACTAGCGTTGTGATGCCAAATGTCTCTAAGGGCGTGGGGATCGACATTGGCTTTTGTAACTGATTTGTTATGCGACGCCCAAGATCATCACCCACCAGCCTCTCCATCTCTCTCTCTTGCGCGCGTCATTTTGTAGTTGAGTCGTTAAAAAAAAAAGATAAAATAATGACGAAATAATCCCTACCCTCAAAAGCTTATCTATCTCTATCTATTTATCTATCCCTCTTGCTTTCGCTCTAACCCGCGATCCCTAAACCCATCTCTCACAACTTGCTGCTTAACTCCATATATCTCGCGCGTTCAAATATTACTATTGATGTCTCAAACTCGGTTTGTTCTCTAATATTTCATTTTTGACTATATCTAAGTTTTTAAATCTAGTTTATTTGTACATGCATTGTACTATTATTATTGTGTTTGTTCGATTAAATGTGCTTAAAAGTTAAGATTTGGGATGGGATTATTATAATTTATGCAATGTTTAATTTTTTTTATATCAGGACTTGTTTTTGTTTGAATATGACATTACTAGGAATTAGAATAATTTTGTTTGGGAGCAGGCATATTAAAAATACTTTTAAAAAAATCTGCCTAGAAGGTTGATTAATCCCCGCCTAGCCGTCTAGGTGAAGGCCTTTTGCCTAGCGTTTTTTGGATCATTGGTATTTGGGCAAGTACAAATTAGAATAAACTGATTCTCTCACTAAAATAATAATTTTTTTATTACAAACACAAAACTTCCATTAATCTTTAGATGTAAAGGTACAAAAATTCAGAAAAACAAAACAATGGACCAGCAATCCACAAATACAGCCAAAACAAAAGAACTTCATACAAGCTTAAGAAGAAGAAAAAAATGACAAAAGAACCAACCAAACCAGCTACATATGCTCACACCCAATATGCCCAAAACATGAATTTCCAAAAATCGTTATTCACTTTTAGCATACGGCCCGACTCCAGCCAAGATCATGTGAGGACATGACCCCTTATTGGTTGCCTATAGATAGAAGTCCAACCTTACTCATGTGGCAAATCATTAGTTAGCAGTGAAACTCTGCCCAATTCGTCACTCACTCTCTCTACATCGGAGAACATATTCGATCATCATCTCCGGCAGCTCCAAGATAAAGTAGTCGTGGCCTCAATTCATTCTGCTACTCTTTACACCATTTGTATAGTTTTTCACCCCCAATATGTATTTGTAAAATACATTATAATGAGAGAGAAAGAGATCATACCTTAATACGATGACAAGTGCCCAAGCTATATGTATGGAGGTAAGGCCTGTCAGGAGCCTTGTGCACTAGATACGATCTTTTTATTATAATGAGAGAGAAGCCCCAACAGTGGATGTAGGCTCTTTTATAGTCAAATCAATAAATCCCATTCTTCTCTTGTTTCTGTTTACATTTATGCATTTAGTTGTTATCTGATGAACTTAGCTTCAATGGCATGGGTTAACAATTAGATCCAATTTTATGTAACATCAACATCCATCCCTTGTAATCCATTCATTATGAATATAATTTTCATTCTAAAATTTTTTGTGTGTGTTATTCCATATTGTAACAGAATGACGATTCTTTTGAGACGTTTGGTGATTGCCCCTTTTTGGATGGTCTAGCTCGAGAGGTACAATAGGATTTTTTGCGACAAGAGCATGGATAGGGAATATATATGGGAGAGAATCAGAATTTTGGCTTCATTGTGGCCCTTATAAAATCTAACTTTTAGAGGATATAGCCTCGAGTCCGTATAACTCGAGAGGAATGATAGGATGATCTCTTGGTTTTATTGTTTTTATTATAGGAATTTTGAAATATGTGCACAGTTTGTTTACCATTTGTAACTACATTTATTTTTTTTAATGAATTTCTTTGTTTCTTACAAAAAAGAAAGAAATAAAGAAGGAACGAAAATCAAAACTCTATAAATATAGGCACAACCATTTCTAATCCATTCATATGCATATAATTTTTTATTTTAGAATTTGTGTGTTTGTGATTGTCTATACTTCCACTTAATTTACATCGAAGGTGGTACCAGAATCGGTTTCTCTAGGTTGGGTTTGGGGCAAAAACACATCGAATGTCGGAGTCAAGCTTGGAGCAAATAATGGACATCATGATGCAATCCAATCATGTTTTCCAAGAGACTCTTCGCGCCAACCGCAAGAGAAAACGCCAGTCCCCACAACCCCTCAGCCTGCGTGATACTGTCACCGAGCAGCATATCACTGCCCTTGCCCAGGTCGCAAATGATATAGGAAAATTTGGTCAAGGAAGGTTCATATTGATGACGCTTAACTGGGGTCCGCAATGTTTGGAAAAAGCTAAAAGCGACCTCAAGGTGTTTTCCCCATACGAGGCGAGGCTATAGCCTCAAGGCGAAACGAGGCTATAGCGTAGTTTTGAGAAATAAAAAAAAATGGAATACATAAAAAAAAAATTACTAATAAAAACATAAAACAAATTGTCATCACAACCATTATAAAAAAAATACACAATCAATGTCAACGAAGATACAAATAATTCGTCTTCATCTAAAGTCACAATAAAACTAACAACGCATCATCAGAAGTCATAACAAAAGAAACTATTTCATCCGCTATCAATACAACATGCATAAACTTCGTTATTAGTTTGTATATACACATTCCATCACTTATCTATACACACACGCATATCTATATTATTGATGCAGGAGCATAGACACGCCCCTTATGGGGCCGGTTTCTTATGTTTCATTTAAATATTTAGTTTAGGGTTATTCCGTCTTTCGGGTCCTTGCACTTATAACAGGATCCCTAGCTGTTTCGTTTCATTATTATCATGATGTTTTTTGACAAAGATTAGAGAGAAAATTAATGGAGATTCACTATTTCATTGTTTCATTCGTATGTATGTGTAATTGACGTATGTATCTTCCGCTGCGTTACATCAAAAGTGGTATCAGAGCCAGGTTTGATATTAAAGCATAATGGTTGGCGATTGGGACCCGGATTGGAGAGCCACGCCAGTGGAGGGTTACGGGGAGTTGGGACACAACCACCATGTCTCATTGGCTGCCGATTGTAGCAACAGCGAAACCATCACGGGTTTGCAGCCTGAAGGCACGCAGGGAGGAGGTGTGGTCGCGCTAAGCTATGACCGTCCGGTAACTCGACCCCATGCCCAGACCCACACTGTACAAACCCAACCACCAGTGCTCCAACCCCCGCAATTAAAAAAAGAGAAAAAAGAAAAAAAAAAAACTAGCCCATCCGACGCAATCCTAATCGAGATTGCCACAAAGGGTTTGTTTTCGTTCACGAATCATTCTTTAGGCCTTTAACCCATCAACTCAGCAGTACTCGCTAGCACCCGCTCTTTCCATTTATCGCAGGCGCAAAACCCACAGCCAAACCCAACTTCGTTTGTTAAATAAACAGTCCTACACCCTTTCCCAACCCACGAAACTATCCCAATGACCAATTGCACCACGGTTTCCCCAACCCAAAACCACTGAATACCCAACATCGTGTCCTCATCCTTCCAATTTCCCTAGTGTTCAACTCAATCATTACATACAACGGCACAATTTATTCTACACAGAGTGTGTTGCGAAGGGGCAATTGTGTAAGATCATAATTGATGGTAGCTCTAGCGTCAATTGGTGAAGAGCACATGGGTCTCCGTGTAAAGCCCATCCAGAGTCCGTGTAATATTGGATGGCTGGGATCCAAGGACAAAGTGCGTCCTACGGGCAATATCGAGTGCCCTTTACTAATGGTCCATATTTAGGTGAGGTGTGTAAGGTTGTTGATATGGACGTGTGCCACCTTCTGTTGGGACGACCTTGCAGTTTGATTATGCTCGCATTTACGACGATCGTGCTAATACTTATTCATTTATGCACCAGGGTCGTGAGGTAGTACTTGACCTCATGTCGCAGCCCAAACTCCCAGGCCCACTTATGTCCCTAACCTCGAAGCTGGTGCTCCTTGCTAATGCCGTCTAGCAAGGATTGTGTTATGCTCTTGTTAGCCCTTTGGGTGCTGCACCGACCAGTGTTTCAGAGGCCCTTTGAGATATCTTGGCTTCGTTCCAATATACCCCATCCGATTCCCATCCACCATTAAGGGACATACAACATGCAAGCGCAGTTACCCAACCTCCCCCACTACATGATGTCGCTTGCCAAGCACGCTGAATTACCTCGACAGGTGTCATTATGAAGGATGGTACTTGGCGGATGTGTATGGACAGTCGAACTGTGAATAAAATCACAATCAAGTGTCGTTTCCCCATTCCGAGGTTAGAGATGATTGATCAGCTTCACGAAATCACACGAAATCACAGTGTTCTCCAAATTAGACTTGAAGAGTGGGTACCATCAGATTCGCATAACGCCTGGTGATGAGTGGAAGACCGCTATCAAGACGAAGGGCGGATTGTATGAGTGGACCGTCATGCCCTCCGTTCCTTATTGGGTAAGTTTGTCGTAGTTTATTTTGATGATTTCTTGATATCCACATAGGAGCGCATAGATCATAACAGGTCTCGAAGTTTCTTCAACGTGAGAGTTTTTACCTCCAGCTGAAGAAGTGTTCATTTTTGGGTGTCAAAGGTTTCCTACTTGTGGTACATAGTCTCGAGGGAAGGGGTACGTGCCGACAGCGAGAAAGTTCAGGCTATTTGAGAGTGGCCTAGGCCTATCACGACTTTCCAAGTCCGCAGTTTTCACTAGTTACCATTTTTTATCGACGCTTCATTTAGGGGTTCAATTATGTGATGGCTCATATTACTGCGATGATGCGCACATCCGTGACTGAGTTTGTTTGGATGGATGAGGCTCAGGAGCATTCCACCTCATCAAGTCCAAGATGACGTTAGCCCCATTCTAACCCTTCCAAATTTTACCCAGTTGTTTGAGTTGACTTGTTTTATCCTGTAATCCCTATAATCACAGCTTATGATTGTTATTAACAGTTGCGCAATAGTTTTTTTATGGTTGGACTTATTTGTGCTCTGATAAGGCATTACTTGTAGTTGAATAATTTTTTCAGAGGGTATGCACATTAACATGTTTTAAAAAAACGTCTAGAAGGCCGCCGAGCCGCCTACAAGCAAGAAAGTCCTCGGCCGCCTGAGGACCGCCTAGCGGTTTTTAGAACATTATCCACAATCATGAAAAACAAGATAGATGAACGCTTAGCAAGAGAATGTCATTAGTTTTGTTTTCCAATATTTGCATATTCAGTCAGATGCATGGCTTTCATTATCACTAATTACACAATTCCATGTGATCGAAGTTAATTTTGATTAAGATTTGTGGGTTCAGGCAAGCAACAAGACGCTATGCATTCGTTGAAGGTAATATGATAAGTTTACAAGACATACGAGAAAGAATCTAATAAATTCTGCAATCTGAGTAGAAACTTACCAGATTTTAGCTTTTCATCAATTGCCCAATCGAGGGCCCTTTGAGCTGCTTCAGTCAAAGGAGGATGCTCGGGACTGAAAAAGAACAGGTCCGCTTTTCCAAGCAACTTAATTGTTTCTTCGCGCACTTTGAAAAGAGTTATCCCATTTGCCCGCAAAAACTTTGAGGCTGTATTCGTTCCTAACAAAGTAAAACAAGGTACAAGACTAAGGCTTGCTTCAGTGCATGATTACTACAGAATCATGTATAATACCTAGTTGGTTCGCTATTTTGTACCACAGTGTGCTTCAGTACTATAATTATAGATTAAAGTTTGCATAGACTCCACCAATATGGATTCATATAATTTTTCTTTTCTCACCAGCGACAAAATTGAAAATAATGTAAAATTCATATAACAGACTGATAAGAAAGGAAGTTCACACATTGTGTTGTGTTGCATAATGAAAAAGTATTAGCTGGCTGTCTGAAGTAAACACATCCAAGCAACAAAGAAAAAGTTAAAAAAGTGGAAGATAACCAACCTTCGATCAAAATTCCCATTAAAAGAGCTTCAGTGCCAGTTGTTGGGTACTTGAGCTTCCTGGCTTCCAATTCAGCCATTGCAAAAGACTTAATCGCCTTTGAAGACCATCTAAATTTCAGCCACCCATTTCAATTATCTAACTCCCAAAAAAGATTGAATACAAAAAGACAGAACCAAAATAAGAAAAGAGGACTCACTTGGGAACTGCCTCAGTAGAAGAAACCCTCTCTGGATTTCTGCAATAATAATAATTGTAAACCATAAAAATGTAAACTTTATGGACTATATATAATATAATATAAAGATAATGTGAAAGAATGATGATGAGTATAAGTTACGAGGTTGGAAGGCTGAACAAGACCGATGCAGTAATGGGTCTATGTTTTGGGATTAAGGGTCTGAGGTTGGAATACTGAATTGAGAGATTGATGGTGCCCATGCCCATGCCCATGCCCATCCATGGATTCTGTAAAATGGGTGCTTTGGGATTTCGAGTTGAGGCTTGAAAACAAAAAATTTTGGGAAGTTGGGAGGCTTGGGTGGGTGCGGGGAGTATATGAGTCTGAGCAGCCATATTACCAGAGTGGTTTTTGAGAAAATGCATTGGAAATCTTTGGATAGGAGAGAACAAAAAGTAATCACCAAACGACGCCGTTACTGCTCAAGGTGAATGGCATCTTTATCCAAGGGTTATTTACAGGTAGTTTTATTCCTCTAAAATCAGGATAAATTTTTTTTAAACACCTAAATTCTTCAAATGTCGATTTATCCAATATTTTTTTAGATTAAGATAATGATTACCAATTATAATACATTTAGACTTAGACCACCCATGATTTTATGGGGGCTAATTTGAGTCTTTTGCTTCATTTTGGTGTGGGTGCAAACAAGAATCCTTATTAAACCGCCTAAATATTGTGTGCATTCTCCTTTATTTTGTTGTAAATTAAATTATTTTTTGGTAACGTGATTGTGTGTAGATTTTGCCTCGATAATTTAGTGTCATGTGTGGGGATTATATAAACTTCTTCCATGCTCCCTATTCTTTACCAATGAAAAGCAACATGAATTTTCAATGAACCTGTTAATATGGTTAATAGTTCCAGTATTGGTCGTTGAAGATTACTACATTGTCCCACCGAAGCACAACAGACTTTGTCGCCAAGAGTCATGCAACGATTCTCAACTAACGCAAGATATCCAGCTCGTGGACCTTCGTGTTTGTTCTTGCCTACTATCATTTATATATTCCCGACTCACTAAGAGTCTAATTAAGTATTACTGTATTTATCATTGATCTCGACTATACGTTAATCCTCTTGCTTTTATAGTATTTATTAACTCATCACTGATTCCTCACATCTTTCATTTTACCTTACTTATTACCTTATCTTAGTTAATTCATGTCTTCATTTACCTTTACACCAGATTAGGTAACCTCATACTTTGTTCTTATGTAACATCTATCTTTCACAGGTTCAATTGTTACAAACTGACTACATTGACCACCCAATTCTTAGGTCTTATTATACACACAACCTTGTTTTGTAACTTATTTCTCATAGTTGGCACCCAACAATTTAAGTGATAAACGCACACACCGGAACACCGATTTCACTTATGATACATTTATTTCTTATGGAACAACCCTAAAGTGTCGTAATCCACAATTAGTGTCTTATTATCATGTATTAACCCTAAGTTTATAAATACCATCTTTGTTCACGGGCTTACATCGTATGCCATGGATGCCGCAAACATTACTTTTCCTAGCCAGTGTTTTAGGTCTAATCATTATCGTCGGGCCCTAGGACTCTAGGATCTCCTTGAATTTCCCCGATAGCTCCCAATTATCTTTCACTTTTAACCCTTAGCATGTATTTTAATTCTGAAAATACTATTATCTTTATGACAATTTGTTATGTAAAATAATAATAAACATTAACAAGTTTAGCAAATTTATATTAACTTAGTATCTCATCTTTCGCGTGTTAATACATTTTTTACCATTTATACCAATTTAGACAATAATATTATTTTAATAACCATGTGCTACCCAGTATCACATGTAGTATAATAACTTAACCATTGCAGCTTAATAACTAGATAAATTATCATGATAGGGAAGTAAATAAAATGAGTTTTGTAATACCCCGTAATTTTAAAGAAATAAACAATTAAGTAGTTAATTACAATAAGAGAAGAATAAATTAAATAATGAATTGTTATGTTAATACTTAATATATTAAAATAAACACTATAATTGTGGTTTATACGAATTTTTAGGATTTTATATTAATTAAAAAAGTAATTTCTGTAATTTTATGACTAATTACAGGAGTTGTTGTAAAATAAATAATATTGAAATTTGATGAGAATTTATTTATTTTGATTAATAATATAATAAAATAAGTCAAAATGAATTTATATAATTTTTAGATAATTTATAATAATGAAAAATGAAAAAATAGACATTTATGTTATCAGAATGATACTTAACGGTAAAGGGGTAATAAGATTATATTAGACTCCAAGTTAGGGTCAGGTGTAAAGTCATAATACCCATATATATGTCTCGTGTCTGCAGATGAAGAGAGGAAAGGGAAGAAAAAAAATGGGAAGGAAACAAACAAAGGGAAAGAAAAGAAAATAGAAGACAAACCGAGAGATAATAAAAGAAAAGAGAAAAATAGAGAAGGCAGAGAAAAATAGAGGAAACCCCATAAGAGAGTAACGGAGAAGAAATAGAAGAATAAGGAAAAGAAAGATGATGAATAGCGCGGCAGAAAGCGAAGAAAGAAAAATAGAAAAAAAAGAGTAGCGCCTCGAAGAGGGCCACTATAGCGGGCCTTTGAGGTCACTGTAGCGGGTCCATGCCGCTATAACGGTGCCTCAAGGATGCATAGTGGCTAAGTATGGGGGCATAAAGGGTTGATACGGGGGGGGGGGGGGGTTAAAACTTTAAATTTTGAAGGCCTTCAATTGGGATTTTGGGAAAACACTAACATGGACCCAGGTCAATTTTTGTGTTGAATCCAAAGTTGAAATCGGATTTTAAAAATGGATAAATCTATTGCCAAAATTTTCGTAATTCAAAATTGGGATATTAGAGGCAAAGATACCTTTACTTTTTCGCTTAGTTATTAAGTGTATTGAATATTACCTAAACCTTTTGTGATTTGGGATTAAAATTTGTTAGAAAGTTAATTAGGAAAAGTATAACCTAATTATCCATGTTAGTGCTCGTAAATGAGATTTATAACTTTGAGACTCGTGATTTAAGAATTGCAATTATGACGATGATGTATAGAGTTTAGTCGTATCCGTATAGTGCATGAATTTTGATGAAGTGAACTTAAACTTAGGAATTTGGGGGTGTCAATTTGGGATTATGGTGGAAATATTTAGAATTTAGGGCACTTTATTGGACAAGAAGTAATTATGAAATTTTCTTGAAAGTTAGTACTAATTGGATTTAGATTAAGTTTGGGGAAGGTATATATTTTTTGAAAATTCATAATAAACGATAGAATCTATGTTACAAAATAACAATAAGAGGTATTGTTGAAATACAAATTTAGTATTATTCAAATAATAGAAATAATAAAATGCATTTGGTCGAAGCAAAGAGATGATGGTTAATAATGATGTGAACTCCTAGGTAATATTACGATGCGTTTAGTACATTTTGGGACATAGGATTGCCCGTAGATTTACGAATGTGGATACTATTGCACTATAAGAAAAAGCAACATAGGCATCATACGATGTATGTCTCTAATAGTTACAAATGTGTCACTAATATGTATTGGCAACAAAATCCATTCTGTTGCCAGCCTGTTGCCCAAAGTCTGTACGGGAAAGTCTTTGGCGACAAAACAAATTATGTTGCCAAAAGTATACTTTTATCAACACACAAATGTGTTGCCAAATGTAATTTCTTTATTTTCAAACTTTTTTACCAAAAATATTATTTCTATGGCCAAAGGTCATATAGGTTGACCTTCGGCAACAAAATATTTATGTCGCCAAAAAGTACATATTTCGCATCATAGCTTCTTTTGTTTCCAAATGTATACCTTTCAGCAACACAACCAACTTCATCGCCAAAAATAGCTTTTTGGCAACAAAAAAGTTAGTTGCCATATTAGATTTAAAGCAGATATATAATGACTATTGGCAAAAAAATTGCCATAACAACTTTATTTTCTTTTTTTACTATAATTTTTCATACAAAAATCATTTATTGCTATTGTCCTTCATGCAATAATCATTAAAGATGATTTAAAGTCAGCACAACATAAACATTTATAATCCAAATCTATATTGTTCATTGCTCAAACCCAAACATATATATCGTGCAAAATAATACATTATCCCACTTCAAGTATCAAGTACAAAAGAAAGTGGACTAAAAATCCTATTACTTCAAATGATGTCCAAAAATTACAATTCATCATATTACATCAAATGATATCCAAAAATCATCAACGTCAAAAGATGTCCAATAAACAACGACTATATGAATCCATAATAGATGAAACCACTATTCCAAGCTCCCGCAAAAATAAATACTCCAAGCAAATCCATCATCATTCTGCACAAAATACAAAATAAATTATTACCAATCCGACTTCAAAATATAATAACAATTTATAATGCAGGAGCATTGTTGCAATTATCTCAAGTACACGTGTACAATTGGGTCACGAGGAGCGCTATTCATGAACCAATTTGGTAACAAGTGAAACCACGACAGTTATTATATATTCATATATATAATCTAATATATAATTATTATCGATATTAAAAAATATAAGATTACAAAGATATCACCACCACAGAGACGAAATTGTAGATTGACTAACTAATATTTTCAAAGGACAACAAATACAATCAAATTCATTTCAAAATTAAAAATTTATTGCCCTCCATAGAAACCAAATAAATTTTTAATACTTGTATGAATCGACTCATATTTTCAATATATGAACGGGTTGTGTTTACGTTGATTCATGTTTCCTATACATTCAATATCGTTTAAAAAATAAAGCAATGCAAACACGATACGTAACACCGTAACACAAAATTAGATGTAATTTTTTAATGCTTGTATGAATCGACTCATATTTTCGATATATGAACGGGTTATGCTTACACTGATTCATGTTTTCTATACATTCAATATCATTTAAAAAATAAATCAATGCAAACACGATACGTAAAACCGTCACATTAAATTAGATGTAATTCTAAATCGATATAGAATTATTCCTCTCACGTGTAAATATGAAAATGCCCCTTTTAAGCATATTGTTTCCTTGACTAAACTTGTAATTTAGGCAGCATTGTGTAAGAGACGCAACTCAAATTTCAATTTTAGAAAGCAAATCAACCGCCAATCAAAGTTAAGAAACAGATTCATGCGAGCAACTGTCATTGTTTAGGCAGCACTGTAATGAAATCTAACTATTACTGTTTCAATTAAATTTGCTTTTAAAAATTATGGTAGTAGTGTGTTTAGGCCAATAAAAGTTGAGAAATAGATTCATACGAGGAGTATTGCAGTCCAACTTCAGACTCCTATGTTTCCATATCAGACATTAACATGGCATGCCCCTTTAAAAGAAAATCATCACCATTACCAACTGAACTGAACTGGATGGGTTGAACTGAAAAATAATTCTAAAACAGATTTAAGTTCGAATCCATATAATGGAACACGCGCTATAAATGGAGGATGTGCATAAACTAATTGAACTGCATGGGTTTGAACTGACCTAACCTGAACGAGTCCAAAATATGTTCTATTTAGAAATGGTTCGGTCCGTGGAGATCCAAAAATAAGATTCTTTTAAAAGTGGTACGGTCCGTGATCTAAATAGAAGAAAGCACATTACTACAGCCTTGGCCATGGTCTTCTTTAAAAACCCACTGAAAACAGATTGCTACAGTCTTTGTTTCATCTAATTTGTAATTTTTGGCTCGGTTTATTTGTTTATGTTCCTAATTTATAATCAAATTTTCTCTTAATCTAATATACACACCTACTTTGTAATATAATTTTCCTTACTTTATTAGAATTTTGTTTAAGAGTTTTATCTATTGGTTCCCACCATGTGAAATATGTTGTTTAGTTACATAATGTAATTGCAAGTCTGTAACTATCAGCTCCGAGCCTCAATATTGCAAGAGTGTTACATTACCGAAGTAAAATTTAGGAAGCCCCTAAAAATGAAAGGAAAAATAAATCTATTAACACATGTTCTACAATTTCGATTTAATCTAGGATATTATTTTAATTTATGTTGTGTTGGTGAACCCTCCGAGAAGTATCGTTAACCTATATACGTGGTTCATATCATAGATGGGCACCCAAGTCTTATATGAACCCCATGAACCTTACTGAGAGTGTTGCAACCCTATAAGCCCTATAAACCTTATTGAGAGTGTCACAGCTAAGCAGGTCACTATACTGACCAAATCGACTGAAGAAAAGATAGAAACTAATCACCCTTCATTGAATGTGTTCAGTTTCATCACTCAATGATCTTGAGAGATAACTACATGTACTATTTAACTACGGAGGAAATAATTATCTTTTCTTATTCAATCCAACATTACACAGAAGTATTTAATATTTATATACAAAGAGAGACTCAACTAAAGCCATTTATCTCAGAGATTTAATCTCATCCATAGACGTTCAACAAACTTTTAACAAACTAATAATTATAAGCGATTGGAGAGTCAACAACTTATTGATCAGTTGAGGTTGTTATTAAAACCGAATTGAGTTTGTTTGTGTACCCTTAATGATGACCTGAAGTTATATGATAGGTATTGTTATTAGTCCCTTTAAAGCTCATTGTAGGTGAAAGCACTGTGAGCTTGAGAGTAAGAAACTGATGCTGAGCAATAGGAAGAGATTTTGTTAAAATGTCTACTACTTGAGCTATTATGGAAACATAAAAAATCTGTATATCTTTGGCAGTGACCTTAGCAGATACATAAATTGATAAAATCAAACTAAATAGCAGTGCAATAACTGCCATCTTAGAGTTGTTCGAACTCATAGTGTAGTAGCTATTTGCTTTGTGTATGGTTATGAAGTTTGAGATGGAAACACTAAGTGCTCAAATAAGAGTATATATATGGGTTGAGAAATACTTGACAAATGATTAAACAAAAGTGCATATTAACTATTCGCTTCCTCCACTGCTATAAATGCGGAGTTGATCGTGTCTTTGTGGATCATCCATCTTTCTTAGAGAAGGTTTGGGGAAACTGAATCAGAAGTCTATAGACCAAATGTGGAAGACGATTACAAGGAAAACTAACTCTAATTTAGTTAGTTGTGCCAAGAAGCTCAAGAGGCACCGAGAACGTATTATACACTCACAGTTAGTAATGTTTGACAACCTTATTTGACATCCAAAATGTTTGACAGTTTTATATACACAGTTATATAATGTATTATACACAGCCTTGTTTGACATCCGGAATGTATGCAATTTTTAGTATTTACTTGAATATATTTTAGTTTAAATTACTTTGACTAACTCCAACCGACCCCGAAACTACAACCACAATGGGCATAACAACCAACATAAAACGAATATCCATCAGCACATATTATAATTGAAAACGGAGAATTTCTGTCCAAATTTACTAAAATGTATACAAGTATCTACATACAGATGAATACTTACCAAATTGATTCGCAACTTGAAATCCTCCGGACAACCTCCCCCATTCTTAATCAATGTGTAATTATGCAAACATTTGTATCGTGTATTCCTAGAAATCCTCAATTTGTTTATCTTGAGATTCTATCTTCTATTGTTGGATAGCATTTCTCCCCCCGAATGCAGACAACTTCTCTCTTAGTTGCCTCACCTCTTCATCATGGGCCCTCAATTGTCCAATTGCTTTTGAAGCTTTGGGGGCTTCGGGCTACCCCCCCATCAGACAATATGGCCCGATCTTTTTCCAAAAACTTCTATGGATATCTCCTTTTATGACATGAAGGGAGCGTCTGGCTGTGAGGATCTCTCTTTTAGCCCCACAAACTTCTCCTGTCATATTTGAAATAGTATAAGCTCACAACATAATTAATCAATGAATTTTAAAATAGCAATATAAATTTATCTAACACAAAAAATGTACATACATATTTTTCATTGCATTTTGGATCCACCCAATCTTTCTTTTTTCCACTCCAATGAGATGATTTAAAGAAGTCAGCAATATGGGGTCTCTCACCACCCTTTTCTTCAGCCTATTCATAAATGGAACGATTGAGAATATGATTATACATTGATAAGTAATTAATATTTATAAATTATAAAACACATCACCTCCATTGACAAGGTAGCTACAAATGATCGCGACCCACAATTATGGTTCCAAGGCAAACTAGCACGTGCTAGTTGACCTCTTAGTGACAATGCCTAATTAAAACATGAAAAAAAATATTAAATGGACCTCCAATAATGAAAATTTTAAATTATAACTAAATTACAAATACAATGAACTACAAATTAGTTACCTTACACTTCTCACCACTCCAAACATCATCCATCATATACTTTCAATCATCTGGTGTAACCCCATCGTATGGATTCTTTTTAGGGTCAACTTTATCCTTCAATAAAATCTTGTAATATAAGTACATTTGACTCCTTCAATTAGTGTCCCTCCACGCACACTTCCTATGAATAGCATATCTGACAGACTCATGCTCATCATACTTAACAATATCAAACTTAACCTGTAAATTTCTTTGTAATTATAAATCAACAAAATATCATTGTGCAAAATGTCCATACAAAAAAGACCCTAGATGTGTGTGTGTGTGTAGTGTAACGGAAAAATTAAGGACAAAAAATGTATATAACCGAAAGAATCAAATATAACTACCCGAATCCTAACGATTACTGCATCCTGTGTCCCAGAATCAATTTCACTCCAACGAGTCACCCCTTGAGTGGTGTCGTATTTTTAACCTCAAATCCGATTTGTTGTCCTGGATAAGGAGCATTTACACCATAGGGGCCCCATAACTTTCCAACACGTGCATTTCAGGTTTTGTTATGTCTTTTTACCATTTTCTCGATCTTCTTTCCACGTGTTAAGCCTTGCACTCGTTTTTGGTTTGAATGGATGTAGAAAAGGAAAAATCATAAGGTAATATAATAAATATCAAGTACTACACGGTGGTTTATTTATTGATACTATATCATTGATAACATTTTGGTGTGATACTGTCTCATTGATAACATTTTGGTGGTTTATTTATTGATTTGTGATGTTTCTTTTATATAACAGTTGAAATGTGTCCTGCCTTGGTTATATGCTCCAACTCGTATCTATTTTGCTGAGTGTAGCTTATACAATGGGCTAATAATATGTGTATAAATATTTGATGTTTTGTTTTTTCATTATTGTAGGCTATTACATCGTTAGGAACGAAGAAAGGGGAGCTATTTATCGCTAATGTCACTACTCAGTTCAAGAACAAGAATATTACTACTGATATCAAAGTGAACACAAGTTATAATATGAGCTTCTATTCAACACTTCCTGGTTCCATTATAGTATTTTTATTTCATTATTATTGTTATATAATATCACTATTGTTACAAAATATCATTATTGTTAATATTGTGTGGCAAATTTCAAAGTTATATTTTATAATAACACTAACTCATTGTTATCTTTGTCATCATCATCTTATCC
This sequence comes from Sambucus nigra, assembly GCA_949130495.1. Classification (NCBI taxonomy): domain Eukaryota; kingdom Viridiplantae; phylum Streptophyta; class Magnoliopsida; order Dipsacales; family Adoxaceae; genus Sambucus; species Sambucus nigra. Next base: position 338,083,646 of record OX422208.1, read on the forward strand.
TATCGAAACATGTTCTCCTCATAGATTCTCTTATATATCTTAACTAAATTGTTTTCAGAAACACCAGTTGTTTTCAACTATCACGGTTGATGAACCTGCTCCCGGGTTGAAGACAATCCTTAGCGTCAAAGTTCCATTTTCATATTAACTTAATGGTGATTTAATTGATCCTTTAATTATTGATGTCAATGCCTTATACTGCTCACTTTTTGTTGATATGTTCATTTAGTACTAATACAAACTAAAACTACATCAAAGTGGATGGGCCACTATAGAAGCTAGAAGTAGGCTATAATTCACACAAATATTTATGAGAGTAGATAATCTTTTTGGTTTTTTAACTGTCTCGAACACTGAACTAATATAATTATTTGTAGAATAGGGAACTACTATGGAAATGTAGAATGATATGTTTGTCTCTGATTTTACTATATATATTATGGTTGAAAACTGATTAAAATGTGGTCAAAACACTTTTGGCAATCTGATCAGACATGCATGTTTAATAAGGGGAAAAATGGGACTATTGATGGCCAAGGAAAGATGTGGTGGGAGCTGTGGTGGAATAGGACCCTGGAGCACACTAAAGGACACCTCCTTGAATTAAAGAACTCACAAAATATGCTAATCTCCAATATCACATTTCACGATTCTCCTTGAATTAAAGAACTCACATTTCACATTTCATAAATTATCACACCTCCATGATAATTTTCACTTTAAATAGATTTGAATTAGCGCGCCCGCGCATTGCACGGGTTACATGCTAGTTTACTCTCATTCCAACAACTTTGGTGAATAATAAATGTAGGATTATATGTTATTTTAAATGAACAATTTCAGCAGTTTTATTCCATATGTAGTTGATGTCTTATTCTCGTAACTTTCAATAAATAAGACTTTCTATTATTGATATGAAAAAACGATCAAAATGACTTACGTATCATGGAAATGTTAGGAACAATGGCATGTATATCTTCGACAACATTAATGTCTGATGTTCTTTGCCCGTGTCGAGGAGTGAGTCGAGTTTCCTGTTTTATTAATAAAGATGCACGATTATATATATGGTTATCTATAAATATGATGCTAGATATGTATGTATAATAGCATATATGAAGTTCCATAACAAAACTGAACTAAAAAGTTATTTTTGACAAATCAAAGAATATAAACAAGTGAAAATTGGGCAAATCAAAACCATTTTTTATAAGTAATTACCAGCATTGTTGCTCATTGAGGATACTTGTGGCATATTGAGTTAGGTGTATAAAAGGTATAAAATCTCTATATGTACTTTTAAAGTAAAATTGAGGTAATGAACATAAACTTAATTTCAATTACAATACCCCGCATGAATTACCTTTTCCATTTGAGGATTATAATATTCATTATTATCATCACTGACATCATCACCACTGGACGAACTAAGATCCTCCTCACCCTCGGACAATCTATACTCATCATCATCTTACACATTTACATTAAAATTTTGATTCTTACCGAATCTAATCGCGTCAGGCACCAAAGCATTCGGTTGCATTTTATTCCTCTTAATATTATTCAGCCTTTCTTTCTCATATGCTATACGACCCGTGTGTCTAAGTTGGAGCCATATTTTTTTCTTTGGGGGCATATTTTTCAACTAAACAGAAAAATAAAATAAAATGAACATAACATTAAACATAAAGGATGACATATTTCAAGGAGCTCAATATGGGAACATATTTCAACTAAATACATAATAATATAACAGTTAGTATATACATTTAGTATAAAGGACACGTTAGTAACAATTTTCATCCCACAAAACAGTTAGTATATAAGAGTTTCACAGTCTATATGATCACACTAAGTGAATCTACTACGTATGAAGCCGAGGTCTACAATACCATAATTATCAGTTACTTTTGTAAATTTTGAGTCATCCCATATATTACGAATTACACTAGATAGAAGATATAACTTGATTAATAAAGTTTGTCCACATACAAAAAAATAGAAACATAGCATTTAACATTACATATTTGTATCAATATCATAATCAAAATCCATTTTCTCCCCGTCTTCTTCGTTATCTCCATTCTCTAACATTGTTTCATCATCAACGGCGTCATCATCAATGTTTTCCCCCATTGGTTTCAGAACCCTATCACTAGGGATAACCTTGGGAATTGCATCATTCCTATGAAATTGAACAGTAGTATCTTCAACGAATATTGGGAAAACACCTGTTGTTTTGACTCGTTAGAACATATCACTAGATCCACCTGATTCTGTTGCCCTAGTATCATTGTCATCCAACTATGGTACATCCCAGGTTCCCCGATGTTGGACTCGTTGTACGATTTGCCATTATACACCTAACTTTGTATCATTGACATAGAAATCTTGTTAGACCTGACTGGGCAAAACAAATGGATCATTTTCATATCATCAACTATTGACATAAATACTCATGAAATGAGAATCTGTGCACACTGTCTTCTTACTACTGGTGTTGAACCATTTGCATTGGTACAAAATGACTTTATGCCCGTAAATATACGTCATCTCATAAATTTTGCACAAGTAACCGTAAGTGTCTAGTTCACGACCCTCTTGTTCCCCTTTAGCGACCAACCCATTGTTCTAACTCATAAGATGTATGTCTAGGTCCCTCGTATGGAATTGTACTCCATTGCAAATGCAACCCGAATACAGATTCACTATCACTTTAGGTCCATTTACTAATGACCATACCTCATCAATTGCTTTAGGCGACCCATGCACTCATAAAAGATTCATCTACATAAACAACATATGAAAGTTGTATTTGATTAATGTTAAAGTGATGCAAAGTAGCTTTCTTTATATATCTTACCCATTCTTTAAATAACTTCGGGAATTTTAGGCATTGAATTTGAGTTATGTCACATCCATTTGGAATTCGAAGTAAACTTTTTGTTCCCTAATTATAGAGATTTGATTAATTAATAAAATGGATAATCAAATAAAAAGATTCAATACTATGAATATTATAAATTAGAAACACATACTCTAGATACGGCTCAACCTCGTCAGTGTTATACAACACAAACCACTTAGCCATATTAAGCTCCTTTTCAGACACATCAGTAGCCCTTGAGATACGTCCGAAAGAACGAACATTTTGGTTAAAGACTGCTAACCACAAGCCACATTCGCCACCATTATAATTGCATTCTTCTCTATTAAATACGATTTCAACATGGCTTAAGCACACTGAGCAAAAAGTCAGACACTCTTTCACAATGTACGTCTTCGCAATGGAACCTTCAGTCCTGCTCGATTAGATAAAAATTCTTTCAAAGTTATAAGAAACCTTGAAATTAATAATAGTTAGATAAATGTAACACATTTTTATACATTTTGTGAGGTATTAAACTAAATGAACGTTAGAATTGTAACATTTACCTTTCAATCGTAAACATCCATCGATATAGTACTGGTCCAACAAGTTTGGCCTCACGTGCTAAATGAACCACCAAATGTACCATTACATCAAAGAATTCCCGATGGAAAATCTTCTCTATTTTGAAAAGTATCAGAATTATGCGTTCCTCTAATTTCTCCAAATCTGCCCGCACTAGTGTTTTGGAACACAACTCCTGAAACCATTCACCCAACTTAGCCAGTGTAATACAAATATCTTTAGAAAGGTATCCACGCATCCCAAAGGTAAGAAGTCGTTGTAACAATACATGGCAATCATGACTTTTAAGGCCCAAGAATTTTCCAGCTTTTGTGGTCACACATCTTGAGGTGTTTGTAGCATAGCCATCAGGATACTTAACTGATTTAAAAAAATCATAGAAACACTCCCTCTCCTTTGAGGTCAATGTATATATTGCGGGAGGCTTAATATAAGACCCATCAGGACGCTTTAATAATGCAACTCCTCCCTTATGACCATGTCTTCTAGATTGAGGTCTGATTTTTCTGTGTCTTTGTTCTTCCCATCCATGTTTAATATAGTTCCAAGAAAATTGTCACATATATTTTTCTCAATGTACATCACATCAAGATTGTGACGAAGCTTTAGTTTTTTCCAATACGAGAGCTCGTATAAGATGCTTCTTGTTGCTAGGATGCTTTCCAAACTTGTCATTTGATAATCTATCCAATTGATTTAGTATTGTTTCCACTAATAAGTCTAAGTAATATAGTTAAATGCCTTACTCCTTCATCAAGTATGGTCATCAGGCAGGTAACATCGATAACCCAAGTAGCCAATATTACTTTGTAGACGTTGAGATAATGTATCCTCATTACATGATGGATAAGAAAACCTTTTGTACTCTACCCAGGTAAGTTACCATAGGCAGTAAAATCGTTTATCAACCATATTAAAACTACATGCATCCAAAAAGTTTATTGACTAGATGCATCATAAGTGAGTACACCATTTTCCCACAACTCGTTCAGCGCCTCAACCAATGATTGCATGTAAACATTAATTTCTTTTCTTGGGGCATGAGGCTCTGGAATAAGTTAAGCCATCATGAAAAAAGGATCCTTTATGTAGCTCCAGGGTTCCATGTTATATGCCATCAGTACCATAGGCCACATGCTATAAGAAGTGCTCATGTTCCCAAAGAGGTTGAATCCATCGGTGTCCAGGCCTAGCCTCACATTACGGGGATCCCAAGAAAACTCAGGATTACATCGATCAAAGTCCTGTATGTCTTAATATCCCACCATCCACACACTTATCACCGTGCCATCTTATGTCATTAGCCATCTTTCTTGACATAAAAAATCTTTGCAACCTAGGTGTCAATAGAAAGTAACATAGTACATTTTGAGGGATCTTCTTACCATTTCCACTATTGGGTTTGTATGTAGACTCCCCGATATCGGACAATTATCAAGAGAAGCATTCTCATTCCAAAAGAGAGCGCAATCATGTTGGCATCATGGATTATCTCATATCCCATGCCCAATTCACGTAAGAGCTTTTTGGCATTATAAATTAACTTCAGAACCAAATTTCCTACAGGTAGAAGATCCACTAATACCTCTATCAGCATGTCAAATGACTTATTGCTCCATTTACCCACGACCTTCAAATGAAACATTATAATCACAAATTTTAATAGCGTATATGTTTTGCAACCCGAGTAGACCTCACGTTAGGCAGCCTTTAGTAATTTTTTGATATTTTGTACATCTTCCATTTTGGTGTTATCATACGCTTCCCTATCCCAAAATCCTCAGGATCATGCCCTATATAAGTCCCCCGATAATAGTATTTTACCAATTCAGGGAAATCATCATCCCCATCTTCATTGTCACCAATTTCAGCATCTATCTCTTCTTCAGATTCATTAATTTGATGTTGCGATATGGATTCCCCATGATGCACCAAGTTCTTATAACTTTTCAGTATGCCATGTCGTACTAAATGACACATCACAGCATAGTCAGTGTTCCAATAATGATTACAATAATTATTACACGGGCATTGGATTGTACCATTTTTACTCACTTTGACCATTGCTCCATCAATAAAAGCTTTCGCTCCCTTACAATAGCGTTCACCTACTATGTGCCTAAGTGTTATCTAAATCTTATCGACCTCTTCCATACATGTTTATTGAGATATTACATAAACAACAAAATATGGATTAAATTTTACTTAAAAGTTACATTTTTTCCTTGTGTATTTCATACAAAGAAATATAATTTGAACTCTTATCGACCCTTTCCATATTCGCTTATTGAGAGGGTATAAGAATAATAAATTATGGATTAACTTTTACTCAGAAGTTACAATTTCTTTCCTTATGTATCTCGTATAAAAATAATATAATTTAATTTCATTGTCAACACAACATGCAATATGAATCCTATCTCCTCCATCTTCTCTAAAGGGTGAGTGGTCCTATCCCATTCAAGACCGCATATTTCTATAATACACTTAGTAGCTCATCCACATTGTTCCAATCTGAGGAAAATTCGGTAGCATCTTCCCATAGTTCTCCAAGTACACGATATAAATTCACTAGTGTTCGTGCTATTTTAGTTTATTAATTGAAATAACACTCAACACCGCATCAATCTAGTTTGTACCCAGAGAACATTAAGAGACGGCAACAGAGCTTCCCCCGAAAATAACAAGTGTAAGCCACTAAGTAAATTATTATTCAGAAACTATGATGTCCTAAACTGTCCAAACGGGACAATTAGAGAGATCTCATTACAGGGGTAATGACTCTCGAATGGGTCTGTTAATGTAAAAAACTAGACTTGATCTAACTTTCTAATCACAGATAAAATACGTAATGGTAAATAAAGATAGAAATTTTTAAAGTGGTTCAACTATGGAAGAGAGCCTACGTCCACTGTTATTTTATTGATGTTTGTGGTTACAGAAAACTAGGTAATCTTGTAGATAAGAATATTCCAGAATCCGTTCTACCCTGCCCTTGATGAAAGGGATACAATGTATTTATAGTGACCTGTAGGTCAAGGGTTGGAATGTCAAGGGATGGAAGGCTTTTATATAATTAAGCATTTACATATTTACATAATAACTGTGAAGATTGGTTGCATAAACCACGTGTAGTATGACCCTTGGTATGATGATGCATTGTTATCCGTTTGGTCGGCCTTCCATGTGTTAGTCGACATTCAATGTATTGGTCAACAAATTTACTTTTCATTGACTAGGACTTTGTCCATGTAGGAGGACACGTGTTCACTTCTGATTAGTCCACGCAAGTGGATAATTTTTTGTATCAACAAAAGCCCCCAATGTTCCATGCTTGGCTCTTGTGTGAAAGTATGGAGCATTTGATTCTAAAAGCACCTCGGAGTATTTTTATGATGCTTTGTCAGCAATCGACCTCCCACACTTGTAATTTTACTGGCACTGTTTGAAAATGGAAATTTTTGCAAATAATTTGAATTTTAGTGATCTGCCAAAGGGCAAATGGGTATTTTTAACCTTCTGATTCACGAAGATGTCGGAATGTCAATCGTTGGTACATTTAATCATTTCGTTCGCTATTTTTTAGTCAAACTATAAAAGTCGAGATCTTTTCTAGGTTCCTTCTTACCCCAAATTTTTTGAACTATAGCATCTATCTCTAAGCTTTTGTGCGATCGTTTACCATCGCTTCTTCTTTTCTTTTGACAGTTCATTCTGAATCCTTAATCTTCTGTCATAATTCTTTATTTTCTTTATTTTTCCTCGTTTCCATCTTTGGACCATGGTTTATGTAGTTGATGTTGATTCTTTAGAAGAATTTAGGGCAGAGCGCAAAATTCCATCTTGGGTCGAATTAGAAGTCCCTCATGGCCCTTTAGATGTATATTCCATGGATGAAGGTCACTGGATTCCCACTTTGTTTATAGCAGAGTGTGGTTTTTCTTTTCCCCAGACCCTTTTCTTCTTCGTTTTTGCCAATATTTTGACGTTGTCCCGGCACGAGTCTCTCCCAACACCTGGAGAATTATTAATGGTGTAAATAGATTGAACGAACTCTACGGGACCCATATTGGGATTCCAGATATTATGTTCTGTTATAAATGGGTGATTTCAGGGAAGAATACATATTATTTGAAAACCAGAGCTGCTAATAGAGCTTTAGTTTTGAATCTGCCTGACTCCAATTAAATTATTGGAATCATGCTTTAGTAGTTAAAAATTGGCAACATGCCCCCCTTGATGGTGGAGTGGCTTATTATGGTTCTAGATGACCTTAATCGGGGAATGTGATAGGTTGTTATTTCAATTTTTGCTCTTCATTTCTGATATTTTTTCTGATGTGTTCTAACTATCATTGCTTATTGCTTTATTGCAGAGGAGCGTAAGAGAAGGTCTCTAAAGTCGAGTGAATTTAATTTAGAAGATCTTCTTGTGGGACCTGAACCAAATAATAGGAGAGGATCGCCCCCAATCAGCATCTACTTTACTGGAATATAATAACGCCATCACTTCCTTCGTAGCCCAACCAATAATTAGCATTCCATCAGTTGTAATTGACTTGGAGAAAAACCCAGTATCTACCTCCTCTGCCAGTGAATCTGCTGGAGTTGTTACTGAAGTTGGTATTTCCATCTATCTCGACTCTAGTCTTCCACTTGTTGTCAATATGGGTAAGAGAAAAATATCCAACCATTTAGAAGATAACTCTATAACTGTTGCTAAGAAACCAATTGATATTGCTGCCTAGAAGAAGAAGAATGATGTTGGCAAAAAGTCCCCAGCCAATAAGGGTGATGAATCTCCTTTGAAGAGATTGAGGAGGATCCTGTTAATAAGCAGGTTGAGCAAATTATTGATGCCGATGGCGTGGTTCAATCTATTACTGTCTCATTTGTAACCTTTAGTCCTAGCTTGGCTAGGAAGTTGATCAAGTCTGGCACACTCCCAGACCACAGAGTTGTTGCTGTTTTAATTTTTCACTTTCAATCATCAGCAAGGTCTTCTTAAAGCCTGGACTTGGTAAGTTTTCATTTTTGACATTGGTCGGATGTTATTCATGCCCTTTTAATTTCGTATTAACTTGGATATTTCTTGTAGTTCTTGGTTGACTATAACCAAATGTTGGAGAAGGACGATCAACTACGTTCTTCTTAGAGGAAAGTAGAAGAAGCCTTTGAAGGTTTGAGGCAGTCTTTGCTAGAATCCCAAAAGGCTCTGGAACTGAGAAAAAGTACTAGGAGGAAAAACTCAAAAGTACCTAAGAATATCGATAGAAGGCTGATAATGCTTTGGTTGTGGCTAACTCGGCTATTACTAAAACTTAGCGCATGGCAGAGGCTGCTGAAGGTCAAATAGCAAAGCTGACCATAGAGATTTTTACCGTGAAGGCCAAGAGGAAGAAGGCTAGGGAAGATTCCTTTAATAGAGGCTAGAATAAAGTTATCTCTAATACTTCTGCCAAAGTTGGGTATGCCAAGAAAAAAAATTTAAGGAAGGTTAGTCGACGGCATTGAAGGAGGTTGGTACTGCTGAAGATTATGAACTCTTCTTCAGGCATGATCTAGGTCCTCCACCTAACCTTGATGATGAAATTAAAGATGAAGTTGGTTCAAGGGAATCTTCCTTAGCTATAGACTCTACTACCCCTCTTTTTGACCAAGGAAATACTTTATCTACCCCTACTAAGTAAGAGATCCCTGATGTGGAGAAGGATAAGAACAAGGTGGAAACTTGCTCGGCCTCTCGTATTTTGTACCTTTTTGGATATTCTTTTTATTTTCTCCTGATGTAATTGTATAATCATCCTTTATTAATAAAAGAACTATTTTTTCCAATTGCCTTGTTATCTTTCCATTTTCTTTTGTTGTTGATCAATTGTTGCTTTATCTTTATAGTTTTTGGCCAAGATGGAATAAATTTCTTTCACTGGTTTTGAATTAATCAAGCACTGCAATAATCTATTTAAGGTCGGACATTTGGACATGACTGATGAAGAGTTAATAGACTTGCTTGACGCAGATGCTTCTGATCAGGTCAAGGATGCCTACACTTATCTTAAGTTTCTTCTTGATCGGGTTGTGGCCAATAATGTTTCATACTTTGAGATGATTAAAGATTTGCAAGCAGAGTATAATGAAAGCAAAGCTCTTGTGCATGCCGATTATGAGCCAAGTATAAGGCATTGAGGAAAAACTAAAAAAAATATGCCTATGCATTCAGGAAGAAGGAGTTCTTACTAAACCGTGAGGTTGATGAAGTCAAAGAGATTGCTAAACTTCTGGAAGAGGAAAATAATAGGCTGAGCGATAAACTCGGCGCCTTAAAATAGTCTTCTATTGCTGGTGCTGATGAAGGTGCCTCTTTTCTGGAGGAAGAAAATGCCAAATTGAGGGAAGAACTTAAAGCATTGACAAAATCTAAACATGCATCATCTTCTAGACAAAGATCTAGTTGATCAACTATAGAGGAAACTAGGACCAAGAAAACTTTAGTTAATAAAGTTGCCCAACTGAAGGCAAAGAGTCAAGCCATTACCAATTTGTCTATAAGATTTGAAGCTAAAAACAAAGCCCTTCCCGACCAATCCTCGTAGTTAAAGGTGAAGGATGAGGTTTTGAAGAAACTTTAACATCAAGTTGAAAGATTAACCTTCCAATTTCGTAAACAACCTAGAGAGGTATGGATGGATGGCTATAATGAATCTTTGGACCATATAGATGATCACCTCACTCAATCTAATCACGAAGGTTATATATGGGGTTGGAACAATTGCTTTATTGTGATGAAGGTTGATCAAGATAACAAACTCTGGAATTGGAACGATCCCAGTTTCTTAGACTGCTAGCAACCTCTGTTCAAGTTGGATGTCAGCTGGATTCTTTTTGAATAAATTTCCCAATGCTGGATATCAAAATACTTAGGGGATTATGAGTTACACGGTGATCTTGAAATAATTCGACCTCTTCATCCGACCAACACACCGAACAGTTGTAATAAAAGGATGCTTCAAGATTTTAACTTCATCGATTCTCCTTATACGTTGGATGATCCTCTTGCTGGTATGGAAAAAGTGTAATCTTTTTTCAAAGCTGAGGGAAAACGTCCAATTGAATGACTATCCTGTATTTTGTAATTTATTTCAATATAACCCAGTTTGTATAAATAAAATGTGTTTGTTTTTGTCAACTTATGATTATTTTAATCATTCAGTTAACTTATGATTGTAATGTCATTGGTTCTACTAATACACTTAGATATATCAATCCAAATTTAGTATTAGTTACCAGTTGTTATGCCATTGATTCTACTAATGCACTTAGATAGCTTGATCTAAATTTATCATTAGTTATAATTGTGACCAAGTGTGTGAGGAATGTATGTTTATATTCTAGTATCTAGGAATTTTTACATGTCTTCTTACATTTAACTTAGTTGGGTAAAACTTGTTTGTAACTTTTTTAGTTTTATACGAAGTTTTACCCTTATTGTTCTTGACTTGTTTACACAAAATCATACATGAAATAATCAACCTCTTGTTCGAGATTTTGTTTTTACGAAGTCATACATGAAGTAAATTATTGTTTTCGACCAAGTGTTGAGGATTTATAATCCTATTTTGACTTGGTTGGTTAGTATTTTTCTTATTGCCAACCAAATACTGAGGATTGTAATCCTGTTTTAACTTGGTCGAAGCTGAAGATCAAAAGTTGTCGTTGTTTTGGGGGAGGTTATATCATCACCATACTCTGGAAAAAAATCGAAATAATGGTCATCTTTTGATTTACTGATAATACTTTCGAAGATGTTAGACATTCCAAGGATTTTTGAATTCTTCACCCTCCAAAGTCTCTATCCGATATGTCATTGGTCAGATGACAACTGAGATGCGATATTGTCCATGCCACTTGACCTCAAGCTTGTTATTCTTCAGGATAACTTTCTTAAGAACATAATATCCCTCTTTCAAGTTAGTCGGCTTGACCCTTTTATTATAAAAACGAGTAGTGCGATGTTGGTAGGCAGCATTTCTCAGAGCTGCATCTTCTTTACCCTCCTACAACATGTCGAGATCAAAGCATCTCATCAAGTCACTAACTGGTGAATTAAAATTCATTACCCTATGAGTAGGTAGGCCGATCTCGGCTGATACCATTGCTTTAGTCTTAAATGTGAGCATGCATGGTGTTTCTTCAGTTGCTGTTCTCAACATTGTTCTATAGGCCCAAAGAACAGAGTGTGGCTCGTTAATTCAGTTTCCCTTATGGTAAATCATATCGGCAGATGATATTCTTCCAGATGAACTGGTACACTGTAACACCCTGTGTTTTTATTAATTAATTATTTAATTAATTCAGAAATTAGAGAAAAAAATAAAATTTTGGATTTAATTATTTTTATAATTAAATATGTTGGTTTTATATTAGGAATTTGAAAAGCTAGATTACAAGACTCCTAATATGAGTATATATAAGTCTTGGGCCATTTAGAAGAGTCCTCAAAATATAAAACTCTCTAAGAGTCCTCAAATCATAAAACTCTCTAGAAAAAAAATATAAAAATATTTGACCGTCCGATTGAGCTGAAAATTTTTATGCAACTTTCTCTCATCTTCAGCTTGTAATCCCAAATTTCAGCCAACTCCAACGGTTCGATCATCCGGAATATTTTTTTTAGTGTTTGTATCTGATTAGGACTCTAATTCTTTTTGGTATATAAACATAAAGTGACGAGTTTAGGTATTTTAAAACACTTTTTAGCTTTCTCAAAAATCTTAAACCTCTCATCTTCTTCATATTCTTCAACCTCCAAACCCTAGTCCCATTCTACATAACTTTCAACTCAAGTTTTGTCAAGATTAACCTAGTTTTCTCAAGAAGCATCAAGAACGAATCTTTGTCAATTTTTTGAGAGGAATACACATTCAAGATCAAATTTCTAAACCAACTTTTATTCAGGCATGAATACTCTATTCCTTTCCTTTAGTAATATGCATTTTAAGTGTCGCCTAAACCCTTAATCATGTATTTTTGATTAAAATCAATTTGTAACTTAATTAGAGAAAGTGGGCACTAAATTTTGGGACGTTTTTATGAAAATTTTAAATATGATTTAATCTTTAAAACCCTTGGACGCGTAGGTTAGATTTTGGGATCTTTATGGTTTGGGTGTAGGTTCTCATGTAGAATTTTATGGGGGTTATTTTTATGGTTATTGGGTCGCGCTCACATTTTTACAAATTAGATGACTTATAAAAGAGAACGACTATGACATATTGAATATTGTTGCATGTTAATAAATTTAACATTTTTGAACATAAATAATTATGTTAAAAATGACGACGGTGTTATTCATTGAATTAAATTGAATTGGGACTTTTATGATTACGTGCCATGTTATTCTAAGAATTGTATATTGTGTGATTTATTTTATTCACACTTTTCATCGCGAGGACGAGGGGCTTTTTGTTAGTATAGTGATCAACCCTATTTTAGGATGCTTACTAGGTATGGGACTAGTGGATCGGCCTTGATTAAATTTATGCTTGATAGGTATGAAACTAGTTAGTATAAATTCATGGGGATTTTATATTTCGGGGTGGGGCAGATTTTTACATTATATCGTCTTTTCGTTGGCCTAGGCATGAGACTAAGACGTGTTTTATAGTGGTGATTCATCTTATATGTAGGATATGATGTATGTGTACTTGGAAACCCTTAGGTATGGGACTAAGGGGTATTTTGATGACCCCACATCGATTAAAAGGGTGGGGTAATTTGTTAATTGTGAAATTTAGAAAATGAGAATTAATGCTTAAGATAAAAAGGGGCTTAAAATTTGTGGTGACATAATGTGCGGGGGTTAACAGTTTAAATGGGTCGGTTGGTGATTTATGTCGTGTTGTGGGTGGAACCTTGTCAAATTGCGGGGGATTGATAGTTTAAACAGATTCGGCTGGCGTTTTGGCAAGGGAAAGTGTAAAACTTTGGTGAAAATTACCACTCGGGGTGGGAGGACCGCTATAATAAAAAAAGTGAGAATAACGATAATTTGGGTTAATTTAATTAAATTAACACTTTGGGGGTGTGGGATATTTAAAATGATATTGGTGTGATCTTTATAAAGAATCTTTGGGGGTGGTTAGTAATTTACCTTTCTTGAGTTTAATTATCTCGTATTAATTAAAATACTTTATTGTGATATTTATTCCATATAATTCTATTGTCTAGGTTCACGGATCCTATTTGAGGGGAGTAGTGTGTATTCATGCTCAGGACTCTGACCTAGTACGTTGACTAACATTGTCTGGTACTAGTGTTGGAGTAGCAGCATAGAATTCATTAGATATCGCTTGCAGGTGCAGCTGGAGGTGCTTCTATTTGCAGTTTATTTTAGTTTAGATTTTTCTTTCCAGCGTATTTCATTATGAGACTTTATTTGGGATTTATTGGGCCATTTGGTTCCAAAGTTGTTTGAGGATTTTAGTAGGAGTATTTACCGTAGTTTTATTCAGATTTTGGAGATTAGTATTTAAAATTGGAGTTTAGCATGTTAATGTTTTTATATTAATTATTCATTGGGATTGATTATTATTTATCATTGGAGTTATTTTTTATTGTCTCATATCTGTCACATGCTGAGAATGGTATTTATGTTGTAGTGCCCGACATAGTTCGGCCGCGGTGGCTGGCCACCACGTTGTACTCATTGCGCGGGGTGTTACATACACCTTCTCATAAGGCATATCAATTAATAGCTCTACTTCCACCCATTTAGTGAAGCAATCCACATCATCAACTAAGTATTTAAACCCGCCTTTGGTGGTCGGCAATGGTCCGACTAAGTCAATTCCACATATAACAAACGACCAAGGTGATGTTATTGTTCTTAAAACAGCATTAGGTGTTCTATGAACACTAGAGAATTTATGACACTTGTCACACTTTCTCGCAAAGGCTGTACAATCCGCCCTCATGGTCGACCAATAATATCCCTGAGTGTTGATGCATTGGAGCAATGACCTTCCAGCTGAATGAGCTCCAAAGTATCCTTCATGCACTTCTTGGATCAAATCTTACACCTCCATTGGATGAACACGGTGTTGCATGGAGATTGTCAATCCTCTTCTGTATAGAACTCCTTTATCCAACACATACCTTGTTGCTTTATATCAAAGATTATTAGCCTCTTTAGGGTCAGTTGGTAGGGTTCCATCTTCAATATTAGCTTTGATGGGATTCATTCAGGAAGGTCCTAGATATACAACAATGAAACTAACCATCAGATCATCATTAATATTGCGATTAGCCAGGAGCTCCATTGGGATTGTTCTTCGGAGCTCAATTCTTATTGTTGATTTTAGTCGAGTAAGTGCATCAGCTCGGGGATTATCTATTCTTCGAATTCTATTCATTCGGACGACATGAACTTTGGTAATGGAATCTATAGCCTTTCCAAGATATCTGGTCATCAATTCTCCTTTGGCCCCATACAAATTTAGCACTTGGTTAACAACCAACTATGAATCACAATGCGCCACTACTTGGTCAGCGCCTAATAAATGAGCTAAGTTTAGCCCAACTATCAAGGCTTCGTATTCTGCCTCATTGTTTGATGCTTTGAACTGAAACATGAAAGCATACTTAATATCAATATTATTAGGAGTATTAAGTATTATACATGCTCCACTGCCAGTAGCACATGAATATCCATCCATCTAAAAATTCCATAACGGAACATCATCATTGAAGCTTTCTACTATCCATGACCCATGATGGAATATCTTTTTACTTTCCTCTACATATTTCTGGGCCATTTCTTAAATTCTACATTACTCAGGTTGGTCATCAGCTACTTCGGCTTACTTATGAGTTGAGCTCTCTTTTTTTGAAGTCTGTTCTGTAGGTAAACTATATTAGTCAGGAACCTCTAGATAAGTAAATTCACCATTGACATCTACCAAATCTTGGCCTTTTAATGAAGATCTTAGTTTATAGACTATCTCATACTCTCCCAATTTTACTTCCCAATACATCAATCTTCCTGACTTCTCAGGTTTGTAAAGAGCTTATCGAGAGGCAGATCAGTATACACAACTATGGTGTGTGCCTGGAAATAAGGTTTCATTCACCTTGAAGCCTTAATAAGTGTTAGGGTTAATTTTTCCAATTGTGGGTACCTAATTTCAGCTCCTCTAAAAGCTTTACTAGTATAGTAGACTGGTTTTTGGATTCGATTGTCCTGTCTGACTAATGCCGAGCTCACTGCTGACTCAGAAACAACGAAATATAAGTACAATTTCTCTCCCAATACTGGTCAGGAAAGCAATGGTGGCGACCCCAGATACTTATTTAACTCCTGTAATGCTTCCTCACATTTTGCATTCCATTCAAAAGTTTTTCTCAACACTTTGAAAAATGGTAAGCACCTGTCTGTTGCACATGACACAAATATGTTTAAGGCCGCCACTCTTCCAGTGAGTGAGCCTCTGTACATCTTTCTTACAGGTCGGCAAGTGCATTTTGATCAAA
Organism: Sambucus nigra; assembly: GCA_949130495.1. NCBI lineage: Eukaryota > Viridiplantae > Streptophyta > Magnoliopsida > Dipsacales > Adoxaceae > Sambucus > Sambucus nigra. Next base: position 338,099,627 of record OX422208.1, read on the forward strand.
GCTTTTATCTTTGTTGGATTGGCTTCAATTCCCCTTTGATTGATTATGAAGCCGAGGAACATTCTTTCTTGTACTCCAAACACACACTTGGTCGGATTTAGCTTCATCTGATGGTTTTCCAGCTGGTCAAAAGTCTGACTAAGATCGACGATATGATCTAAAGCTTTTTTGCTCTTAGTTAATATATCATCCACATAAACTTCCTTTTTATTGCCTATTTGTTCTTTGAAGACCTTGTTCACCAACCTTTGATACGTTGCACCTGCATTTTTGAGACCAAAAGGCATTACATTATAGAAATAAGTTCCTCAGGGGGGGGGGTGATGAAGGTTGTACTTTCCTAGTCTTCAGGTTTTGTTTTTATTTGGTTATAACCAGAATAGGCATCAATAAAGCTTAAAAGCTCATGCCCTGATGTAGCATCCACTAACTGATCAATTTTGGGTAAGGGAAAATGGTCTTTTGGGCACGCCTTATTCAAATCAGTGAAATCTACGCACATCCTCCATTTGTCATTCTTTTTTTTTACCATTACAATATTGGCCAACCAGTCTGGATACTTCACATCTTCAATAAATTGGGCTTTTTAAAGCTTTTCTACATCCTCTTGGATAGCTTGATTCCTTTCACGACTGAAAACACGACGTCTCTACTTAATCGGCTTGGCATGTTTACTGACGTTGAGCTAGGAAATTGGGATCAATCCCGGTCATATCCTCATGGCTCCAAGAAAATGCATGTCTCTGTTGCCTCAGGAACATAATTAAATCTTATTTAAGGACAGGATCCAGTGTTGAACCGATATGCATAGTCCTTTCTGGTTTATCGTTATCCAGAATGATTCTTTCAGTGGCTTCGACAATCTGTCCTTTAACCAACTCTGTTTTATCTCGTGGGTCTAAGGTCTGAACCCTAGATTCACCATTAGACTCAGTAGTATCCACCTGGTAAGTTGTAGTCTTCTTCTTCAATTCAATTAGATCTTTTTGCTCGGCTGATGAGCAGTAACATTCTCTAGCTACCGTTTGGTCATCTTTCACAGAACCTATCCCAAAGTGAGCTGGAAACTTCAAACACTGATGGATTGTTGATGGTACGACTTCAAACTTCTTTAATCCTACCTTGTCGATGATCACATTATTGGTAGATTAAACTTTCTTATCCATCACGAAGAAACGTATTTTATTTATGTGAATTATTGGCCAAGTGTCGATCAACACTTCTAGCTTGATTTTTCCCAAAGGGTAGACTTTTTCACCAAAAAAGCCTATTAATGGCCTGTGATATGATTCCAACTGCCTGAGCTTCAAGTCTAAACTCGAAAAGCAAGGATAAAATGTAATATCAATCGAACTCCCAATGTCAATCAAAACTCTAGCGATTATGATATCCTTGATTCTGAATTTGACAACCAATGGGTCATCATGGGGATAAATGTAGTACCCCGTATTTTTGGCAATATTTATTTTGGGATTAATTAATTAAATGAGAATTAATTGGGAATTAATCCGGATAAAATACTAGCGAGATGTGAGTTGGTATTTGACTATATTGAGTATATATGATGATATATGAATGTTGAATTATGAAATTTATCGTGAGATTGATATACCACAATTTGGACATTTTATTGGGACGCGTGAGACAGTCGCGTCAGGATATAATTATTTTAATTATAAAAGTGAATTTAAATTCTAGTAACCGTATGGTCTTTTTGAGTGCGCCAACGCGTCCGGAAGGGTCGAGATAGTCAGAAAACACTAGCCGGGGGTTTAGTTTGGGTCCCGGGGTATTTTTAGGCCATACCGGCAACATTAAGGGTAGTTTGGTAATATTGTATTTTTTGAGATTTAATAATGACGAAAATTAGGATTTATAATCTGATTTGGGTAACTAACCACTAAACCCACTACCAACCATATTGACCCATAAGACTACGGGGAGTTTTAAAATTTGGTTTTCTAAGTCTCCTAAACAAAACCTAGCCACCCTAGCCACCTTTGGAGAAGAAGGCTTGTAGAGAGAGAGAGAGAAGGAATTCTGCAGAAAAAGCTTCATCAAACCAACACCAAATTCAGAGACACTCGAGGCAAGTGATTTTATTCTATTTAATTCAGAGAATGTTTCTTCCATGTTAGATAAATTGAAAGATTTACAATTGTTCTTGGAAGTTAAATAAAAACCCATTTTAATTGGACTTAGGACTTAAATTTTGAGGACAAATTGCATGTAGAATAGTATGGATATGATTATTCTGATGTTAATATATGTTGGATGTAACAAAAACGGATCTAGAATGGACTTATTAAGGATTTAAAATTCTAGGGTTTATGTTCTTGAAAATTTGGGGGAAAGGGTAGAGATTTGATGAATTAATGATGTTTAGGATGTGTTAATTCCTTAAAAGATGTTAGTATATGACCTTAGTATGTTTTAGGATGATTGGAGACCTTAAAACATTGATTGGACGAATTTTGGTTGAGATTTGAGGTGTAGAAATTGGTGAAAAATGAGATAGGATTTCTGGGCTTGAATCTGGTCACTCGTTAGAAGACCTACCCAGGTCGTTCGAACGAGCTCGTTCGAACGAGCTTCTAAGGAGTTGACAGTTTGGGGTTCTAACGAGAGGGATGTTCGTTCGATAATCTCGTTCGAACGAGATCTCGTTAGATAGCCCAGTTCGTTCGAACGAACTCTCGTTCGAACAGCCTCGTTCGAACGAGACTTCTAACGAGCTGGCAGTTTAGGCCTTTTTGGCCTGTTTTGATTTTAGGAGTCCCGTAAATTTGTTCAAGGATGGAGATAACATTCCTTTGATGGTGCATTAGTATACTTGGGATATTTGGGAGATGATGAGTAGTAAATTATATAAGTGTGGATCGAATCAAATGAACATTATGGATTGAGACGTGAGTGCCTACTACGACGTGAGAAAATTATGGCGCGTATAAATATGGACCGGGATTATATAAGTTGTATATATATTAAGTTGGTACGAGAATGCGATGAGTACTACAATTAAACTACGGTGATTACTAAGATGCGTGTTTACTTAGTATTGATATATGATTTGTGTGTATGACATACCTACCATACTTGCTATCACGGGAGGTTTGCGTTCGCATAGGGCCCTCTAATCCTTGTGTTGCCCGGATTTAGACTGGTTACCTCGATGAACATAGGTCAGAGAAGGACTTATTGGGATGTTAATAAGTCTGCTGATCGTGGGAGCGCAGGTATGTGCGTGACCCATGTGATGTGACTGTGTTCGCCTCCATTAATTGTGATGTTGTTATCTGTGAACTATTACTGAGAGATTCGGAATATGTGATCCTCATGTACGTGATGTACCGGGAGGGATAGCAGAGTATGTGTGCACCGCAGCTTAGTCTCGGGGTGCTTATATTGTATATTTATGTTGTGAAAAATATACACTTAATAAACTGGGAACTTTCATATGGTATTGTGTGTATAACTATGGGATAACGAAAGGGATGATTTATAATGAGTTGTATTACTTTTACGTGAGAACCTGAATTTACGTTAAGCCCCTACTTAATTGCGAACGTTATAATGTTAATGGGAACCGAGTAATAAGGGTAGAACCTATGACAGTCTAGCTAGATATGATGTTACTTAGCTAGTGGGTTGTATCATTTTAGATGGGTACTTACGTTAGGAGTGCACAGTTAGACGAGAGGTGAGAATTTCATGTGAGTGCACGTCCTAACATGTACTTTGCATTTAATGTTTTAAATGTTTTTAAAGCACTTGCAGGTTTTTGAGAGTGCAGCTACAGCGGAAATATTGCGACTTCTCAAATAAAAACCAATTTTAATTAATCCCAAATTTTAGTTAAAACCCTAAGACATGCATCTAGATGATTTATCAAATAAAATATAGCATGCAGGATAAAAACAAACAATTTCAGGAAAAATCCCCCAAAGGGGCAAAACCTTTTATTTCACTATAATTTGTAAGAGAACGGCTTACAATCGGATTACAATGAAATACAGTTTGACTAAGAATTACCCTCGGGTATCGGATTCTGTAGTCGGCGGCTGGAAATATCCCTTTCCAGGAGGGCAGCAATGAATCCACACGCAGCGAACCCACATGAACCTCAGTCCAATCAACAAAGGAAGAACCGCATCACTCCTCAATGACACGCAGCCATGAAACTTTGTAGAGACTCCCTCAGCAATGACACGCAGCCCTCGGTTGCAAAGATCTCTCCACAAAGATGAACAACAACAAAGTTTGTGTTCTAGGGTTCCAAAAGATTCACAAAAGTAATTGGGATTTTTGGTGTGAATCAAAAAGAGTCTTGGGACTCAAAAAGGTGAAGACTTAGAGTATTTAGGACTCTAAAAATCGTCTTGAAAAGTCTTAAAAAATAATTCCCCAAAGTTGGCTTTAAATAGGAAAACTTTGAGCCTAAAAAATCTGCAGCGAATCTGGCCGAATTTATCCCAGGCGGACCAGTCCGACTTGGGGGCGGATCGGTCCGACCTCGGATCGGTTCTTTTAAATTTTTGCTTCTTCGGTTCGCAATCGGTCCGGGGTATACTGGATCTGCAGCAAGCGGATCGGTCCGGCTAGGCGGATCGGTTCGTTTTAATATCAGGCGGACCGGTCCGGCTGTCTGAATTTCTGAATTCTTCCTTTCTTTTGATCTTCGGATTTTGTTGATGACGATGTGATCTTTTCAACTATCATTCTTGTAACGGCGTATGACATATCATATACATAATGATGGACAAATTGTCCTTACAAATCTCCCCCTATGTCTATGCCGGAACAAACATAAAAAAATCCGAATTATCAAGTATGAAACAATGCCTATACAAATCTACCCTTCCATGAACCCAAAACTGAAAGAGGTACAAATGACTAAGGCTGCATCGTTTGTTCTTCGAATCTTCAGAAATCTCACCGCTTTTCTCATCAGGGTGTGCATCATGGGATTATCAAGGATGTACCTACACTCATGAGACAAAGCAAATACCAAGTGACGTATCGAGTTTGAAATGAGATAAACATAAGCATATATATCAATTTAAGAAGATATTCTCAGAATTTCAAAAACTCCCCCATAATCAGATAATGTCAGATAATTCATTCTCCCCCTTTTTATGATATCCCCAAATAGACAAATGAGAGAAATAAATCAAGCAATCAAGTACCGGGGTGACACAAGGCATAAAATCACACCATGAATGAACATAAAACAACCAAGTCGGTGATAGCGTAAAAGAATGGGTGTGATCAAAATTCGATAGGAAAATCAAAGCATACAAACATGACATATGTGCACGATGAATATTGGATATTCCTAACGAATGAACTCAAATGCTTCCTTTGGTGTAAAAGAATGGAAATATACGACATTGACTATATCAAATCTACAAATCAAAGCTCAAAGTGATTTCTACACCAATAACGTCCAAAATGATTTTCATGCTTTTTCCGGACTTTCAAGGAAGTGCAAACCCATTTTTCAATCTCCAACCAAACTCCCTCAGATTTATATTTTGAATAGAGGTATACTAAATTCTCAAACTTTGGAGAATTGATGGTGAAACTTAAATGGCCCATATATGGCATGTATTGCTTTTTATTGCCTTTTCAATTTTTTCGGGCTCTTTTAACCTCTTAGGACCTCGGATATAAAAATTCCTCCATTTTTTAGGTCCTTTTAACGGTGGCTTTTGCGCAAAGGATAAGAATCAACTTTTGCAGCCCCTCCCCGTTATGCAAATTATCACACAGTCTCACCAAAACGGTTTTTTACATGCATTCCAATCTTGTCATGTTTTATCGCATTTTATACATTGTATAGACAGGATTGAGATGAAAACACTCAAGCCAACATGAGATTGACAAGTGCAACAATCAAATATAGCCGTGCATGTGTGCAATAAAGGATATAGGAGTCAAGCATTTAGAAAATATCACTAATTACATCTCAAGGACTCCAATCAATGTTAAGCACATGGATGAAATGATGTAGCCTCTCAAATCTCTATCAAACAGTCACATGGATATATGGAATGAAGTTGTGACTTGGCTATCTTAAATGCTCATCCATAAAAGACAAATCTCTTTTTCAATTTTTCAAAAATTTTATCAAAATAAAATCTTTTTGTGTTTTTCTAAAAAATTTTCTAAAAAGAAAAATCTTTTTGTATTTTTCAAAGAGTAATGAAAAGCAAAAATAAGTAAAACACACTAATAATACATGCTAACAATAGGCAAAAATGATGTCATGAAAGACAACCTATGCTAGCAAACAGGACTAGATCTCAACCGGGAGTAATGGTGGAGTTTTCCAAAGATGGTGACATCTTTTGAACCAACTCCACTAGATCATGAGTAGTCTTGATCAAAAACTTCACTTGCTCGCGAATATGTGCAAACTCTCAATCAAAATGAGCAGGCAAAGAATCATGAGTGGGTGCATGTGCATGAATGTGTGAAGTGGCATGATGTGGCACAAAACCCAACTTAGAACAGAACTCCCTAAGATGTCCTCGCTTCTTGCAGTGGGAGCAAACATAAACCGGTCTAGGAAGTAATTTGTCAACAATTTTGGGATGAACATTCCTAGACGGACACCCATGGGACTCACTCACCACGGTGGATATAGGCTCGGTAGCATTCTCTAATGTGACTTGGACCTCCTGTGCTTGTTTGAGGTCATCCTTGAGATGGGATACACGTGTCGTCAGACTAGACACTGTGTTGGACAAGTCACCTTTTTCCCTTTTTAGCTCATCACTTTCTACCTTTAACTCACGAATTCGAAGACCTAGGATCCTATTTGACCTTTTTGTTTCCATGGTCTCGATAAACAACTTTCTAAAGGCATTTTGGATCAACCTATCATCACCATTCTCATCCTCACTATTGCTTGGAGAGGTGGGCATGGAAACTTTCTTGCGCTCTCTCCAAAGATTAGAAGGACACTCAAATTTCTTGTGCCCTATCCCATTGCACTCAAAACATCTTATCTTCTCACGATCTTTCTTTCTCTTTCTCTCTTTTCCATTCTCACAAACACTCTCTCTCTCTCCAAACAATCTTAACTCTTTCTCTAGGACAGTGATCCTAAGGACTAAAGCATTGTTTCGCTTCTTGGTTTCAAAAGACTCGGAATATAGTACAGTGTAGGCGTGTTGAAGATCACACTCGCTCTCACTAGCCTCATCATCCTCCCCCTCACACTCTTCGCTCTCACTGTCGAGGTGTCCCTGTGAATCAGCATCCTCATCGTCGTGAGGTGCACTAGAATTACTCACATGACTAGCCATGAACGCGGTGAAGTTACGCTCATGCGGTGACTCATCTCCCGAGTCCACCGACTCGACATCACTGTCGTCACTAAGGGTAGCATTCCGGACAGCTTTTCCCTTTTCTCTATTAAGACGAGTTGCACACTAAAAGGCTCTATGACCCTTACCTTCGCATTCAAAGCATCTCTCACTGTCTTTCATGGGAGGATTTTTAAAATCTTTTTCATTTTTCTTTTCAAAATTATTTTTCTCAAAATTCCTTTTATCATTGAAATTTCCATTTTTCTTGAATTTGAGAATTCTTTTGAAATTTTTTGCAAACAAGGCCAAGTTATCTATGTCAAGATCACACTCAGAAACAGACTCTAAAACTTTTTCTTTCTTTTTCTTAAAATGAGTCTTTAAAGCAATGCCATTATCCTTAGCCTTAATGGTTTTGGGAAACATGTCAATCTCATAGGTTTGAAGATCTCCTACAAGTTCTTCCAACTTAAGTGATTTCAAATTTCCCAAAGAGTTCAAAACAGTGACTTTAGGAATAAAGAGTTTTGGGAGAGATCTCAAAATCTTTTTAATGACACGCGTGTTATCAATCTCCTCACCCAAATTGAAACAAGTGTTGACTATGTCCGACAAACGTGCATAAAACTCATCAAAGCATTCGGACTCAGACATGGTGATAGTCTCAAATTGGGTGGTCAAATTTTGAAGTTTAGATTCTTTAACCGTGTTCGTGCCTTCATGAGTAAGTTGCAAAACATCCCATGCTTCTTTTGACGTGGAACACGTCATTATGCGTTTGAACTCATCAGGAGTAATAGAAGCAGAAATAGCACTCAATCCCTTAGAATTAAAGGAAGACCATCTAAACTCATCTTCGGTCCATGACGTGACAGGTTTTAAATTGGTCACGTTTTCAACAGTGACGGAGGGAGGAGTCCATCCTCTTTCAACAAGAATCCATACCCGTTCATCAATGGCTTTTAAAGCCGACCTCATTCGGGCTTTCCAATAAGCATAATTAGTCCCGTAAAAAACAGGCAGTTTATTATATGATTTCTCCATTTGAACACGCACTTTTCAAAAAATCAATTTATTTTCAAAAAATTGATATCTTTAGAAAATTTTTGCGGAAAATAGGAATACGCGATAGATTAGCGTAACCCGCTCTGATACCAATTTGACGACGTGAGCGGTCAAATTGTATCAAAAAATAAATCCTTTAAAAATCAGGATCACGCGATAAATTAGCGTAACCTGCTCTGATACCAATTTGAGAGTGCAGGTACAGCGGAAATATTGCGACTTCTCAAATAAAAACCAATTTTAATTAATCCCAAATTTTAGTTAAAACCCTAAGACATGCATCTAGATGATTTATCAAATAAAATATAGCATGCAGGATAAAAACAAACAATTTCAGGAAAAATCCCCCAAAGGGGCAAAACCTTTTATTTCACTATAATTTGTAAGAGAACGGCTTACAATCGGATTACAATGAAATACAGTTTGACTAAGAATTGCCCTCAGGTATCGGATTCTGTAGTCGACGGCTGTAAATATCCCTTTCCAGGAGGGCAACAATGAATCCACACGCAGCGAACCCACATGAACCTCAGTCCAATCAACAAAGGAAGAACCGCAGCACTCCTCAATGACACGCAGCCATGAAACTTTGTAGAGACTCCCTCAACAATGACACGCAACCCTCGGTTGCAAAGATCTCTCCACAAAGATGAACAACAACAAAGTTTGTGTTCTAGGGTTTCAAAAGATTCACAAAAGTAATTGGGATTTTTGGTGTGAATCAAAAAGAGTCTTGGGACTCAAAAAGGTGAAGACTTAGAGTATTTAGGACTCTAAAAATCGTCTTGAAAAGTCTTAAAAAATAATTCCCCAAAGTTGGCTTTAAATAGGAAAACTTTGAGCCTAAAAAATCTGCAGCGAATCTGGCCGAATTTATCCCAGGCGGACCGGTCCGGCTTGGGGGCGGATCGGTCCGACCTCGGATCGGTTCTTTTAAATTTTTGCTTCTTCGGTTCGCAATCGGTCCGGGGTATACTGGATCTGCAGCAAGCGGATCGGTCCGGCTAGGCGGATCGGTTCGTTTTAATATCAGGCGGACCGGTCCGGCTGTCTGAATTTCTGAATTCTTCCTTTCTTTTGATCTTCGGATTTTGTTGATGACAATGTGATATTTTCAACTATCATTCTTGTAACGGCGTATGACATATCATATACATAATGATGGACAAATTGTCCTTACAGTTTTTAAAATATCTCCACATTCGGGCTCTGACCCGTTTGCTTTCAAATCTTTTTTTTTTGTAAAACCATTTTAGGTGCCCAACCACAAGGACACCATGCATAGGATACTCATTCAGATGACGAGCTGTAGCTGTTTGTGGAAGTTACAGGGATTTTCTTTTAGACCCTTCTATCATTTGGATTCCATGTTAAGTATTTCTCAGTTTTAGGGCATGTTGCCCAGTTCCATTAGAGATATATTTCCATTTCAGTTTTTCAGACTTTGGCATGTATTGATTCAGTATTTAGTTATTCATTTCAGTTGTGGAGTTTGTTATGAGGAGTTTTTCCTCCGGATTTATTTATATCGTGTGATGGTTATTCTATTGTTTTCGTTATAGTGAATGGTGATATTATTCTTGCTTTAAATCTTTTGCTGCATGTTAATCAGACTTTAATTAAAATTTGGCAACTTACTTTTTAAATACTAGGTGGTTAGTAATAATAAAATGTTTTCGACAGTGATGCTATTAGCTGAGCCAACTTGGCATTTTGAATTAATTTAATAAAGGAGTAGCTACCCGGTATTTAATTAGTCGGGGTGTCACAGGTGGTATCAGAGCATCAGGTTCTAGTGTCCTTTAGGATCTGTACGGCTATTATGTTTCTGCTAAGTTTTCTTTGATATAGAGCCCTATATTTTAGGACTTTTGTACTCTTTTTTGTGTATGCTTCGTTCTTCATCTATTTTAAGTTTATAAACAGCGAACTTATAAACTTTATTCTTATTTCAGATGCCTCCACGACGTGCACGACGAGTTCCCAGGGATGCAACGGCCGAACCCTAGCCCGCTCCAGTTCAGGGCACGATGAACGCCGCTGAGGTTGCAGCCATTGTAGCCCAAGCGGTAAATGCCGCAATTGCCGTAGTTCAGCAGGCACCACCTCAGGCGCCGGTTGCCGCACCAGTACAGGCAAATGCATTCCCGTCTGCTTGGGAACGTGTACGTGACGCTTTTCAGAAAGCGCATCCGCCAGAGTTTGCAGGTAGCTCAGATCTGGTAGTCTCGAGCCAGTGGAGGAAGGATATGCAGAGGCACTTGAGGATGTATGAGTGCACGGACGTTCAGAAGTAGGTGCTAGCTACTTTCAAGCTAGTTGGATCTGCACTGCAGTGGTGGGAGTCTATTACCACCGTGGAGGAGAGGGATACTCTCACTATTCAGGACTTTTGGGTGCGGTTCGACCGCAAGTACTTTTCGTCGGATGTTCACACGGAAATGAGGAGGAAACTGATGAATCTGAAGCAAGAGGGTAAGACCGTGGCCGAGTATGAGGTCGAGTTCACGAATCTGTTGAATATCGTTCCGGATGAGATACCGACAGAGAAGAAAAAGATTGAGAAATTCACCGACGGGTTGACATGGAGGATCCGTCAGCATCTGTTAGGGAACCTTTCGTTGGCCACTTATTCTGATGTGGTTAACGCTGCTTTTTTACACTGCCAGGATCACCGCTTTCATATGGCTGAGGGCAAGAGGTCGGGAGAGTCTAGCCATCAGGGCAGGACTGGAGGACATGGTGCCGGTGGGGCACAATCTGTTCAGGGGCAGAGACAGGGTGAGCAGGGTTCCCAGCAGGGGGATCAGAAGAGGTTCAGATCAGGAAATTACAGGCACGGATAAGGAGGTTTTCATCAGGGCCATCAGGGTCCAAACGGCCATCAGGGCCAACAGGGACAGAATGGGCAGCAGTTTCAGCAGGGCCAGCAGGGCCAAGGGAGGAACGGTAACGGCCACCAAGGCCGGGGACCACAGGGGCAGAGAGGAGAGAACTTCCTAGGGAAGTGTTTTGTTTGTGGCAAGACTGGCCATAAACGACAGGATTGTCTTGATAGGGGCAGGGCCCCACAGCAGCAGCAGCAGGGTGCTCGCCAGGAGCCACAGAGGCCTATGTTTCTCGCCGCTCTCCCCGCACCGCCACAGATGGTAGCATTGCCACCCATCCCAGCAGTCCCAGTTCAGCAGGGGCAGCTACAGTATGGACGTGTTTACAACGTCCACCAGGCAGCAGTTCCACAGGCACCGCCCGCGATTGAGGGTACGTTTCCTATTTATGGCACTATGGGTCGGGTATTGTTTGATACGGGGGCTACTCATTGTTTTATAGCTACACATTTCGCGAAAGCCTTAGGATTGTTAGCTACGGCAGAGAGCACAGTGACGTGTGTAGATTCACCATTGGGGAGTGGGTCACTTATTTTCTTTATATGCCGGGGAGTGGGGGTAGAGATTGGTAGTCTGGTATTACCTGCAGACATGTTGGTATTAGATATGCATGTTCACGATGTGATTATCGGTATGGATTGGCTCGCTGATTATAGAGCCATGATTGATTGCTTCGGTGGGAGCATTATTTTTTCCATTCCGGGGCAAGAGATGTTTGTAGTGGTGATGCCTCGCCCAGAGGGACGCTCGACCGCTCATTTGTATTACCTAGAGGAGGATACCTCTAAGGAGGTTGTGATTCCTTTGGATTCGATCCCAGTTGTCAGGGAGTATTCGGATGTGTTTCAGGAGATACCAAGCCTACCCCCCAGTCGAGAGATAGACTTTGTTATAGACTTATTGCCAGATACGAGGCCTATAGCACGTGCACCGTACCGTATGGCTCCGGAAGAGATGCGAGAGCTACGTGATCAGATAGAGCAGCTGTTAGGTCAGGGCTTTATTCGCAGGAGTACCTCACCTTGGGGCGCTCTAGTTTTGTTTGTGAAGAAGAGGGACGGTTCACTGAGATTGTGTGTGGACTACCGAGAGTTGAATAAGGTCACGATACGGAATAAGTATCCGTTGCCTCGAATCGATGACCTATTTGACCAGTTGAGAGGAGCTTCTTTCTTCTCGAAGATTTATTTGAGATTGGGATACCATTAGTTGCGTATCAGGGAGGAGGATGTCTCGAAGACTGCGTTCTTGTCGAGATATGGTTCTTACGAATTTCGGGTTATGCCTTTTGGTTTGACCAACGCTCCAGCTGTGTTTATGGACTTGATGAACAGAGTGTTCAGGGATTTCCTAGATTAGTTTGTCATTGTCTTCATCGATGATATTCTGGTTTACTCCCAGACAGAGGAGGAGCACACCGAGCATTTGAGGCAAGTTTTGCAGACACTTCGTCAGAACGAGTTGCATGCAAAATATGAGAAATGCGGGTTTTGGTTGAAGGAGGTCCAATTTTTGGGACATATTATTTCCGACCGGGGGATATCTGTTGATTCGGGGAAGGTATCCGCGGTGAGGGAGTGGGGATAGCCCACGACACCAACGGAGATTCGTAGTTTCTTGGGTCTAGCAGGATACTACAGGAGGTTTATTCGGGGTTTCTCGAAGATAGTGGGTCCTTTGACACATCTGACTCGTAAGGGAGTGCCATTCATCTGGAGTGATGCCTGTCAGTTGGCATTCGATGAATTGAAGGATAAATTGACCTCAGCACCTGTGTTAGCATTGCCGAGACCGGGAGTTGAGTATTTGGTTTACACCGATGCGTCTTTGCAAGGACTTAGAGGTGTATTGCAGCAGGAGAGACAGGCCATAGCTTATGCTTCCCGTAAGCTTAAGCCTCATGAAAAGAATTACCCCACGCAAGATTTGGAGTTGGCGGCAGTGGTATTTGCCTACGGATTTGGAGGCACTATCTTTTGGGGGAGAAGTTCCAATTGTTCACGGACTACAAGTCCCTACAGTACCTGTTCACTCAGAAGGAGTTGAACATGCAGCAAAGGAGGTGGCTTGAGTTTGTGAAGGACTACCAGTTCGATATCCAGTATCACCCGGGTAAGGCTAACATGGTAGCAGACGCGTTGAGCCGTAGGCCAGCAGATGAGGTAGCAGGGGTGTGGAAGGCAAAGTGGAAAGAGTTGGGACACCAGGATGCAGTGGCCCGATCTTTCATGTCTGTGATGACCGTTACACCACAGATTGTCACGAAGGTAGTACGGGCACAGGCTAATGACTCATTTTGTCAGGAGCAGATAGTTCGATTACTAGCAGAGGGAGCCGAGTCCTATACCGTTAGCTCAGACGGGGGATTACGCTTCAATGGGAGATTGGTGGTTCCGGAAGGGGAGGAATTGCGACACGAGGTGATGGCAGAGTCGCACGGCTCACGGTTCGCGGTACATCCCGGAGGGGACAAAATGTACCAAGACATGAGACGGCAGTATTGGTGGAGCGGTATGAAGAGAGATATTGCTGAGTTCGTAATAAGCTTACGAGAGGATAACTTATGATGCCAAAAAAATAAGATCCTAAGTTGTGTAACGACCCAGACTTTTGAGTGACTATTTTACATTATTTTGCCTGATGGGCTAATTTTATAAAATAGAGAAAATTGGGGTAAATATTATTTTAATTAATTTAAGAAATAATATTTACCATGTTTTTCCTATTTACTGTTATGATAAGGTAAATAGCATTATATTGTGTTTTATTGCGTCGTTGTGCTTTAAGCAACGGTTATGACTTATATTTAAATTTGAGCATAATTAATGAAATAAAATGACGTTGGAACATAAAATATTATACGATACTCCGGATGCAAATTTAGAGGGTGCGGTTAGTTTTGAAATAGTCGCGATAGTCAAAATAAGTGCCAAGTTATATTTTTGAGTTCCGGACACTTTTGACAGGTTATGACTCAATTGTGTAGTTACGAGTCATTTTAATGGTATATCAACATTTAAAGAAGGAAATTAATGATTAGTACCCGTTTAAGTCTCCCAAACCCTTTTATTTTCCCATTCTTATGTTATAAGCTTAAAGAGAGAGAGAGAGAGAGAGAGAGAGAGAGAGAGAGAAGAGAGAGAACTTGGGAGAAATGGAGAAAAGAGAGAGAGAATTTAAGATTGGAGCCGAAAATCGTTGCTACGGGAAGAGAATCCGAGCCCACATACTTGAGGCAAGTTTTTAACTTGCTAGTGTATGATTTAATGTGGATAAATTGCATTTATCGTTATGTTTTGGAGTTTTAACCATATATGGGTTTTTGATGATGTTGGTGTTTAAACCCTTAATCTTGTAGTTTAATTGGATTTGAGTTGGGAATTGTGAGGACATATTTTCATAGGTCCGTTATCAATTTGTTATGTCATATACCGATACACAGTCAAAGAGCATTCAAGAGCAATCTACATCAAAGACGGATCCTAATTATTCAAGTTCTTCATCATTCAAGGCTCCACGAAGTTTAATTTGGTAAGGTTATGTTTTAAATACCTTAACTTTTCACTTAGAGCTTTTGGGAGATTTTTACAAAATATTTTCAAAATGTTGGAGCGGACTTTTTCGTCAAATATTGAGAATGAGTATTTTTTCTAAGTTTTGAAGCGGACCTCGATTTTGATGCCTAGGTCGTTCGTGCGAGATTAACATCTCATTCGAACGAGATTGGAAGTCGCGCGATGTCGTTTGAATGACATGCGTACTTCGTTCGAGCGATATATGCTTCTCGTTCGAATGAACTTGACTTTCGAGGCGGTATGTTTTTGTATAAATACTCATTAAATGGTAACATTTTCATTAAGAAGTCCACAGTTTTTGACAGACAGAAAACTGCGAAACTGCATAATCCTTTTTGGCTTCTTCTTTTAGGGTTTAATCCCTCTTTGTTTTCAATTCAAAAATCTCCCATATGCTTTAGTGAATTGTTTTGTTGTTGAAGAACACACCTTGCTACTGTTTATCTTTGTGGGGGGAACTCTATAACCGGAGAGCTGCGTGCTATTGTGGAGGGAGTCCTTATAAAGTTCACGTCTTGTGGAGAATTCGTTTCTCTTCTTCACTGTTGCCCTCCTGGAAAGGGAAAGTTCCAGTTGAGACACCGGAACCGACATCTGCGGGTATTTCGTATGTCACCTTATTTCATTGTAATCCGTGTAAGCCGTTTTCTTACAAAATTATAGTGAAATAAATGGTTTTGCCCCTTTGGGGGATTTTTCCTTAATTTTGTGTCACTTTCTTGATATTTGTTTATGGGTTGACATACGCACTTTAGAAAAATGTTTAGGGGATGATTTAAATAAGGTTTAATTTGAAAACTTGCGAATTTAATTTAATCAATTATCACGCCGTTACGACTTTCTCAGGAATATTAGTTAGTAGTTGTGTAGAAATGATTTAGTGGGATTATTAATTGTTGGGGTTGAAGGAGATGGAAGATTTGGAGGTTTTGGAAATTTTAGGGTTCATAACCCGTAGCCCAAATTGGGCATTTTTGCCAGGCCGAATCAATTCGCTTCCCAAGCGAATCGATTCGCCTATAGGGGAGGATACAGGTCTGGGAAACTGAATCGATTCGGGTTAGGGCCAAATCGATCCGAGCTGGGGCAATAGGTTGGTTTTCCTCATCGAATTGATTCATTTTTGGGATAATCGATTCGCTGTCAGGGGCGAATTGATTCGGCTATAGGCGAATCGATTTGGAAACCCTGTTTTTGTGAGATTTTCTAGCTTTATTTTTAGTCCTTTTCTTTTAGGTTCAAGGCTTAGGAACCTTCTCTTGGGAAGTAATAAAGAGTTTTAGAGGTTTGTATTGAGTAGATAAATATCCTAGGTTAGCATGGGGTTAATTGGTCTTATCTCAAGGGTTAGTTTATAGAGGTTAATGTTTCGTTTGATATAGGAAGTTAACCTAAAATTAATACAAGGTAGAATGATAAGGTTTGGGACTTTTGGGAGACTAGTATTGTGGGAAATTATTTTGATTAATTATGATATAACTTTGGACTCTTAGAGGCTAGTGTGAGGATAATTGCACTTCGGGTCCTAGGTCATTAATAAATATGACTTCGAGAATAATAAATGCATATTCTAAAATTTGGTACTTAATGGTTAAGTATAAATGATTTTAAGAATATAGCAAGTGAATATTTTCAAATGGAAAAAAATGATTTTTGTAAATGATAATTTACATATGCACACCTCTCTAAATCGCTATCATAAGGGAAGTTACGCGCTTGAGGTGACGTCCCCTGGCTAGTGAATGTAGGGCGAATATAGTCCTCGGCCATAGGACCGGTTATTATATTATGTGCTTATTTTGCGAAGTGAGGTAATTCCGGGTGTGGTTATGACTCACTGTCGCAGTTATATGGACGATTCCCGACGTCTCGTGTTGTAGGATGCCCAGGTTGCCTTGTTCGATAGGCCTTGGAAGAAGATAGCCATTTAGGGGCGCGTCCAGTGGGGAAACTCGGAAGGACAATCTTAGAATCGTTATATGACATGAAATATAACTATTCATAATAATGTGGGACATTACTGATGTTAAAGCCTTTTATGATAATAAATTTGCTTTAAATACGTTTCCTGGAGGTAAGAAGGGAAATGTGAGGTTATGAGATGAAATTGAATTGGTAAAATATTTTGTGAAATGAATTGATATATATATATATTACCTAAAGAGGAAAGGAACTATGCATTTAAATTGTGAATAATTGAAATGAAGTCTCATTTAGAGAAAGTAGATGAGTTCTCCCATGCTTATATGAACATTGAGCATTATCATTGATATTACGCTAGGTTGTGCTTTTAGAATGAGGGGTGAGAAAGTTTATGATTAATTGCAAGAGAAAGTTAAGTTCATGATTATGATTAGATATTTATAAATGTCATGCATTTTATTCACATGGTGATCATATCAAACCGGGCCCTGACCCGTCTATATCTCTTATTTTGCATGAATTCCTTGTTCGTCCAGGTGCTCCTCCGCAAGGACGCTCGTATTGACCTCTCCATTCTAGTTGTCCTGGAGCTATAGCATTTTGCGGATGTTGTAGGATATTCGCTATAGACGCGTCTATCTTTTGTACTCTAGCTATGTTCAGTTTACTTATTCGGGTGTGTTGACCATACTTGGTACTCATTTATTATAATGTGATATTTAATTGTAATACTCGGTGTAACCTGTTTGTATTAGGCTGTTAACCAAAAGCTTATTCGATTATTACTTATTGCATTATTGTTATTCTTGTACTCGTTGATTTTTGGTATCCATCGTCTTCACAAATGGGATTGTCTAAATGCTTTTCTTTTAACTTACAAAATTAAATTTGACAGTCCGTTTTCTAAAATAATTGGTGGTTATCTCGTATTATTGTTTTACGACAGTGATTCTAAGAATGGACCATCTATGATTCCTGTGATTATTGGAGTATCGGGCTGGCCACCTCTTATTTTAATAGGCGGGTTGTCAGAGATGATATTAGAGCATCAGATTCTAATGTCCTTAGGAATCTGTGCGGACGTACTACGCTTTCAGCGTTACTTTTGATTTGATATAGAGCCTTAAGATTATGATTTTTGATTCCTCTTGTGAGGTTTTGTCCTCCTGTTGTAATGTAAGAACTCAGAAAATCTTTTGCGTGTTTGTTTGAGATTCATAGGTCGAATGAGGAAGGGCATCAGGGAAGGCCGTTATGAAGGCGACATGAGACGGGATTACTAATAACTATAAGTTTTAATTGGGGATGAGGGACGCTTTGGAGGTCGCTCCCTTCATAGCATTCTATTATATTGCTACCGTGACTACTAAGTACAGTAGATATAGTTTTTTGAGTATCTCTACAAGTAGAGATGGTACTAATCTTGGGATTCCAATCGAAGTTAATTTGAAGTTTAAAAGTCCTCGATAAGGGCCATATGTTGAAGTTATGATAGATGGAGGAAGTGTACCCTCATTCGATGGAAGCATAGGGCCCAGGAGATTTGGCCTTAAGAGGGGTATAGAAATATCCAAATGTGAAAAATTGAGGAAAATTTTTCACCCGTTGGAGTAATATCGAAATGGTGGGAACGTAGTCACCATATTTGGTAGAGCAGGAAGTTTTGATCATAGAGAAACCTGGTAGATGTTTTCTACGACGAGTTTCTCTTGAATAACAGGAATGATGAGAAGGTAGATTTTCAAGTATTCACATGAGGATCGATCAGAGGCAGACCGTGAATAAAGAGTTACACGGTTAAAGAAACCGTTCCCCGAAATAAGGTAGATACAAGGAAGAGAGAGACCTTCAGTGGAGTGATAGGCTCACGAGTAATCATTGCCCACACTTTTGGAGAAGTAGGGTACATAAAACCCCATTGGTGGACATCCGTCTGGGGAAGACTCGTTGAAATAAGGCAGGGGTGGACGGTAGTATGTTCTTTTTTGTTGAGGAAGTTAGGGGAACTACGCGGGTAATCGTCAGGTGGCTAGAGATGGAGAAACGGTTATGACATGGAATGTAGAACCACGCGTTTTGATCTTGTCGATTGGAGAAAAAGGGCAAGAATAGGGTGCCTAGTTGGGGCATTAACGGAAGTAGTTTGGTTCAGATAAGACTAGAATACTGTATCTGGGAACCATTGGTAGTGGCCAGGGTAATTGGCAAGAATGTTGACAGAAATTCCACCTTGGTTGAGGGTGGTGCATTCTGTATGATAAGATGGAGTAGTATTTTATTAACCTTATATTCAGGTGTGTAATTTGATCTTGTGGTAGTATCGATGGTAAAATAGAGAGTAGTGGTAGAGCGAGGAAAGGGCATTTCTGAGTTTTCTCCCCAATCTGCCACTTGTCAATTGGAGAATGTAGATTACCGATGATCAACGGAATCATTGTAATTGTTAGAGTACCGGTGTAGATATGGAAGGGTATATCCATGGATATTCTCATTGAATTGCCCGCATCGAAACGGTCATGATCCTATTTGAGAAAATTGTTGATCGTTTGACCACATCGCCGCTTTTCCGGCCAATATGAGCGGACTATTTACAGAGGAGTACGCCAAGCCCTTTATGGCGGAGTATGGAACTGTATGAGGTGCCTATCAATATAGTGTTGGATCGAGACTAGACTTTCGTGTTGAAGTTTTGGTAAAGTTTCCCGAAAGTAATAGGAACCTAATTGAAGTTGGGTACAACCTACCACCCGTAAGTGAATGAACATGGAGAGAGTTAATCAAATGTCGGAAGGCATACCTAGAAAGTGCGTGTTGGCTTAAAGGAAGGATGGGGGGCAATAGCTTTTATGGGTCGAATTTTCACACCGAAATTTTTTTCCTGCTCGTTGGGTAGAAACAAAAAGACAATAAAATCTTTGAACTTGAAATGGTCCAGGAATACTTCTTTGATGATTAAGTTCATTGAGCCACATACTTTGAAGGACTACGCCGACTCGAATAGAGGTCATGTAGTATTGGAAGTAGAGGATCAAGTTTTAGTGGAGTTATTCCCTAAGAAGAGTATAACATGATTCAGGAGGAAAGGCAACGTGTGCCGAGTTATGTAGGCATTTTCTTCCTTCGTAGAAAGGTAGGGTTGATAATTCATGAGGATCAACCCGATGCGAGTTTAGCTTTATGAAGAGAGGTGGGGACACCACATTGCCGAGGAATTTGCCAAGGATGAAAGAACGATAATTTAGAGAAGTACACCCTTAATATGGTTATATGGTACGCCTAAATTTTGAGGGCAAAATTACCTTGTAAGGGGGGGAGGGAGTATGAAACAACTCTGACTTTTGAGTGACTATTTTATATTATTTTGCCTGATGGGCTAATTTTATAAAATAGAGAAAGTTGGGGTAAATATTATTTTAAGTGATTTAAGAGATAATATTTACCATGTTTTGCCTATTTACTGTTATGAGAAGGTAAATAGAATTATATTGTGTTTTATTGCGTCGTTGTGCTTTAAGTGACGGTTATGACTTATATTTAAATTTGAGCATAATTAATGAAATAAAATGACGTTGGAACATAAAATATTATACGATACTCTGGATGCAAATTTAGAGGGTGCGGTTAGTTTTGAAATAGTCAAGATAGTCAAAATAAGTGCCAAGTTGTATTTTTGAGTTCCCGACACTTTTGACAGGTTATGACTCAATTATGTAGTTACGAGTCATTTTAATGGTGTATCAACATTTAAAGAGGGGAATTAATGGTTAGTGCCCGTTTAGGTATCCCAAACCCTTTTATTTTCCCATTCTTATGTTATAAGCTTAAAGAGAGAGAGAGAGAGAATAGAGAACTTGGGAAAAATGGAGCAAAAAGAGAGAGAAAATTGAAGATTGGAGCCGGAAATCATTGCTATGGGAAGAGAATACGAGCCCACAAACTTGAGGCAAGTTTCTAACTTTCTAGCGTATGATTTAATGTTGATAAATTGCATTTATAGTTATGTTTTGAAGTTTTAACCATAAATGGGTTTTTGATGATGTTGGTGTTTAAACCCTTAATCTTGTAGTTTAATTGGATTTGAGTTGGGAATATTAGTTAGTTGTTGTGTAGAAATGATTTGGTGGGATTATTAGTTGTTGGGGTTGAAGGAGATGGAAGATTTGGGGTTTTTGTAAATTTTAGGGTTCATAACCCGTAGCCCAAATTGGGCATTTCTGCCAGGCCGAATCGATTCGCCTCCCAAGCGAATCGATTCACTTATAGGGGAGGATACAGGTCTGGGAAACCGAATCGATTCGGGTTAGGGCCGAATCGATTCAGACTGGGGCAGTAGGCTGGTTTTCCTCACCGAATCGATTCGTTTTTGGGAGAATGGATTCGCAGCCAGGGGCGAATCAATTAGTCCCTAGGCGAATCGATTCGGAAACCATGTTTTTGTGAGATTTTTTTAGCTTTATTTTTAGTCCTTTTCTTTTAGGTTCAAGGCTTAGGAACCTTCTCTTGGGAAGTAATAAAGAGTTTTAGAGGTTTGTATTGAGTAGATAAATATCCTAGGTTAGCGTGGGGTTAATTGGGCTTATCTTAAGGGTTAGTTTATAGAGGTTAATGTTTCGTTTGATATAGGAAGTTAACCTAAAATTAATACAAGGTAGAATGATAAGGTTTGGGACTTTTGGGAGACTAGTATTGTGGGAAATTATTTTGATTAATTATGATATTACTTTGGACTCTTAGAGGATAGTGTGAGGATAATTGCACTTCGGGTCCTAGGTCATTAATAAAATATGACTTCGAGAATAAGAAATACATATTCTAAAATTTGGTACTTAATGGTAAAGTATAAATGATTTTGAGAATATAACAAGTGAATATTTTCAAATGAAAAAAAAATGATTTTTGTAAATGATAATTTATATATACACACCTCTCTAAATCGCTATCATAAGAGAAGTTACGCGCATGAGGTGAAGTCCCCTGGCTAGTGAATGCAGGGCGGATATAGTCCTCGGCCATAAGACCGATTATCAGATTATGTGCTTATTTTGCGAAGTGAGGTAATTCCGGGCGTGCTTATGACTCACTGTCGCATGTATATGGCTGCTTCCCGACGTATTGCGTTGTAGGATGCCCAGGTTGCCTTATTCGATAGGCCTTGGAAGATGATAGCCATTTAGGGGCGTGCTCAGTGGGAAAACTCAGAAGGACGGTCTTAGAATCATTATATGATATGAAATATAACTATTGATAATAATGTGGGACATTATTCATGTTAAAGCATTTTATGATAATAAATTTGCTTTAAATACATTTCCTGGAGGTAAGAAGGGAAATGTGAAGTTATGAGATGAAATTGAATTGGTAAAAAATTTATGAAATGAATTGATATATATATATATTTCCTAAAGAGAAAAGGAACTATGCATTTAAATTGTGAATAATTGAAATGAAGTCTCATTTAGTGAAAGTAGATGTGTTCTCCCATGCTTATATGAACATTGATCATTATCATTGATATTGCGCTAGGTTGTGCTTTTAGAATGAGGGGTGAGAAAGTTTATGATTAATTGCGAGAGAAAGTTAAGTTCATGATTATGATTAGATATTCATAACTATCATGCATTTTATTCACATGGTGATCATATCAAACCAGGCCCTGACACGTCTATATCTTTTATTTTGCATGAATTCCTTGTTCATCCAGGTGCTCCTCCGCAAGGACGCTCGTATTGACCTCTCCATTCCAGTTTTCCTGGAGCTATAGCATTTTGCGGATGTTGTCGGATATTCGTTATAGACGCTTCTATCTTTTGTACTCTAGCTATGTTCAGTTTACTTATTCGGGTGTGTTGCCCATGTACTCATTTATTATAATGTGATATTTAATTTTAATACTCGGTGTAACCTGTTTGTATTAGGCTGTTAACTGACAGCTTATTCGGTTATTACTTATTGCATTATTGTTATTCTAGTACTCGTTGATTTTTGGTATCCACCGTCTTCGCAAATGGGATTGTCTAAATGCTTTTCTTTTAACTTACAAAATTAAATTTTACAGTCCATTTTCTAAAATAATTGGTGGTTATCTCGTATTATTATTTTATGACAGTGATGCTAAGAATTGACCATCTATGATTCCTGTGATTATTGGAGTATCGGGCTGGCCACCACTTATATGAATAGGCGGGTTATCACAGGTTGGACTAAGGAATATTGTTTGGGTGAATAAGTTGAATATATGGTTTTCTCAATGGAGATTTGGGTATATTTGGAAGCTAAGGAGTTTCCCAAGTAGGGCATATATATGTAATGGATGTAAGGGCATTTTTCTGACCATGTCCCTATAATCTATGACTTGTTCGTAATTTCTAAATTACATTAGCTATGGCATACCCCGCTACATCGGTTATGGCACAACACGTCTCCACGATCATACACAACGTCAAAGATCCAAATATCTGACAAAGTGCATCTCTAACGTTCACCACTATGTCTTCATTATGCTTTATGTTCATCTTCAACGTGCTCCACAACTCCACGTAATAATGGTATATTTTATGTTTTGGAGTTCGCCGTTTTTCATAATTATATTGGGAGTATTTTACTTTATTTTGATTAAAAAAATGAGACTGGTTTTATTTATTAAAAAATTAATTTTCCCCTACCGTCGTTCTAACGAGATGGATATCTCGTTCGAACGAGCCAAGCAACTCGTTCAAAGTCTCGTTAGATGGCCTACATCAAATGAGGTTCAAACGAGGGCGTACTATCTTGATTTTTTCATATCGCGATAAGGTCGTTTGAAGCTTCTTTCTAATGAGAATCATATCTCGTTCAAATGATGATCCAACCTCGTTCGAACGACCTTACGCCACCTCGATTTGTGGATTATATAAGTGAAATAGAAAAGGATTTTCCCCGAACAGGATTTTTCCTGGAGTCCTTCTTGCTTGGTTTCATTGCATGCTTTCATGTTTTTGTGCTTTCAATCACATAATTTCATGTTCTAGGGTTTAAAAGAATTAAAAGTAATGTGAGTTGACATTTAATTAAATAAGTTAAGTCCATTGGACTATACGCACTCTCAAATTGGTAAGTGGGACTCTTTCATATGACATTTGGTTATCCTTTGATACCAACGATCATTTATTTGTCTATTCGGATGCCAATCGGTCCAAGGATGTAGATGGATGTAGGAGCACTTCATGTGGGTGTTTCTACTTTGGGAGTGATCTTGTTTCTTGGGTGAGCAAGAAGCAAAACTCCATCTTTTTTTCCACTACAGAGTCCGAGTACATCGTCGGTGGGAGTTATTGCACACAACTCTTATGGATGAAGTAAATGTTGGAGGATTACGGGATTTCTCAGGACATCATGACCATTTCCTATGATAACACGAGCGCGATTCACATATCTTGAAATCCAGTCCATCATTCGCGCACGACACACATTAGGATATGCGAGCATTTTATCCGAGACCTAGTAGAGGAGAAGATCGTGTCCTTGAGCTTTGTGACCACTGACCTCCAGTTAACCGATTTTTTCACGAAACCTTTAGATGCCCTTAAATTCAAGAGTCTTAGGAAGTCTTTAGGTATCTGCACAGTTGACTGAGGGTTGGTTACTTTATCTAGTATATGATGATTTTTCACGTTCATATCCCTGATTCCTATTGCTAGATTGTATTATTTTTATTATTCTTGTATTATTTTTTTCTCCATATTTTAAAAAAATCCAAAAATATTTTCATTTTTCTAAAAATAGAAAAATAAAATATTTGGTTTTTAAGAAAAGAGAAAAATTCAAAAAATATTTTCGATTTAAAGAAAAATGAAAAAGTCAAAAAAGAATTTCTTTTTATATACAAAATTTGAAAAACACAAAAAGATTTTTGTAGTTTATTTACACCTTATATGGATGGTCATTTAGGATTCCCAAGTCACAATATGATTTCATTAGCCCCATGACATTTTAATGGTGTTTTGAGGCACATTATCTCCTCCACGTGCTTTATAATGTGTTGGGGTCATTGAGATATGATTAGTCGATTAATTTCTACATGTTTGACTCGTTGTCTCTTTTAATGCACACATGCACGGATTTATTTGAGCATTGCACTTGCCTGTCACATGTTGGTCAAGGTGTTTTTCATCTCAATCTTGCTTTTAAAATGAACCAACTGTGATAAAATGAGATAATGAAAGTAGTGCTTGTAAAAACCATTGCTCAGATTGGAAAAATTGAAAATTATATCTTCGATAAATGTGTTCTATTTGAAATAATGGAATCGGACTGCAAGAGACAAGTTTTCTTTTCTTGAATGACCACCATTTGCAAAAGGAAAAGAGCCTAAAAGATTAAAGGCACATAAAAAGACAAAATATAAAGTACCAGGTCAATTTCAAAGAACATTAATGATTTGCTACATATGAGCATTGATTTCTTCAAAAAAAAAAGTCGATAAAAAATTCAATATGTGCGTTTTGAGGGAGCTTAGTTGAAGATCTGTAGGTTTGCATGTCCTGGAAAAAAATCTCGTAAAATTATTAACTGGTTTTGGGCGCTACTGGTGTGAAAATTATTTTAGACTTTGATTTGTTGATTAGATTGAGTCGATTTCACATCAATTCAACATTTTTACACCTAACACCGACTTTGAGTTCATTTGTTAGGATTATCCAACATCCATCGTACACATATGTTATGATTTTTTGAGTTTATTCTCCTATTGGATTTGTTCACACCGATTCATTACGCTTTCACGACTTGGTTATCTTGATGTTAGTTCTTGCTGTGCATTGCATTTGTATTTATCATACTTGAGAATAAAATTGAAAAATAAAAAAATTGTTGTTTTTTGTTTTGTGACACACTTCGGTTTATTGCTTATGTTTCTTTTCCTTATCAATTTCGAACATCATAAAAATGGGGAGAACAAATTATCGGGGAATGGGAGTTTGATGATTGTTATGCTACTGTTATGCTTATGCATGTTTATCATTTTATTTCAAACTTTTGCACGTCATGGGTATTTTCTCGTTTGTAACTTGTGTGTACACTCATTTGAAGATCACATTCATAATACACTTGGTGAAGACAAATGAATTTTGAGATTTGAAGATTCGAAGATGATTTGAGGATTTGAAGATTTCAAGACTTATGATTTTTGATATCATTCCATTTGTGGGTTTTAGGAGGGTATTAGAATATTGTATCTCTTTAAAAACTTAGTTTCATAATTCGGATTTTTTATGTATGTACTGACATATCCCTATGGGGACATTTGTAAGGGCATTTTTCTGACACTGCCCCTAGAATCTAGGACTTGTCCCTAGTTTCTAGATTACATTAATTATGGCATATCCCGCTAGATCGACTATGGCACAGTACATATCCACGATCACACACGACGTCAGAGATCCGAATATCCAACAATGTGCATATCCATCGTGCACCACCACATCTTCATTATGCTCCACGATCATCTTCAACATGCTCCATAACTCCACTTAATAATGGTATATTTTATGTTTTGGAGTTCGTTATTTTCATAATTATATTGGGAGTATTTCACTTTATTTCGATTTAAAAGAAAAAGAGTCTGGTTTTATTTATTAAAAAAATTAAATTTCACCTGCTATTATTCTAATGAGATGGAAATCTCATTTGAACGAACCAAAAAACTCGTTCGATGTATCATTAGATGGCTTACATCAAACGAGGGCGTACTGTCTTGATTTTTTCCATGTCGCGAGAAGGTCGTTTGAAGCTCGCTTCTAATGAGAGTCATGTCTCTTTCGAACGACACTTCAACCTCGTTCGAACGACGCTTTAACCTCATTCGAATGACCATATGCCACCTCAATTTTTGTGTTCGCCAATAAAAACATGCTTTGCGTAGGTATTTTGCAAGACTTTTAAAACCTCATTTTCTGTAGACCTACTGCACAAAGTCTCACTTTTTAAAAAGGCAAAACACCTTTTTGATTCACACATCAGCTCCCATATATTTTGTGAATCACTTTGAAACCCTTACGTAATTCTATACCGAAGTTACTCTTGTGGAGAAGGCGTCTCCACTACTGATCTTGTGGTTCTCGTGGAAACCATTGCTGAAGGAAAATAAAAGGTCACTTACGAGAGATTCGTCTAAAAAAGATGTCGTTCACTTGTATATTTATAAGTTGGAATTTATGAATTATATAAGTGAAATAGAAAAGTTTTTTCCCCAAAAGGGATTTTTCTTAGAATCCTCGTTGCTTGGTTTTATTGCATGCTTTCATATTTTTATGATTTCAGTTACATAGTTGCATATTCTAGGGTTTAAACGACCCGTGAATATATACGAACTTTAGGAAGGAAAGAATATATTGGCATATCATCTTTTGAGTTATTGGTAAACTCGTTAAGGGATAGAAATATAAGTATGAATGTGCGTGATATTTAGCTAATGGTTATTAGAACGGGTAATGGATAAAAGAAATTCTAAACTGGTTATAAAAATGGGTTTCGTATATAAGGGATATATTAATCATTAAACTAAGATAATATCGGTATACTAATTGTGATATAAAGTGAGTAGTTGTATAAATTGTCATAAAACATGATAGAAAGCTAAAATTTCAAATCCATATATTTCATATCAACAAATTAGTTGAAGTGGTAATGATTATGAAACTTTCAAAAAGTTTGATAATGAACGAGTATGTTTACCTATGTACAAATGGTAGTAATACAAATTGCATATAATACTCTATTGATGAACTGTGTTGGGTATATGAAAGCATTGGTATATATATTTTTGTGAGTTGGTATTAAGCTAAGTAATGATTGTGATGTTAGGTGCATATGAGGCCTAAATTATATTAATGTTATGGATATGACAGTTCGATTCAGTTATGGTAATTAGGTATAAGTGAGCCTATGATGATAATAACAACCTTTAAAATGACAAGTATAGTTGTATTGGTACTACGGTTGGTTTTTATGTGAATACCTAATACATTATTCTTTTCATTATGACAAAGATTGTAATACCCCATAATTTTAAAGTAATAAAGAATTTAATTATAATGAAGGAGAAGAATAAATAAATAATAAAATAATATATAATGAATTATTATGTCAATATATTAAAATAAATAATGTAATTGTGATTTATATGAATTTTTAGAATTTTATATTGATTTAAAAACTAATTTCGAGAATTTTATGACTAATTACGGGAGTTGTTGTAAAATAAATAATATTGAAATTTGATGAGAATTTATTTATTTTGGTTAATAGTATAATCAAATAAGTTAAAATGAATTTATATAATTTTTAGATAATCTATAATAATTAAAAATGACAAATAAACATTTATGTAATCAAACAGACAATTTAAGGGTAAAGGGGTAATTTGGATTATCTTGGACTCCAAGTTAAGGTATGGTGTAAAGTCTACCCATATATATGTCTCGTGGGTGAATAGGAAGGGAGGAAAAAGAACAAAGAAACGGGGAGAAGACAAATAAAAGGAAAATAAAAGAAACTAAGAGAATATAGAAAAATAGAGAAGGAAAAGAAACGTTGAGGAAAAACCATAAGAGTGTAATGGTAAAGAAATAAAAGAACAAAGAATAATAAGACAGGTGGGTAAAAATAAAGTAAAGTGAAGAAAGAAAATCAAACAAAAAGGAGCGGTGTCTGGAAGAAGGCCTGATTAGGCGTAAATATTCTATATTTATCCCCTTAATTTCGGTATTTTTACAGTCCCGTACATTATATTTCACTCTAATTTATCTCATATTTATGCTACTAACTTTGTTCAGTGAGTATTTCGCGTTTTGTGTATTTCTCTCATATTTTACAAGTAATTCGTGCAAGTGGATGCGAGAGAAAAGTCAAAATAGTGAAAGTATCGCGAGAAAGGGGACTCAAGGAAAATTTCGTAATTTTTCAACCAGAATTTAGAGGAGGAGCCAACTAAAAAGTTAAAGACCTTAGAGTCATGAATACACTTGAAGAAACGACACCCCGATCTGAGCTACGGTTAGAAAGTTATGCACGTTTGAAGTTGAGAAGAGAGTCTGATGGCAGAATTGTAATTAAGAGAAAATCGAGCACATAAGGCATTCCTAGGTAGAGATTCTGAATGAATCGGTTCGGTCCCTGGGTGAACCGGTTTGCTTCTGGGTTCGCTCCAAGTGTGACACCCCGCCTAATTAAATACCGGGCAATCACTCCTTTATTAAATTAAAATCAAGGTGAACAGTTGGTTCATTCTTAGCATCACTGTCGTAAAAATAACTTTTCCAATTCAGACACCCTAATTAATTAAGCTAAGTGTCAAAACCATTTTTAAACATTACCTTTCAAATTTTATTTTGAAAACAAGATTTAATTATTTACAACAATTTAATATATAACGAATCACACCACAATAATCTTGGAACATATAATCCAAATAATTTAAACATTCGACAATTGAATCCCAACATTTAAAATTTAAAGTGAAACATCAAGACAATAATAAATCCCAAAGTAACAATACTACAATAACTGAAACACAATGTCCAAATGAAACAACTAAATAATGAAAAGGGCAACACATGCCCCACTACATGAAGATACTAGGAGAGGAATCAAGTAAATGAAGTCGTCTAAGCAAGTGTCCTGCAACGCCCACCTAAGCTGCAGCACGTTCCTTCCAAGGGATCCTAAGAAAGACGCCCCTGTGGCTGGGCACCTGTAATATATACATATATACACAAGAGAAAAAGAAAATAGAAATGGGTCAGAGCCCGATAGTGTATATGATTTAAAATTCGTTTAGCAAGTATTTAAATTGTTTACATGCCAACGCAACAACATATTAGTGCGGCACTCTCTTGAGAAATTCTCACCTCTATTCTAATGTGCACGCCTATCGTACTAACCTTCCCAATGGAATATCTATCTTATACCGCACTAAACTTCCCAATGATTTAACTTATCTTAGGTTACTCGTAAGATTTAAAACTGAACATTATAATTGTTAAAAGGAAGATTTCATTTAATAACAAAGCTCTCATTTTAACTTTATTTATTAATAAAGTTTCCCAGTGTCATATTATACTTTTTCAAAACAAGTATTTCCCATTTTGAGTCATTATACATGTCTTACTTACCATATCACAGCAGGTAGTTCCAAATTTCAGAATTTCATATATATATTAACTACTCGTATAATATATATATTCTAATAGCACCCCACATAAAAACTATGGTGCTGGAATACTCTACTATCCAATCCCCATATCACTCGTACTAAGGGAAATACACATTCGGAATCACTCTCGAACTGTATTAACACATACACAAACAATATTGAGGCGGAGCATAGATTCCAAGTCTCTAAGAGGATGGCACATGCCCGCGTCTCTTAGGATCGTCTGAACTATCAATTTTGATAGCCTGTACCAAGGATATCTATCTTCTAGGGTATGATTCAATATCCCCCATAAAGGTCCCATCGAGATAAGACTGTCCCAGCGCGGTAACCTCAGGGATAGCAAGTAGCATGGGCATGATTTTCACACATAGATAGTATATGCATACACAATCATATAACTATACTAATATTACCATACCAATTTTAGGTACATCTCAAATCCCATAGTTACGACATTTATTCTCATATCTCATTATTAGTTATTACGTATAACGGTTTGTCTCTAACTTTAATTTGAGGTATCATTCAATCTTACTACATAACTCTCATGGACTCGATCCTCCCAAGTATAAAGATTCAGTAGGTATTCATCTATTTTCCATCGTAACCATCTTACGTAATCTCTGACTTTAATACGTAGTTTCATCGTTTCTTATATGTAATATCCCAAAAATACAACTCTCGTCTTACATTAAAGGTCCCAAAATTATTCATATACCCTACTGGTCTTATTTATCTCCCAAAACATATTTATAAGGGTGTCCAAGAATTATTTTTCATTAAGTGATTTTAACTAATTTAAAAAGGGAAAATATAAGTCTGCCAGGAGAAGTCGATCGATCGAGGTCTGGGGCTCGATCGATTGAACCTTCGATCGATCGAAGCTCTGGGCTCGATCGATCGATCAAGCAGGTATGCGATTTCTGCAGTTTTGCAGTTACGGGTTTCATCCTCTAACCTCAATCAATTCCATATTTTTCATTCCCAATCGTCCAAGAATTTGTACTACTAACATTATATCATCATATTATGTATTTTCTACGTAAAGCATGTAAATTTTCGTCACTAAACATGGATTAACAAGCCAAAATTTATGTAAATCTCAAGAACCCTAGAAATCTCTTCAACGTGGTTCTAATCAATATTTTCCAGAATTATCTTCTTCTAAAACATCAAAATTTTGTGGTTTAATCCTCTACATGTTAAGGAGTTTCTAGAATAACAATCAATTCATCATCACATGCGATTTCCTATCTCAAATTTTAGGTTTTCTTCCATAAAACTCACCCTAATCATTCCTAGACTAACATGAGTGATGTATCAACGAAATAAGCAAGATAAACACTTGCCTGGAATTTTCATAATTCTGCTTTGCGCACGATTTTGGTGTGGTTGCGTTCCCCGTCGCGCAATCTATGCATTGGTGGTGACGGCGGTGCAATCAGAGGTGTTCTTGGCCTAGAACTCCTTGGAGAGCTTCTCCTCTTCCTCTCCAATGGTCGTCATTAGTTTTAGGTTGTGTTAACCCTAGAAGATAACATTCTCCATCTGATATAACCCTATAAAATTCGTGGGTTTAATTACCCAAAATTACGAAATATCCAAAACGCCCTCCCGAGGTACTAATTAGGCCTAAGAACGTCCCGAGTCCCAAACTACACTCCCGGGTACACTTTTCTGACTATCTTGACCCTTCCGGACATTTTGGCGCATGCAAAATGACCATACGAGTAACTTATAATTTATTCACTTTTATTTATCAACATTTAGTTCCGACACGACACAGGCGCGTCCCGACTTAAATTTTCATAATTGTCATTTTATTCACACGTGACAATATTATAAAATAAAAATCATATATTACTATGCTCATCCAGTAACAATTAACAAATAACAAATTTTCAGTAATTACTAACTCTCGTCACGCTAGTAAATATTTAAAACAACATTCCGGATTAAAATTAAATTAATTTATCTCAATTAAATTTAATAAATCCCTAAATTTAAAAGCCATGAAAATACGGGGTATTACACCAAGATGGTAATTTTATTTTTTTCCTATATTTTAGCTAGAATAGTTTGAGTATATTGGGACTTCTCTAAACGAATTTTATCGCTTGTAAAATCCTATTAGAGTTTTTCTAAGCTATTATCATTCATTGTAAGGCATCATAGGATTAAGAACTTCTTGGAGAAATAATTTACAACCTTTCACCTCAAATTCAATAGAAGATCATAGTTTTCTCGAAATTCCTTCAAGCTTGGTTCTTATTGCATGTTTTACATTATTCATCATTGTTAACTTTAATCTCATTTATATTCCATATTATTTCTTCATCATGTCTACATGCAAATTAACCAATTCATGCGTAGAAGTTAAGATTATGTTTGGTCAGATTATTCGAGGGTTGGGAAACATGAACCCAACTTAGGTGTTGGATGTTAGATATAAAATTCGACGTAATCATATACCTAATTATTAGGGTTTAATACTTTTGTTGAGACTAATAATATAGGACTCTTAACTTCGTTTGTCATAGGCATTCGGAGTGTTTGAGGATACGATATGCATATAAATAATTTTATCATTCACGTTAATTTAGTTGTTGACTAAATATGGTGCGGAGTTACATTCTCACATATTTAGTGCTTTGATTCAACTAATGTTCTTCTTTTAATTAATTATATAATTATCAAGAATTTTATATTTAGCGAAAATACCTACGGTTTAGGGGATTGGATCCTGACTCCACTTATTCCAAATAGTTTAAAAAAAACTCAAAATTTTAGTTTCTTGCTTTCTTTCAAAATTAAATTTTACTTTCTAGTTAAGTTTTTTTAGTTAATTTGAAATTTCCTAAAAATAAAACCACCTTTTCTTTTTCTTCAAGAGTCGATACCTAGATCTTAAAAGCCTACCTTGTTGACGTCAAAACGTTTATCATCCTATTCCCTAAGGATTCGATCCCAACTTACCTGGTTTTACTTGAGCTACCAGCTTGCACTTAAGCCGTAGGTACATACATAACACATATATTCTATGTCACGTCATTTTTTGGTGCCATTGCCGGGAAATTAGGTAGATACATAGGTTAGGTCGAATTAATATAATCATTTGACTCTAAATCCCAAAACTTAAAAAAAATAATTAAAAGATCCAAAATATCTAAAAAAATAAGAAAAATAAAAATAAAAAGAAAGATAAAAGTACTCTTTCGAGCCTTAAATGCGAAATACTCAACCCAATCCAAATCTCGAGCCTATAGTCGAACTACCTACCTCTATTAATAACACTCCAAACACTCTGAATTTCTAGGTACCACCTCCTACATCGAGTAGTCACACCACGAGTCGAATGTCTGGGAACTTTGGTGAGGAAAGTGATTTATTAGTGTGAGTACGATGTCGGATCAAGCTAGTTTTGGAACGAGGGAGGGAGCGATGTCGTACCGCCCCATAAGACACCTCTTATACTCAGAGCGAACCGTCACTCTGGGATGCGTTATATTCCTATATAATAGGATGATTCAGATTCTCCAACAATTTCATGGTATGGAGTCAGAGAAGCCTTATCTCCAAATTAGAGAGTTCAAGGAGGCGTGCGAGACGTTTAACGAATAAGCTTTCACCCAAGACGTAGTGCACCTCAAGATTTTTTCATTTTCATTTAAGGATAAGTCCAAGACAAGGCTTTGGTCATTAGCACCGAACTCGATAGCTATGTGGAGAGACATGCAGGATAAATTTCTCCAGATGTTCTTTCCTGAACATAGGACCAATTCTATTCGTGCTTAAACTCATACTTTCAAGCAAAACGATAATGTGACCTTTGATAATTATTGGGAGAGGTTAAATGAGTTAGTTAACATGTGCCCACATCATGGTTTTGAGAAGTGGTGACTCATATCCTACTTCCATCATGGGCTTAGCCTTAGCTCAAAACAACTCGTTGAAACTATATGCCCGAGAGAGTTCTTTAGGTTGGATGCAGATGATGCAGAGGCCCACTTTAATTATGTCACAACTTCTTCCACATTCGGACTCTACCACTTGGACAAGGAAGCCGAGTTGAAGCTTTAAATTAATCAATTAGTCAAGCGTCTAGAAGATGTGGTAGAAACTAGGGGGAGAGATATATCCTTCCCATTTTGAGCTTTATATGAGGAGAGCTTTACGATTTGTGAGGCGATACATTTAATAAAGGATTGTTCGAATATACCCACCTAAAAATTTATGCTTCAAGAGCAAGTTGAGGCTATGGGAGCTTATAAGGGTGATTTTAATGCCCCTCATGGGAATTGTTTTAATCCATCTTAGCGAAACCATGTCAATTTTAGTTACGGGCAACCAAATGCAGCGATGAATCTGAATCCACATGTTGTCTAATGACTTCCACCACTCCCACCTTATCAATAAGTTACACCCATACAAATACCTCCTCTCGCGCCTTATGTGATTCCATAGGGAAAAAGTCTCGATGACACTCTTGCCCAATTTATGCAAATTTAATCAGCAATAAATTCCTAAAAATCTTAAAATTTTGCAGACTTAAAGGCATCACTTTCTAAGTTGAAATCGTACTTAAGTGTCCAAGAGAAGCACAAGTTGATGATACGCAAATATTGCGTATTCCATCCTCCGAACCTATGCATTTTAGCCCCCTCGGGTATCTTATTCCCTATATTTATGCATCGTTAACCAGACAACCTCGGATTTTTACGTTAACATGCTTTGTAGGGGTTAATTGAGCTTTTATAGGTATTTGGATGCTAAGTGTGAAGTTCGAACTCATTCCGCTCGATTTACGTACATGATCGCAAGTTCAAGGGCAATTTAGTCATTTTAAAGCTTGGGCACCCAGCCCATCATCTACATGGAAGTTATATCCCTCCTCACAAACTTCCCGTGGACATGAACGGTGCGCGATTCCGATTCAGAACAAAGAAGTTATGGCGATTTCAGCGGACGAGAAAGACATTCAACCAAAACAGCAATGCAGTGTGATGCCTTGGCTCATACCTGCTTGATCGATCGATCGACGGTTTGGGGTCGATTGATCAATCCTTCTCAACAATGGGATATTTTGTTCACCATCGATCGATCGACCAAATGGGTCGATCGATCGATCCCCTATTTCCAGGAGATATTTTTCCTTTCTTTTCTTTCTTCTTTTCTATTATGCCCACTTACTATAAATACCAAATTTTGTTGTAATATCAGATAATAGTTTAGGTTAGGGTTTGGGAGTTGATAGCTCTTTTCTTCTTCCTCATATGGTGTGACAACATTTGGGTTTGTAAGATTGTACTTTCATCTTCCTCTCCATTAATATAGCTTGTTTTCCTTTAATTCCTGCTTTGTAGCGTAATTTACATGCTTTCATAATTAATTTACATTATTTATTTCATTGCTTTCTGGTGTAACTTTATCGTATTTATTTACTCGCTTTATTTACCGCGTTTTTAACATGCTTTCTAGCTAATTTAAATTAGGTTGTGCTTGAATTGAACTCACTCGAGTTGACGCGTTGCTTAGCTCTGGTGATGGTGTTTATGGGTCTATTTCGGGTGTGTTGTCCTAGTTATTGCGCCTAGGAGATTTGACAGGGCATATCATGTATGTACCGTGCTTACAACCTTTTGTGCGTAATTTTTGAGATATTTATTGACGCCAAAATCTTATTAGGCTTTTTATGCGGATTTAAGGGCGTAACAACCCTTGATTCAATTAACTGTCGAAATGAGACGTATTCTAAATAACTCGTCGACCCATGTATCCATTTTATATAAATTAACTCGGGTGAGGGATATTCAACGCAACCTATAGTTTTACTCGCTTTGTTAATCTAGTTTTAATACCCTCGCCTAGATTAAATATTTCCCTTTTCGCATCTTTTCCTTTTTGTTGTTGTTTATCTTTTACACTTTTATTTCAGAGTATTAAAATTAATTGAATTCTAGCTACTCGTCCCAGTGGATATTTCGATACCCGACTTACCGTTAGACTTGCCTCGCAAGTGTAGTCGTAATTTAGGTTTTTGTATTACCGCGGTGAAACAAAAACAACGACTGTGCACCTTACACGCGAGCGCATTTCACGCGTTAGTCAAAATGGAGCCGTTACCGGGGACTTGTTTGATTTAGACTTGATTTGATTTAGTATTTCATAGTATTTTCTTTCTATTTGTATTATTTGCTAATTTTTTGCAGGACTTCCACATTTGAGCACTTAGAAACGCTCGAATTTTTCCCACGTGCACCTACTTTGTGGAATTCTCCACTTTGAGCCAATTTTGGGGTAAGCACGTCTTATTCTAATTCTTTCGGTAATCATTATTATAATTTTCAAAATTGAAAGAGTGGCCCGATATGTGTGTTTTCTTTCAAAACCAATTTTTCTTCGAAAAAGATCGAACTTTTAATTAAGCACCAAACCAACTTGTGAAAAACCCAATTCTTACTTTAAACCAGTTTTATCTTGATTAATCGTAAACATGCATATAGTGATTAAAGCAAGTAAAATAAAGTAAAGAATACTCACAACGCCGGATGTACGAGGAAAAAACCCAAAACGTAAAAACAATCTCGGACGGCCCAAGTCAGACAATAAATATGAACAATGGTTTTACAAAGACAGATTAGCCTTACACTAAGACTCAATCCCCACGGGTCTTGACGCTCCTTCTGATCTTCAACCGTTCTTCAATAGTGCCCACGTAGAAATTCCGTCTTCGACGATCTCTGTCCATAGCACACGCGTCCACGTATGTCTCGGTGTCCACCAATATGTCTTTGATACGTCTACGATGTTGAACACGATGTCCGCGCTTCTTCACTGCAAAACCCTTTGTGTTCAATGTGTATAGCAACCAGCTTTGGTTGAGGAAGATCACTTAAACATATAAGAATGATAACTCGGATCTTTGCAAACTCTAAGGATGTGTTTAAGACTTTTAAACCATAAAAAATATGTGCAAACAAGGTTCTGGTTCGTAAAACTCGTTTCCAGAAAGCACACTTACGAAATTCTGATGCAAACACTATTTAAATAGGATTTAAACGCTGCCTCAAAAATTGTGTCATTTGAACAACTTGAGCTTGTCGTTCGAGCGACATCATCATCTCGTTCGAACGAGATCAGATGTCTTTCGAGCAATAGAGTTGACTTTTTGACTTTTTGTCTCTTCAAAGAGAGATTTAAATAAGTCAAACTCCTATTCGAACTTATCAGAATAAAACGTAGTATAAACCTTTTAAAACACTTTTAAAACATTTAACAACATTTTTGTTTATAAAAATTCCATCCTTATCTTTTACAATATAATTCCGAGCACCATAAATTATACGCATTCATACCTGAGTGATCTCAGAATGAAATTAACTTTGAAGACGATTAAACTTGCACCAATTAAACATCGGCATGATTAATTCTTTGAAGCTTTTCCGCAACGTCTACAATTTCTTCAATACATCATAGACCGAGTGGGATCGTGGCACATATAAACATCTCCCTATGACATATTACAAACACAGTTTTGTTCACGAAATTAAGTCAAAACAATAGAGAGACTCAATTGGAAATTTATGTCCTTACAAAAATTCTCTCAAGCCCATGACTTTTGGTGAATACTTAGAATCCCAAAGTATAACAAATTCAAATATAACTTTGGGCGAGTATAACGAAAGTCAAAATTTGGGTTATTGGAATTTTGATGCTGATGACAATGATTTTGGGCCTTTACCTCCTTATAATAGGAATTTGAAATGAATAGTTTTCAAAATTCCTATAATAATGAGTTTTCATTTAAGTTCGATGGAAATTTTCAAATTTCCCATTTTCATCCATCCGCACCTCGACCTATGACATTCGGTGAGGGTTTGCGTATGTATGAGATGGAGAAAATTGAAAATCGTTATCGGGAAGAAAATCGTTGCTGGGAACATGAATTGGATTTATTATTTGAGTCCGACGATGATTTTGCTTCCGAGACTTTCGAGGTCGAGGAATGTTTTTAACCAAATAAGGTACTTTTGCCTACTTTGGAACAAACCATTCTAGACTTTGTTCATTTCATAATAGATATTGAAAGCGAGGATGAAAATGACGTAATATCTATTTGCAATGAAATGATTTCTTATTTGGCCGCCAAAGAAGAACATTTCATTGAAAATGATATTATTTCATTCGAAACTCAATCTTCATGCGATGATGATTCATCTCATGAGTTTTAATTTCTTTCATCCCCATTTTCATCCTGTATTATCACACTGTCACAAGTAACCAATGATTCGGTTTCAAACTTTAATGTTTTAAACCTTTTCACCGATGAGGAGTAATTGCTCGAGTCACCTTCCACGATCGCATTCGTGCATTCGTGTGCGCCGCCTCCCATTCCAATTTCAAAATCATTCGGAGGTTATTCGGCTTTTCTCGATCCCCACATGTTTTTGTCACCCGTTCAATCCAAACCCCCATCGTCCCTCCAAAACTTTTGATTGGCGATGGTTCCTTTCTTACGCCTTACACATGCCTTCCGTTGTTGAAACGAAATTCATATTATCGGAAGGCATGCTTGTATGTGAGGGTAGACCGGTTATCCTCCAAAGTCAAATCATTTTCACGGTGGACCCTCAGCTATTTAGACTTCTAGTGTATAGTTAG
Source organism: Sambucus nigra (assembly GCA_949130495.1). NCBI lineage: Eukaryota > Viridiplantae > Streptophyta > Magnoliopsida > Dipsacales > Adoxaceae > Sambucus > Sambucus nigra. Next base: position 338,138,247 of record OX422208.1, read on the forward strand.
TGTGAAGCCTAAATAGTAGGTTGTATATAGTTAGCTTTTTATTCTTTCTTTCTTTTTATTTTAGTCTAGTGTAATTAGTTAACTTTTTGTTATTTATTTTTGCTATGTTCGGTACTAACTTATTTTATAGATTCTGTGGACTTGTTCTTATGGGGATCGCTCCAATTTTAGGTAATATCGCTCTTTTCCTCTCTTTGACTTGGTTCTTAATGTACATTGAGGAAAATGTCAAGTTTTAAGTTATGGGGTGTGGGATATTTTATCCATTTCTTTATTTAGTCCATGTTTTTGCTCACATGTTAGTTACTTAGTATGCTTTTCTTAGAAAAATTCAAAAATTTCAGAAAGATTTTCTTTCTTTTTTCTCCTTTTTTGGGAATTTTGCCTTTATTTCCGATGATAAATTTCAATAATTGACCGATCCAATAGACAACTCAACGATTCATGTTCTCGATTTTAGAAGTTATTAGACTTAAGTCGTGATTATTGATATTATGAATAACTTCATGAATTAAACTTTAATCCCATGAGCACATGCAGTTTTATTGCCTTATTGATTTGGTTTAAGATTTTTATAACTCGGTAATCTTTTGTTGCATTGTATATACTTACACCGAGTAAGCTTTGTACCTTTCGTCATTTGTGAGTGTATATACTATTATTTTCTCATTGAAAATGTTGAATTCATTGGTAATCTCTCTATTCTTTCATTTGACTGTTCATTAATTGAGTTCATACTTGAAATGTCTTACTTGATCATGATTTTCATATATTGTTTTGACTCGAGAATTGCGTAAACTTTTTGAAATGATCATAGGCCATCTTTGTTATATCACCCATATTAGCCTTGACCTCACCTTATATGTTTACCCTCCTCAACCCCTTTGAGCCTAAATATTAGCCTTTCGTTTCATCACCCAAAATCCCATAACCAACTCCAAATTGGGGTTATATACCATACATATTACCTCCCATACCTTTGTTTGCAATGTTACTTGGGATTGAATGATGTTGTTGTGTGTGGGGGTTGCAGTTTAGGCATATGAGAGTTTGATAAGTAAAGAAAAGAAAGTTGTGAAAAAAGTGAAGAAAAAGAGAAATCAAAAAGAAAAAGAAAACAAAAGAAAAAAATGAGAAAAAGAAGAAAAGAAAAAGAAAGAGAGAGTTGTAAATGTTTTATATAGTTCAATAAGCTTTGATTACTCTCCCCGATGAGATATCTAATGCCGTTTTGGAACTCATTTTCTAATTTTGATATTGCCCGCATTTTCCCATTATCCCGAGTTTTCATTCCGAACACTTTGAATCCGTATATACATTCCTTCATTTCATACCTTAGCCTAGCCTACATCATAACCCTATTCAAGTCCTATGTGATCTTAGGTGCATGTAATTCAAAAGTTTAAATAGTTTTGATAATCTGTGAAAATACGTTTCGCCTCTTTTAGTGTGCGGTATCTTTCATTGAGATTATAGTTTTTCAGTTTATATATAGCGTTATTTATTTGTGACATGTGTGCGGCTTAGTTTCCATTTACATTTACTCTTTATGCCCGCATGTTCCATGTGTTAACTCCCTGTTTCGAATGAATTCACTTGATGAGTGTAATGCTCGTGAGGATTGAATGTATACTTGCTTTAATGTTTATCCGATTTATATATGTTTTTTGCCAAATCACACTGTGCACGTGCTCGCTCCCCTCCCACATTTTAAAGTTTCAATTCTATGAGGTGCATTCTATAATGCTAATGATTTCGGACTTTTGTTTGAATTCGTTCAATTTGCTAATAATTCGTATGAAATCCTTTTCTCCATTATTGGGATTGTCGCATGTTGGGTTGGGTATATTTTGAGGAAACCATGTGATGTTTGTGGGTGTTATCCCTGAAAACCCTCACGAGACTACACTCGTCCACTAGGGTGACCTGGGGGTATAACGGCTTATTGCATACGCTAAATGCAATCGAATCGCCCACGAAAATGGCCTTTTGCTTTTATACCATACTTTTGTACTATCTGCTGCTTTTGGTTTGCTTGTAGTTCTTGTTGCATCATATTTCATTGCTATGGACTAGCAATATGTAAGTAGGGGGTACGATGATACGTAAATATTGCGTATTTCATTCTCCGAACCTACGCATTTTAGCCCCCTTGGGTATCTTATTCCCTATATTTATGCTCGTTAGCAGACAACCTCGGATTTCTACGTTAACATGTTTTGCAGGGGATAATTGAGCTTTTATAGGTATTTGGATGCTAAGTGTGAAGTTCGGATGCACTCCGCTCAATTTTCGTACACGATTGCATGTTTAAGGGTAATTTAGTCTTTTCATAGCTTGGGCACCTGGCCCAACATCTGCACAAAAGTTGTAGCCCTCCTCGCAAGATTCCCTTACCCGCGAACGGTGCGCGATTCGGATTCAGAATGAAGAAGTTACGATGATTTTAGCGGACGAGAAATGCATTCAACCAAAACAGCAATGCAGTGTGCTGCCGTGGCTCATACCTGCTTGATCAATCGATCAATGGTTTGGGGTCGATCGATCGTTCCTTTTCGATAATGGGATATTGTTTTCACCAGCGATCGATCGATCAAAGGGGTCGATCGATCGATCTCCTGTTCCCACGAGATATTTTGCCTTTTTTTCTTTCTTCTTTTCTTTTATCCCCAGTTACTATAAATACCAAATTTTGTTGTAATATCAGATAATAGTTTAGGTTAGGGTTTGGGAGTTGAGATCTCTTTTCTTCTTCTTCATATGGTGTGACAACATTTGGGTTTGTAAGATTGTACTTTCATCTTCCTCTCCATTAATATAGCTTGTTTTCCTTTAATTCCTGCTTTGTAGTGTAATTTACATGCTTTCATAATTAATTTACATGCTTTAATTCATTGCTTTCTAGTGTAACTTTATCGCGTTTATTTACTCGCTTTATTAACCGCATTTTTAACATGCTTTCTAGCTAATTTAAATTAGGTTGTGCTTGAATTGAACTCACTCGAGTTGACGCGTTGGTCTTGGCTTTGGTGATGGTGTTTACGGGTCTATTTCGGGTGCGTTGTCCTAGTTATTGTGCCTAGGACACTACATCAAATCCTGCGAATGGTCACGCCGAGTTGGTCACGGCCCAAGTCTGCGACCCGTTGGTCGCGGACTTGGGCCGTGACCAAGGCAGTTTTTGGCGTGACCATATTTATTATCACACTAGATCATGGATGCTTTGAAAGTGGTCACGGCCTAAGTCCCTGACCACTGTGGGTCACGGACTTGGGCCGTGACCAGGCCGTGACCATCTTGGCACCAAATTCGCGCCAAAATTCCCTCCAAACTGGTCGCGGATGGGGTCACGGTCCAAGTCCGTGACCAAAGGCATGACGAAATAAATAACACACACATTAAGGGTCACGGCTGAGGGCCGTGACCATTTCTGGGTATGGGTCACGGCTTTAGGCCGTGACCATCCCTCATTCGAACAGTGGTGGTGATGGTTTTCAGGTTGCGCACTGGGGGTCACGGGTCACGGCTGAGGGCCATGACCATTTCTTGGTATGGGTCACGGCTTTAGGCCGTGACCATCCCTCATTCGAGCAGTGGTGGTGATGGTTTGCAGGTTGCGCACTGGGGGTCACGGCTCTGGGCCGTGACTAGGTTCAATCGAGCAGCAGTTGAGTTTCATTTAAGGGTCGTGCATGGTGGGTCACGGCTGTTGGCCGTGACCAGGTTCAGTCCTTAAAAAAAAGAATCGCGCCTCCCTCATTTCATTTCTGTCGATCGAGGTCAGTGTCTAAAGCCCTAGGCGATTTGTGCGATTTCCATCCTTGAGATTTCGGCTCAGAAAGGTATTGTGTGTTTATTTGTGCGATTTCCATCCCTCATTTCGATTCTCGTGCATTTCGATTCTCATTGTGTTAGTATATGTGTGTATATGTATAGATTTATGTGTGTGTATGTATAGATTTGTATATATGTGTGTGTATGTATAGATTTATGTTTATATGTGTGTGTGTATGTATAGATTTGTATATATGTGTGTGTATGTATAGATTTATGTTTATACGTGTGTGTGTATGTATAGATTACTGTTTATATGTATGTGTGTATGTGTGTTTATGTGTGTAACTACAAACAAATTGTATTTTATTTCAATAAACCCTAGACATTTTATTTCAATAAACCCTAGACATTGTATTGGGATTTTTTTTTTGACAAAATATTATTCAAAATATAACCCTAGACATTATATTTTTTTTGACAAAATATTATTAAATGGATTCTTAATAAGTAAAAAAAAAATTACATCTACCTCGTGGGATTTTATAGGGGGTTATATGCGTGCCATCATACTATATTGGGGGTTATATGCATGTCGTGTTGGATACTATGTTGAATTTATTGAATTGATACTAGTGTCGATAAATGTATATGTTATAAAATTTGTTGGATACTACTTTTCTCAGGAAAAATGAGGCACGGTGATAAATACTGTCAACAAGAGTGGGACAGGTTGCAATTAGACCGTACACATAACTCTTTTATTAGCGTGCGTCATATAGAGGGTACTCCTATTTATAGGTACGGAAATAAAAAGATCGAACAATTTAACTACCTTATAAATCATGGATTTGATATCCAGCAAGATTACTTGTTCGATCGTATTCTATTTTCTCTACCAGAAAACTGGGATGACGTTATACAAAATATATTTCACACACATAATCCCGACATAGCCCTGACCTTGGTTACGTTGTTGGAGAAGGCGGAAAAAAAAATCCACCCGTTATGGATACAACTGCGTACAGAGAGCATTGACATAGACTGTGATGTCTCGCGCCACATGCACGTAAAATTGAATCTTGCCAACAAGTTGAGAAATAGGGGATTCCGAGTTCATGTCACTGACATCTACACATCAATCATAGATACCCTTCCTTCTAGTTGGCCACGTGCAAAAATTTATAGGTTCTTAAAAACTAATACCGAATGGATGGAGATCAGACACATTGAACTTATTCTAAAGTCTTACTTTGAAAAGGTATCTATCTATCTATTTATATATATAAAACTAATTAAGCTTGATTAATTAGTTATAATTTCATATTACTATAATTATTTAGTCACTCATATTTTTTAATTTTTGTAGATAATGTCGAGAGGAAACAACCCTAGGGCACCAAGTGCCGATGTGACACCACAACGAGGTTCACCATCTTGTGCAGAACCCGAATTCTCAACACCAATGGCTGAGCAATTCACAACTCCACCAATGGTTCACTCCTCACCAAGTCCAACCCCAAGTGCTCCTACACCCCAATCCGTCACTCCAGTTGCTTTAACGCCCCAATCCAACACTCATGATGCCTCCCGCTCAAATGAAAAGAAGCCTATTGGATTCTCCCTTCTCGGGAATAACCCGATGGGTGATAGGAGTGACGTGCTGAACTTTAAAGCCCGGTGTTTGTCGCTGGGAAAAATGAACGTGGGAGTCGGTGGACCAGATAATTGGAACCTTGTTGATCAAGCTGTCAAAGATGACATATATAACCAACTTTGCAAGCATTTCTCATTTCCTGACCGTTCCAAGAATAAGGTTCTATCTCGGGTTGCTGAAGGATTGAGGACATACAGGAGAAACCTTCGGAAGAAACATTTCCCGAAAGAGGCAGCGAGCTCCGATATTTTGGCTTTGAAAGAGAAAGTGCCTCCCAATGTTGAAATGCCGGTGGATCAGTGGAATAAGTTTTTGGAGAATGAGGCGAAGGAAAACAAGTTGGTCCAGAGGGAGCAAAACAAAAAAAATAGGGCACAAAAAACTGATATCCATAGGCTGGGATCCAAATCATATGAGGATTTGAAGAATGAATGGGAGAGTAGGACAAAAGATGGTCCAGATGCCGGTAAAAACCCAAATCGATCCAACTTATTCCTTCATGCTCGACGGGACAAAGATAATAAATTCCCCCTGCACTTGGCTAAGACACTGGAATGAATAGAGGCCATCATCAGTCAATCAGATTCGTGCCCTACTGATGACTTTGACCTTGAAAATGATGCCCTGACTAAGACCTTTGGAAAGGACAAAAGGGGGAGGACGAGAGGCGTTGGCTTACATATGCCAAAAACAAAACTTCAACACATTGCACCTCTTGTGCACGAGCTATCTTCGGTCAAGAATTGTATCTCATCCCAAAAGGAACAACAACAGAAGACCGATGGGGATGTCCATGAGATTAAAAATTCCCTGGGATTATTGAACAATCAAATTGGGAAACTTGTGAATCTTATTGAAAGTTATAGGCCCCCAATGCCTCCTCAAGATTTCACACATCCTTCCCCTCCAACATTCCCCTCTCAAATGCCTCATCCTTCAATCACGGGGCTCGGATCATCGTCAACAACTCACGGTGACTATGGCGAAGAGTACTATATCAAGGACATGAGCAATTCGAGGTTTGTTGGCGTGTGCATACTCATCTCCAGGGAAAGGGGGACTCTAGTA